>JAWNPA010000054.1:4247500-5447500 GCA_035045345.1 Drosophila hamatofila | reverse complement strand
GAGCGTAATTTGCAACTGCCTGAGACACGTAACGTCCGCTGACGTCGGCAATGACGAGCATCCCGCTCAGGATGCAGGCCCAAATCCGACTGCCTGCCTGCCAGGCTGAAGTGCACGCAGAAGCCAAGTGCAGCAGCAGCAGCCGCAGCAACAGCAGCGCCTAATGACCGGAGCAGGAGCAGGCAGCTGCAGGGCAGGAGGCAAGAGATTTGTCGTCGGGACAGCAGCCAGTCATGTAGACTACGCCTACTACCCCAAGCTCTAAGCTTCGTCAACTCCTTCTGCCTGCCAGCAACTGCGACATGTTTGCTGTTGTTGTTGTTGTTGTTGTTGGTGTTTTCTTTTTTTTGCCTAGATGCATTTTGCATCCAAAGCGTTGCTGCTGCTGCTGCTGCAGGCGAATGCACCAAAAAAAAAAAAAAAAAGTAAACAAAAAATAAAACATGCAACGACAACAACATGACGAAAAGTGTGTGCACAGTAGCCAGAGCTGGAGCTGTAGCTGTAGCTGAAGCTGTAGATGGAGCTGGAGACGAAGCTGAAGCTGGAGCTGGAGCTGGAGCTGGAGTCGGCGCAGACATCGTCCTGTGGCATATCCAACAGGCGTTAATAATAATTCTTTTTTTTTTTTTTCTTGTGCAAAAATGCAACGAGTTTTTTTTTCTACTTTTTTGTGTGCTTGCTAAGAGGGGGCTGCAGCGAGAATACCCTGCAGAAAGTTAGTTAAATAGGCTATGAGCAACTAGCAAAAGTTGTATATAGAAATAAACAATTTTTACAGGGTTTAAGAGCATATCTATAGCAATATTTTGTTCACTTTGCTACACTCATATAAGAGACAGCTCTATTTTATTTATTTAATACTAGCCTAGGGCATGCTTAAGTCGTTCACTTTACAGCCTAAATGCCACTGCAGTTCATATTTGTTTTTTTCAAGTTTTTCCTTTTGGGCTTTGGTTTTCAGCATTTATTTCGAAACTTTTTCATTTTGTGCAGTCAGACGACGTCGCCATAGAGAGTGCATTGACTGAAGTCTGTAAAACCAACAAAAAACAACGCAAAAAAAAAACAACAAAAAAGAGTCGAAAACAACAACAAGAGGTAGCCTCAGCCTGAGCCTGAGCTGGAGCCTAGGCAACTGCATCCTTTGTTGATATGTAGCGACATGCATTTGCTCCGCAAGGAGCGGACAGGAGAGGAAAGAGAGAGTCTGTGAGGAGTCTGGCTGCAGACGCTTGCTGGGTTGAGTGAAGCCGAGCAGAGTTCAGTAGCTGGCAGCTTTTGTGTGTCTTATGAGGAAACACTTTAGAGATGGCATGGCAAAGTTTGCCATAATTAACGCTTAGCTTTCGGCCTGGCGCAGTTAAGTGTTATTAGTTTGTGTGTTCCTTATTTCGGCAGGAAGCGCATGCGAAGTCGTTGCACTTGGCTACAGGCCACCCACACACAGTCACACACACACACACACACACGCACTTCAGGCCGCACTGAGCCGTGCGAAACGTTGCCTGCAACTCAAACAGTTGTTCTGACAGTCTGACTCCTGCCACTGCCACTGCCACTGCCACAGTCGTTGCCCCTTCCTGCCGCCAGGGCAGTGGCAGCAGTCGTTGTGCCACCTGCCCGAAATGAAATTCGTTTAAGCGACGTAAATCATTAAAATGGCAGCCGAAAGCCGCCAACGAAATGGCCAAAAGAAAACATTTGCGAAATTTCAGCACCACTGAAGCCTGAAACAAAGGAATATTACACAAAAAAATATGTATGTGAAATGCGGGCGCACAAAATAAAATACAATTTAATAGCGGCACTTCCTTTTTTTCATTTTACTTCGGCAGGAAACTTGCTGTGGATTATTTATTTATTTTATTTGTTTGTTTTCTCTCTCTTTCACTCTCCTCTTTCTCTCTCTCTCTCTCACTCATTGGTATTATCCTCGAACAGCAGCAGTTATTAGTGCGCATTTGCACGCGAATTTGTTTTAGTTTTTTTGTTTTGTTCGAAAATTGTTTTTGCTGTTGTTTTTCATTTTGCTTTGCTTGCAACCAAAATCCAATTAGCTGCTCAAAAGTTTCGCTGCAAATTAATTAATGTTGACACAAGTTTCGGCCATGAATTGAATCTAATTGAAATACAGAGCAGCAAAAACAAGAAGAAGCAAAAGCAGCACACTAATACATAAAGTGAATTTGGAAGTTGTTCATAAGATTTAGCAGCAGCTGCTTTATGCTTTTTCAAATGCGCAACGCTCTTCTTTACAATTCTCAAGAGCATTAAAACAAGCTCTCTTTGCACTACACTAAACAAATTACCTTTAGACGTTGCTCACTGTGACCTTGCCCTGGCTTCTTCCTCCCCTCTTCTCATTGCATAGAGAGCAAAGCAAAGCGCCTTTTTCTCATCCTCACTTGCGTCTTACGCTATGACGCCCTTAACCGAGTTTTCTTTTTTTTATGTATTTCAAATTTTCTCAAGTTGTTTTTCAATTAAGCAAAATTCACTTGCTCGGAACTTAATAAACCTTTGCCCCACCTTTCACATATTGGCCACAGCCACCTGGCAAATGCCTTCTGCCTTCTGCCACCTGCCACCTGCCACATTTCACCGTAGCCACACATAGCCAAACGATCCACCCGGGCCACACTCTCGGCAGTCAATAACTCAACATAAGTCGCAACATTGCCAACATTTGCAACATTTCAGACGTCAGGGCAAACAGAAACGGAGCAGAGAACCAGCCACAGTTGGAGCTAAGGCGGCATTTCAATTGGACTTGCTTTCCCATTTACCCATTGCCCATTCCCCATTCCCCATTTTCCATACCCCATTCCCCATAGAGGCCACAGACGGGGCCAGGCCACCAAAATGGTAGTCGATGGTGCAGCTTTTTCAAGCGTTAAAACATAAAAATGTCATTAACACTCAACAGATTTCTGGTGCGCAGCGCCAATGGCCAGCACCAACACCAGCAACAACAGCAACAACAAACGGCTTAAATGGCCAATAACAAATTGTTGCAAATGCTCGTTGCAACAACAACAACAACAACAACAACAAATGTTGGCAAGCCACAAAGAACGCAGCCGCAATGGGAATAGTTTTAGATATATTTTCTGTTGTTGTTGTTGTGCTCGTTACTGTTGTTGCTGTTGTTGTTTTCCATTTCGCTGTTGTTTCAACGTAGACGAAAATTTATTTGACGCTCGACTCGACTTGCAGACAAGAAAATGACACAGAAACCGAGTTAAGTTCGCAACGCGTTTAAGTTGAATTGCGAGCTCAAACTGCGGGCCCCAATGCCGGCCTCCAGGCCATAGAGCGAGCCACAGACCCCCAAATAGAGCCCGCTTACTCCTCTACCCCATCCGGCACTCGGTGCCCCCGCACTAGATCGTTTATTGTCGCGCTAGGTATCATTTACGCCATAATTTTTCACAGTTGAATATTCTGCTTAATGGTTTTTAATGAGTGGTTCAGCAGCATAAAAAAAGACCAAAAGAAAAAGGTGTTGAGAAATATGCCTGATTTATAGAAACTGCAGCCTGTATTTAACGCCCAGAGCCGCGCAGTCGATCCGCTGCCTCAGCCCCACCGATCGGGCCGGCACGCAGCAACCTACTTGGCCAGGCCTACAGTGAGTCGTCGTCGTCGTCGTCGTCATCGCTGTTAATAGTTTTTGGCAGTTCGCAAACTGGGACAGCTTAATAGCTCTGGCGGCTGGGCGAGAAAGTGAATTGAAGCCTTTGATTCTAAAGTACGGCGATCATTTTCACTCTATGCAGGGAAAATTGTAAGACTTATCCGTTCTAAAATATCAAAGTTAAGATATTCAATTTTATAGCTGAACTAGTTTAGCTTGGCTTACAGATATCTAAAGATTGTTTTTTAAATATGCTGTAAAGTTTTATGACTAAAGAGAGTGTAGCACAATTGACGTTGCTTGAATTGATAATGATTTGCAGGCTGCTAGCGCTAACTAGATAATAATCAATAGTTTTTCTCTAGGTGGAACTCAACAAGCAAGAGCTATTGACTATTCTGAATTGTTGCAATATATAAATGTATGTGTATTCTAAATGTTACAATATTAATTATATTATATACATATACATATAACATTTTTTTAACAAATCAAACGACTGCTACAAAAGATATCATTCTGACAGAAATTAATTTTATAAAATCATTTAAATGGTCTTTGTGTGTACAAAAATATATTTTCCTTATATATATATATGTCCAGTGCTAAGCTCCGAAATATTACAACAAATTTGCAACTTGCGGCGAATGAAATCTTAATGAAAACAGATCTGTATCAATCTATATATTTATATAATATCTATAATATAATATAATATAATATATATATATTCAAATTTATTTAAATAATGATGATTTCTCATTCTTACGTACATTCAATTTAAATTCAAGTTATTGTTAAGACAACTTGCAGGTATTTTATCTTACCCCACACAAAGCTCAAATATCACAAACCTTAACAGTTCGCAATACTAAAATTGATTATATATATCAATCAAATATTTATATATGTACAAATCAGTCATAGCTTTCTTTTGTACATGTATACTCGTATATATTTATGCTCTATTAATTTATACATACTTTCCTACATCATTGTACAATATCACATGCTTCATATCTCTAACTCCAATCAGTCCTAATCCTTTCATTCCTCCCCATTTATACTTAATATATAAACACACCGTAGTCGTAAACCACTACATAATTTATGACATTGCTTAATAAGTTCCTAAATCTTATGCCTTGTAGCAATCGCACACAATGCGTGCTTGGCTGTTGAGCCACGCCCACATTCTCTCACCTCTGCCCAGCCCAGCCGCCTACAACAATTTGATTGTTTGCAGCACGCTGTGCGTTTATCAGATAGCAATCTTTAATTAATATAATTAATATTAAATGCGGCTACGTTTGCAGCTCTCATCATTAGCCCTGGCTACGTGTATAATAGTCATAATAATAATAATAATGATCATAATAATGGAATAGCCACTTCCTAGCCTAATGCATTTTGATTAAATTCACCGTTTAGGTATCAAATTAATTTTAATTACGCCAACCAGAGAACTGTGGCCTGCTGCTGCTCCCCAGATGGGGCTAAGATATGCCTCTAAACGCTCTCCCAGCGAAAACAACAACAAGTGCAACAACAACAGCAGCAACAGCAACAACAGCAGCAACAGCAACAACTGCCGTTAAGCTACATCAGCAATATGAACAAGAACAAGAAGAACGAAAAAAAAAAAAAACGTGGCGCAACTGAAGCATTTCGTGGCATCCACTCGGATTTGGCAATTGAGCGGACCTGCACTTTTATGCAACACGGAGTCGCGTCTCGATACCCCGGAGTCGTCTCGCTGTGTTTTACTCAATATTAATGAAGTCATTAAGACGACATCTTCCTTCGAGATCGCGCGTAATGCGAGCGAATTATTAACAACGCACGAAAACAAGCTCTCCACTTGCCTCCCGGCAACGTAAAACAACAAAAATTAATATACGAGCAGAGCAAACCAAAACCAAAACGAAACCAACAACAACAAAAACAAGTTGAGAAACAACGAACCAAAAAACTAAAAAAAAAAAAGAGTCTTAATAAAAAGCAATAATAAGAAACACAGGGCAAAGCGGCTTTCATAAATTTGCATGTCGCTGCCGTCTCAGAGGGGAGAGGGGCTGAAAGGCCGCCGCCGCCGCCGGATCTGGGGGCGTGACAACAAGTCAATTCGGCTCAAATGTGGCACAAGCAGGGGTTTCGTTTGCTCCGTTTGCTTCTTTTGCCTCAGTTTTGGCAGCGCAAGCGTGGCACACAACACGAACCTCAAATGCTCTAAGCAAAAGTATCTGACAGATACAAAAAAAAAAAAAAGTATCTGCAGCTAGGCACAAGCTCAGCTATGAATTGCTTAGCATAAGTTTAACTTTAAATTTCTATATATTCAACTAATATATTTTTAGTTGCTATATTTTAAATTCCTGCAAAGTTTTCCAAGAAAAATATTGTTAATTGCAGCAGCAGCAGCAGCAGCATCTCTCAGTTCAGCTGCTCCAAACTTCCTCTAGCAAAATCAACATTACTCTGCTGTTAGGGTATTCAGAAAGTGTAGAAATAAAAGGGAAGTTGGCACATCCAAAGCAAACACCATGGCTGAATATTTTACTCTCCCTCAGTGCTGGCAATAAAATTGCAGCAACAGCGCAAAATTTTGAACGCATTAGAAGATTGATGCTGGCAGCTGTTTGCACAGCACCTCGTACCCAGCCCTCGCGCTCCCCTGTGCTGTGCGACCAGCCGTAGACCGTAGTCCGTAGTCCGTGGTCCGTACTCTGTTACCATACCAAAGTGATTGCAATTTCGCCCGTGTTTACTTTGTGCAGATTTTCTTTTTATTGGCACAAAGCAAAAGTTTCTTAGCGACAAACAAAAAGCAAGCACGGAAAAAAGTGTTTTCCTTGAGTTCATTTTTATGTTTCTCTCTCTTTACTTTTATATGCTTCTCTCTTTTTTTTTTTTTTTTTTTTTTTTGGGAAACTTTCGAGGAAACTGGGTTAATAAGATCGCCGTCGTGGTGCTCTAGCTGCTAGCCTGGCGTATGGTCCTCGTGGCCAGTCCATTTTGAGCATTAATAAATAGCTGCTTTTAGCTGAAACTAAAAGCGACTCATTTATTATGCATCAAAGATAAACCTAACTGAGATTAATGTCTCACTTCAAAATGGTCGACGGCAACGTTTGTTGACTCTTTGGGCGCTGCTGCTGCTGGCGCCAGCCACGAAAACTCATCTAAGTAGCAATGACTGAGTCACGCAAAGATCATCTTCCAATCAGACCAATTATGTCGGCAGCTCATAAAAAACGCATTCGATAATTATATTATGCAGAGAGAGCTGAGACAAACTCGATTGAGGGTGGCGGGGGCTGGAGATGGAGAGGGAGGGGGTTCTGTGCGACAGGATTACAGCAATTATGGACATGTATGTACTACATGCTTGCAGCTTAAGTAAGTGCTTGCCACAAGTTGCTAGTTTAATTTGCTGCAGTTGCAAATTGAGCACTTCTTTGTTGGCCCTGTGCAGCAGGAGTATCAGCAACAGCAGCAGCAGCAGCAACAGCAACAGCAGCAGCAACAGCAACAGCAGCTGGTGAATTTGCAACACGCAACACGCCAAGCGAAAGTTGTTGAAATTCAGTTAACCTTGCTCGACTCCACTTGTTGCCGTTGTTGTTGTTGTTGTTGCTGTTGGTTCTTTTTGCTAATTTGAATTAATTTTGTTGTCAACACGTAGTCATATATGTATGTGAACTGTTGGCGAGCTATCTGAGCAGCACTTGTGCAGAGCAGGCTTAAAAGGAAATTGGCCAAGAAGCTGGCTATTAAAAGTTAACAGCTTGTTGTATGCTGGGCATGAGCTATGTACATGTATAGCGTTTTCAACTTATTTGAGACTTGCTTGGGAATATTAATGGTAAACATATATTGGCATGGCAATTACTACTTGTAGTGCTTAATTAAACCTGTCCAGATGGGCGGCGGGCAAGGAAATTCGATTAGACATTGGAAGATGAAGAGACAGAGCTGCTTGTATTTATATTGATTACACATTAAATTTCGATATTTTATATTTATTTAGATAACTCTTTAAACTTTATCTTTGATTCGTGAATTATAAAAAAACTCCTATTCCTTTCAATAAATTAGGCTTCTTGGAAGAACGAAAGAAAGAAGTATAGCATAAATTCTTTAAAAGTGAACACAAAGAAATATTTACATTTTGTTGTCTTGCCAGATTGCCTAAGAGTCTAATTGATCTCCTATAAGAAGTACATTGATATAACTATGACTAGAATGCTCTACAAAGCCTTTACAATATACAAGATGTTTTCAGTCCATCTTCTGCCTTGCCTAATATGTACTAAGCCAGATCTTTTCTGTCGGACTTCTGTTAAAAGTAAACTTGCATAGACAAAGGTATAGAATTCACATAGCTATACAAGTTGTCTGGACCAGATATCTGCACCACAACTCTTCTGTATATACCTACATATGTCTAACCAACTTTTCTATATAAAAATCTTATTCTACTTAATAGTTGTGACAGCCTTCTTAGCCTTATTCGATACAAGACACATGTTAAACTACATCCGCTTCTTCAATGCCGTTTCATTGCATCTTTTATAATAAATCTGGTAAAAACAAATTTATTACAAGACCACACTAAACAAAACTGCACTCTCCAAAGTCAAACTTCCTTTCAAGTGCCCCGACATCTCTTCTAACTGTTCTTTATTTATTTGATATACAGCCATTGCCATTGCTATATATGCAGCATATGCCATATATTAAACTCATAAAATGCAATGCTTAATAGTGATAAACACATCAACATGCTACATTCAGCAGTCAACATGCAACACTCGACTCACAACTTGCAACTTGTCACATGCGTGTGACGACATCAAGGCGAAAAAATTAAAATAGCGACATTTTATTGAGTTGTCAGCTGCATGAAGCACATGCAAATGTGATTTATACATACATATGTATGTAGGCTATATAGAAATACTGTCACGGCTGCCACGCCCACATCCACCTCCGCCCTCTACATATGGCCATTGAGCGCTGCTAGGCTGTTGTGCACAACCCATTTGAAGTACACACCCCAAAAAAAAGGCAGACTTGACTGCGAGGAGTGTACCCGCGAGACGCATCCATCCCATGCAACAACCCCCCCCCCCCCCCCCCCTTTCCCACACATGCTGCCATAAAGGATGAGGTGCTGACTTTTAACGCCCCACAGTGCAGCACATCCCGCCTTTCCGCCTCCACTCTGCCCGCACCAACAAACGATTCTATGCCAGAAGTCAAAGGCAATTTATATCGGGTTTTATATGCATGTGTTTTAATTCATTCGCCGTTGTTCGAGAAATTTGCAAATATTTATGTTAAACACTTTGTAGGCGTGCATTTGTGTGCCTTCGTCTTGTGGGCGTGGCTGGCCAACACGGCTGGCAATATATATAGATTATTTGCACGCCCACCAAAAAGGAGGCTGGCAAACAGATTTTGCTTAATAAATTTCGCTCAGTGTACGAAGCCCTTTTCTAAGTGTATCGCAGCGTGTTTTGCATAATTTGGCAGAAATTAAAAACGAGGGTAATATTCACACATAATACATACATATATATATATACATATGGGACTCTCTACTCTTAGGTATGCACAATGCATTGGCAAACAAAAGAAGGGCGTTGAAATTGACACCTCGAGTGTAAAAAACAAATAAAAGCAGCAAAAATAAAATTTTAAACCCTTTTTTTCCTTTTTAGTCCGACAAGCGGTGAACGAAGGAGCATATTAAAACTGGGTCTTGCCTGCTGTGAAATATCGAGTCACGCTAGAGATGGCAGCGTGAGCAATTGGCAATTGACTAGCCATTGATTGTATAGATTGTAGAGAAATATAGAGCAGGAAAAGAACAAATTTCGTGAGCTGTGAAATACTTCCATTAAGAGGATATAGAAAACAATTTCTATGGCATAGAAAATAAACCAAAGAGGATTTGAATAACAATTTTGTGAATATATTTTTTAGAAGGAAGGATATGGAAATGAGATATGTGAAAATATGTTTGCTTTATTTAGATGGCATTCAATTTATTGATATATAAAGAGAGATAGATAAATAGCTTAATAGAGCTGGCAGCTTCAGCTGTGTATATGAAATATATGAAGGAATTTGGCTAGAAACTTAGTTGAGCAAGTTAGCAAAAGACTTGAGAGCAAGTTTGATATCCTCATGATTATCGATAGTTTTAGGGATGGAAGCGTGAACTATATCTAATATATGTATTTATACATGAAGGAATATTTTATTAGCATTAAAGGCGTAAGAAGGAAAGAAAGAATGGATGGAAATTCGATAGAAACCAATTAAAATTAAATATAATGAATAAAGACACATAAAATTCGGTATATTGAATATTTTGAAAAATGTGCAGAACAATTTCAGTTGCAAATGTTGCTAAGATGAAGTCCCATAAGCTTCTTCACTTAAGTCATATCTCTAATTAATACTGTTTGGGGAGCTGTTTCTGACTTATATAAGTATAGATATAGTAAGTAAAAGTTATGCTATCTAGTCCATTATATAAACCAGTAACAGTTCCACAAACTGTGTATTTTCCCTGAATAGCCCATTAGCATAGGTTAATATCTGCTTCCTCTAACAACTCCCTCTCCTCGGCACTAAATTAAATTGTTGTTTTGCAAACTTTATCTACAGCTAGTTTTTTTTGTTTGGTATCTCCCATCTCTAACTCAGACTTCCTCGCCGTGGCAGGGTCTGACGAACGAGGCGCGTCTGTTGCCGACACACTTTGGCAATTCGTTTAATTATTATATTATAACGACGCACACACACACACACACAGACACACGCACAGCTGCATAATAATAAAGAGGAAAGCGTATATAAAACTCTGCCAGGAAACTTGTGTAATTCATATCGCATAAAGCAGCAAGACGCAGGGCGACGCACAACAGCCGCAGGCAACTGAAAAGACACAACACACACACGCACACACACACACACAGCTTACACACACACACACTGAGACAGTCGCCGCTTGGCATTTACATGGCCCATACGGCTGCCTCGCAATTGGCTTTGACAATCGAATCCAAATTCGTATCTGAGTCCGCCTCATCGTCCGTTCGCTGTCCTCTGCTGGAGCGTATCAATTGCACTCAAAGCTTATATATATATATGCATTTTTTTTGGGTGCCAAAACCGCAAAATTACATTGAGAGTGGAGAGGCAAGAGTCGGCTGCCGCTGGCTGTGCCCCAATACCAATCTCTACTTATCGCCGGTTGGCCATGTTAATTTTTAACCTCAGGCTTCGCCAAATCGAAAGCTGATCGTATAAAATTACAACTGACAGCGGACGCTGAGAACCGCAAAAGGTGACACTCGATGGGTGCCGCCTCTCTCAACTAAAAATTGTTGTTGTCGCTGTTGTTGTTGTTTTTATTGTCGTTGTCGTTGTCGTTATATGTGCATATAGATTACATATATCGATATTGAAAACGTGTACGATAGTTACAAGCAAATATCGACTTGTTGCGGGTGCGGAAAGTAAAAGTGACTAGAGTTATTTATGAGTTAGGCCTGTGCAACAGGTCCTTTCTATGTGATTTTCATAGATTTTATGTGGAATAGAGTTAGGCTTGAGGGGCTTTCATGCCATTTGCTTTTCATTTGGAGTTGAGGTATGCTTAAAAGCTTTCGAATAGCAGATCCACTCTATGTAACTCTCATAGCTTTTATGAATTTGAAGAGCTTTTAAATAGCATATCCTTTCTGTGTGATTCTTACAGATTTTATGTAGAATAAGAATTATTTAGGCAAGGCCTTTCTATGTGATTCTCATATATGTTATCTGGAATTGATCTACGTTTGAGGAGCTTTCATAAAACAGGCATTTTCCTTATGATGGCAACAAAAGTATTTTATTTGTATAACTCATATATTTATAATCAAAAAATATTCAAAATCAATGCTTTTCTATGCAATTCTCATGAATTTAAATGTAACTTCAAGCTAAATGCTAATTGAATATCTTAAATACCTTATGTACAAACGAGTGTTAGGTAAGCTCATAGCAGACTTTCTCTACTAACATAGTCCGCTAATTAGCATCAGTGGCTGCTGCCTACCTGCGAATGGCTATCAAAATCGGCAATTTAAGCATGGCATAGGTGTAGCTGGCCAACAGCTGCTAACTGATGTTAGTCAACGCCTGGGAATTGGCCAATTGGCCAATGAGCGATCGTTGCGTGGGAGTGTGAATCGGATTTTCTATTTCAATTTCAATTTTCTCGCCACGCATTTTGGCTTTTGGCGCGCTGACGACATCGCAAAAAGGCTAACAAGTTTCTCCTCATATTCGACACGGCCAAAAGGCAAAAGACGCCCCGCCAGCTCGATTCGCAACGCTCTAATAGCCACATTTATTTGTCATTAAAAGTTGTGCGCAATAAAAATAGTTTTCGTTACCATAAATATGGCCGTTTGAATGGACCCGGCTCTAATAAACACAAAATGTGACACAATCAAGCTAAGCAGCGAGCGCGACCCATTTGATGATAACACAGTGGGAGACTAAGAGGCTAAAAAGAGCTAGAAAAAGTTAACAGAAAAAAATAAAATAGCCTAAGCCTCCAACGAGATTGGCCACAAACCGGTTGAAGCTTAGTCTTAGCCATAACTGGGCGTGTTTAGCATTCGAGAGCTGCAGCACGACAAGCTCAGGCCGGCCTTAATAAGCATAAATAGAAAATTTAATTAACAAATCAAATGCAATTTGATAAATGAGTCGCTCAGCATTTGAGCGCAAATGCGACTGGGAATGCAAAAAAAAAAAAGAAAAAGAAAACTGCGAAAAGGGAATGCAAATGCCGTCGATCCTAGCATTGGCAGCATTAGTCGACAGCCAACAGACATTGGCTTTGGCTTATTTACTAAATAAGAGTCACTTTGACTAATGAATCAATTTGCCAGGCCGCCAAGTAAATGATGAAGATGTGTGTGCGGATGCAGCCCTCCACAGCCTAAGCCCATCGAGTCGAGTCGAGTCGAGTTGGTCGCGGCTGAGTTGAGTTGATTAGGGCGGCCCCCATTAATGACAAGCGCACAGGATATGGATACACAGTCGACACAGTCCAGACAAGTTCACATGATGACGTCGACCCCAAATACCCTAACCCCGCCCTACCCCAACTGCAACAGCGGCGATGACGTCTCTGTTTATCTGTTTGCTGTTTGTTTGTCTGACTTTTAGATTCTGTGAGTCGCTTACTCTACCTCCCCCTTCCTCCCTCTCTTTGTGTCCTCTCTTTTATTTTAACTTTTTTATATTCTCTGTTTCGGGACGCTCGTCAATTAATTGCAGCAAAAACAACAAACTGAAATGAAATCAACGGCAACGGCAACGGCAACAGCCACAGCAGCAGCAACTGCTATACAAAAGCAGCTTGAGCTAAAGTTGAAATACCGTTTAATGCCCATTGGACACGCCCACTTTTCCCACACTTCTCACACACACACACTGAGAGAGGCGCTATGCGGCAGCGTCGCAAGCTGAGGCAGAGTTGCAGCGAGCGCTTAAAAATGCGTCAAGAGTCAACTTTGACTACAGCACACACACACACACAACAACAAATATTGCATATGTGCATATGTATGTGTGTGCTTGTGTATGTGTGTGTGTGTGTGTAATTGCAGTTTTAGCTTTTTATACCCTATGCAAAAAGAAAGGGATTAAAGCGATGCGTTCAGTTTTGTTTATGACTTCTGCGACTACAGAAGATGCTCAACAAAGAGTTGAAGTGGTGTGCGAATAAACGTTAAGATATGGTACAATACATATATACAGCTATTAAATGTATATAATATAATATGTTAAATAGTATGATTAATCATGATATCAAAATGTATGGTATGATAGGCTATTTTACTTAGTTTAGCAAATTCTTATAAATAATATATTTTTTGTAAAATATATAAAATATAAATTATGTCGACTATATCAACTACCTTATCTATGACTCTCAAATTTGTACAAAACAAATGATCATATATGAAAGAGATTAAACTAAATTTGGCAAGTGAGTTCCGATACCCAATTTTAAAATTAATAATAATAAGATTAATAATACCATAACAGATAACTAAGCTTTCAATATGAATTATTAAGAAATGTATACTGAATGTGTATAAATAAACATAAGTCTCAGAGATATGATTACCTATTATAAAGTGCGCCCTATAATCACGTGTTAATTGTATGATTTTTTTGCGAGATGAGCTTTTAAAATCACTCAAAAAAGCAATATACAAAACTCGTTAAATAAAATAAATAAAACTCGGGAAAATGTTAATGGCAAAATATAACAATTTTTACCAATAAAAATATCGAATTACAGTTCATTAAAAAATAACACTACATATAATATTTTTTTAAATTATTGCCAACATTTTTTTATATAAGATATATAAATAATAATAAATAATAAATAAAATATAAATATATTATATATGTATAAAATTTTTATTAGGTTTCTAAAATATATTAACTATTAATTTTTATCTAAAGCCTACTTACTAACTTCCTTAATTTCCTTCCTCCATCCTTACTAAATCATTGCCTTAACATCATTGTTTTCATGCAAAAAATTATTAGCCGCATCTCTAACCTTAACTTTTATAGAACCTCTAAACCTCTGCCGCTTTTCTATACTCTCATGCTGCTTATTATAGGGTATTTAAGCGTGCACTAAGCTCAACTCTAAACTTTCTTAGTTGTTAGCTTTTGCATTTTGTTTGCGCTGTGTCTGCATCTCGAGTTGATTGCAGCAGCTGCCGCCCACGCCTCGCAACCAAAGCCAGGCTGGCTCGCTTGCTCACCTGCTCTACCTCTCCCTCCCACCTACCTTCTCCTTCTCACTCTCTCTCTCTCTCTTTTATTTGACTTTTGTCAGTTCTCTCTACTGACAATTTGTGCATCTTGTGCTCTGATTAATAAATTACAACTTTTTTTATTGTTTTATTTTAATTGCATCAATTTGCAGCTGACAAATTTTCTGCTGATTCAGTGAAAAGCGCAAAAAAATTAAAAGAAAATTTCTTGTTTTTCACTTGGCCGCATTTCCATTTCGTGTTGGCAATGACATTTTTGTAACATTGATTTTTAAGTATTTTATGAAAAGTGATTTCGACTGCTGAGTCATGAGAATTTCTTTCCTCTTCTTCTTCGTTCGTCTTGGCAAAACTTGGCTGGGCTTTTCGCTTTGCCAGCACGTGCTGCTGATTGCTCCTATTCTATCTATTCCGGAGAAGCATCTAATAAACAAGTTTGCTGCATGAGGCATGCGGCTGCTATGCTGCCACATGGGGCCGGGACTCTGGCAGACGCGTGCGGCATTTTTCAGCTGCCTGGCTAATCGCTTGCGTAATCTTAAACGCGTCGTGGCAATTGAAATGGATTGCGCTGCGGCTAAGCTGGACTACCTGGTGAAGCTGCCACAGATGCAGCTGCAACTGCCGCCGCTGCTAAGTGGTCGTTGCGATCCTGTTTTTTGGGGGCAGCTGTCGATGGGCATGAGCTGATGATGCTGATGCTGACCCACAATCGATGCTCAAATTTCATTGCATTTTTGCGCGTTGGCTGAATAATTTTTTTCAATTAAATTTCATGCCATGCCAATGTGTCTGGCTGGGGAAGTAGCAGCGCCAAGAATAGCTGAACAGCTAATTGCGGCAAGTAGGCTGCAGCAGCAAACAAAAATAAAGACACACCACGGATTAAGGAAGAGAAAGAGAAGCGAACTGGGGGACTTGGGGATTGGGGACTGGGGTTAGCAGCAGCCTGTGCCGTGGGTCATCATAAAAACATTATGGCTAGGCTCGCAAAAACAAACAAGAGCTGCAACTGGTGGAATTTTTCAAAGGAATTGCAGCCACTCACAGACAAGGGGGCACAGCAAAGGGAAGGCGAGGGGGCAGAGGCAGGGCGCAGCTGCAGATGCCACAAAGCAAAACGTCGCCTGGTTATGTGCGTGTGTTTGTCACTGCGCGGTTTGACAGGCAACATGCGAGAATTTGATGAGCATGGCAATGGGGCTCCACTCCAGCTACCTCTCTGTCTCTCCCTCTCACTCTGTGTGTCTCTTGCCCTCCCTCTCTCTCTCTCTTTCTACACTGCCTGACGAATGCGCGCCGCTCGTGTATAGCCTTTTGGGTGGGTGTGTATGGGGCTTTGGGGGCCACCGCCAACTATGTTGTGCACACACACACATTGATATACTATGCATGTTTATGCAGGTATGGAAAGGTCATGTTGTCTGCCTATTGTTGGCGTCACGCCGTCGGCGTTTGTCGCTGGCGTGCGAACACGTTTCGCTCACAGATTGGAGCGCACAGGTGTCTTTGGGGCTTGGAGCGCTAGGTTCCAGGGGCTGCGATCAATGGGCAATGGGCAGTGGCCAAGCCACGAACTGCGCTGCGATTGGCCTTTTTATTTTTATTTTATTTTGTTGTTGCTGTCGCCTGTCATTCTTTTCACTTATATTCTGTTTTTAGAGACCTAAAACTTATTTCATTTATTGGCATGCTTTTTATTTATTATTTAATATTTATTATTTATTATTTATTGTTGATATTGTTTGCTGTAAGGCACGATTGAAGTGACAGCTTCTAAGATAATTGTGAATGTCAGGAGTTGGAGGCTAACAAAAGCTGATTGATAGAAAAATAGCCAGCTCACTAATTAGTGAATTAATTAGCAAAATGACAATGCTTTTTGCTATGAAACGCGGCCTAAGCTGCTGCTATCTAAACACTCCGAATGCTCATCTAAGTAGAGAAAAATATAAATAAAATATTACAAATAAAATAAGACACTATTAATATGGAATAATTTTATTGAATTTTAATTACTCTGAGTTTCAATTAACTACGAATTTTAATTTACTCCGAATGTACGCTTATTTGAAGAACTGAAGTAATTTTGATACCTTTTAGAATATTGAACAACTGTTCAAATTAATCAACTTCGAATTTTTATATACTCCGAATATGTGCATACTGCAAATTTAAGTAATTTAACTGTCGTACTAGTTAGATCACATCATTCCGAATTTTTAATTACTTTTAATACCTAACTCCGAATATTTCAGAACTTAAAATATGAATTACATTACTGAATCAACATAGAATTTTTTACTATTTGGCTTATTTAAGTACTCTAAACTACTACGATAATTTAAATATCTATCTATATCAGAATGCCCTTTATATTTTCCGAATGTGAAAAGCTTACTAAAAATCTTAAATTTGCTCAGCTGCATTTCTTTTGGAATATTGAAACGCCTCGCCCATTGAGACAGTTCTAATACTAAACTCTTAGGCAAAGTCTAGTCCATTCTAGCTTTCTCTCCCACTAAACTAGTCCGACTACGATCTCTACTTTCTGCCAGCTTTCTCTTAATTCTTATCGTGTCTATCGCTAATACCTTCAACTGTCATACCTTCGCACTCATCTGCTGCCTATCGAAGATGATTTGTTTTTGATGGCACTATTCAGTGATGCACCTTGATGTGTCAGCACTCGAGACGACTGTTTGCATTCGATAGCCTAACAACGGCTCAATGGCTCAATGGAAACTATGAGGCAAAACACACTTTTTAGCAAGCCACTCGAGTCGGCAGCAACAAATTATGTGAGATGTGTAACAAATGCGACGTGACTTTGATGTAGATGCTACCAAATGTGGAACAGCTGTCAAAACTGCCAACAAACAAGCAACAACAACAGCAACAATAGCCAGAGTTCAAAGCTGAGCCAGACGAATTGGTAGCTTGTAATGCAATTTTAATAGCAAGCGAAACGACAACACTTTATGCCAAATTTTGTGGCCCTGACCTTGTTTTTGATATTGTTTTTGACGTATTCATAATTTTCTTGCGTGCGTATTTCGCATCCATAATTAAAATGTTTGCTGCAAGTCGCACTTTTAATGACCAGATATAAAGTTTTTTTTTGTTTTTCAAGCTAAATGCTGATATGCTGACCACCCGGCGGGGGCAACTGCTAACCAGCTGGCTGAATGACTGCCTGGCACCGTGGGCAGCATTTAAGCCTTTGTTAATTATCGCGATAATGCAACATGTGGCATGTCTGAGTGGCGTCTCTCTCTCCAGCTGTCTTTTTGTTGCGTCCCTCTTTCTGCAGCAGCTTGTCAGCCAGGGCCTTTGATGTGCCGTCAGCCTTAACTTTGACCTTAACCCCAAGTGGCTGATAGCTATGACAAAACATGATGCCTTGTGATGGATTATGGCTCGTTAAGCTCATCAATGCTATGCAACTAATGATATATGAGACTGGCTATAAAATCTGTGTAATATTTCATTAGCAATAATATTTACTGATTGGAAAATATATAGAATGTATAAAAACTTTATTTGAGAAAAGTTATTAACACAAGAAAATAAATATTAAAAGTTAAGAGCTCAATAAAGCAGAGAATGCTGAAAAAATATTGTTTTGTAAGCCTAGCAATAATAAAAATTGTTTTATTTTTTACTAATATTTAGAAAAAATAATAATAATAAGTAAACACATGTGAGTAAAAATTTTTTAATTTATAAAAAAAATATTTTAAAAAAATATTTACATAAGTCAATGTTTAATATTTTAATTTACAAATTGAAAAAAAAAAAATTATAATATTGCAATATTCTCTAGAAATAAAAATAAATAACATATATAAATATGTTATTCTAATATATATTTAGTTTCAACATTTTTTGTTTATGAAAAAATAAAAAATAAAACTGTAATTAAAATTATTTCATTTGTATTCACTAAATATTTTTAGTTTCTAAAATAAAAAAAAAGGATTTACATAAGTAAAAAAGTGAATTTTATATATTTTAATTTGAATAAATTAAATAATATTGCAATATTCTCAATAAACAATAATATGTTATTCTAATAATTGCAATAAACAAAATTGACAATAAAAAAATAAATAAAAATTAAATATATTTTATATATTTTAAATATTTTGTATAATATTAGCATATTTATTTTTATTTATTTTGCCCAAAACTAAGAAATTAATTCAAAATGCAATGAAATAAATCAAATGTGATTAATGAAAGCTTGTTTGAGGCTGTTTGATATAAGATATGTTTGATATAAGATAAGATTTCTATAAAACAATGATTCAACAGTTTAAATAAGTTAAATAGGAAAACAAAGAAAAGTTATATAAGCTGCTTGCCATAAAAGATCTTTTCTTTGATGTGACGTAAGTGACGACAACCTTTGACCTAAGCATCTACTTGCCATTGCTGCTGCTGCTGCGGCTGCCTGTCTAATTGAATTGCATTGCGGCAAAAACAACAGCAGCAACCACAACAACAGCAGCAACAGCAACAACAACAACAAAAGCAGCAGCAACAAGAAAGAAATATGAAATCTTCTAATTGGCAGCGCCGCTCGCCGTCAATGTTGGCACGTTGTTTGGCATGCAGACGCAGCAGCAGCGCAGCAGCAGAGCAGCAGCGGCTCAGCTGAGATCAGCAACAGCAACAGCAGCGGCAGCGGCAGCGGCCTCAACATGCATTTCCTTTTTGGGCTTCTCAGGCAAGCGACGCATAGAAATTTTCTTTATAAATCAGTTAATGTTGTTGTTGTTGCTGTTGTATGTTGTATGTTGTTGCTCTGTTGTTGTTGGTTGTTGTTCGAGCAACAAGCAAAAGTACAAAGCAAGTTGTTAAAATTCCTGTTTAAAGTTTTGTACGCACATGCAACAGCAACGCAACTCTGCCCCTGCAACAACTCCCCCCAACAACTTCAAAGGAAGCTGCTGCTGCTGCTGCTGCCTGCCTGCTGCATGTTTGCATTAAAGACGCATTTTGTTTGCCCAGATCCGAAAGACGCAGACGAAGACGTGGACGCCATCCGCAAGCGTGTTAGAATACACAACATGCCGTCTACAAACAGTTGGGGCCACTCATAATCAGGTTTTAGCCAGAGCTGAGCTTCCAGCTTGAGAGACAGAGCCTGAACCTGGACGCTGGGCTGAAAAAGGGAGTAAGTTGCTCTGGCTTTGGCGTTGGCGTTCGCCTATTGACTTGGCTGCACATGACTGCACAAAAGAGAAGCAGCAGCAGCAGCCGCAGCAGTTGCTGCTCAGGTGGGCCAAGGCTAGGGCGGCTGCTCGACGCTAACTAAACAATTATGGCAACGGCCTCGCATTGGCCAAGCAACAACAACAAGAGCAACAACAACAGCAACAACAGAGATGATAATGATGAGCACGTTGCCAACGGCCTCAGCTGCATGCCCCATGCCCCATGCCACATCCACATCCTTCGCTCGTCCATCTAACTAGCAGCTCCTATCTATGCATCTATAGTTATTTGTATTATTATTTTGCCTTGTTTTTGCTGCGTGTCTTTTGTGGCTCTTGTTGTTGTTGTTGTTGTTGGAGTCTTCGTCTTTGGCTCAGTTTCAGTGCAACTTTTGATGCATTCGCATGTGTGTTGTCCTGCCCCGTCCTCCTACCTCCTTCTTCCTCACGCCCTTGCTCACTACTATTGTTGCCTTTCGGTTTTATTTATAGTTAAAGCTGCTTTAATGCTCGCCGGATCTGTATGCCTGGTTTCCTCTCTAGCTCCCTTACTCTCCCTCTCTTTCTCTCGCACTACTTGCCTTGGTTTGGCTGAGCTGTTTGGGTCGCCTGATGATGCTCGCAAGCTTAAAATCATCATAAATGCATGGTTACACAAACACGGCTGCAGACAGCCAGCCAGACGTTGCAAGCGAGGGGCGTACGAGCAGTTATAGCAAGCTTAATCAACTATGCAGCTTAAGCTGCAAATAACTACAGTTGAACACTTCCAATTTCCGCTCTAGTGGTAGTTAGTGGTATTTAAGTTGTAGCATTTATATAAACTCAAGTGTTCCATTTCAGCTTGAGCTGCGAAGTTTTCCGCCTGCCCATTTCAACACTTCCAATAGATTCCAGTGTTTAGCATACGCTCAAACTCCCACCTCTCTCTCTCTCTCTCTCTCTCTCTCTCTATCTCCTCCTCCTCCTTTTGCCATTCACTCTGAGCGCCCATGCATATGTGTGCAAGCTCTTCTAATACACCACTCTTATACTATATACTATTCTTATATTATGCTCTTATATTTTCACCTATAAGTTTCAGCAACTTTCAATGACTATTTTATTTGTTATTTAACTACATTTTTAGCACTTTTGCCAACTCTATAAGCTACCCACGCCTGGTGCAATACATGCAAGTTAATGTTCTGGGTGAGTGGGGCTGCATTTTAGTTATTATTTTCGTCATTTTCAAGTGATTTTTTTTCATGCATTCAGTTTGTTTTTTTTTTTTTCTGCACATTTCTTTGCGTTGCGGTTTTCACGTGTTGCCGTTTGCCGTTTCTGCAAGCTTTCCACTCACAGTTTGTTTGTTTGTTTTTGTTGTGACTGCCATGAATAAGCAGCATAAAACGAAAACAAAAACAAAAGGCAAGCAAAAACAAAATGCAGAGCCGTCGCCGCCGCCGCCAACTGACCCGACGGCGCGCGCTGCCCACGCCGACGCAACGTCAGCGTCGCAGCCAGCGTTTGGCGTGCTAATAACTCAGCATTTGTTTTAATATTTGTTGTTTTGTTGTTTTGTTTTTGCTGTTGATTTGTTGCTTTGCTGAATGACTTTTTTATGCTGCGCTTGTTTGACTAACTATATATGTATATGTGTGTGCATATGTGTGTTTGCCAATTTTTTTCTGTTTTTTGTGTTTTATTTTGTGTTCTCTTTGCTTTTAGCAAGTTTGTTATTTATTCTATACACAGTTTTTGCCCTTGCTGCCGGTTTTAGTTTTTGGTAAATTATTTTCTGGTAGCCGCATAAATACCCACACAATTTATCAACTGGGCTTAGAAGAGTTCGCGGTCTTTCCAAAGATATCTTAACTTCTTTTTATCTCTCTCTGTCCCTCTCTCTCTCTCTCTCACCCGCTCATATTACGTTTGGTTTTGTTGTCGCAGCTCGTTTATCAGACTTGAGAACATATTGAACATCATCACTTAATAATATTGACACTTTGTTGCCTCGTTTTAGATGACGATTTAGATTCAAATATATATGTTGTATTTATTTCTTTGTCTGCCCCATTTACATTTACCCGCAGCGCTCAGCGCCCAGCGCCCAGCTTCCAGCGCCTACGATTACGATCCCAAAATAAGAAGAATAAAAAAACGAGCCACGCACACAATCAGCAAATTAAGTGATTATGTTAACCGGTTGTTGTTGTCTTTGTTGCTTTATATGAAAGGCTGCCAGCCAGCCAGCCAGCCAGCCGGGCCCAAAAGCAGAAATTTACATGAAAATTAACTTGTTATGTGCCAAGCAACAACAACAGCAACAATAACAACCAGAGCAGCAACAGGCAGCGACAATTTGAACAACGCAAACTGTAACCGAAGAAACCCAAGCCAAAGCTAAACTCCAACTCGGGCTCCAGTTGGGTTCCAGTTGGACTCCAATTGGCTAGCTGCTAAGTTGTCTTCAGTTCATTCTTTCATTTCTTAAAGCCGGCAATAATTTGGTATAATTTCAAAATTAGAGCTCATCAACAAGTCCTCTCTTTTCTTCTCTCTCTCCCACTCATTCTCTGTCTCTCTCTGTCTTTGTTAGGCCCTCGGCCATGTTTGGCTGCCTGTTGCTTGAGCCATAACTAAATATCATATCATATAATATATATATATGTAAAGTTTATATTCAACACTCATATGTCGCAGCGTTCCCCGTTTTAGATTAGATAAAAGCAAGCAATTTGCATAGTTTCTGATTGGACTGTGGGAAACACAAACAATTCTCTCCCAGCGACAGCACAAAGCAACGGCAAATTGTATTTTAGTTTAGCCACAAACTAAAACGTGCTCGAATCAAAACCAAGCAAACCAAACTAACTACCAAAACTTTTCTTTTAACACAGATATATATTATTTTTGCTTTGCTTTTTCCGCACAAAAAATCAAACTTTTGCTACATTTTTATGTTGCTTTTTTGCTGTGATTATGAACATTTTGTCATGCAGCATCCAACATTTAAAAGATGATGTCTATGAGATCATAAATACTATATACTATATAGCTAACTATGATATAGATCATAGCTGTTTTTGCTCAAGGCAGGTTGATATATGACTTAAGTGATGGTCTTGTCTTAGTTTTGATGCATTATTATTTAAAGTATATGTATGTTAGTCGTAAATAGTTCATATTCATATTCACATTATACGAATCGGCTTAATATATCATATAGTTGTCAGGAACAAAGGGAAACAGAATTAAGATATCAAATACTTGCTAAGCTAACTTTTATTTACTTAGACATCTTAATCCAACGTGAAGCTGAAAAGATTAATCATATATATAAAGAGGACTAGTTATAACTACGTATATAATCTAGAGATCAAATACATACATATATATACCAATCAGTCAAATTGCTACATTTGTTACTAAATGTCTCAGAAATATATCGAAAGAGCTATATAAGCTATATTTCTATAATATATAAATGTATTTATTCAACATCCATAAATCATATACATAATATAATTTATATATATTACTAGTTCTCTCAGAACTCTTAGAACTCTTCATACCTTCATAAAATCTGCTGCCAGAAGATTTTAATAGTGATATCAATATGTGCTATATTTCTATAAACTATATATATTTACTTAACTAAATTAAACTATATAAGTCAACATCTAAGCATAAATTTAGTCTTTTTCTACTCGACGTGCCTTGGACGCTTTAACTACTTTAAAGACACAAAAGACACCAGCCCAAGGTCAGCACTTGCACCAACTAACTAGATAAGAAAAATTCTTGAAGAACCCAAACTAAAATGGGCAAAAACACAGAATGTCTAGCAATCGCCCTTAGTGAGCTATGCACGAACTTTGAGTCGTGTCTATGTATTATATCTCACAATTTTTTCTGTTAGCTGCTTGCGACTTCCGTCTGACAAATTTTTAGATTTTCAAAATGTTATTTGCAACACGTACGCGCAGAGCTCAATCAAAGATGGGTCTCTGTTGCTCTGTTGCTGCCTCAGAGGGGGGCTTAGAGGGGAGCTTAGAGAGGAGCAACTGTGGCTGCGGCTGCGGCTGCTGTTTGACTCGTTTAATTCAAATTAGCTCGCTTTATAAACGAAGCCGTTGATGTCTCTGTCGATGAGCTGACACAGAAGTATATATATAGGCTTGATATATGCATAGATAGACAGATATATATATATATATACATATATATATATATATAAATTTCTATATATATATGCATATAGAATTGCCTTTTGATTCGGCTTTTTTCTTTGGCGGCTTTGGTGTCTCCAGCTCTGGCTAATTTATGACCACAGCGCCATTATAATTCTCACTCTATACTCTCTAGCTATCTCCCTCTGTTCCACTCTATCGCTCTCTCACTCTTTCGAGCCGTCTAATGTTTATTCAAATCTTCTTTGCAAAAATCTTGAACTCGACTTTTCAGTCTGCGACAGTTTTGTCTGCCACGTCTAGACGGCAAGGAAGCCAGCGCAAGCTGCACTTGAACTTGAGACACCCCTACTTTTAATCTGTTTTTCTTTTTTGTTTTTCCTGTCATTAGGGGTACTCCCCTCTAGCGCTGGGAACATGTGAGCGTTTCAACAAAACATTCATGAATGAAATGAACGTTGAGGGGGCTGGGCTGGGCTCTGGGAGGCGCATTGATAAGCAGCCGAGTATCGTTGTCGCCTTGTTAGGCACTTCAGGCTGGAGACAGAGAGAGGCAGAGAGACAGAGAAAGAGAGAGAGAGAGAGACAATCACACACATACTCGGGCAGCCAGACACCTTTTGTTTAGCCGTAGATCTTGATGTCTGCTGGCTCATTGGGGTTGCTTAGTGGTTGCTGCAACACAGACTCTGTTGCTGCCACCGAGCCACCGAGCCACAGAGCAACGGCTGCTCTCGCTTCGTCTGCAACTATTGTCAAGCTTTTAATTAAAGATTTCTATTGGCATTTGTTAACCAAGTATTTGCTGCTGAGCTGGCTCATTTAAATGCATATATATATATATATATATATATATATATATATATATATATCAATTAGCAGCTAAGCTCTTGACTCAAAGTTAATTGAAAGTTTTGGCTTGTAGCATGCTGCGTATACTTAATACGCTTGCAGTTGGCCAACAGTTGATTCTTGAGTGGCTCAACTTTGGTTAAGCTTTGTGCAACATTTGGCTTAAACCTAAGTGGCACGTGTCCATGGCCACATTACACTATCTGTGGCCCACTGCTTCTCCAGTTACTTTGTGCTGCTGCTGTGGCGTGTTTATTATTGTAACAAGGCCAAAAAGCTAATCTAATTGTGATATGTGGCCAAGTTCACGATGTTTTATCATTCCATTAAACGTGTAACAGCAGCTAGCAGCTGTGCCAAGACTTTTACTAAGTAATATTCTGCTAATTCAATTAACTTTAATTAGACGAGTGAGGAGGGGGAGAGACAGAGAGCTACAAGTTCTAATTGGCATAAAGTCAACTGTAAATGAGCTGGAATATTATGGCTGGCAGCAATGGCAACAGTTAAATGTTTCTAATTTGAATGTGACTTGAGTATTTTCAATTTGAATTTGCTTTTGATAACATTTAAGGAATGTTTGCTTAGAGATGTCTTATATTTAATACAAGAAATTAGTAAGATTAATTATACTGTTTTAATAATTGATGTTTTACATTTAATATTTATACAAGAACTTAATACGATTAATTATACTATTTTAATAATAATATTAAAAATAAAATTTATCATAATTTTAATAATAAATTATTTATAATATTTATAAAATTGTTTTTAGGTATTAATTTAAAGAATGCGCTTTATAAATTTATAGCTTTTATTAAAATAGATGTTCTTTAAATACTACGTATAAATAGTTTTATAGTTTTATACATATATATTTGTTAGTTTTAGTTAGCCAAACTAATATAAAATTGTAAATATATAATGTCAAATTTTAGTATTCAAATATAGTAACTTCACATGCTTTTAAAATAAAATAAATGACAGAAAAAAAAAACAATTTTACAAAAATATGTTATTACACATGCAGCAATAAATAAAATGTACTTATTGAAAGTTATTAAATTATTAATTAAAAATAAAAACAACCAAAAAACATAGTTTTTTTTGGATTCAATATCAACATTATAATAAATTAGAATATATGTTAATCTCAATATTCATTTCCAATTGTTTTCAAACTATTTAGTTTAGAACTAAGTTTTTTTGGTCCAATACTAATACCACTACTACTATTTTATTGACCACAACTTTATATATTAATTATTAAATTATTATAGTTAGACTTAAATTTATACATTTTTTAGTAATAGTTAAACTTACAAAAATTTTGCAAATTATATTATTTTGTAGGACATATAATTGCATGCAAATTAGTATTAATCTAAAACTTTTTTTATTGAAACCAATTTAGTTTAGCTTGAAAAAAAAAACTGTGCTATAATTAAAGCACATACAAGAATTTCAAATTGTTGCAACGGCTGGCATTTAATAAAAATTTCATGCAAATTTTTTTTCGATTAGACAAGTTTATAAATTTTATGTAATTATATATATATTTAATAATATATATATATAAACTATATTTGCTTTATTGTATTCTAGTAATGGCTATTAAGCTATTATTATTAAACAAGTTTAGCAAGTAAAACCTTTACCTAAGACAACAGTACAAACTTTATACATACGTCTGCTATTCGAAGCCGGATCTTCATTGTTAAGTTGCCTAAGAGGGCTACTTAGAGACTCATCTACCAAGAAATAAATAACAATGTATACAGACGTATATACATATACAGGCATATATATATTTATATATACTTTTCAATTAAATACTTTTCAGTAAACATTTACAGAAATAAATCTAACTTTGTATTTGTCACACGATATTTCTATGTCAATTGAAAGTTTATATAAAGCATTTCTATCGACAAAATGAAAAAAATGTAATTTTATAAGAATTTTCATTGTCTGGCAGACAATGAAACTAAACAAGTAAACAACTATCATATCAATAGCTATGTTAAGTTACATTCATCTTTTAAAATTTACTTTCTTAACAAAAGAGTCAAAGAAGCTTAGAAAAGGTTACTTTGCAAGCATTCAAGAGCTGACGGAGCAAAAGCTTTGACTCACCTGAAATGTCATAGAATGTCAAAGTTTTGCACTGCTAAAAAAATAGCAATAACAATAACAAACAATAAAGAGAGGCCACGCCCTTGCGAAGTGGGCTAAATGTTTTGTCACATTATAATAGTTGTTGCTCCAGTTGAAGTACATGAATATATAATGTTTATATTTAAGCCAACATTAAGTAGCTTGTAAAGTAAGCAAACACAAACACACACACACACACACTGTTTCAATGCCAATAGGCTACGTATGTGTGTGTGTGCATGTTTATGTTGCTTGTAAAATGCCAGTTGAATTGTCAATTTATACAAAATGCAAACAAACATAAACATTAACACACAAACACACAGAAACACTTAAATGGCAGACAGACAGAGAAAAGTTGTCAACTGTCAAATTTAATCATGGATATTATAAAACCAGGCTAGCAGCGAGCTACAAGATACATGGCTAGATAAGCGAAAACCAGCCAAAACAAAAGCAAAATCAAAACAAAAACAAAAACAATAGCAAAGGCAACACAATTGCCAATTGCTTCTAATTAGAGTTGTGCAGAAGACATATAAATCTAATTAGATTTTTACAGAAGACATATAGTATATATTAAAGTCACTCTTATATACATATGTATCTAATTAGATTTGTGTATAAGTCATATACTATACACTAAAGAAACTCTTATATTCATCTCTCCAATTAGATTTGTGTATAAGACATACATTTTATATTAAAGTCACTCTTATATTTTATATCTAATTAAATTTATGCAAAAGGTATATACTATATACTAAAGTCACTCTTATATTTACCTCCTTTTTAGCTAATGGCGTGCAGACGCTTCCGTTTCCGCTTTGCAAAATATCCAATTAGAATTTGCAGCTGCGCAGGCGTCGCGTCCAATTTGAAAGCACAAGAAATTTCTTACTTTTCTTATTTATTATACTTTTATTTTTATATTATTATGATAATTTTTGCACTTTGTTATCAAATTTGCACTGTTGAATAGCGGATGCAACAAATGCACCAACTGAAACTTTGGCACTTTATCAAATTCTAAATCTATTTTAACTGTAAATGCAATTTGTTACTGAGGCTTCTTAGGCAGCGGCAGAGCGAGAGGCACTTCTAGGCACAACACACAAACATTAGATTAATAATTTATTTTTTATTTAATAATTTATTTTCTTCTAAATTCTCGATCAAATTTTGTTTATCTTTTGTGTATTTCGGAATTTGCGAATTTTGTCGTCATGTGCGAAAGACGAACGAAAGGCGAAAGAACAAAACGAGCGGCCGCGCCGAATTTTGTCGTACGAGCGCCTAAAATCAACTGACTCGAAACGCAGCGCGTCGTTTCACTCAAGCGCTCGGTTGGCGTTTGCTGCACTCGGTTGAGCGCTTCTCACTCACGGCTCGACTGCAACCCCGTTGCAATCGAACCGACCATGGTTCGGCAACCAGTTCGGCTGCTTTTGCGAATGTTCGTTTCAATTCGCATTGTTCCGCTGAGCTCAAAAAAAACCTGTTTGGCTGCCGCCGCTGCTGCTTTGAGTGTGTTGAGTGGAAACAGGTTTCGTTATGTTGCGAGCGCATTGCGCTTAATTACTCAATTATGCTGCCAACACTCAAAGAGCGACCCTAACATAAGTGCGAGCGAGATGCCCACAATGTATGTGTGTGTGTGTGCGAGTGAGTGAGTGCAATTTAGCGGTTATAGTTTAGAGATTTATTGTTTTATCTAGCTGAATTCACAGCTCGATGCAGCTGGAGATATTTTCAGTTCATTACAATGTTGGAGCTGCTTTTATTACACGCAGACAATGTTTGTTACCTGGCCGAAAGGAGTTTCAAACTCGGATCGAACAATATAAAGGCGTCAATTTGATGATCGTGTGAAATTCAGATTTTAATGAGCCGCGTACCTGACTGATAATAAATAGAGGTAAACTAAAGGTCAGCGTGCAGCAATTCTAAATTCTAAGACTCTTATTCTCTCTATATGAGCAGGAACTAGGAAATCCTTGAGCACTCATAAATATTTATGCAGCGCATGTTCTACGACTGTCCCAACACCCATTCCCATTTCCATTCCCATTCTCATTTCTATTTCCATTTCCATTTCCATACACATTTTCATTTACCATTTTCATGCCCATTCCACGAACAACTCTTTCTCGCTCATTTTGCATCTCTCGTCAAATTCTTTAACTTGGCAATTTGTTACGGTACTTTTGCTATTTCGCAGCTCCAACTGCAGCTCCCAGCTCCAACTCCGGCTCAGCATTTATGCAAGCCAACGTTGTCGACAAACTTAAAGGAGATGCCGCATGGCCAAGCGAGTGAGCTAGCTGTATGTGTGTAAGAGAGAGAGAGAGAGAGAGAGAGAGAGAGAGAGAGAGAGAGACATGGTCTATGTGTGTGGATATTTGTGTGACAAGTGTCTTTCATTAGCATAAGTAAATCTTCTCGAATCCTCAAATTTATTTGTCAACACTTGACAATTTCATTGTTGACGCTGAAAGCGCAGCTGTAAACGAGACTCGAAACTCCGAGACTCCGAAACTCCCGAGCTCCAAGTCTTGGCTAACAAATCATGATTTCTGTCTTGCTTGTCATTTTGGCATGGCCTAACTTCCCCTCTACCCACAGCCGCAACTGGCCATTGGCCATTGCCAAATGGTCAAAAGGCAGCCGGAGCCGTTCAACTCCAACTACGGCTTAAATCAAAGACAAATATTTGCCCACAAGCAGACAACATTAGCTTTGCTTTAAGCCCTTTTCCCTTTTGGTAGTAACTTCAAGGCAATGTGTGAACATTCAGGATTAGATCTTAAGACTAGATCTTAAGAACATAAAGTCAAATAAATTTTAAGCAATCGAGTTGAAAATATTCTGATATAGTAATTATTTTGATTTAGTTCGATCCTTAAAAAGTTTTTTAGTCTTAATTCTGTAGCAGTTATATTTACATACATGTCTACTCAGGATTTATATAGTATTTTATATCTAAAATCTTTTGACATTAACTGGTTATAGCTATCCATTACTAAATAACATTGAAAATTAGGCGTAAAATAACTCACAGATATAAAAGTAGAGTTTGGGTTCTGAAGAACATTGTGGTAGTACCTTTAAAACTTTATTTATAGCTCAACATCTACTTTTATATTTAAGATTTATTTTTAAAACCAAAGGGTAGATACTGATTCTGCATTACATATATTCTATATATCATTTTTTTAATAACTTATTATATTCTATACTATATAGCATATAATATTCTATACAAATTAAATACCTATTGTAGTAACACTATATATATTTTAACCTATCATATTAATTCTTATTTTATTTTTTCCATAAAGTTTTTTTTTTCCCTTTGCTTATAATATATTATATAATATAATATAGAACTTATATACATATAAACAAATTTTTTTTATATTTTTTACTACATGTAATGATGTTGTTCCCCTAATATAGCTTTTTTAAATTCTTTCTAAGCATAAGATCTTGTTTTATTGCAACTTTCTAAAGGAGTTTTTTATTTTTTAATTTTTTCCTTATTGGCTATATAAATATATACAGCTATACATATATATGCTTATATATATATATATATTTACAGCTGCCTTTCACTCGCAGCATTTATTATATTATGACGCTTAATAATGCGGCATTAGGCATTGAATTGGCCCGAACGAACGTTGGCCATGGCTAATTGCTGCTTGGCTGCAGCTGGCTCCTCCCCAACGCCCCAATTCTTGCTCCCCTCCCCCATCAGCTAACAAAATTGGCATCTGTTCGGGCTGTTTTGGCCAAGGAGGCGTTAAATTCGACAGCTTGGACTTTTCTTATCGCGCTTATCTGCACAGTGTCAACGACGACGTCGTCGTCAGCGTCGCCTTAGCCTTTTGTTGTTGACCATAACCGTGACTCTCTAGCCATGGCCGTGGCTGTGGCATTATGGCCCAAACACTCCATTACCAACAAAAGCCATTGCCATTCATTAACAGCTGCGGCTTTTGTCCGCTGTCTACGGCATCATCTTTTGAGCCGCAGCAACGTTTTTGGCATGCGGCATGCGGCATGCGGCTGGCGTTCATAATACTCGTAATGCCAAACGTAATCTCAAATTACTGCAAATTTTCGCAGCTCACCTTTTTTTATTAGGCATTTTCCCTTCTTTTCTATATGTTTGCCAGCAAGTCTTGCATTATTTTGATTGTTGAGCATTTTATTATCATGTCAATAAGCCGGTCTTTTATGCCACCTAATGTATCTGTTATGCTGCATACAAACACACACACACATGCACACATGTGCATAGAGTCGTATCTTAACGCATTTCCGCCATGTACAACTTGTTGCAGCATCGCCTCCCCCCTCCCCCCTCCACCCTTAAGCCTTGCACCTGCCCCATCGCATCCGCGGCGATTACAGTGTGGACAGGTGCGCGCTGAAGGCCATTGAAAAGCGTTTGATAGCGACCAAAGACAGTGGATGTATTTTATGATTTGTTTCTGCCAAACATAGGCTCGCATGTGAGGAAATGTAAACGCCGCTGGAGAAATACTTAAGTTTATCATGAAGTTAAGCATCTATATATAAATATTTATTTATATATATTTAAAAGAGTTTCCAGTGACTTTACTGATTGACTGACTGATCGATATGCAGAGGAAACTAGTTGCATGCGTGCCATTCAGCATGCATGCATACATGTGCAGGTAATGTACAATGTATGTATGCATGTATTTCTGATGGTAAGTATGTGTGCATGTATGTAAGCATTTGGTGTAAAATATATGCATGTATGTATGTAGGTAAGAATGCATACATTATATGTATATGTATAGGTTTACATGTTTGCATGTATGTGTCATGTGCAGGTATAAATACATGTCTTTAGGTGAGCATGTATTGATGCATGTGTACAGGTATGCATATAAATAGATACATGTATGTACACGTTTGCATGTATAATTGCATGTATATATGTATGTATTCGTTTATCTAGGTATATATGTATGTGGGCGTGTATTTGAATAGGTATGCATGTATGCATGTAAGAATGAATCAAATGCATGTGCATGTGCATGCATGTAAACATATGTATGCATGTAAGCATGTGGATATGTATGCATGTGTGTTTGTATTTTAATATGTATGCGTGTATTTATGTATGTATGAACATAAGTATATTCATGCATACGTATGCATGTATGCATGTATGTATGTGTGTATGTATGTATGTATGTATGTATGTATGTATGTGGGACCGTAGGTGCATCAGCTTAGATATAGCTATGATGAAACGCATGCATGCACATATAACTACTTGCATGTACGCATGTTCATGTACACGCATGTTAGTTTACATGTGCACATGCATATGTATATTCTCTTATATTCACAGCTGATCAAGCCTCTATTCCGCATAGCTGCAGATGCCTACTATGCGATTCTCAAAATCCTATATCCATATATAAATGCTAATCCAACTTCCATTGCTGCTGCACTAACTCTTCAAACAGTATACAATTCCTAAACAGCGCCCTTTCGGTGCAATTCTCGTAATCATTAATCATAATCGACTCGAGCAACTAATCAATTTCATAGTTAACTCAATGTGTCAGACCATATCGCACCTTGGCCATTAGCCGATCCTAAATGCTGTTCAAGCACTCGGATCGGCACCTGTTCCAAGGCATTTGCTTTGACAAACCCCAAGCCAAATTGGGATTGCGACAATTGCCATGTGTACATACATCATACAGAACTTTAATTGTGCCTGGCACTCAATCTTTCAATCACGCCCGTCCGCCGTGAGCTGTACAACAACAACCCAAGTTGCCCGACTACATGCAGCCACGCGGATTACATGCGGCTGAGTGAGCGCGGCGAAGGACGACGACGCATGCGACTCGAGTCGAGGCAAGGCAATATAATCTATATAATCATAAGAGTGTACCATGTTGTAACATAGCCAGCACAAGAAGAGGCAGAAGAAGAAGAGCAGGCACTGTCCCCTCTGCATCTCTCGGCCTGCCCCGCCGCACGCATTTGCGACATGTTGTCAACTCGAATTGCGTTCGACTGATTGAAGGCAGGCCCAACCCAGCCATCGAGGCCGTCGAGGCCGGCACAGCGACAAGTTGATGGCCATAGCCAAAGCCCTGGACAGTGGTGCTTCAAAGCTACAAAGTAGGCAAGAGACCAAGTGGTCCATGACTTTAAACTGAGCCACAGACAGGTTTCGCGTCTTCGCTTTAGCATTTCGGGTAGGCGTTGCAGATTGATCAGCCCGAGCTGGGCCAGAGACGTCGCGACATTTGTCTAAGTCGCTGCCTTGTTTACGTTTGCGCTTTGCAGCGTCATGGATGAGCTGTGCAGCTGGGCAGCAAAGATGGGCAGAGACGGGCAGACCAGGCCATCCAGGCAAGCAGCCACATCTATAAGTTTGCCTCGTACAAACATTTCAAGTAATTTCGCCATCAATCTTTCACTTTTGCACTCGTTTCGGACAGGGCCCATGACCTTGTCCTCATGTCCTCTGCCCACTCACTCAACCTGAACCTGTGCGGCGGCTGCTGCATGCGTACAGTTTATTTTGATCTTGGTGTCTCCACGATTTGCATAACTTGTCATCTTCAGCCGACGAACAGGAGAAGATGGAGGAGGAAGAGCAGGAGGAGGGGGAGGAGGAGTTACCACAGCACAAGGCAGAGTTCATTGTCAGTATCAATAAATATCAACGCGCTGAGCGACAACTTCTTTTCAGTGCCCCAAGCACAAGGTAGTTGTCCCATCCTCATCCACATCCACATTCACATCCACATCCTCTCATGTTGATGCCGAGTGGCACTGATGAGGCCATCGTATGTCAGCAGCAGTTTTTCGTGTGGCGGTTAACATTTTGCTATTTTATGAGCACTGATATAAATGATCTTTTAATTAATATCACTTTAGATAGAGCCGGAGTGGAGGCCAGCCGAAGCTGAAGCCGATGCCGAAGCGAACGCGAATTGATGGAGCATTCTTATTATGCAAAGTGATGTTTACGATTATGCATTGGGATCGGAGTCAAATGCAACGTCAACAAGCGCTTGGCCAATTGTCTCAGTCGTTGTGGCTCTTAAATAGCTTTAATGACATCCCCAGCCCATGGATTAGGGCTTAAAACTGGCTGGCTAGCTCGTTGCTCGTCTAGCTGGTCTATACTCGGAGCTCGACTCTGTTCCTCATGTGACCAGTCAATGATAATCGGATCAGATTACCATTCTGATAATGTTAAAAGCTTTTTGCAATTTGCCATACAAATTGTTGTTGCTCTCGCTGCGAGCTATTTTGCACTTAGCCAAGGACGTACGCATATCGGACTGATTCTACTACCTATGCCTGCCCATATGCAAATAGAACATTCATTTCACCCAAAATGAGCCAATCAAATGGTTTTATTTCGGGACACGACCGAAGCACTTCAACTGCTCGAGTTAAGAGATGCTGAGAGTTAGTCACAGCTAAGAGATAAGAGACACGATACGATATATGGAAACTGGAAACATTTGTGATTTATGTTGGAATGGAGATAAGTGAAACACTTTTGTAGAAGAAAATGCTAGGAATATGTGTTAAGAGATTTATGTTGCGCTTAAAGAGCGAATATAAGGAAAGAGCAGAAATTGTAAGATAAAGGTTTGAAGAATTGCTATATATGTAAATAGATATGCATATGATAGTTGAGATGAGTAACGTAGATTTGAGATTAAGGGCTACACTATATATATGTAAGGTATTAGTATCAGTAGTTTAGTATAGTATTGGCATCATCATTACTATTACTATAAGCTTTAGCATTAGTATTCGAATAAATATTAGTATCAGAATTCCTAACTAGACAATTAGTAATAGTATAAGTACATTTATTAGTCAAATTATGTAAAGCATTAGAATAATGAGCAAAACTTTAGTTTTAGCATTAGCATTAAAACTACCTTAAGCAATTAGTCTGAGAAATAATATCAGTATTAGCACCATCATTATCTCATCTCTCTCATATCAGAGTTCTTAACTAAAGCATAAGAATTTGTTTAGCTCTAAGTATAAACATTAAAACTAGTGTAAGATTAGCTTTTATCATCAGCATTAGATTGAAGATCAGAATTGAGAGCAGTAGCATTAATTGAGAATTGAGTAGCAGTATAAACATCAGCATTATATTATATTGATATAAATTACTATATTTTGCGTTGGCATTAGAATTAGTATTAGCATGAGAATTCTCATTAGAATTAATGTTGTTATATGCATTGTATATATACATATGTATAACATCATATTAACATGACATAACATTAACAGAAGCCCTAGTACTATGATTAGATTCATATTCTAAAGCTTTACTCTATATCAAATACATACATGTATAGTACATATTTAAGTTTAAACTAACTGTAAAAAGTCTCCCACATTTGGTCGTTTTTAAAACTCATCTATCTAGTTCGCTTACAGTCCTGGCCATGCGGCTATGCACAGCTCGTGTGATAAGATCGCATTGGTAATGTTAATGGCATGGAAAGCGGCGGCGCTACTTGCTGTCGGTGCTTTGCACATTTCGGAAAATGAAGTCATTAAATGCTATTACAAAGCGTAATTGTTCACAAATTATGCCTCGCGCATTCCACGGCATAGACAGGAACCCGACACTTCCTCCAGATAGTCGTCGCATACACAGACCCTACAGACACACAGATGACTCCGACTCCGACTCCGACTCTGACTCTGACTATGACTATGACTACGGCTATGGGTATGAGTGTCTGTGTGTCTGTGTCTGTGTGTATATATATGTATATACACACGCCCCAGCAATGTGCATTTACACCACTTAGCTATCTTAATTATAGGCCCAGAGTGCCACATCAACTGCACACGCTTTCTTTCAGTGTAGTAGCCCGGGCTGGGGTGAGCCAAGCTCTTTGTGCACCTGTCATACAGAAAATGAGTGTGCGAATGAGTGACACTTGCCCCACTTGCCACTAAAAAGGCCAAAAGGAATTAACATATTTATTATAGCAACTAAAAACCACAGAAAATGCTTCCAATTTGACGAACAATGCGCATCGCATATGAAATTCCAGTTAATATACAATTTATTACGCATCATCGTTGGCATTTATGGAGCGAAGCGCTCTCTTCTCATGTTGAACTCTCAACTGTGACGTGAGCGCTCCGTCAATTGAATTATTTGCCCGATATACCCAGCACATTCATATTTTTGCCAACTCATCGCACAGAAGGCAAAAGTCATGTGAACTTCCTGAACCAAACCCCCGAAGCGGACAGACAGACACTCAACAGCGAGCGATTCTCTTCTGGCTGGCTGGCGGAAATTGTGTCATGATTATAGACTAAAGCGCCTATTTAGTTACGCCTTATTATTTCCTTTGGCTTTGGCTTTGGCTTGTCTGCTCCTACTACATGCACCAAATTGAATTGAACTCCGCCTAATTGAAGTTGTTGTGTGTGGAAATGACTTGGAATATTTCTGCCCAGAGCCCTTCCAGCTCTCAACTATCACTGCTCTGCGTTTGGGGCTCATTAAAGTTCATTCGGTTTCGATTCGTTTGTTCTCGGAGCGCATTAGTGGCTGGAGATCTTGTTCTTTATGAAATGGTAGCATTTACCAGACCCTACGAGCAATTTGAGATCTCTAATTAGGTCTTGAGTTTGATTAGCTCTCACGGACATGGCACATTGCATTAGGTAATATTAAATAATGTTAGCTAAGACTTACCCGGCTTTTTTAATATAGAGAATCAAATTGAAATTCAGTAGAGATATATATTTTCTTTCCATCCATAGTTCAGTTAGGCGTAATTTCCATATTCCATGTTGCATATTAATCATTTGCATATGAGGCAAACAGTTGACTCCGGGCATCAATTAAATACTTTTGGCTACCGGTTAGAATCTCTCAAAACGGCACATTGTCTTAGCCAAATGAAAGTTTACTCAGCTGTGCCAAGCTGCTGACCGTTGTGGCAGGAGCTGGTCTTAGCCAGGTAGCTGGGTAGCCGACACCTGAGTTGAATTTTAGCTTTGCGCATGCGGAAGCGTTTTTCGCGTCATTTTTCATGCTGAAATTTAATAAAGAAAATTAATTTGTGGACATTTGACTCGAGGCGAGACAAAAAACCCGCGCGCTCACCATTCAGATTCAGTCTCCCATAGCCAGTTGCCATCCTCCACTCCTCGTCGCCGTCTTCATTTGCCTTTGCCTTCGCCTTTGCCTCTGTGTCTGTGTCTGTGTCTGAGACTCCTCCTGCGACTACTCAAACTGCACGCAGACTTTGATCGATGGCACTCACGATGCTGCAGGCGAGTGAAGCTCCAAACGACGACAATTTCAACGGCTGTTGCAGCAGTCGGGAATGCAACATGGTCGCTACATGTGTCGCTAGGCCGTGGCCTATCATCCAAAAGGGGGGAGAACAGAAGCGAAGGCAAGGGCAAGGGCAAGAGCAATGCCAGTTGCAGGATGCAGGGCTGAGTTGCAGCTCGTCCTGTGTGCCGCATGAGTTGCAAGTTAGCGCAATTAATTTATTTCAACACGAATTTAACTCTCATCGTGTGCTGTCTGAGTGCTCGCTCCTCACTTCATTCCATTTCCCAGTGCGTTTTACATCATTTTTATTAAGGCAACAGCTTCGAGACTTAACAAACTCCTCCATGGCCAGTCTCCTGCTACTCCTACTCCTCCTCCACTCTCTGCTGTGATGCGTGTGTGCATTTGTCAGTTGGTTCAGCATTGTAAAAATTGTAAAAATTTTGTCGTTACCTTATCTAAATATGGCCATTGCATATAAAGACTTGGCATACGTTGTTGTTATTGTTGTTGTTGCTGTTGCCTGTTGTCGTCGCATTGGTTTGTCCAGCTGCTGCTCTCGCCGCAGGATTCACCGATGCGATTTGCCCAACGTCTCTGGCTCCTCTACATCTGATGCTGCGTCACTCATTTTTGCACAGTCCATTAGTTCGCCGATGCAGTCAGCTCTGAAGGTTGTTGTATGTACTTGTTGTTGTTGTTGTTGCTGTTGTTGTTCATCTGGTTGTTGGTTCTCTACCGGTTTGACAGTCGCTCAGCACCAGCAGCAGGTCGCGAAAAGCCAAGCTGCAGCTCCATTAGCTGCCCCTGATGCCAGGTAAACGCTTGTTTTCATTGCAGAGCAGTTCCCGCGTTTATTTTAAGCTCCACTGGGCGCGTTCTAGTCGCAGTCGCTGTTGCATGCAACCAGCCAACTAGAGCCAGCTCCCTTCATTTGTATGTAATTTTCGGTTATGCGAAGTAATTTGAGATCGCGCCACACGCGCCGCTTTTAATGACTTCATTAAATGCTCGGGCCGGCAAGCAAAAAACCAAACTAGTTTAACAACAGCTCTAGTGCAACAGTCAAGCAAACATCATCAACATCAGACGAAGGCAGGCCATGGTCAGGCCAGGCTAGGCCAGTCCAGCACAGTCCAGTCGTGGTCCTACTTCCGATGATGACTATGAAATGATTCCTTTAGGGCATCGTCTCTTACTTTGCACTCGAGCCGGGTTGAGGGCAACCGAAATGAGAAATGTCTTTGCTGGACCACCTTGAATAGAAATGAATTCCTTTTGCCACGAGTAAATGTATTCGTAAGCCAACATTTTTGTTAGTCTGAGTGAGCTTTCCAAGCACCATTTGCAACCAGCATTTAGCTATGCCTCTGCTTTGTGTTTCTATGAAAGCTCTTGTAATCAGTGCGTGCAACACAAATGTGCCACATTCCGGTATTATTTTTGGCATTTTAGGTGGCTTGAAATCTCTTTCATTGCAGCTTCTGTCATGAACCTGCTTAATGGCTTAAGATGTGTGGGGAATGGACGTTCGTCACTTTGTAAAATGCAAATTTTTGCAGTGTCTGCGATGAGTTTGACTAAATTCCAAATGGCGCTCGCTATGCAAAGGGAGCTGGACACAAAAAGAACTTCAGATATAGTATGAAATAAACTGCGTATGTAGGATGAATGGCCGGCAGCAGGAGTTGAGTGGAAGTTGAGGCTAAAGCTGGGACTGGAGCTGACGCTGAAGCTGAGGTTGGGGCTGGCGTTGTCCATTTACCGGCACAGTCGTTACTCATTCTCAGGGCCACGGACGAGGACGTGGATGGATAATTATGACGTTGCAACAATTCCAGCATGCAACATGCGGCAGCAGCAGCAGCAGAGAGCTTAGGAGACGGGCGACTCTGACTGCGACGGCAACTGTGGCCAAGTGACAGTGCAACATGATTGCTCTCGGGCTCGCCACATGCCACATTTATCATTCGTCGAAACGTTGAAAAATTAGTCATTCCTTTATTTTACACCCAAATGCCGAGAGCTGCCTCCCGGCCGCCCAAAAACCAGTCCGTAGACCAGAGAGCAAATCCTTCTTGCATTACTTGCCACAACTTGCCACATACTTGGTGACCAGAGCGAGCCCGCCGACTGTCCATGGCCGACAGTTGCCAACGTTGTTCTGCTGTTGTTGTTGTTGTCCATCGTCTCCCTGCAACAACATGCAAATGACTCTTTTAATTTTTATGAATTTCTCTGATTACGAAAATTGCTTCTGGGCTTTTGGACTCACCAGAGAGGCAACTTGAAGGTGGGTTGCTGCCGTGGTTGTTAGGCAGGCGCGCATGATGCATCGCGCATCTTCATTAGTCGACGCTGCTCCGATGTCACACACACACACACACACACACATACATTGGCACATGCATGGGTGTGTGCTGGAGTCTAGGCCATCATTTTTAGGCCCAGTTTAGACAGTTGGCTGTGGAAATCGCTGCCGGCCTTTTACCTGCTTTTGCTTGCTTTGGCCGCTGCTGTGCGATCAGTGTCCATGTTTGCGTTCGCTGTCGCATGTTTTACTGGAGCACAAACACACACACACAGGCGCACACACCTTTTGGCGGATCAGCTTGGCTCATTGGCGCTCAGATCGTGGGCTCGAATGGAAATTACAAACGAATAAATCATTGAGAACGCTCTCCTGGGCCTGCTCCTTGGGTCAGCCCACATCCACATCTTGGCGCGCTGGGTTTGCGCCCGCTGCCAGCTCAAAAAGGTACTGTAATTAGTTGGAATTGTAATTCATGGCGCGATTAGATAAAGATCGGCTGCCAATTAGTAACGCACCAGGCCGTGAATAATATTGGATGACAAAAGTGCATCAAATTGGCCCGATGGCTATTTTCGTTTGTAATCTGAGCAACTTGTGGAATTTTCAATAAGAATAACCGAAAGGCGAAAACTTCTGTGTGAATGGCAAGTGGTAGAAGTAGTGGTAAAAGAGAAATGTAAATTTTGGTATTTATTTAGTAAAATGTGACATTCACTGCGAATAGTTATAGAAGAAGAATATACTAATATTTGGGAAATTAATTTCGTAGTATCGGACATTCAATACGAATTGCTTGTGGTAGAAGAAGAAGAATCTAATATTTGGGATATTTATGTAAATGCAAGTGTAGGGAAAACAGCTGGCAGTCTTTTGACAATTATGTAATTGACTCAGCTTAGTGAATGGCAAAACGAAGAATCATTTTAGTTTTTTGCAAATGTGCCAGTTACACTTGGAAATCATTTCGTTCGTTTCACAGCTAATCTCAGCCAATTAGATTCTATCGACTGCAATCGGCTTGTCCACATTTTCAGCTGGCTGCCAATTGGGCCGCAGCTTGATTTCAATAAAAATCCATTTAATTCGACATTTGTGGCCCGAAAACAAAAACAAAAGCAACAAAAACAACTGTCGATTAGCTGGAGCGTTTTTGGCTGCCGGCTGGCGGCGTTTGAACTGTGCGCCTCGTGCGGGTGCTGGCCCCAAACTCCAAACTCCACTTGGGATTGCTGAAGAGAGGGTGGAGCGGCTGCAGCAACTGCGTCGCGGTTTCATATAAATCTCTCGTTGTAATTGCCGCGATAAGCGCAGTGGCCGTAAAAGCGGCGGCCTCTTAAAACCGGTGGCCAAAGCATCGAACTGTTGCTACCAATATATATGTATATATATATTGGGCCAAACTACATAAATATCGCGTGAAATGCATTTGCGGCCGATAAATTTGGCAATGGCTGCTGCAACGGCGATAATCAACGCAATTGCAATCGATTTTGGCGTAATTTAGGTACGGCTTAAGTGGCTTTTGGCCAGGCTAACAAGCGGCACTGGACACCTTGATTGAAAATATCGCCAGCCGATCTGCATGTGTGTGTGCGACTGTGTGTGTGTGTTTGTATGTGTGTGGGCCAACACCTAAACAACAATAGCAACAATTTATATCAAACTGTGTTGATCGTCCCAAATCGTTGTTAGGCAAACTACCGTTAAACTCACTTTCACAGCGGGCGGCGTGAAGAGTGTGGAATGAGGAGCGGGCAGCGTGGAGTGAATCCCGCTAAAAATTACTCATACGCAACGCATTGACCTCAAACAGAGGTCGCGGCTGCAGTCACCTTCAGTTGCAGTTGGCTGGCCCGGCACTCGAACCTACCATTCCCCCATCCTTCCGTTCCGTTCGTTCCCCGTTTCATGCCGCCACGTTCCGTGCCGCTGATTAATTACACCGCCCGCTGTGCGAATTCCTCAATAAAAATCATAATTTCGTGTTTGCGGCCGATGGCCAAAATGATGATTGTTGCCGCATTTATGTAAGCCACGGCTTATTAGCTGCACGAGCTGCCATCTACAGCTCACTTGGCCAACGCTTCCCCCTCGCCACTCGCCTCGCCCCTTCCCCTTGCTGCCCCGCTACCCCGCAGCGCATGCAAAGTGTAACGAATTTTTGATTGAAACTTTAAAATACTCGTTAGGAGGGTTTCCTCGTCGTTGCGCGTGAGTTTATCTTTTGATTAGATTCGTTAGAGTTTGTATTGGCCTTTTGTAACACGAAATTGGGCAGCTACATTGGAGTCGATCGCTGTCTATACGTATGTATGTGTGTCAGTGTGTGTGTGTGTGTGTGCGTGTGGCACTCTTTTTGGGCCGAATGGAGTCATTATTCACAATTTAGTAACACTTGATTTGCGTTTGGCGTTTGCTATATAACCCAAAACATAAACTACAAATTTTTAGACATTTTCGCTACTATTTATATGAAAGTGGGTTAAGAAGCGGGTATATTGGTTTTGTAGAGATGTGTTCTGCAAGTAGAAGTCATCTTTCTTGTTAAGTAAACAAGTCTGTTTAGATTTTGATTCAAGATTGAACTTTGATGCGAATGTTTGGTCTAATTATCAAAAAGTTTTATAAGAACCATAGACAGATAAAACAGACTAAAAATAGTGTTGATCTCTTAAATATGTTTAATTTTCACATATTTATGTAAGGCTTTTCAATTCAAAATTTTATTATGTTTTAATTATAGTTTAACAATATTGAAATTTTTAATATAACTTTTGATGAAATATCAGAGGCCAAAATCAATAAAAAATTCAATTCAAATCACATTAAAAAAATTACAGTAAGGAAAAAAAAATCAATAATATTAGTAATAATAATAATATTAAATTTAAATATAGAATTAATGTATAAAGTACAGATTTCTAAGATAAGTTAGTTAAGAAAGTAGCTTAAATAAGTTTCGTCTACCTAGTCGCTAGTTAGGGTATCTGCTAGTCAATCGCACTTAATTTAATCACTCTTATTTGTATTTTAGCTATCTGCTGATGACAAGCTTTACACATGAAAAAATATACATATTTCAGCTTTATAAAAAAAGAATTATTTTTAATGCCGAAAATGTTTTTATTTATTTTTTATCCATAGCTCGACTTTTGAATTGACCCACTCAGCCGAGAATTTCTTTCGGACAGTTTGTTAATTATAAGATATATTTTAAACATGTCCTAAACCAATTAAAAATATTTATAAACCAAAATATCAACATGCCCCAAAAATGTCGAGAAAGCTTAAAACCAGAAAGGAAAAAAAAATATTTATATATAAAATGATTGTTGTCATCAAAATAAAAGTGAATAAAAGCCTGTCGCTGTTGTTGCACTTGGCACTTCTAATTAAGACACCGCAACAGATTTCCATATGTGTCAGAATCCCCCAAAAATATTATATATATATACATATGTGTATAATCCCAACTGTAGAATGGATAAACTTTGCGCTTGTGTGTTGTGCAAGCCCAGCTGGATGTATTCAGAAATCATTAAGAGACCGCTGCTTGGACCCAGCTCAGCGGCTGGTGAAAGGTGCAACCAGGTTGAGCGCTGCCATCCGCCATATCTGACAAACTGAACCGAAAAATTGCTTTGACGTTGCGTCAAAATTTCACACTTTTGCGCCAGATAAAAGCCAAACAGAGTCGATGACGAACTGCAGCAGGAGGAGCAACAGCAACGACAACAACAACGGCCAGAGCATTCAATGTGCTGCATTCTCCAAATATTTGGCATATGCATTCAGACTATACATCATTAAAACGAGTGTTAAGTGTTGAGGCAGGGCAGCAGCAGTTGAGACGACTCTGAGCCTGAGCCCGAGTCTGAGCCTGCGTCTGATTCCCAGTCCGAGTCGAGTCCAAATTAGCATACAAGCCGCGCTTTTGCCATAATTTGCATATAAAATTAGCGCAACACTTTAGCCGCCTCCTGCCCCCAAAGCTGCTGGTGACACTTGGCAAAAGCAACTCCACTCCACTCCACTCCACTGGCTGCTCATTTAGCGCCTTGCATACGCTGATTGGTTGTACACACAGAGTCGGAGTTGGAGTTGCAGTTGGAGCTGGAAGCTGTGCGCTATGATAATTAAGCTGCGGAGAAAGGGAGTTTAAAATCCTGCTGCACTTGTTGCAGCAATTTGCATTGCCGCAAGCCTTAATGACTCACACATTCTATATGCGCAGCTTTGTATACATAAATATATACATACATACTCTATATACATATCTATATATGCATATAAAGTATATATACATATCTATGGACAGTTGCGGCGCCTTCACGGCAATTAGCAGCCGGCAAAAGTTTCGTTGCCTGATTAGTCACGCCTCACTGTACAAGCAACATTCCCTGAAAAATAGACATCCATAAATAACATCGAAATACCAAAAACAAAAGATGGTGCTGCTTACTTAGCTATCCGCATTCCCTTTTCCAGCCGACTTTCTGAATAAATTGTTGATTTTGCTTCTCATAACTTTCAAGCGTGAAAATGTTAAAGGTTAATAATAATGCTCTTTAATTTGGGAATGTGGAATCTATAAATAAAACATAAAAAGTTTACACACTTTAAACACTTCAGTTAAGCTTAATTAGGACAGAACTCAAGTCTTAGGGGAAGGCGAAAATAAACTTGAATTTCTATTTGATATGGTTGCTATAATGAGAACATTAGATAAGTGTGATTTATATATACAATATATGTATGTATAGATATATGAACATACCCAAAATCAATTCGATGTCTAGTCCAACTGAGGGCCCAGATTCAATGCTCTTTGTTTTTATGAAAGAGAAGATTATATATAAGAAACATAGTACATATAGTGGGATTAAATTATACGTTTTTGATATAAGATCATATATAAGTAAACATTTCTATAAAATACTTTATAATGTCTGTATATAATATATTATGATTTTTCATTCAAGAACTTAGCTTTCAGTTATGCTCACTATGCCAGATATACGATTTAGTATAGTATGGCTATATGATACAGTAAAGTCCTGGTACAATCTGCCTGCAGCCTAAATCCAAATCTTTGCAGATTTCTATGACTGACCCACTACAGACTAGGTAGATCTAAAAAGAGAAAAAGAGAGAGAGACAAAAAGATAGAAGTGTAAGCAAAGTTCTATTAATGCTAATCAAGCATATCTAATAAAGAATTCTTCTCGTATACATTACCTCTTTCTATAACTAATTTATAAGCTCTCTAAGCGCATAAAAAGCCAAAAGGAATGCCGAATTAATTGAGTGAGAGAAGCACATAGAGACGATAGCCAATTAAAATGGTAAAAAGTTATTCCATAAATGGAAATTGATGGGGCAATGAACAATAAAAGTACATAAATTCTTAATGCTACACGATAGATGCTTACATTTAAATTATCAATTGTAAATATGCACAATTATTGATTTCGCTGTTACGGTACTTATACGCTCCATGATTATCTTGTTGGATCCGGAGCGCGCGGACTGGACTTACGGATGCGTCACTAAATCAATGCGAGTCATAAACTGCAATATGGTTTTTAATTTATAGAATCTACATGCGTATGCATATGTATTTATGTGCTTATATATAAATTCGTATTGAGAGTTATAAAAGCTGTAAATAAATAAATTGGAAATTTAAAAATAAATATTTATTTACATATAATTGCATGTCAGGCATGGAAATTAATGCGATTGCAGTTTATGACAAGCGATTAAAATTTAAAATGACAACATGAGCGAGTGGAACGGACGCTGATGGCGCAGGCAAGAGGAGAGGAGGACAGGTGAGGGGGGGCCAGGTGGATGGGGGTGCTTGACAGCTCTAGCCAATAACTCGTTGCATTTACAATGGAGGGGTTTTAATTATGCAGAAGTGTTTTAAATTGGCCGCTGGCTGGCTCATTCGACTTTTAGTCAGTCGCATTGGCAGTGGCTCAATTAAGTAGCACAGATCCCATAAGCCGATAGCTTGTTTTACTCAAGACTGACATTTAGATAGGGTTATCTAAAACGGCCTGACTGCAACTTACAGCTTACAGCTACTGCACACGAAGAAAATAACAGTTGACACTCGTAGCCCCGAAATAGAAGCGTTAAAGAGAATTTCCAATAGTGCGGCTCGTTCGTTTCTCAATGGTTCATTAGTCAAACGTTAGGTGACAATCAGATAGGGCCTTGGGCTATGGTGGCACCTGCGCCACATTGAGAATTGGGGACAGCCTGATGGCTATAGCCTACAGTCGACAGCCTGCAGCATTCCCATGTCAACAAGAGACAAACCAGCTGCTTATCAGCGCTGATAGATTGTGGGACCCGTGGAGAAAGTCGAAGCTACTACTCAGGCGCGAAGGGCAACTCCTCCAGACCCGAAGGCAGATCGCCCGCGGTGCGATAAACACCCAAACAAACGCATGAATTACAACAAAAAGGCAAAGTGTCAATAAAATTGCGTAGATTATTGCAGGCGAGCTCATAAAATTGTTTACAATCCTCCACCCAGACCAGGGCGGCCCGCGAAGCCCGGGCGACTGTCCATTCAACTGCCAATTTCCTGGTGCGTGTCGTAGACCAACTTCAACTTCAACTTCCCAAGTCCAAGTCCAGGTCTAAGATACATGTGCCTGCCGGCATTGTCCACAGTTGTTTTTTTTTTTTCTTTTTTCTATATATATGTTTTATATGAATTTATTAAATAAATGCATTACGCTATAAAAAAGGCTGAGAAAGAAAGCAAAATGATTACCAAGCCGAAGTGGGAATACGCTTTGTAGGTATATATAAATTAAACATTAAATAGAATTTTGTTCTACTTTAAAATATATTTATTATATTTACCAATTATTTCCTTTCGAATTTTACCTTGAAGAAATGTTTCGTTGTCATTTTTAATTATTTACCAGAAAAGCTCTTATATTTCAATTTAATTCAGAATGCTTCTTTAATATACGTCTTGCCATTCGACTAATTTTACACATCATATTTTTGGAAATAGTAATTTATGGCAGTTTTAATAAAACTTTCTATTCAACCTGTTTGTACTTTAATTATTTATATTTGACATTCTCTTGTTAAAGTTTTTTCATATGTACATACATATGTATGTATGTGTGATAAATTTCCTTTAAAAATTGCCTTTTATTAGCTTTTTTGTAGTATTTCATATGAATATTCTGTTTAATTAGAATTTATTTATTGAAGACATTTTTATATTTTTATTTATGATAGTTTTATTTAAATATTTGTGTTTATGTGTTTATTTTTTATTTAATTAATGTGTTTATTACATCTTTAGCGTCTTTTTCTTTATGCTTAATTTTTTAAAATTCCTTTTCATTTTAATGTCTGTAGACTCTGTATATGAAATTTCCTTGCATCATCACCATTTATTCAAGACGTTTTTCTCGCACTTTTGAAATTAATTTATAATTTGAATTTGCTCAGCTCTGCTCAGATTACTTTCTCACGAAATCACATTTCATTCCAGACTGTTTTCTTCCTCTTGCAAATTGGCAATTGTTCTGTCCATCTCTGTTTTGCTTTCGCTATTTATATGCATGTGTGTAATTTCCTTCCATTGTCTCTTAAAAATATCCCTTCACGAATTCTACTCAGCTGTTTATGGGAAATTCCGTTTAAAATTTTCGCTCTTTACGAATTTGTATAGAAAACAAATTCTGAGAGCTTGCTAATGATAATTCTTAAAGAGTATTTCACGACGTTGTATATTTCTATGTTGTGCTTGCACACACTCAGTCTCAGTTGTGCCCCAGTGTCTAGCAACGGGGTGTCCCGCAACTGTCCAGTTGGCAGTTGCAGCTCCAGTTGGGCATCTCGTGTTGCGCCCTCAGCGCCCATTGCGACAACTGCAATATTATTGTTAATATCATCGTAAATTCGAAATTCTTATGCTTATTGAATTTTCATGTTTGCCAGGCGACCGACCAAGCGGCCAGGCGACACGTACCTCATCCTCTGCTGTTGTTGCTGTTTGTTGTTTGTTGTAGTTTGTTGTTTTTGTTTGGAGTAATACATGCAAACGATTTTAGTTATGATAAGAGACGAGTGTCAATAAATGCTGCTGCTGCTGCTGCTGGTCCAGGGCTCCAAACTATAAAAGCCAAGCCAAGGCCGATGCCAAATTAACTGAAATTGCAATTTGATAAAATTTCCACAATTTCCGTTTTACCAGTATGTTGTTATTATAATTGCTTTGCTTTGCTTGTGTGTTTCTCTGTTTGTCTATTGCCATATAATAACAATTAAATGTTTACTCAGCAGCCACACACAAATTGCCTTTTTATTGTTTGCACTGTGCAAATTTTATAATATTCCAATTGCAGCTGCCATTTATCAGATTGAAATTGCTTTGTTGTTGTTGTTGTTGGCCATGGACAGTGTTACAATAAATGTTGGTCAAGACAATTTAAAGGACATTTATGACTTTTACATCTATTATAAAAAGAAAAAGAAAGAATAAATATCAGCTTATTAAATATTTGCATTTGATATACGACGCATACCTGCTGAACCTCCTCTCTACATATCTGTGACAATCAATGTTTTTGCCTGCAGTATCGCCTTACAATGGCATCGCAGAACCGCATTTGCAGCATGCGAAAAAAAAGTGACAACATCCCCAAGGCCTGGGGACGCTGCTGCAAATAACTCAATCCTTAACAGAACTGACAGAAACCTTATAAATACAAGAATATGCTGTTGGCAGCGTTCGCTGTTTGCCGTTTGCTCTCTGCGATCATCCGATCACCCGATCTCGATGCCGATCCCGATCCCTATCCCAAATCAATGTGTGGTTAACATCACATACATGGGAATGCAGCTCTGTGGGCCTGGCCATAATCATATGAACGGTTCGGTTCGGCTCGGCTGCGTTCAGAACAAGTTTCACTTAGTTAGAAGCCATTTCTTATCGCCGCTTCTCGTTTGTCCACAGTTGCATGTATTGGAGCCTATTGGAAAATAACAGATTTAATTTGTCTAACAAACTGCTACCCACAAATACAATCAACACACACACACAAACACACACACACACATACACAGTCGCACACGACGCCTCGCAATGTCAGCGGACAGACAGCCGTCATATTGAGATCTCATCAAAAGACCGCACAACAAGTTGAGCTCCATGCCCAAAGCCCCAGTGATAAAGAGAAAGAGAGAGCGCGGTAGAGGGAGAGGAAGAAAAAACCTAAGCGAACTCATTGAAATATTTTGACAGCGGCGTGGCAGGCGTTGAAGTTCAAGAGAAATGTCTCAAGTGCATTCGAAGTATTTCGTAGCCTGACCGCCGCGCAGCTGACAGCTGCGATCTCTGCATCTCAAAGCGGACAAGGTGAAGGGGCTACGGTGGTGGACACACATGTATATACATGTATATGCCCAAGTCGGAGCATAGCCACATGGCGATCACAGTGGCTTATCACGTTGATAATGACAATCGATGATTCCTATGAAGGCTTGGCCCAGCTGGAACTCACAAACTCCATTTGTTACACATTTGGATTTTTTGTTATAGTATTTTCTTAACATAGATATTTCCAAAGGTCTGTTACAGTTTTCTTAGTGGGCCCCGAGGCCGAAATTCATTTGGCTGAAACCACTTTAAAAACGTATCTTAAAACGTGACGCGCTTTCATATTTCATTGAAGTGTTTGTTTTAGATTTTGTCGGTCCGTTCCCAAGTACAAATTGAAGATACGCACACAATGGAATATCAACGTATATATAAAGACAGACATACCTACATATATATTTTATATATGTACATATGTATGTGTGTGTGTATGTAGTCTAACAATATTTGTAGCAAATGAGAAAATTCATTGCGAGTCTTAATGAAATTAACATAAGTTTGTTGTTGCACTCAGCTGAGCTTCAAGTGCTCCATATAGTACTCACAGCAGCCAGGTCCACAGCGTCGTCTCTTTGATAAGGCTCCAATCCAATTTTACTATCCATACTAGTATATGCTGCTCGTCAGGGGCGTAGCGAGGCTGTCGATAATGGGGGACTGATTTTCGGCATATAAATTTTGCGGTAGAAATAAATTTACAATCTACAAATAAATGAACATACGTAATTAGGTTAATCGATAATACAATATTCAGATGTCATTACAAAACAAATCTTAAAATTAAATAAAATAAAAAAAAAAAAAAACAAATAAAATTGTCAACTAATGTCCAAAGTTCAAATATTCTCCGCTTTGATCAATCAAAAGCTGTTGATTTACAGATTGCCCACTCTGCAAACTTAGGGGGATGTCACATCCCACTCGTCCCCCTCGCTAAGCCACTGCTGCTGGTATATACGAGATAATACAAGCTATGGGCACTTTCAATTTGTTATTATAACAAATTAATTTTGACGGCCTGGCTGATTGCAAAAAACTGTCCAATTGGCATTAAAGCCTACGCCAAACCGCATGCTCCAATCTCGAATGCCCGTCTGGATTCCGAGTCAGCTTCTATTGTCAGGTCTACGTCTGCATCTGTGTCCGTGTATGTCTCCCGTTGCCCGGTTGACAGCTCTCCAAATGCGAAAACAGATCAAAGCAAATTATGTGCAACGCCTCTTGGCTGCTTCTCCGCCTGGTTTGGCTTGGCTGCTTAGCAGCTCTCGGAGCTCTCCTCAAGCATTGGCAATAAACCAAAGCGCTTGGCATCCAGATACAAATACCACTCGGATTCGCCGTCGCCGTCGCTGTCGCAGTCGCAGTTAAGCAAACTGAAAGCGTACGATGGCCAATGGATTTTCATTTGCGAGCCGGCAAGTATTTCATAAATCAACAAACAGCGACATGAACACGTGGTTCTGAGTTCTGAGTGGCGGAGAGGAGGGCCGGCCATAAGATGCGATGCGACTCTGTGGAACTGTATGATGGCTCGATTAAATGGATTTCAATGTGCAGAACTTGTCTCTAGAGTCTCTCGCATTTCCATTTCATCAACAGCCATCAGCAGCCGCAGCAGCAGCAGCAGGAGGCGGCAGAGCGAGAGAGAGAGAGAGAGATAGAGAGAGAGGTGGGGATAGAGAACTCATAACAAATTTGCGCGCTTTTATGCCCACAAATTGCCATGTCTTCAGCCAAGTGACAGCGCAATTATCGAGGGCCTGGCCAGCGAATTCTGATGGCTAATGGAACGAAGGCAGCTGGAGCTGGAGCTGCGGCATGCCACAAGCGCAAACTGCAGTTGACAGTTTGTTAAAGGGCGCTGAATTGATGAATTGTCTATTAGCTGAAAAGAAGAAAAAAATAATAAGAATAAGAAGCCCATTTAGCATTTTGTCAGCCCATTAAAAGTCGCTGTCAAGCATTTAGATATGTATGTGTTCGTTAATTATTTATTCAAATAAATGAATAAAAATGTTAGATAAATAGTTGTGAATTAGTTCTCAAATTCATTAAACTAAAGTTATAAGATGGATGCATAGATGTGAATTAGTTTTCAAATTCATTGAATAAGTGTTATTAGTTGGGAATTAGTTCTCAAATTCATTGAACAAGTGTTATTAGATGCATGCATAGATGTGAGTTAGTGTTTAAATTTATTAAACAAATGTTATTAGATATGTAGATGCATAGGTGTGAACTAGTTTTCAGTATTGACGCCTTCTAGGAATAGATAACGCAATTCAGTCGAGTCGGCAGCCGAGCGGCACATGGGGCATAAGGAGGCGTTATTCAGATGCTCTCTGATGCATATGTCCCCGAAGACGTGACCACAGGCCAATGCAGCCACACGGTGGCTGCCCGACGAGGAAACCGACTCCAGGCAGATGGAACAGGTTATATCATTGGCATTGATACGAGTGGCCTCAGTTTGTTCGATTTGCTTCTTTAGTCCCTCGATTTCCTTCAAATAGGTCTCCTCCTGACGCTGCATATCCGATTGCAGAGTGCGCTGCGATGCCTCCTTCTCGGAAAGCTTCTGCACAAAGTCCTCAACGAGCATCTTTTGTGCTAGGACCAAGCTTTCGATTTCCGCATTTTGGGCATCGGACCCGTTGGGAAACGGGATCTGCGACTCGCTCAATTTGCGGCACAGATCCTTCGTCTCATTTAGCACCTCTTCCAACTTGGTGTTAAGCATATCCACTAGGATACGTGAAACATGTGCGCTCTCCGTGTTCAACAACTTGGTCAGAGCATCCATGCCACTCAAGAGTCCTCTGATGCAGCTATTGTAGGCGTCCTCCAATTTCGAGTTGGATACCCTTAGTATATTGACCTCGGCAAAGGCACTTGCTAGCTTTGATTTGAGTTGATCACGTTCCATAATGAGATTGTCGAGCTCTTTGCGAGCCTTATTAATCATATCGAGATCCCGTGAGATTTTGGCTGCAGGACCATCAATCGGCAATGGACGTTTTGATGCCATTTTCTCTCTTTGATTTAATTTAGATTTTTTTTTTCTTTTTTTGAAAATTTTCTTTAGAGCAATAGCTGCTGACGAGAACCTTCACGTGCAGGAGTCAAGAAAGAAAAGAACTTTCTCTCTGGATGTCTGCCAAATGTCAGCTTTCGTCCAGTGTGTACCCAAATACATAAATGAAAGCAATTAATAACATAAAGACATGGTCACACTTTGTGCCACGTCAGCATTTGCTTGAATGTCATTCACACTTGAATTGCAAAAGCAGCTAGTGACAGAAAAAAACAAAAAAAAAAAAAACAAAAAACAAATAATAATAATAATAACAAAAAGTTTGAAAAATCTGAAAACAATTTCGAAAAATGCCAACTTACACCATATCGGAGCTTTTAGCCATTAGGGATAGCATGTCCAATAATCAAAACTCTGCTCAATTGCAGCAGCAAAGCGAAGAACTGAAGCCGGAGCGCCACGCTCCGCATGAAGTCGAGGACGTGGTAAAGCCCATTCGGGCATTATGGAAGAAGACCAAGGATATAGAAAAGCACATCGAGGATCTCAGTGTAAAGATTGGTCAGCGCAAGTTGAAGGCAGGAGGCAAAGATGAGCGCGCCTTGAAATTATTGCGGTCTGCTAGGATTACCTTATCGAACTTTCACCGCCAGATGCAGGAGCAGGTATTCTCCGTTATCATAATGGGAATGCCACCGAAGCGCTCGCAGAGGCCGACGTTGAGCGATGAACCGTGCCTGGATCTAGTTGCACGTCTTAAAAAGTTAGCACAGGAACAACGGCAGCAGGTGAAGCAGCTGAAGAAGGTGCTGCTGGAGCAGATGAAGATGTTGGAGAAACGATTTGTGGAAATCGATCAGAATATCAAGCAGCTTAAGATCTACTATATGAAAGGCAAATCTTCGGCCAAGCGTCAGACTAAATGAGTCATCTGTAAACTATGATGACTCATAATAGAGTGTAGTAAAATCTGCTGATTGCGCCTTATCGAATATGTTTTGATAAATAAAGTATATCAAACAATACAAGACTTTTTTTCTTTTGCAATCGATAGTTTGCTTATTTCAATAGCTAGCTGAGATTTCTTTCAAATAAACAAACACGCATCACTTCTCGGCTGCAGCGTCAGCTTTTTAGGGTCTAGCAACATTTGCACATGCCTTGCAACATTTCAGATATGTATGTGTGTGTATATACATATGCATATGCATATGTATATACAAAGCCGAGGCAGCATACATACTTATACTTATGTATATGCTTCAACAAAACATTCTCCAGTCGCAGGGCTATCGAGCCACAGCAAGTTTAAGAAGCTCCGCTCTGTGCGTGAAAAGAACTTTAAGTATAAATAGATAACATATTATTATACATACATGCATACATATGTATATTCAATAAATCTCTGGCAAGCTTAACAGTTGTTGAGGTGTTGCCACTGTGCTACGCAATTTCAAATATTGGCTAGCGTTGCCACACAATTGTTTTTAACCAGTGAGTACACAAGTTTACATATATAGCCAAGAAAGCTAATACAATATCACATCACTAATTTTTTTACCGTCAAAGAGTTTACACATCGAGCGTCTTCTACCAATTTCTGGAAAAGTTTGTGAAATATTAATTTTAAAATAAATTTATATTGGAATTAATTTTTACAGATCCTTAAAGCGATATAGATATATCGAAAATTTACTAATAATTATTAAGTTTTAAAAGATCTCATATACACACATATAAAGGGAATCCCCATATAATACATATATGAACATATATTTTCCTTACAGTTCCAAACCCACATCGCGAAGTTTCGAAACATGGATGATTCGAGTAAGAATTCAGATATTGAGATTATCTCACAAGCGGAGGGGAAGAATAAGACGGATGCGACGGCGCAGGATTTAGATTGCTGTAAGCAAATACTAATGAAGGCAAATCAATTGCAATATCAATTGAACAAGCTGTCCAGTAAAATGGATGATCTGCAAAACCAACACGGACTTAGTGACTCACTGCAGAACTTTTCGCGTGGCCTGGACGAGCAGCTGGCTTCCATTAAAGCGATTCAACATTTGCAATCCGAAGAGTTTCAGCAGAAGATATTGGAAAAGGATCAGATGCGTCTTCAATTGCTGGACAATTTGAATAAGCAGGAGCAAAGCCATTTTCAGGAGATCGCACGACTTAAAGAGCAGCTGGAAGCCAAGGACAAACAGTGCTTGCAGCTAGAGCAGGAACTCGAGCATTACAAGGGCAACAATGACGCCAACGCCGCCTGTCCCATTTGCTTTGAGCAGTGGAACTCGACCACCGAGCATCGTCTGGTCTCGCTGCGATGTGGACATCTCTTTGGCGACAACTGCATCAGGAATTGCCTGCTGCAACAGCTCGAGTGTCCACAATGCAGAGATAGAGCCGAGTCGTCTGATATACGTTATATCTATGGACGTCCGCAGTAAAATTTTCTTTACTTTGTATTTTCTAACAATTATCCCATCCATAAGCTGATGGATATCTTGAGAAATTGAATTCATTATTATATTTTATATTATCATTGAAAAGTTTTTGTATATTTGTGCTTGGAGTATTAATGATAAATAAATATATATTATCAGTTTTTATTTCAAATTTTTGCGTTGCCTGCGCTGTTAGTTGGAAGAGCTAGTTAGAATGCAGTGGCGTAGCGAAGAAGGGGTGGGTGGGTTGTGACACTCTCCAGGTTTTCCGAGGCGGCAAACTGTTTAAAATGAATCGGCAACAGATCTACAGATCTTTGAAGACCCTATTTTATTTATTTATTTATTATATACACATGTATTCTTTTTTGCTTTTATTTATTTATTTCTAAAATTTTCTCAATCGGGTTTTAAAAAAAAAATTATTTATCTGTAAAAAAGCCAAAATACAAATACACTAGGTAGCTCGTAAGATTCAATAACAATCGCCCCCAATTCTTCACAACCTCGCTACGCATCTGTTAGACTGGGATTCTTCATATACTCATTCGCGAAAGTAAAATGAGTATATTGGCTTTTTGCAATGTCCGGCATGCTGCCCGTCTGATTCGCCGTTACTGAAGCTAGATACTTGTCTCGTCTGATAAAGAGCTTAGATTTTCAAGTAAATATCTAATATTTCAGACTCATATAGTTGCATATGCCAAGCATTTATCACTTGACTACAGTTAAGCTGTGGCATACATATCTAGCATTTAGCGTAACATTCTTCACATTATGTTGATGTTTGTCTTGTAGGGAATTATCATGCCAGAGTCTACAATTATGCGCTGCCAGGCAGGGGGCAGGAATGCTATACATGCAATGCATAGAAGCGAACAGAAGCCGCCACAGCAAATGGACAATCGAAACGAACAATGGACACTGACTGGGCCGGATGCTGCTGCTGCTGTTGCTGCTGTTGCAGATGGCAGGCGAGTGCCATTTGTCGAAATTGCATTGAATCGAATGCCGAAAATACAATTATGCTTACCCCGATCAGAAACACGATCTGCAATGCAAAGAGTTAGGAGCAGAGCCAAAGAAAGCAAATCAATGGATGCGTTAAACTGTAATCGACATTCCAGCAATGCATAGCTCATTCTAATGCAAACACTGGCCAAGGCACCTTTGGCTAAGCCGACTGCGATGGCCAATTGATGGTTATTGCCAATTTGTATGCGACGGCAGCGGCCAGAGAGCCAGCATATCATTTTCCACTATAGGATGTGGCAACAGCCAAAGCAACAACAGCAACAACAACAGATGCTGGCGATAATGGCGATAATAATTGTCTTTATCTTTTTAGCTCAAAAGCCAGCCAGCCAGCAGCAGCAGCAGCAGCTCCAGCCATAGCTCCAGCCAGTGGACGACTCGTCGTCTAACAATGAATTCCATACAATTGGCCGTTAGCCACACTTTCCCAGACCCGCACAATGGACTGTGGTTTGGATATATTTTTTATCAGAGCGCAAAGAATACGTCCAAACATTTCCAGTGTCCAGTTCGCATTTGGTTTTTGTGTAAAGCTGCGGCAATAAAATTCATAAAAAATATGTGTTGAAAACAAAAATTTAGTTATTTGCATATCAAGCAAATTGGGGGCGCCCAAGAAGACCAAAAAAGCCCAAAACAAAAGCAACAAACGTTAAGAAAAACCAAAATGAAAATACAAATAAAAGCAGATAAATAAATAAATACAAGCACTCAGTCCAAATGGAGTCATAAAACTTGATAAATGCTACACATTTGCTCAATTTTTTCTAAATGATAATGTTGATGGCGACGTCAGGCAGAGGCAGAGCTCTCGGAATGTAAACGGTACCAAGTGGAAGAAAAAATAATAAAAAAAGTTAAATTTGTTGTCGACTGAGCGGACTGAGAGAGAAAGAGAGAGAGAAATAGAGAGAGAGAAATAGAGAGAGAGAAATAGAGAGAGAGACAGAGTATGCAAATGCAAATGAGTATGTTTTGAAGATTCTATGGGCTCTCTGAGTCCTTGGAAGTTTTTAGAAATTTCTTTAATGTAAGTCCGAGCAAAGAAAACTGTTCATTCAGTAAGATTACTTTTTTAAGGCAGGGCATTTGAATTCTTGATAATAAGTGTATCAAATAATAAATAAAATGATTTTTGTTGGAATTAGGTTTAATTTGCTATTAATATATATTTTATATATATTTGCTCTTAATATATATTATATTATTATATTGTTTAATATATTAATATATATATCAATATTTATATAGATTCCATATTTATAAATATTATATATATGTTTCGTTATTATACATATTTCTTTATTATTATTTGATATCTTAACAACCCAATTGATGAAGTATAATAGATCAAACCTCTTTCTATATGCAAGAGAACTTAATATTATATATGAAATCAGCTTGTATGTATTTTTATCATAAATTTCCACAATCTCATTATTTATAAATTATTATCAAACTAATAAGAGAATCACTAATTGGCCTTTCAATTACTGTAGCTCTACAAGTAGTAAATGACGAGCTTTAGTCTCTTTAATGAATTCATATTTTAAACAGAATTAAAATAGAAAGAAAAAAAAATAGTGTTTGTAAAATTTAGATTAGCATAAAATATATATTATTTGTCTCCTGAAACTCTTGAGAGTGCAAATCTTTAATATTTTATAGAAGCCACCACATTTTCTGTTGTAACTCTTTAGATTTTCGACTTGCTTTTCTTTTCCAGCTCAAGAGAAAAGTTATGCATTGAAATAAGTCAGGTTTGTATTTCCGATTGAAGATTATTCAATTTGCTGGGCCGTGTCTTTATTTGATATAACAATCGATTTGTCTTCTTTAATATTGCCTTATAGCAATGCAATTTATGCTTTTTTCTAATCTCTTTTCATATTGCTTTCAAATAGCACATTCACAGTCATATGTATTTATATATTAATGTTAAATGCATCTTCAACTAAATCTACTCTTCAGTCTTGACCTTTTCTATATCAATATCAAAATCAAAATCAAATTCTTTAACATATTTATGTATATATACCCATATGATATATATAGAAAGTATAGTAATAGCAATGACAACCTGGTCAAGAAGACATCAAGGTAGTTGGCTAGTCGAGCTCAGTCGCTTGGAGAAGCTCTACTTGTTCCAGCTCGTTTGCTGCATGACACTAAAGCAGTTATGACGCCTGTGTCACACTCAAACTACTTTAAAATATTTGAGCGCTGCCTCAGCAACGTCGACGTCGACGTCACTCATAGATACACACACACACATACACACACACACGCACACACACACACACACATAGAGAGAGACTGGCATTTTATGTCTTTTTTAATTGAAAACTTAAATTTGAAGCGACATGGAAAGGCTTTTATCAGCGCCGTAGTCAATGTTACGGGCGCTGGGCTGCCTCCGTTCGTAGGCCTCCCTACCGCCCTTCCCCCCGGTTCGCCCTTCACTTGCAGTGGAGGCTCCCTCTAGGTTCTAAGTGGAGTTGTAGTAGCTGCAGCTATTGCTGCCGCGGCTACTGTCTGCTTGTCAGCGCTGAGCTCCAAATGATGTTGATGATAAATAAAGTAACGAGTTGGCATTAAAATGATGACAGCCACTTCACAGTAGGTGGGAAGGCGGGCTGCCCCCATACTCCTCTACTCCGATGCAGGCAGCTCCGACAATGACAACCAATGTTGGCGTTTATTAATAATTAGGTTGAAGCTCTTTTCACTATTCGGCTATGTGCGCCAATTGACATGATGACGATAATGATGATGATGATGTTGTTGGTACCGAGGCTCGGCTCATTATAATTAGAAAAGTTTCCAAGTAGCTGAGCTAGTAAAATCGTTACATTAAATTACAGCGAAACTCTTTGTTTCTGACAAGTGCAATCAACTGCTGCTGAAGCTGATTTGATGTCTACTTCCCTCTCTCTCTCTCTCTCTCTCTCTCTCTCTCTGACTCTGGCTTTAACGGGCCATCCATAAAATGTTGCCACAAAAATTCATATTCATCAACTTAAACGGCAGCCCAAGTGCCTCATATCATATATGGAATAGCTAGCTGTGTATATGTGTGTGTTTGTGTGTGTGTGCATGTGTGTGTGAGCACGCACTGTTCTGTCATGTAATTACCCATCGTTTTTTGGCACAATCTTGACCACCTCGTTAAATGTTGGCGCGGTGCTCTCAAAGATCCAAACCCCCATTTCGACTAAATTGCATGTTGCCCCCGGTTGGCTGCTGTTGTTGTTATTGTTGTTGTTGTGGCTTGAATGAGAACGAGTTCATTTGGACCACAATTCGATCGTTGGCCATTTCAATAAAACGCTTCTTTTCCTTCCACTCATATTACGCGGATGCTTTTTCGCATTGCGGCTCTCCGGCTGCGGCTCTACTGGTCATAATCATTACGGGAAAGTCGGTTGCGCCTTCAGCTGATGGCATAAAAAAACCGAACTGAAGAAGAAGAAGAGAGCTTGTTATTGAAACGATCATTCAGCAAACTGGGTTTATTGTTATGATTCACGGTAACTTTGGTAATTTCATCGGCGTGAATCAACGGGTAGCCGTTAGCCAAAGACTGAGAATCTTACCTATAGTCGATAGCAGCTCTGAGTAATCATATGCTAAACGGGCAAGCTTGCCTGTAAATACTAAACAGATTTATAGCTGTCTACTTAAAATGCTAGATGCTAGTTTATGCTCATGTGACAGCAGAGAGCTTCAAGGCTATAAATATAAAAAAAAAAATCATCATATAACTCTTCTCTTTTCTTTTTGTGTTTGTTTGCATGGCGTTTGCGAAGCAGCTGTCCAATTTCTTAAATATCCGCCACACACACACACACACACACACATACAGAGAGCCGAGGGATCTGGGCACTGTCAGCGGCCGCCTGCCGCTGTCAATGTCAGCACATCAAAAGTTGTCAAATATCAGTTATCAGCAGGCAAAGTAACATGGTCGAAAGGCAGGCAAGACAAAGACGGCGACGGAAACGAAGAGCACAGCAGAGAGATAGAGAGAGAGAGAGAGAGAGAGAGAGAGAGAGAGAGAGAGAGAGTGCCAGATAGTCCCATATTGATGTCCAGTTGCATGTCGAGGCCAGGCCAGACGAGGAGTCGACCAATCCAACTGACTGACTGACAGTTGACAGTTCAGCCAGGGACTCTGTGCGCTCATGCCCCTTGTAGCAGCCAAGCTGTCTGCCACAGTCATTCATATTGTCTTGTTGTTGTTGCTGTGGTTCCTGTTGCCTTTGTTTCCATAGAGAGATAAACGCAACCTTTGACAATTAAGGCAGTGCGAAAACCTATCGCAAAAGGTTGCCAATGAGCTGGAATGAAATGTTGCTAATGCCCCCAAAAAAAAAACAAGAAAAAAAGCGCTCAAGTCTTATCAGTTAACTCTCAAATAGAGTCTGGATATGGCAGATGCAAATTTAAGCTGTCCAACGACTACCGTGGACTAGTCCAAAATTAGATTTTCCTCCACAGCAACGCAGAATTTATTGTGGTGGAGCCAATGCATTCATTAGACGCTTCCTATGTTTGGGTGGCTAGCGCATTCCTGGCCACGGACATGGCCACAATTCACTCAACACACACAGAGAGAGAGAGAAAGAGAGAGAGACAGACAGAGAGAGGGAGAGAGAGAGAGTTGGATGGCAGGTATTCATTTCAACGCTGCTCGAGCTCGTAAAACTGTCAAAATGCACCGGCTACCGGACGGCTGTTGCCTCTATGTCCATATACATTCAGCTAGCTGTCCGACTGTCTGTCTGGGTGTCTGGGTCTAGCTGGCGGCTCGCGATGCGAACGAAATGCTATCTGCGCCACACATGCAACAATTAGCAAAACAAACGCGATATCATAAAATAATATTAATTTGTAAAACAATCGCTGGCGTAAACAACAACGACAACATATAGCCTAGCCTAGGCTAGCCTAGGCCTAGGCCTTGCCTAGCCTTGGTCTGCTCTTCGGGCACCCCACAATTAAAGGCTGCGCCGCTGACGTCGCTGCGGACGCCGTCGCGCATGCGTAATAAGCACTTTTCCGTCTGACAACACAATAAAATGTCATGATATGCCCCACGCTCTGTGGGATCCCGTCCGCCCTGCAATGAATGCCAAGCTGGATCCTCACTCGCCAACTCCTACTCGGGCCGTCGTATTTGCTTTTAGCTTGTCCAAAACTATGGCCACTGTCAGCCAAGCAGCCAGCCAGCCAGCCAACTATCCAGATAGTCAGCCAACCGGCATCGACTCCACGTAGTTTCGGGCCTTTTGCGCATTCTTATAGCATATAAACGTCTCGGATTGCAATTAAAATCAATAAATCGGTAACTAGCCTGCCAGCTGGTTTATAACCGTTGCATCGCGTAGCGCTCAAGATTTACGCAAAGATCGCTTAGATGCGGCTGTCGACTGGTTTAGAGCCCCCATCCATGGCCATTTAGCGGGTATCGCATTTAAAACTAAACGGTAACAGCTTAACATTTTATTATAGTTTAACGAGCGCTACAAACTACATTTTGTTATTATATAGTGCGGCATCAAATTGTGAATCGAGTATCTATTAATTGAAGCAACTTTTTTATTTATTACTAATTTTACTATTTTATATATACAAAGTAGTGAGGGAATTGTCTGGAAACTAGCCAGTTCAGTTCTAACTATTCCACTTGTCAAAGTTTTTGTTAATAAATAGAAATAAGAAAATCATTTTATCTAGTAGAAATTTTTTGTATTGTATTTATACAAAATACTTAGAATATGATCAAGAAACTAACTAGTTCAGCTTTAATTATTTCATTTGTTAAAGTTTTTGTTAATAAATAGATATATGAAAATCATTTTATCTAGTAGAAATTTTATTATTGTATTTACACAAAGTACTTAGGATATGATAAAGAAACTAACTAGTTTAGCTTTAACTATTACACTTTTCAAAGTTCTTGTCAGAAAAAAAATGTGAGAAAATCATTTTATTTATTAATAATTTTATATTGTATTTATACAAAGTACTTAGGATATACTGCAATAAACTAACTAGTTTCTCTATCTATTCCAATCGTCAAAGTTCTTGTCAAAAAATATAAGAAAATCATTTTATCTATTTGAAATTGTATTATTGTATTTATACGAAGCCCTGAGAAAATTGACAAGAAACCAGTTCAGCTTCAGCTATACCACTTGTCAAAGTCATTGTCAAAAACGTATAAGAAAATCATGCAGCTCGTATTTTAAGAACTAAATAGAACTGATTTCTATAGATTAGATAAGATTTCTATCAAGATTGTCTAAAATTTATTTGAGTTTGCTTAGAAGCTTTCACATTATTCAATCAGAGCAACAGTCAAATGGTTTAACTACAAGTTAGCGGCTCATATTACATCGCTGACCTGCTGTTATTTGAGCTGATCGTGATGCTGACAAGAGTTGAAGATTGATCTACTGTCTACTGCTGCTGATGCCCACCTTCAAGTTTTGATATTTGGCCTGATTATGGACGCTGACAGGTGACCGAGGCAGCAACGACTCGAGCTCAACTGTCCAGCATTGCGACTGATGCATGTGTGTCAATGGCTGGACACGATCATAGGACCACCGGCGACAGCAGCGACTCCTTAAAAAGTGTGCGCGTGTGTGTGTGTGTGTGTGTGCGCCTTTTAATCGCTTCCAATGACGTCGCGAATGATGCCTCACTTATGTGTGAACCTACCGGGCTGCTGTCAAGAGCTGCCGCTGCCTGTTTGTAGCGATCGATAGAGATGATCTCGTACACCCGGCCCAGCGGCTGCCAATAGAATTGTTCGTGCGCTCGGGAATTGTACGGGGACCTGGACAGGCCAGGCCAAGGCTGGCAGCGACAGCCAGATCGCCAGCCCCACAACATTTTGTTGATCATGATTTTTGAGTTGACAAGATGTCACCGCCAGCGATCGTTGGTAGAGACTGGTAGAGACACGTTGCTAGAATGTCGGCCTGCATGTTGCGTCCTTGTTGAGCAACATTTTTTTGCTGCTGCTTACCTTTTTTTTTCTGCTTTCCGTTTTGCTGGCATCACTTTCTATGCTGTGTGGTTGTGGTTGATCGCTGGCTTAGATCGATCGCCGTTTTTTTTTTTTTTGTGCTCTGGCAATTTGGAGCGCAGCGCACATCGATTGCAATGCAGCTGATAAGCGCTCTGGGATGCTGGGATGCCACAGCTCAGAGCTTAATCATGGTCTGGCTACAGCTGCAGGTGCCGCTCCGAGCGATCGACATGTCTGCAATGTTTACAACACTATAAAAAAGAGAGAGAGAGAGAGAGAGAGGTGGGAGGGAGGGCGCATAAACAGTTTGTTGCATTGGAATTTTAATCAGCTTGGGGGCAGCTTTAATTCAATTACATGCCACGCTTGATATGCTGCTGGGTGTTGGCCATAGGTTAAGCAGCTGGCTGACCCAATGCGGGTCGATCGTGTTGCGTGGGCTCAGCTGGCTCAGCTGGCAACTGGAACGCGTTGTTGCGCTCTTCAATCAGAGCGTAAAACTTGGGCTCGCATTGAATACATTGATTGATTCCGATAAAACGCTGCTCGCCGCACTCTGGTGACAGCCTTTGTAAATGGCTTCCGGCAACACTTTTGATTGCAATTAAAAACAACCTAAGGCTAGGGCACAGAAGGCGCAACGCCGACCAACTCTGACTCTGTCTATCTTGGCCATGTATCTGTAGCTACAGCCTGTTGCCTGATGCCTGATGCCTGATGCCTTTGGCTGTATCTTTGGCCACTGGGCGCACAATTGCGCGATTAATCATTGCGCGCTCAGTGAGTTGTCAGCTGTGACTGGGCCGCTGCCGACGCCGCCTTAGAGATCGCATCGTCCGTCACAAGCGATTGGACACTCAATGGCCAGCCAGACAGACAGCCAGACAGTTGGGCAGTTCGGCAGTTCGGCTCTGGGAAAAAGAAAACATTCGAAATGCATTTCAAATGCTATTCGCTCAACACTTTTTATTTCTATTCGCTTGGCTGTTGTTGCCTGCATGTGCCGCCTTTAGCCATTCATGCGTTAAGCATCGCCTGGCTCAACTTTTGTCCACATTTCGCAGCGCCGTCAATTTGCAGCAGCAGCAGCAGCAGACCTTCCCTTCAGTTTGGGGTCTGCTTTGTTTGCACTTCTTGCGGGCAACTGCGAGCTGTGTGAATCGAACTTCCGTGAATGCCCTGCCCATTGGAAGAGCTGGAGCTGGGAGTGGGAGCGGGAGCGGGAGCTCAGTCGAGCGAGAAGCGAGAAGAGAAGTTGGGCTGCTTGTGGACTGCGTGTTGCTGGGCAATTCCATAAAGTGTTTTATTTAATGGAAAATCTTTCAATTGTGGAAAATGGTGTTAATTAGCCGCCATTAAGATCATAAATTAGTCGCTACAAACGATTATGACGCGATTGTTGTTGCTTCTGCTGCTGTTGCTGCTGCTGACGTTGCCTTTCTGCCGGCATTTCTACAAAGTGCCTTTCCTATACTACTACCTCGCCAGCCAGACCCCTACAAACATATATGACTCTATATATGGCTAGGTGCCGGCACTGCATGTTTGCTTTACGGTACATTTGCTGTTATGACTTTACTTATATAGGTAATGTGCAGATGTTTGATTTACGAAAGTGATTCTTATGGAGAGTGGGAAAGAAAGAGAGAGAGGAATACGCTGCGAGTGAGAGAGAAGCAAATGAAAGTCGCTCGAAGAGAAAGGCTGCCACTGTAGCTAACTCTTTTAATGGGGGGTTCTAAAAATGCACTGAGTGCTGCATGAATCATCAAATTAGAGAAATATTCAAACTGAGCTATAATTTCTCATGTAAAAGCTTACACAAATGAGATCTTATATTGCTTTTCTATCAACACTTTAAATTGAAAGAAAGCTCAAATTTTTTCACAGTTCATTAATAACTAAATAAAGTTCCTGCTAAACTAATAGTTTAGTTTAAAACTGCATATAACTATAACAAATTTTGTCCCATATTTTCCTTCGAATAATACTAAAAATTCTAATTATTTTCTGTACTTTTTTAGGCTATATATTTATATTTTTTAGTTTATCTAGTTTTACTCTAGTTTTGTCAATATTTTAATTTTATTTTTATTTTTAATAATAAATTTTGTTTTAAAAAATTTTATTTTGTGCATTATTTTCTTTGAACATTTTCTAACAATCATATAAATTTTCTGAAACAAATTTATTTTTAACAGCGGTTAGCTATTGTTTTTCAAATGAGATATTTATAATTTTATATTAATAATAAATATTCTAGTTATTCATTATTTTCTGTACTTTTTTAGGCTATATAATTATATTTTTTATTTTATCTAAGTTTTACTCTAGTTTTGTCATTATTTTAATTCTAATTTTATTTTTAATAAATTTTGTTTTAAAAAATTTTATTCTGGTATTATTTTTTAAAACATTTTTTAGAAATCAAATAAAGCTTTTGAAACAAATTTATTTTTAACAGAAGTCAGCTATTGTTTTTCAGGTGAAATACTTATAATTATTGGTAGTTAAGGATTTTCTGTGTTCTGATTTACAAAACTTTGATTTACAAGGAAGTTTTGTCAATATAAAAAATAAAAAAATAAAAAGAGTTCACTGTCCTGTCGAACAATCAAACAAGCATCGAACCACATTCCTTGGCTAATACTGCACCACATTCACACACACACACATACACGCACACACACAACAGAAGCTTCATTACGTCGCTTTTTTGCTGTAGCTCAGCCTACACCCACTTGGCTGGACGAGTGCTACATAAACCTAATCAGTGATCACACTTGAAGGCACTACATGCCTGTCCCGTCCAGTCTGCCCTAATTGAAGCCAGTTGTGGGAGGGGGGGATGTGCCTCGTATTTGTAGAGCTCAATCGCTCATTATCAGTTGTTTGTTGCCGCCGCGATTGGTAATCAACGTAGGCGAGCAGATTTGTCAAGCGGCAACAGCATTATATGTAGGTTAATTCCGCGCACAACTCAAGATATCGCACAGACGGAGAGAGAGAGAGAGAGAGAGAGAGAGAGAGGGTGGCTTAGTACACACATGGTTGCTAGCTCTATAGCTGCTTTGATTAGCATTACAAATGATTCGAGTAATGTGCACTTAAGCGGTCGCAGTGCATCTGCAGCCCTCTCAGCCTCGCAGACTGGACGTCTGCTAGACTCGACTCGAAGCTGTGCGCTTTATCCTAGACAGAGTGACGTGTGTTCTGGATATGGTCAGCACAAGGCACTGCATCCCGATGACTTGCAATTCATTTTCGGTGTGTGGGCAACTGGCCAAAAGATGCGCGGCCTCTGGCGCCTCAAGCATATCCATGCTGCATGCCGCATGCCGCATGCCGCATGCTGCACGCTGCATGCGAGTGTATGCAAAATAAGCAACGCTCACATTCACACTTGCCGCCTCCAACGCGACGCTGCTGTGATGCATCCTCAGCCAGGCCAGGGCAGGCTCGGGCTCTGGCTTCAGCTCTGGCTCTGACCATTGGCCATTGGCCATAAAATATCGGCATTTTATTAGCGCGTGCATCCCATTTGCCGCTTTTCATTGCGATTTTAAAAGTGTTCCCGTGTTTTGATAGCCGCACTATCAGTGACCCATGGAAATAAATGTGGCCTATAGAGATTATGCCTTCCTGCGGACAGGCCGCAGACATCTCAGCGCGTCAACGAGTGGTTGCTGTTGCTGCTGTTGGTAGTGGTGGTGGTGGTGGTGGTGGTGGCGGTGGTGTCTGCTGCAGTTGTGCAGCACACATGCCTAATGAAATATGGCGCAATAATGCCGCATAACGGCTATTTAGGGCCACTCATCGCCGTTCCCGGCTTAATCATTGGACTGCAACTCCAACTCCAACTCCGACTCCAACCCAGACTCCGACTGCGACTCTAATGCGTCGCTGGTTCGCGCTTCTGCTGTCGTCGTTGCCCGCAGTGCCAATGGCCCAAAGACCACAAATTAACTGCACATCAAACATAATCATTTGTGAAAGCTAAAATCGGAGCAAAACAACACCTACGGTGTGTCCAGTCTGGCAAATTACTTAAACACACGGCAACCTGCCCAAAAAAACAAAAAATACGAAAGCCGCGGGAGCAACGACAGTAAATGATGAATGGGTATATATCCTGTAAACTGAGTTGATCTATAATGAAATTATAAAGATTCTCATTTGAATTAAGTCTAAAATTTAGATTATCTTATAGTCTATTGCTGAGAGTTATGGGTATATTAATACGATGTTTTAACTTAGATGAAGTAAGAAAAGATATCCTGTAGACTAGTTGATCATTAATAATAATATGAAGCGTGCATATAACAAATTTTATTTAAATAAAATCTAGGAAGGGAATGGCTCTTTAATACCCTGTTGCAAATAGTTATCGGGTATATAGTAAAACTTTTTAGCTGAGATAAAGGACGGAAAGTAGTTCAATAATCTTTATTAAGTATGTGGCAAATATATCAACTTGAGATTAAGGAACGTTTAACAGCAAGGGAATATATAAATTAAACCACTTTCCTTTGATGTAAAATCTAGCTAAGTCTATTCAAACACTAAGTTTTTCTTTAGTATCTCTTTACACTTTCTCACATTCATATACATATATATAAAAAAAAAATAGAAAAAAAATATAATAAAAAAGCATTTATCTCTTCTCCAAATACTATACTCTTTCTTCTGATTTTATAAAATGTCAAAATCATATAAAAACCATTTATCTCTCCTCCAAATACTTTACATTTTCTTCTGATTTTATAAAACATAAAAATCATATAAAAACCATTTATTTCTTTCCCAAATACTCTTCTGGCCTTTCCTTCACTTCTCTCAATTATTCTACCCTATGTTACCTACAATCTCTCCAGCATTATATACCCCATGCTACCTTGTGAATCTGCGGATTATAATAATAAACTCACACTGTCTGACCTTGTTGCTGCGTCGAGTTAGGACTTCCAGTTGAGAACTGCGAACTGCGAACTGCACTCGGCCCTCCTGCTCCTGCTCCACCTCCTTCTCCTGCTCGTATCCAATTGGCCAGTTGACAACAAAATTTTTGGTGGACCGCCCGCCACAAGCGATAATTCTTCCAGTGCTATGACAACTAAATTGCCATGGCCGTATTTGCCAAGCAGCCCATAAAGAGTACCAGACAGAGTTCCAGGCTTCGGCCCGGCCCTATGGAAAGTTTGAGCCTATTGCCGAAAAAGAAACCAAACGCCGCTGCCCAGTTAATTCGCATGATGATGAATTCCAGCGAAAAAGGGCTAAGTAAATGGCAGAGAGAAGCGGGTGAAGTTTGCAAGTTTCATACGGTTAGTCTTTATTCCAGCTCTGGATTTCTGGTTCAGGTTCTGGTTCTGACGCTGACTTGACTCTAATTGTTGGGCTACGAGTACGGAGTCTGATTCCGAGCTGGGGTCCCTCACATCAGTTGCAGCCAGTTGAGTTCTCACTTTTGTATAAAACTCTGCTTCGTTTATTTGAAAATTTCTTCATTTTTCGGAATTTGGTAATTGCCGGCTCTGGCTCTGGCCTCGACTCTGACTCTGACTCTGACTTTGGCTGGCTTGCGGGCTGTTTGCTGATCTTTCACTGATTTTTCGGCTTTTTGGCATTGCTGTGGCTGCTGGCCAGGCTCTTCTGTTTGTTGTTGCTGTTGTTGTTGTTGTTGTTGTTGTTATTGTTATCATTGCGCGCCCGTTGCCAGTGATTGCCACTTAAACCGTTAAGCAAACGCCGTGCGAGGAGCTCAGCTGCAGTTGGAGTTGGAGTTGGAGTTGGAGCTTGGCGACTTTGTTTCGCAAATGACTCTTGGACTTGGTTTTTAAATGAACTTCTTTTATATTACTGCTTCTTTTTTTGTTGTTTCCTGTGGCTTTTGTTGATTTTCTTTCAGTGGGGATGGGCATGCAGCTGCCTGCATTCCAATGCACTTAACGCATTCTCTACTCAGATAAGTTTCAATTACAAATTGGGTTCGTTCTTTTTGGAGTTTTAATTGACAATGCTGGCAGCTTGATATGGATCTTCGCGCAGATATCTGGTGCTGTTGAATCAAATCGAGTCGGCATAGCTTGCTTGGTTTATTTGGGTCTCTCTCTCTCTCTCTCTCTCTCTCTTCTCTGAGCATATCATATTATTTATGATATTCTCTTGGCTGTTTGGAGTCCATCTGCGACCGAGTTGCAAATGAACTGTGGCTGCTTTATGTGAATGGTTGTTCTCTGGCATTTCTCCGTGTTTTGTTGTTGTTGTTCTTTTAAAACTTAACTATCATCGAGTCGGCTGTTCCCAAGGGCACAGTGGCTCTCTCTGTTCCGCCGACATTAGCATTAACCTTCGTACAGGGCGCAGGCGCGCGCTCCTCGCCCGCTCGCTCGTTAGCAGCCATGGGCAATGGCCAATTTGACTATAGAGCTGCTCTCCATGAGCACGAAAACTAAAGGCGAAATAAAATACACGCATTTTACATGCTCGTAAACGTGTGTTACATATGCACACATAGAGACGGGGCTAAGAAGGAGGAGAGGGCGAGGGGGGTGTGGAGGGAGCTGGGTCTCTGGTATGGGGTATACGGACGCAGGAGCTGGAAAATATATAACCTCAACTACTTTATGCATAAATTTAGCAAGATTGCGAAGCTACCCCATGGCGAGCTAATGTTGTAAATTATAAATATGACACCTACTCCTAGCCCAAGCTGGAGCTGGCCTGAAAACCCGTGGGCAGGCAAGCAGCCGAGTCAGTCAGGCAGCCAGGCAGCTAGCCAAGGCAGCCAGGCAGGAAGGCCAACAGGCTGGGTGAGTGGTGCCCTGGCCACGGACTTGGGCACAGCTGCCTGAAATTTATACGCGCCGACAAGCCCATGCTAACATACTCGAGTGACAGGAAATATCCTGACCAACAAGCAACTCGCCAGTCGTCCTCCTGCTTCTCCTGCTCCTCGCTGCTCTGTCTGGCTGCGGTTGCGGCTGCGCCGGCGGCGACTTAATTGGTTGCCGAAGCAGCGGGAAATCGCCGCCGGAACGCGCTTAATTAACCAAAATGCATTTCCAGTTTAGATCTGCGCTACGAACTTGGCCAATTGCCAAACCACCACCAAAAACAACAAAACACTTCGCACTGACCTAGCCGAGAATTCGCCGACTTGCAGCCTCAACTCCAAGATATGCATTTGAGTTCGAGTTCGAGTGCAGTGTAGCAGTTCCAACTGCATTTCCCAGTCCAAAACAAAAACAAAACAAACAAGAAATCAACTAATTACAGCAGGCAACAAAAGTGGATTTCTAACAAAGTTTAGCTCTATCTATGTGGGTTGGAGCTAAATCATATGCCCTCCAAACAAAAGTCTGCTCTGTTGCTGGCCTTAGTTAACTGACAGTCTATGACATATGTAGATGCATTCCCTTATTTTGCTGTCTAGTGTCTAGGCCAAGGAAACAAACCAATTGGAAAGCTGCGTCAGGCAGGCAGGCCTACTGGCTACGCATGCGCCATGAGTCGAAGCCTGAGTCGGAGCCTGAGCCTGAGCCTGCGCCTTGGGCTCAATCTTGGTCGCATGCATTGTTTTGTTTGTTAGCGGAAGAATGTAACGGTGCTTTATGGTAAGTTGCTAGCCCCAAGCTGGCCGACTGATCGCCAAGCAATCGTCCTCCCCCCTCTCTCTCCCTCTCCCTCTCTCTCTGCTGCGATATGCGTGCAGTTGTAGCTTAGCTTTGCCTGCGTTACGTTTATTTTTTTTTTTCGGTAGCCACGCAGAACAAAGGCCAATTTTCAGCAGATTTAATCACGCGCGAGAGCACAGAGACGGCAACAATGGGCTAAGAGTGTTGGTAAGTGGCAAAAACGCATTAGAAAAAAAAAACAAAAACAAAAACAAAAAAAAAAAAAAAAAAACAGCGCTCTACCGACTATTGGACCATTGGACGACCATCTGACCAACTATGACTATCGCGACCAACAACTGCCGCCGACTGCCGACTGCCGACTGCATTCTCTTTGGCATTTCATTTTTCCGCTTTGGCTTTTCCAATGAAAAAATAATAATAATTGACAGGCAGGCGCTGCCAATGTGGGAATTTGGATTATTAACGAATTGTTGCTGCCTGTTTTAAGAGGGACAACAAGCAACAAATGCGGCGACAACAGCCACGCAGCATTTGCAAGCAGCCGACGCATAAAATTTATGCCCTAGCCAAGGGCTAGGCCAACAATGGGCGCAGGGCGGGGGCAGCAGCAACAGCAGCAGCAGCATCAGCAGGTTTGCAGATGCTGCAAATGCTTCGATCACGTACGCGACGCAATTAAATGACAATTCTTTAGCTACTTGGCGGCCAGTTGCCAATTGGCATGCGGCACCAAGGCAGCCAGCCAGCCAGCCAGCCAGTTAGCCAGCCAGCTAACCAGCTAGCCAGGTTAACTAAGGCATAAGAATGATGCTAACTATTTAGCGCATCCAGCAGATACAGTAGCTACTGGCAACTGGCAACTGGTAGCTGGTAGCTGGTAGCTGCCTCCTTCGCTCCCGCCCGCGCAACAGATCTTTGCGTTAAGCAGCTGCCACGACAATTAAATCTTTGCAGTTGTTTAGCTTGCCCGGAGCCGAGATTCCGCGATTCCTGCCGTGGCGGCTGCCTCTGATTAAGGGCTTTGTCTGTCTAGGGGGCCAAACGGCTGGCTGTTGGCATTTGTATGGCTTTTCGATTGTTTTGCCGGTCGGAACAAAGAAATTGTCAAAGTGCAGAGCAGTAACAACAGCTTTTGGCATATTTGAGCTGGCTGCCAAAAGGTTGTTGACTACTCGAGGCAGTTGCCATAGAGTCCGTGTTTTGGGCCAACAAAAATTTGATAGGGCTTCGTCGTAAGTGGCTCTGTCTGCCTGCTCACTCACTTTCCAGTCGTCGTCGTCGCACCATTTCCATTTAGAGCCCAACTCGGAGTACTTCTAATCAGTGGCTGCCCTGCGGCACACAAGACGGAAGTGAAAAGTGCCTGCAGCGAAATGCCAAATATGGAAATGTTTACAAATTGCAAAAGACGGCCAGGGATATGTTGTTTTTTTTTGTGTGTGATGATGATACGCAAAGTTGCAGTGGTTCGGCGGTGGCCAGTGGTCAGCACATTTGCCTAGTGGTCGTCAGTTGCCGTTGCCTTGCGGCTGCTCCAAAAATGAACAAAATCAGCGTACGCAAAAGAAACCTGGACACACACACACACACACACACACTTACAGAGAGGGAGAGAAAGATACTGACACCGATAGACACACACAGACGGGGACAGAGACCCAGCGTCGTCTCATCATCATCCTCATCCTCGTGTTGAGCTTCAGGTTTCATCGTCAGCGGCGGCGGCGGCGCATCCTTTGGCTTGCCTATTTTGTAAATTCGTTAGTGCTGCTGAAATATGTTGATTGAATTTTTCGGGAGCAACTGCATTTGATTATAACGACGACGTGGGGCCTTAGACCAGGCCAACAGCCAGCAGCTAGCAGCAGCAGCTGGGCAGTTAGCCAGCTGACCGTTGCAGACGCACCAAAAATGGTCAACACACATGGCTAGATCAGGGAGAGAGAGAGAGAGAGAGAGAGTGGGAGAGAGAGGGAGGGAAAAAAGCGATGATTGTTATCGTAGGCAAATGCGCGCACACTAGCCACAGCTATCAGGTCAAAGGTCAAAGCATTTGCATATGCTCGGCCATAAGACAGAGACAGACAGAGAGAGAGAGAGAGAGATGGCTCTGACTAAGCCCATTTCCTGCCAAGATTTATGAATTTACAACGATTTACAAGCGATTTACACTTAATTAGTGGCACCCGGCGAAAGAAAGTTTCGAAAATTCGATTCCGTGTGGGTCGCCCCGCTTCCGGGGAGGCAGTGTGTCTTGTCGACGCGAATTAATTGCTTAAGAAACGGTTATTTATTGTTTTAAGCCGTCTTAAATGTCAGCGCTGCGTGGGCGACCATTGCAGGAAATACCAAAATGTTGGCTCGATAAAGTTTTTCAGTTTTTCGGTTTTTCGGTTTTACAGTTTTCGTTTTTCAATCGTTTCAAATTTTTTATGGTTTTTCGTTTTTCGAACTCTTATTACAATTAGAATTGTCGCTTTCAGTTGGTCATTTGATGTGGGCCGTTTTGATTGCCGCCTGATAAGCGAACCGGCCAAATGACCAACCGGACAACCAATCAAATTTCATAATCTGGCATACCAAATACCATCTGTAGGCTTCTCTCTCTCTCTATATATATATATATATATACATACTTATATTGCGGCTTCTACCTCTTTACTCTTGAGCTTTTGTGTAGGTGCCTTGCGTTTATTTTTGTAAATCATCAGCTCGGGCTTATGTATATATATACTTATATATGTATATGTATTTTTATTTCTTTATTTATAGTTTGGTCTGGCTGTGTGGGTGTGCGGTATGCGGGCAGCGGCTTAGCCGCAAAATGACTTCATTAACTTATATTTCATATTTCAGCCGTTTTAACATTTGTTGTTGCTTATTTCTGCGAACAAATTAAGCCGAAATGCACCACATGAAGCAACAACACGGCATTAACATTTATTTCTCTGTCTTCTGTTTTTTTCTTTTTTGTTCTCTTGTTATTTTTTTTCTTTTTATAAAGCTCTCTTTCCCCTTCGGTGGCTCTGGGGAACCGTTGGCACTGAGCCGCTAAAAGCGCTGTTAAAAACTTCATTATGGCTGTCATATGGTCAGCGATTTAAGTGTGACATATTTCGGCTGCAGTTGGAAGTAGGTCGCCTCCACGGGATGGCACAAAGTGCTGCGTTATTTCATATTAAATATGCATGCGAGTCCGCATATAGGATTATATAACAAATGCAAATGTAAATTGTTAGCCCAGAGGGCCAGTAGCAACAGTGAAGAACTGAATTTAGATATGCCTATTTGTGTTTTTGTTTTGTTTAAAACTATGTTTGTCATTTTGAGTTTATGAAAATCCCATAGAGGAAAGATTGAGTGAGTCTATAAGGTAAGAGAGTAAGAGAGAGAGAGAGAGAGAGAGAGAGAGAGAGACAGAGAGAGAGAGAGAGAGAGAGAGAGAGAGAGAGAGAGACAGAGAGAGAGAGAGAGAGAGAGAGGGAGAGATAGCACTTTGATTCTTATAACTGATTCTCTTTCTTCCTACATTTTAACATATATTTCTTTCCCTTAAGCTCTCTCGCTTTATCTCTCAATATCTTTCTTTCTCACTGCTTTTTCTGTCTTGCTCCATACAATGTGTCTCTATCTCCTTCTTTGTGCTCTCTCATCCTCTTTACTTTAGTGTTTTCTCTCTATCTCGTTCTCTAATTCTCTCTCTCTGTATCTCTCCTTCTCTGTTTTCTCCATAGATCTTTATTTTTCTGTATCTTTCTCTGTCTCTGTGTCTCCCTCTCACTTGATCTCTTTCTATCTGTTTATCGCACTTTCTATTTCTTTCCTCTCTGTTCTCTTTGTTCCTCACTACTCTCTCTTTTTCTCTCTCTATTACTCTCTTCGATTCAACACTATCCTATTCAACCAGCTTCTATTCTTCGTACAGCTAAAGCTAAAATTATTTACAGCATCTTAACTCGGAACTCTTTTGTATTCTAGGCGTATTGTACACACGTTCAATTTAAGAACTCATACAATCGTTCCAATCAAAATCTCAAATGAAATATAAACAAACTCGAGCAGTTTGCGAATTTGTCTATGCAATTTAACCCCGGATCGAGACAGCAACTGGAGCGACATCGAGAGAGAGAGAGAGAGAGAGAGAGAGAGTGAGAGATAGAGGGAGAGAGAGAGAGGGCATTCATATGCCTGCAAGGGGGGGCGAACTACTTGAAACGTAATCGAGCAGTGCAGCACTTGAATGACCAACTGGTCGCCTGGTCGCCTGGTCGACTGGCCGACGCGTCGTCTGGTCGTCTCTGGTCTGTTGCTCCGTTGTTCGGTTGCGTCGACCCCTTCAATTATTTGCTGCTGCTCGGAGAGCCCGAAAAATGCCGAAAAGCAAAACAAATGCAAACATTGGTCGCTGGCAGAAGCACAGTTCACAGGGCTAGACAGAGACCTGGCTCTGGCTCTGGCCGTAGCTGTAGCTGTGGCTGTGGATGTGGCTATAGCTGTGGCTGTGGTTGTGCATTTGATATGGTGGGTAATGAAGGTCTCGCGTCTGCATTGTGTGTGCCGCATGGACGTTCGAAGGTTCCCGGTCTCGGTACCGGTCCCAAAGGATTTCCTTGTTATGCGTGCGACGTTTGTTTAACCCTCTCTCGGCTGGCCAGCCGGCTGCAACAACGGCCACAGCGGATAGTGGGGAGCGGGTCAGAGGCAAGCGGCAGCGACTGCCCTTTGTCCAGGCTGCGGTTCAGATCCAGGTCGTTTGTTTTGTCCAGGCAACGTCCCTGTGTACCGGCTGCACTCGAATGGTTTCGTTTACATTTTACGTGCGAATGTTGCTGTTTTTTGAATTATGGCGACAGAAACACAGCCACAGCCACAGTCGCAGCCACAGTCGCAGTCGCAGTCGCAGCTTCAGTCTCTCGGCCCTGTGCGCCCCCCCCCCCCCCTCAGCATGCGGTTTGGCCTTGCTCCTCCGCTGCTTCCTTCCTGGCATTCTGGCAGGCGACCGCAGTCGAAAGTGTTGTGTTTCAACATGGAGAGCGCAGCGACGTTCCCGTATTTTATTCAAAATGCTGCCACGTAATAGAATTTTTGATGCCAGCATGTCTGGGCCCCATAAAAATGCCATGATAACGGTCAACGCCCGACGTCCGACGCTCGACGCCCGATGCCCGATTCGATTCAGGCTACACGCACTCCTAGCACCTAAATCAAAGCACAGTCAGGCCAACTGAGCCAGGCTCTAACTATGACTAAAGCTGAATGCAGTGTGTTTTTTTTCGACTGCCATTTCGATTGCAATTGGCAACTGGCAACTGGCAACTGGGAAAATGGGCAACTGGGCAACTGGGCAGTGTTGGCTACTGGCTTTTGGGCTGGTCAAAATCTCATCATAAATTCATTAGTTGCAACTCGTCGCTGCACGCAAAATGCGAAGCAAATGCAGATACTGCGCGCCAGGTCCTTGGACCCTTGCCTGCTGCTGTCGTTGGAGGTGTGGCAGCAGCAACAGCAACAACAGCAACAGCAGCAACAGCAGCAACAGCAACAGCAACAGCAGCAGCAGCAGCAGCCGCCGCCCCAATGATTTATGCGCCAAGTTGTTTAGAAAATATGCCAACTGGGCAGGGCAAGGGATGGGGATGGGGTTGGAGGATGGTCAGTCTGCGCTAAGCCCAGAAGGGATTTTTGCAGACGTTACCGCCATGGACTTGTCATGGCGGCTCCATGTTTGATTAAGGCGAACAACTTGCAGCCGCTAAACGCAAATCAACGACGGCGTTGATAATGGCCAACGGGCCAGCAACAGCAACAACAACAACAACAATAACAACAACAACAGCTAAAAGCCACATCCCAATGTCCATTTCAAGTTCCCAGTTTTTAGTTTTCAGTTCCCAGTACCCAGTTCATGGTCCACGTCCACTCATGTCATGACTTGTGAAAATATACACCTAGCTCGTGTTTAGTGCTTTGTTGCTGTTGCTGTTACTGTTGTTGCTGTTGCTGTTGCTGTTGTTTTTTATTTCAGTCGTTCATTCTCGCATAGGGTCTCCCGACTTGGACAGCATTGGCCACGACCACAGCGATCAAAAGCCGCGACAGGTGTTGCTTATTTCTAATCAGAGGCGTGTTTTTAACAGTCTCCCGCAGACAGGTAAATGGGTTGTTCTACTTAGATACTAACAGACTTTCAAATATGCAGACAAACCGAATGGAATCGAAGAAATTCTCATTACTTAAATTGCCTGTGAGAGAGCGTGCAGGCAATTTGAGAGCAGTCTATGGACTTTACAGAGTTCCGGGAAGAGGTCTTAAGGCAGCTCTATATACATGTATAAATATAAATGTCTCAATTAGCAGCTTGTAGAAATCTCTTGAAACAACTGTCGGATTGATATTTATGATTAGATATATATGTATATGTATATTGGTAGTATCATATGTAAATCTGTTTATAAATATAAAAGCACTGCGCTTGCATTTCCATTTTCATTTCCATTTCCATTTCGAATCGTTATCGTTAATTTAGTTAGGTCTTTTGTTATTTTCATTTTTTTTCATTTTGCTTTTGTCTCTGTGGCCTGCATTCGCTTTCAGTTTTGTAAACGCTCTCGAGCTTATGACCATAAATTGCCCAGCTAACCGTGACCATAAATTGGAGCTAACAAAGAAATTATGAAATTCAAATGAAGTGCGTTTGCCATCCAGTAGCATCCTCCGCCATCCTCTCGATTTGAGACTAAGGCGCACCTGCCCCAAACATGCCCCAAACGATGGCCCATGTGCAGCATGGTAATGTCCCATGGCCGAAGGGCCACGGCCAGACCCCAAAGCGAGGCAAGGTCTTGGCGCTCAGATTAATCCCCACCGACATGCCAATAGCCGCAGTTGAGGCCACTTTTATAGAGCAACAATTGGCCGGCTGTAGCAGTGGCTACTCAAGTCCGACTTTACAAGAGTAAATTGTGCAACTTGTTCGCTTTTTGCATAAAAATTGTTCATTGAAAATGCATAAATGTGCAATCTGCACAAAGGAAATGCCAGCCTGGACTGAGCTGGCTGGGCTGGCTGGGCTCACTGGCCTGACTGGCCTGGCTGGCCTGGCTGCTCCTGGTCCCATTGAAAGAATTATTATGGGCTGGAACATTGAACCCAGTTCGATATCGATGCAATTGCTGATTGCCGTTGGCCCTAGCTGGCCAGCTCCTGTTGCTGTTGTTGTTGCTAGCTACGAATTGTCTTTAAATACATATCATTAAATGGCATTTATAATATATTCATGAGCGATCCGCTTCCCGGTATTGCTCGAAATCTAATGTAGAGACAACGGCTGCCATATCTTCAGCTATCTTGGCCGAACAGACAGCGCCGCTACCCCAGCGATGCCTGCCCCAGCCCCATTCCGGCCAAGACTTTTAACCGTAAGCCCGGCCACAGACAGTTGCATGGCCCATTTTGTGCGCCCCGGTCAAGTCACAGCTTAACACAATGCAACAGCAACTAGCCCAGAAAGCGAACCGAACACCGACAACTGAATGCACTACAGAGCAGCAGGAATACGTCAGGAACTCTTTGCATGAACACTCTTCAGGTGAACTGAGATAGAGAGTATCTCTAGTCTCGCATAGCCGTCTCAGCTCTTCCATTTTTGGCCAGCACAGCCTGAGAATTGTGCGTATACGTATTGTCTATTGTCTATGTCCACGGGGCCACGCAGCTCTTTTTCTATATTTGGCCAGTTGTGAAATCTACGCAATGTCTGCACTCGAGAGTCCGTTCACCGTCCCGTTTGGGCTGCTGTTGTTGTTGTTGGCATTCCATGCGCCGAGATTTGCCTTTGGTTAGGCTTAGGCTGCCTCCATCAAATTCAATTCAATTACATATTTGCCGTTTGCGCCGTTTTGCTGGAAATTGGCTCCATTGTCTTTAGGCGCTGGGTGCGTGAAATTTATCGTTATGACCAGGCGGCGGCGGCGGCGGCATTATGACCTCGCCTTTGTGACATTTGATTTCGGGGTGACAAAAGTCGCTGCCACAAATTATGGCCAGGAATGCTGAAAGCTTGCCACACATTCACTTTACGAATGGGCTGAAAGTGTGCCTAGGTTGGGCCCCACACACGATAGACACGCCTAAGGCAAACGGAGCTGAGAGAAAAACATATTTAGATGATGGCTTGATAGAGGTGAATATCGTATGAGCTGTGGGAATAGTTGGAGATATGCTATACACCTCGACTGGGATAGTTCTATTGTAGTATATACCCGATGTCCTAGCATAACTGTGAACAGACTTCTTTGCCTTCTTCTTTTAGAGCCAATTCAAGCATTGCAAATATCTGTTAAGTCAATTGATTGCCTTTCTGCAGGTGTTACTTTTACCTAATCTCAGGTTCAACAGGCCATTCCCAATGAATCTTTCGACTGTGTTCGAAATTCAAATTATCTGCTAAATACGAGAGTTGCTGAAATCAGCGCAGGAAATCAGCCAGACAAAGGTTGCTGCCGAAAAAAAAGTCATTTCATTACAGGCAAAGAGCTCAGCTCAGCTCGGCAGCTTTTGCGAGTGCAATTCAAAATTGAATTCGAAATCAGAAACACACATCTTGATGAGATCATTATCGCCGCAACAACGACAGGCCAATTACATTAATTAATTATTAAGGGAACGCAGCTGGAGCTGAGTGGGATAAGCAGTAGAAGCAGCAGCAGGAGGAGGAGGAGGAGGAGGAGGAGGAGGAGGAGAAGGAGTAGCTTGAACGAGTGTCACGTACAAAGCGCCGCAGCGAACAGCGCGCTGTGTTTCCCAGATGCAGGCGCAAGGAGCTGCAATCGTTGCCTTCGATATCAAGGAATGCAATCAGCGATCAGAGCGAAATCGAACAAGCTCAACGGCACAGCTACGGCTCAGATTCGGGCTCAGGCTGAGGCTGAGGCTCAGGCTCAAACTCAGCTCGTTTTCGCTGGGGGCGTTTTTGGCAGCGCTGACTAAGCAAGTGAAGTGCAGCAGGCGGCCCCCAAAGATCGATCGCCGGCTCATCCAAGCGACTGACCAAGCCGGCCAGCCAGCCAACCAGCTTCCATACCTTCTTATGATTTGCAAATTTTCAAATATGCATCTCCTGCTGCTGCTGCTGCTGCTGCCTGGGTTAGGTGTGCAATGATTAATTGCTGCCGGTACACGCAATCCTCCAGCTTGCGTGCTTCGCAGCTCGGAAGGTCTGGGTTGCTGTTGCTGTTGCTGTTGCTGCTGCTGCCGTTGAATAATGATCTCTAGAATGTCTTGTTTCAAAAAAGCTAATAAGATCATTTATAACACAGTTAGTTCAGCTTGTGTTCGAGCCGGGCGAGATCTGGTTGTCGGCATCGGCAACGGCCACTTCCTGCGTCATCATTGGCATCCATTTATTATATACCCTTAACACCACCCGGTTCCAATCACTGCGCTTAAGGATTATCGATATATAAAGAGCGAATGGCAGAGAGAGAGAGAGAGAGAGAGAGAGGGAGAAGTCTGTTCGTTGCGCTGGCCTAATAAAAATGCCAGAGCTCAATTAATCGGCAGCTCGGCATGATCACGAATCGTTGAGCAAACGATCGATAGTTGCCGCAGCTCAGCTCAGCTTAGCGAGCACCCACTGTGACTGACGTCAGCGACAACTTTGTCTATTTTAGCACCTGAAATTCCAATTGCAATTGGCACGCAAAACAGGATGTGGACATATGCGTGCGGTTAAGTAGGACACGCTGACAGCTGATTGCCTTTGCTGCCAGAGTCAGACTAGGGCCAGGGCCAGGGCCAGGATGTGCGTGGCACAATCCAGCAACAATCCAACAATCTGACAATCCGACAAAGTCGTAGTCTCAGTCAATTAAACTGCCAACACTTGTTAACAAGCTGCAATCAGGGACACGCCCCAAGCGCCTGCCCGACCGCAGCCAAAACGAATTATCACAGTTCGAGCTCCGCTTCGTCTGCAGTTGCTTTTTGATCCTGGCCAAAAACCGTTTTGGACGGGGCGTGCACTGGGCAGTTATTTCGAAAGCGCCTTTTTCGGCTGCTGCCAACATTATTGCATTTGTTTGTTGTTCTTTCTCACACGGCTGGCAGCATTCTGTTTACCCTTTTCTCTCTTATTTCTCGCTTTCCTGTTGTTTTTCTTTTTTTGTTTTCATTTTTGTTATTTTTTATTTATTTGCGAAAGCCAATTTAAGCCTGGGTCCCAAAACTTTTGTTTCGCATTGAATTTCAATTTGTGTTTCCGCATAAAAATGCGCTTCGTATTTATTTTTGTGGGTTACACTCGCATTTGTGGCTTGTCTCTCGGCTCAGATCTTTTATCGCTGATAAAAGAAGAGAGGTGGAGAGTGAGAGAGAGAGAGGGGGGAAAAAAAGAGTACTGCAGCCCCAAAAAGAACCCGCTGTTGACTTCGTTGCCCGCACCCGAAATTGCGCCTGCCAGCGCAGGTCACTCCTCCTGCTGGTGGTTGTTGTTGTTGTTGTTGTTGGTGTTGTGTTTTGGCTGCAGGCTCCTGGGGGGCGTGGGCGTGCAATCCGGCCACGCCTTCAGTTGTCGTTGTTGCTGTTGTCGTTTGCTGTTTTACAATTGTTTGTTTTGCTGTTTGTTAAACACCTTCCTCTACACGTTCGCATCGAGTCGCCTCTGTTTGCCGATGCCCGTGCCTCCTGCCTCCTACCTCCTGCCTCCTGCCTGCTGCCTGGTGCCTGCGCCTTTGCCTGCGCCTTTGCCTGCACATCCTTTGTCATGTTCGGCTGCTAAGATTTAAGGCCCTGCTTAGCCCCTGGGCATCAGCAGCCGGTGACCTCGACGTCGCGCTCTTTCTCCATCTTCAGCCATCTTCCAGCATCGCGCTTTCTTGGGGCATCTTCACTAGATTTCAAAAGGCTCTGTGGCACTGCCCTTTGATGTTGCCTGTTTGCAGCAACGTCTTCAGCTTGCTTCGCATAACTTTGCTTGTTAACAATTGCATTGTACAACAGCAACAACAGCAACAGCAACAACAACAGCAACAACAGCAACAACAGCAACAGCAACGGCAACAACTACAACTACAGCAAACGATCCTCTCAATCTGAACCGGCTTTTGCCATTTTTAGGTATCAACAGTCGTCGGCACCCCAATGGCCCTGGTCAGGACACAATGGACACTCTTTGAAAATAGGTGGCTTGATTTATTTGTCTGCAAATTCGCTTTCTCAAAAGGCATTTGGAGCCTTACATTTTGGCTCGAGCAACTACTTAAGGCACAACTTCCTACGAGCCTCGCAAGTTGTCAAAACACATTCGCTGAGCTGTTCCAGATTTGGTGTGTGCAAATGTGTGTGTGTGTGTGTGTGTGCGAGTGTGTGTCTGTGTGTGTGTGTGAAGCTTTGAATATGACGAAGCATCGCTGAATGGCGCATTTATCAAACAAATGCCTTGCATTTTCAGCATGGGAATGTGAAGTGGACTTTTGCAGCTTTGCTTTTTGTGCTCGCTCAATGAAGCAGTCTTGGCAGCAGCCACTTAGCAGCTCTGTGAATTTTTGTATATTGGCAAAGTTCCCATAGTTAAAAATCCTTAAGCAATTAGAATTTGGGCTTTTGGGCTTGCTTAAGTTTTGCATCCTGGCCAAATGCTTGCCATGGCTTTGGCTTGGCTTGAATACTATCTGCAAATCAGCTGGCAGAGGCATCTACGTTTAACAAGCTTCTGTGAAATCGATCCTAGGCCTGTTTTGCTGATGCGATTGCTCCGATTACACACACACACAAGCACAAACACACACACACACACACACACACACATGCATTGCATATACCCTTCACTTGACTCCCCAGTTACATGCTTGACTAGCAAAACTAAAATGTTCGCTGGGTTGTTTTTTATTTATACTCGTTTTTGTTGTTGTTCATGGCTGAGCGGTTGCCAGCAATTCCTTAAGATTGTCACACTGACAAGCCCCCTTGTATCGATGTTCATAGTTCAGCCGCTCAGGCCAACTCAAGGCGTTCTACTTAAATCACAAACAGAGACCGAACAAAAAAGAAACCCTTGTGCAGGCACTGAAGGCAGCCAGCGAACGAGCTGGCGAGCAAGTGTTCGAAATTCCATTAAAGAACATTTACAAATTTGGCAAAGATCAGCTAAACCACGAGCTAGCCGAACAGCGGGCAAAAAGTGCAATCCATGCTAAGCTAAATATATGTATGTATATGAAAAAGAGCTGGCTATATCTAGCGACACCTTCGATGGGGGCTTAAAAGCAAACGAAAACCAATTGCCACAGAAAGACCTTGAGATCTTAAGCCAAGACAAACAATAACAAAACAGCAGCAAATGCAACAATGCCGCCCCAGCAACAACAACAGCAACAACAACAAGGATAAGCAAAGACACTTTTGTCTCCAACAGCGTTTTCCCTAACAACCGAGGTGATAAATAAAATTCTTTATATGCAATCTTTTAATGCAATTTACAATAAAATCAACATGGAGTTTAGTCTCTGGGCAGCAGCAGAGGCAGCTTCTTCCTTTTGGCTGCTCTGTCTGCTCTGTCTGCTCGGTCTGCTCTGGCTGGCTAAATAACAAGGGGGCACAGCTTGATTTGACATTAGCACAATCCCACAGATCACCTTCCCAAAATGGTTTTCGCCGCTGCTGCCAGTTGCCAGTTGCTGGGCCTGAACTTTTGGCGAACAGTGTACAGCGGAAATGGAGGCACAGAGCGCGATGATCATTGCGACCAGGCAATAAATACACCATAGAAATGATGTACGGAAAATGATCGCAGCTCTAACTCTCTAGCCAGCTAGCCAGCCAGACAAACAGACTGACAGAGAGACAGACAGACAGAGAGTCAGGCAGCCACGAGAGCCCCAGACCCACAACTCTTCAGCAGCAGCAGCAGCGGCTGCTCAACGGGGGTGCTTCAATGCTGGTAAGACGCTGACGCACAGTGGCAACAAATCTATTTATATATGCATGAATTTTAGGTGTTATGAGATATTTGGTGAAGGTCAATTGGATTTGTATAGCCTGAACCCATTGAAAATGACTAATGAAATTTATGAAATCAGGGTATAATGGTTTTTTAGATATACCATTTCAGCTTTTGGGACATAGGTAAAAATTGTTATTATGTTAGATCCGTCTATTATTTAGTATTTATTAATTGGCTAAGATATTTTTTTTTTTAAATTAATTGAACAACGGAAAATATGCTGAATTTCAAAGTAAGATCTTTACTATAAATAATTTGTATATTATGTAATATATATAGAAAAATATTTTATTATATGTACTAGATTTTTAAATTAATTTTTTATATAGTATATAGTTTATAAATAAAATATATTTTTATAAACATATATATTTTAAAATATATTTTAATATTTATATTTAAATAGAAAATATATAGAACTTTATTTTTATTATATTTTTAATGTTTACTTTAAATAATTTGTATATTATAAAATATATGCATATAGAAAAATATTTTAATATATGTATATTATAAAATATATGTAGAAAACTATTTTATTATATGTAGTAGATTTTTGTATTTATTTTTTATATTACATAATTTATAAATAAAATATATTTGTATGTACATATATTTTTAATTTTTTTCTAATATCTATATTTAAATAGAAAATATATAAAAAATATTTATATTATAATATTTACATACATTTTCTATTATATAATTTATGTATATAATATTTTTAATTTAAAAGAGTTATTTAGCTCCCACAACAATTTTCTCTTCCATTTATTATTCAATATAATTTTTAGCTGATATTCCAGTGCCTTGCCCCAGTGTGCCCGCTTAGAATCAAGCAGCTGCCTAGATACGGATGCTTGGGGCCAGCCGCTGCTGCTCGTTTGGGTTACTACTGCGGCTGCGGCTGCTTCTACTGCGGCTGCCGCTGCTGCTGCTGCTGCTGTGGCTGTGGCTGCCGCTGCTGCTGCTGCTGCTGCTGTAGAGGCATTATTAATGATAAATGTGGCTTGCACTCATGATAAATACAGAGAATCGTTGAAAGGTATAAATCAATAATAGAGAAGTTTGTTTTGCAGTTAGGCGCAGGATGGAGCCGTGATTTGGCCAGCCACAAGGCAACCGACAGACAGCCGACCAGACGGACGGACAGACAGACAGATAGACAGACAATGAGTATGCCAAAACATAATTCAAGTTAAATGGTAGAGGAGTGGAGGTCCATTGACTAATTAAATGTGGCAATTACACGAGAATCGAACAGAGACATAAAAGCGATGAGGCGATTATCAATAACAATTAGCCGACGCCTGCGACAAGCTGCCACCAGCCACCAGCCACCAGCCACCAGGAGTGGCGTCCAGTTGCCTGTCCAATTGATGTTCGTCTCATGCATTTGAATGCACGAGTTACGCATCCATCAAATGTCAATTGTTTGTCTTTGGGTGCTGCTCCACCTTCTCGGAGTTCTGGCGGGTCTGCGACGCGCTTTGCCATTTCTCATAAATCATTCGAAGGCTCTGGCGGGCATTCGACAACGTCTACTTCTACGTCGACGTCGACGTCTCGTGGCTGTCAGATGTAGCTGGGAGCAGGAGCTGAGAGCAGGCGGAGCTGGAGCTGCAATTGCTTTGATGCCCATCCATGGCATTGAACTTGTCTAGCGCTGAGTGTCAGCCGGTTTGTCCAACTCCGTTGCAGTTGCCATGCAACGCCATGGAAAGTATTTACTTGAGTTAGTGCTAAACAGATTCCATTGCCTGAGACGTATGTTTATATATCTGAAATATAATGAAAATGCAGTCTGCCTTAACTACATGGCTCGTAAATGGGAATTAGTTCAACTTTGTGCACTTAATTTAGCTGTTGCTGCTGAGGACTTTTTAATGGAGTCATTTATGCATTTATAAGCCTGCAACTGAATGCACCTTAATGTACCCCACCTTTGGCCACAATGCTCGCCTGCGGTTTAAGCACCGCCAACTATCAACTTTGCACATTAGACCAGATGAAACGAAACGAGCTCTTCGCATTGAATATTCTATGGCGGGCCAGCTGAAAGAGTCGGCAAACTTTGCATAGCAGCGAACAGGTGCACTCCAGTGGCAGCTCCCAGTGGACGCCTACGCGACTCGTCCAGACACACTTGCCCATCTGAGCTGAGTCATGCTGCGTGGTGTTTTCCTTCCTTTGTTCTTGACCATGCCAATGACCTACAAGGACTCGTTAGTTGCATTTTTTTTGGTATGCATCTCTTCAGATTTATTTCAATTTGTGAGCCGCAGCAGCCGAAAGTTCGTTGCAGCTCACTTTCTTCTTGAGGCCAAAAGAATTGCGACCCACATAAATCATTCACAATTAGACGCGGCAGCAACTGCAGCAGCAGCAACGGCAGCAGCAGCGGCAGCAACGGCAGCAGCGGCAGCCTCAGCGGTCACGGCTCTAACACCTGACCGAGTTGCCGCTTGCCAGTCCAATTGGACTCACTCGCAGACAAAAACCAACTCAAAGAAATGCTCAAAGCAAGCGAACAGGCAAACAACTACTTGAGTGTTTCAATGCCAAAACGTTCCGCTCGTGCTTGCAACATGTTCGATGTTGGCTGTTGGCTGTTGGCTGTTGCCCATAGAGGCCTACAGTTAAATATCCGAAAAGGTATCTGCATTGAGTGGCCGTCCGAGTGATGCGTCGACGCCGCAGTCGCGGCTCGAACTCGCAACTTGTTCTGTTCACTCTGAATCGTCGAGGCGTGCGGTACTGAAAGCCGGACAATATAATACGAATTCAAGTAATTTCTATAACCGGTTCGGAACGTAGCGACGACCCACAACAGCGGCGCGCGTACGCTCAACAATAACAACAACAGAAACATAAATAAAGAAATACAAAATAAATAAATAACAACAGCGATTAGCATTATATTTAAAGCCATTCAAGTGCTTCGATTTCCGTGTGTGCGTGCTTGAATACCCTGTAAATCCTATCAAATTATTGGTGATCCATTACGATCTCAGTGTCCGTGTGCCGAAATTCGCGTTAATTGAGCTGTAAGTGCTGATTTGTTGTACAAATTTGCATCGCTTGCAACGAGCCAAGTTGCAAGTTGGCTGGCTGGCTGGCTGGCTGGCAAACGTTGAAAGGCCGCATAAACAAATCTGGCTGCGCGTCTTGGTTCACTGATTTAATGCCACAAACAGATTGCAGATTGTAGCTGTAACCACCGTCGCCGTCGCCGACGCAGCTGCCCCGCCCCGTCCCGCTTCACTCCTTCTCTCCTTCTCTCTCTGTCTCTCTCTCTTGGCTCCCCAAACCCCACAGCAGGCGCGCCCCTTCTATCCTGCTTGCAACATTGCAACCTGCTTGGAAGCTTGTTTCTGCGGAAGAGCCAAAGCCACAGAGTCAGAGCGCCAGGTGAGGAGCGACTCGCAGAGTCAGATCCGGCAAAAAACAAAATACAAAAAAGAAAAAAAAAAACAGCCAACGTAGACGTCGTCCAAACATTTTGCCATTGAGCAAAAGAATTTCTTAAAAACAACAACAACGCGCAAAGATTTACAACGCGGACCAAGCAAAAAGTGTAAAGCAAGCAAAGCAGCAAAAAATTAGCGCATACTGGAAGTGCATCTATATATGTGTATGCAGGTGTATGTGCATGCAGGTGTATATGTGTGTGTGTGAGTGTCTTTGCCAAGTGCTGGCAAAAAAGTTGTTTAACTAACCAAAAGAAAAAGTTTGAAAAGTGTCAACCTAAGCGGCGCGGCCAATAACCTAACGACAACCAACAACAACATCTAGAAACAACCAACAACCAACAACAACAACTAAAAGAAGAAGACGATTTTGTGCTAGGCATGCAATGGCGACCTCTTGTACGGGCCAGGCTGCGGTTTAATTACCGTTATCCTTGCAAACACTAAGCCAAGTCTTGGGATTACGTTTACAACAAGTTAGAAAGAAAGAAAGGACGAATCAACGCGTCGGCAGGTGAACATTCCAATTGGCAACAGAAACAAAAACACACGGGGCAAACAGTCTAATTGGCAACGCCTGACAGGCAACAGCCACAACAACAGCAACAACAACGAGAGCAACAACTAGGTAAGTTTTATAGACTTGCTGCAAGTACTGTTATTAAAAGTGCAGCTAAGTTACTAACAGGCACTAGTTAAACGAAGAGGTTCTATAAATAGATTAAAGAGGATATTGGGCATATTATTAGAGTGATAATTTTGCTGGAAGTCAGTTAATGGAAGTCTGTTTACTTATATGCATATTTCTGACAAGACTAGTTCGATATCAAAAACATAAGTTGGTCTCTGAAGAACTAACCGAATAAGTATACATATGTATATATAGAGATATAGTTAAAGTATGTGTGATAGATAAATATGAATTTAGACTGTAATTTTCACTTTTATTAGAATCTATTCATATTTAATATAATAATACAATAACATTTTAATATTTATTAAAATTTTAATTTAAAATAAAAAATAGCTAAAATTTCACTCTAATTTAAACGATAGATAAAAATTACTTTGAATAAAAAAAGAAAAACTATTTCCTTTTCATAGCAGCCTCTATTGCATCCTAATTATATAATCAAGTAATTCTTGACTCACAGTTAATTAACATCCTCAAAGAGCACAAGGCTCAACATTATTAACCCTTATTAAGCCACGCCCCTTCTCGATTTAAACACCTTCATCTTCATTTATATTCCTGGCTTAATTTCTTTTTAAAGAGTTTCCATCAAACTCTCCACAGGATGCCAATCCATACAAAGAGTACACAGAGCAAGGGAGAGAGAGAGAGTAAGAGGGAGAGGGCAATATTGTTGTATCTCAATCAATTCGCTGTCAGAGGCAGGCAGTCAGGCAGTCAGGCAGGCTGCCTTCATAACTAGGCGCTAAGTTGCATCTAGACATTTGCCTACCACAATTCGTTGCACGCTCCCATTAGGGCTCCGGAGATGGATCACGGATCGATGCAATGCATTTAGCGTAACATTTGCGATTATGCACAGCAATAAGCAAACGAGCATCAGTTGGGGCTTGTTAGAGAGACGAGAGAGTTCGCTCAGCACTCAGCTTTGATCTTTTGTTCTATGCTTCAGTTTGGCAGATGCTGTGAGGCTGCATCTGGTTGGCGGCAGATGAAAGGCTCGCTGCTGACTGGGCTGGCGAAGCTTTGACTGTGGCATTTCAAAGCCAATTCCAGGGAAGTCCACTTCAAAACTAGAAAGAGACACAAGAGACAAGAGACGAGCCGAGACGAGACGAGACCTATCGACTCGTTATATGTCCATATGTTGCACTTGGACTTGGACAATTGTCTGACAGGGCGATGCGCCCAAAAGGGCAAATGCAGACAACTTGGCTGGGCTTACAGTCTGTCTCAGCTATCTGTCTGTCTGTCCGGCTGTCCGGCTGTCCGGCTGTCTCTCTGTCTCTATCTCTCAATTCCATTAGACAGTGTCCATGTGTCTGTGTGCTTGTGTGAAAAGTGAATTTATGTTGCCCGGCTGCAACAATTGATGCTGAAAAATGATGGCAATGACAAAGTGATTACGCTTAGAAAGCGGCTGGAAAATTGGGAAACCAAACACAAGTGCACGAGCAATCAAAGCTCAAGTTGAAAGGGAGAAACCCCAAACAAATTCAATTCTCAGTTTCTCAAATTCTCAATTCTTAATTCTCAATTGAAGCCAGAGAGAGAGAGAGAGAGAGAGAGAGGGAAAAAAGTGAAATGCGGCCTAAGCGGACAAAAGCAGGCGCATCATTAATCATTAAGTTGTTGTTTTTACAAACGCACCTCAAATACATGTATACATATAGGTATATATTTACTGACTATATAAGATGTAGTTACCTAAATCGAGGCGAGTTGAAGGTTCTCAACAGGCGCACGTTCTTGATTCTTGATTTGAATCTCATTCTGCGGCAGTATTTGGCTTTTGTAAATTGCTCATCGTCATGCTTTTATGATTTGGTATTTTACTGTTTTAGTATTTTTTTCATCATCATCTTCTTCTTCTTCTTTATTGTACACACACATTCTGCTGTTGTTGTTGTTGCTCTTTCTGTTGTACAGCATTCGATGCGCCCAACTTGATAAGCAACAGCAACGCGCTCTGCAGCATTGCTGAGTTATTGTTATACCTTTTATTTATGTGTATGCGAGTATATGTGTGTGTGTGTGTGTGTGTGTGTGTATAGGTGTGTCCAAAGCCCAGCCCCTGGCCCAGGCCTCCAAAAAACTTTTTTTTTTTGTGTGTGAGTGCCAGCGCGATATCAAAATGTAAAATGTCTCGCATAACAAAGTTTTTGGTTTAAATATTTAACTAAAGCATGACAGTTATTGAATACCCTACACAGTCAGCCAGTCGGGGCTGCTCTTTTGAAATATGAGCTGTAGCAGGCGAGTTACAGAAGAGTTTGAGCTAGAGCAACAGCTTGAGAAGCAGAGCTAAAGCTTAAAGCATTTTGATATATTAAGGGATATCAAGCGAAACTCTTTAACTAGACTAAGCTTTGCTTTAACTTAATTATTTTCAGTCAAATTTTCTTATTATTATGTTATTTTCTATATATAGGACAGTCACTGAAGAGTTAGAGCTAGAGCAACAGCTAGAAGTGTTAAGGCTTAAGCATTTTTATAAATTAAGGGATATAAAGATATATAAATAAAATTTTTTTAGCCAGACTCAACTTTGCTTTAATTTTGTTATTTTTATTTCATTATTTCAATTTTGTATTATTTTATTATATATTTTTTATTTTCATATATCTAATACTTCATGTTTTTATTATTTTATTATATTTTTTATTTTTTGCTTATATTTAAAGCTCAAATCTTATTATCCTCCTAGAAGGGTATTAAATTTGTAAGCTGTCGACACAGCAACTGCAGCTCATCAAATTTTTTATTGTAGTTACATCAAATTGAAGAACAACTCCAGCTCCTCATCTCTCTCCCACTTCCTCTCTCCCCCCTCTCTCTCTCTTTGTCAGTCTGTCTGTTTGAATGCCTCACAACAAAATACAATAATTTCACTTGGCGTACAGTTTATTATATAATTTTTGTCCCTTTTTGACTTTTATCTTACGTTTATTATGCCCCATGGAATTTGCGGATTTCCAAGGGCTACAGCTCCTGCTGCTCCTGCTGCTGCTGGAGGTCAATGTCTCTTACCGCCAAGATGTGGTAAGACACAGCGCATACCCCGCCTTCATCACTGCCTAGAGTTGTAATAACTTTTGCCCAAGTTTTCTTGTACATTTTGTTAGCCCTGTGGATTCAGCGAACCTCCCCAGGCCCCGCTCACTGCTAAAGTGCTAAAATACTTTGACGCATTCTTTGCACTTCTTTCCCGGAGCAGCTGTCCAAATGCCAAACTGTGAATACACACCTACACACAAGCAAGCCAACCACCCACACACTCACACACACACACACACACGCTCCCTTGGCCAACCCTCGGCAAGTAAATGGAGAAGCTGAAGCTCGAGCTGAAGCTGAAGAAAAAAACGTTGACTTGTAATAATCATAATCGTAAATTTGCAAAAAGCTGGCCGAGCTGCGTCCTTATACTGCGCGCAAGGTCCTTTGGGGCCATTTAGCATTCGGATGAAACTGAAGAGATGCTGCGCCCGGCCGTTTGGTGTGAGTGTGGGTGTGGGCGTGGGCGTTCCTTTGTGGGCGTGTGCCACGTTGTAGGCGTCATCATCATCATTTCGGTGCCTCCTACGGCTTTCTTGTTTGCCGCATAACAAGTGCGTAGAGCCACGCCCATTCCGCCTCATCAAAATACTTAGCAAACGCCATTAAAAATCGCCCAACAGACAGATAAGTTTAAAATTTCATAGTAAATTCAGTTTCGCTACTCTGAAATAAATTCTAAGAAATTCGGTCGGTTTACCAGCTGCCTGAATTGAGTTTTTGTTAATAAGTTAAATAAATAATTTGTGCTCTAGCCGGGGGCAGATGCTAGGCTGCTCGGGCTGCTCGCTTCAAGCGAATCATTTTGGCATCAGAATTTGTGGCTTAAACTGTTTCGGCTTATATTAAAACTGTTGCAGCTGATGTTGTGCCTGTGTCTCATATAGATATATTTTGTTTTCTCTACAATGTTTGCTTTTACTAAAAATTAATTCTTACTCCCGCAAAGCTTTGCTCAGCTCTGCTCGTCGGCTGCTCTGGCATATGCTGCACGCCTTGGCAAGGCATTTAAAAAGTTTCCCAAACTTCATTTGGAAGTTTTATTACCAGGGAAGGGGCGGGACACGATGGGCTAGCAGCTACCACTCTCAACGCATTTTTGCACTGAAATTTGCTCTATTAAAATGCCAAGGCGGCGTTATGGCTTCGCCAAGCTGAGCGAGGCTTCAACGTGCAGCAGATGCCACTATCAATGCAGGTTGCTGCTGCTCCTGCTGCTCCTGCTGCTGCTGCCCCCCCTTTTTCCTTTGCCCGGCTGGCTGCCAGTTTTTCCTCCTTTCTGTTCAAACATGGCCTTATCCTGGCTGCCTGTCTGCCTGTCTGCCTGTCTGGCTGTCTGTCGGCTTAGCAGTTATGTTCCGCAGCAGCTGCAGCTGCAGCATCCTCGTTGTCTCTGGCTAAGTCTTAGTTATGCGAGGCACTGGCATTTATCTTGTGATAATAGTTAGTTGTGCGTTGCGCACAGTGGCGCCAGCGCACAGGGTTCAGGCTTCAGGCAAGTGCTCCCTTTAACATGAACTTAAGCTAATGCGAAGTGTAATGAGCTATGTCTATCATCGCATGCGTATCAAATCCCCTTTGACTACGTTGCTGCTGCTGCAGCATATTGGAGCATATGCTGCACTGCCTTGGCGCTATTTTCTTTCTTTTTCCGTAGCATATTATGCATCCGCAAGCGAGTCACACACAATGTGGCTGCCACCCAGTTCCTGCACCACCCAACCGCACCCAGCCACAATTCCAATCTTTGTTCCTTACAGACATTCGCCTGCTGCAACTCTTTTGGCTAAAATGTTTATCTATCTAACTGTAAGCAATATAAACGCAGGCACACACACACACACATACAGCAACAACAACAACAACATATAGATCTTTTTTAAGTACAAATAGTGTGCTCGAAGTTCTGTTGGCCACGTTCCGTTGGCCCGTTTGAAATACTTTTGAGGTTTTCCTCTGTACGGCGACACACACGCGCCAACTGCTATTGTTAAAGTTTAAGGCCGTGCTCGCTGCGCCGGGGGAGGCGTGGCTCTGGCAAATTTCATGAAAATTGTCCACAGTCAGGAAAAGTTTTCTTCTTTTACTATTTCTTTTTTTTTTTTTGTTGTTAGTTTTCCTCAGTTGCTCAGACGAAAGCGTTATTTTATTGAATTCGTTTTTTTTTCGACAAAATTGTTGGCACAAAGTTTTCCATTTCATTTTCCATTCTTGTCCATTTGCTTGTCTTCCGCCCTGTCTCTCTCCCACTCTCTCTTTTGTCTCTGTCTCATTTACTTTGTTGCTGCCTGTGGCAAGTTTTTAAGAACTTGTTAGTTTTTTTTTGTTGGTTTCGGGTAGATTTTCCACCTCGCCCTTTTTTTCTGCACTTTTTTGTTGCATTAGGTGGCTGTTGAGGCGTAAAGTTCAATGGCGGGTTAAATGGACTTAATACAGGAACTTTTTAGAACTTTTCTCCTCTCTTCTCCTCTCTTCTCTATTTTTTTATTATTATTATTTCGTTATTGTTGCCTGTGCTAAACGAAACTTCTGGCGTTGATCGTTCGTCCGTTCGGCAACAAAGTGAAAGTTTTGTTGAACAGCTTAAAAGGAGATTGGCATTTTTGTTCCTGCTACTCGTTCAGCCAAAAAGGATAACAGGTTAAAATTTCCAGTTACATGCGCTTCATATTGCCCACAAAGTTAGCTCTCAGATTTTCTGAAAACTCCTTTTTTTTTGTGTGCCAAACAAAACTAGATAAAAATAACATGTTGAAGTGTGATTAAATAAATATTAAATATATATTTTTAGAGCTTTTATTGGTCGCTCACTCAACAAAATATTTGTTAAATTTAAGTGAAATTCCCTTTTCGATATGCCCTAAACACACTTTGCATGTCCTGCTTCACTTCACATTTACAATTTATTTAAAAATTCATTATATATATTTTTATCTGTCCAGCTCAGCTTCTCTTCTCATTTTTTTCCCATTTTTTTTTGCCACCACCAAAATTTTCAAACCTTTAACACATTTTGCAAGTCATTCAGTAAACAACAAAGGCATAAAAAAAGTGCAAAACGTTCAGCGCGTGTCTAAAAATTAGTTTCCCTCACGACAGGCCCTAGTGGACACCTACTCCGACTCCTCCTCCTCCTCCTCCTGCTCCTCGTCCACCAACGTGTTCGCTTACAAAACTTGGCAGCAAAGAAATTTGTAGCCAGTTATGCAAAAAAGTCCAAAGAGAGAGAGAAAAATATATATAAAAATATAAAATAAAGAAAAAAGTGAAGCAAACTGCGGCCCGTGTCAACTTTTTATGCTTTTGCCCAAAGGACATGGCAGCAATTTTTTCGTATGCGCCTGCAAGAGGAGGACGGATCAGAGTGGAGTGGAGTGAGGGGACGGGTGATTGGGGGAGGCACTAGGCGACAAGTTGTTAAGTAAGCAGCGACAACTCAAATAAAGGGCCGTTGGAGGGCTGTCTGCTGGGCGCCGAAAATGTCTGCTGCCTTTTTTTTTTCTCTCTTGTTTTTTGGCATAGTTTGTGGAGCGTAAAAAGTTGTGTGTGAGAAAAAAAAAAAAAACGAAAGAGAAGTGACGAGTGAAGAAAACAACAACAGGGCGGAGGTGTGAAAAAGGTGCCTATTTGGCTGGACAAAAGACCAAAGCTCTGTGAGTATTTGCAGCTCTTTTCCGCTGAGATTTTTCTTGTTCGCTTTTTGTTTCATGACAATGCAAACAAAACAACAGCCGAGTGAGAAAAGCAAGCGCCGCAGTGCGAGAGAATCGCCATCGCAGAAGAAGATGAAGAAGAAGAAACTGCGGAATGTCATTGTATATGCATATTAAAATTTGCTTATGCCAAAGGCAGGCGGCAGCTGGCGGCAGGAGTTGGACACGGAGCTGGAGCTGGAGCTGGAGCTGGAGTCGAAGAAGTGGAGGAAGTGAGGAATTGAGCTGAGGCTGAGCTGAGCTGAACTGAGCTGAACTGAGCCGAGCTGAGCTGAGCTGTGGAGGGCTGTTGTTGTCTTGTGTCTCTCTACCTGCAGTTTGTCTTAGGCGGCTTTTGTTTGGTTTCCGCTTCACACTTCACTTAAACAGCGGAGGGGTGGCGGAGAGGGGATGGCGGATGGGGAGGGGCAGAGCAGCTATTGCTGCGGTTTATGTGACATGCGGGCGACGCGACACTCGCTGGCAGGTGAGTGGCAAGGCAGGCCAGGGCGTGGCAGGCACAGAAGTCATACAACAGACGCAACAACAATAACAACAACAATACAAAAGGCACAGCCAACAAGAACAACAACAACAACAACTTGTCATACAAAACGGCTGGCGACAATCAATGGAATTTATATGGCCCGGTCGAGAGGCCGAAAGACCGCGAGGCACTCGCAGAACCAAACTCGCACTCGGATGCAGAGCCACAAACAGAAACTGAGCCTGAGTCCAAAAAAAATAAGAAAAAGAAGCGAAACCCGCAACCCTCAGCTAACATTTCGCCAAGTGTGTGTGTATGTGTGTGCGTGTGTGTGCGTGTGTGTGTTTGTACTTAAACATTTTTAACGCCATTTGATGCCTTTTCACACATCCAGGGAAGCGAAAAACAAACAGACAAACTCAAGAAACACTTAGTCTGGCAGCCCCTTCGACATTTCCTACCTCATCGTCTTGTGTGTGCGAGTATGTGTGTGTGTGTGTGTCTATGTGTGTGTGTTGGTATCCTTGAGTTAATTCCTGCACACACTCACATTTGATCCTGCCAGCAAGTCGCTTAATGCTTTCTGTGTCTATGTGTGTGTGTTGGTATCCTTGAGTTAATTCCTGCACACACTCACATTTGATCCTGCCAGCAAGTCGCTTAATGCTTTCTGTGGTTTTGTGTTTACACTAAACGGAATAGCAAAAACCCAAAAATCCAAGTCCAAACTAAGGCAAGCCACGCCCCCCTTCCCCTACCCCTACCCCTGTTCCAGACCGAGCTACTGTATTGAATTTCACGCATCATTTGCCAAAGGCTGCTTTTTGGCTTTGCCACTCCTGCTCCAGCTCCAGCTCCAGCCCCAACTCAAACTTGGACTCCGACTCCATCTCCATCTCCGACTCCGACTCGGACTCGGACCTGCCAGCGTGTCCTATGGCATGGTTAAAACTTTGCGACTTTGCGGCTTAGGCGCTGGGGCCCCAAAATGCTTGTTTAAAATTAAAACAAATAGACACACGTCGGAGAGTGTGGGTGTGTCGGTGTGGGTGTGGGAGTGTGTGCTGAGGAGGCGGGGCTGCGGTTAGGTGTTGGCATTTAATTTCAGACAGGTGCAAACTGTGAACGGCGAGAGACGAGTAGGAGAAAATGCTATATGCTTTGCATATTTGAAAATTCGTTTAGGGTTCCGAATTTGCGGTTGCCAAATATAAAGTGGAAATGCTTGGAAAATGCGAAAGGCAATATATAACGCAGCCAGGCCGAATGCGAATCAGGTGTGTTTGGCACTAAAAAGCTAAAGCTAAGGCTGCTGGCTGCTGGCTGGCAGCAAATGGAATAGTCGTAAAAAAGTGTTGAGTAAACTTTGTCTTTCCCCTAAATTTGAATAATCATAAAGGAGTGTATATAAAGTTTAGGGTATCTGCTAATCGTATATGCCCAGGATGAGTCGTAAAGAAGTATTTCAATAAAGTTTTTATGCTCAATGTGTATTAGCAATGGGAGCAGTTATGATGCTGGGTGGCTGATACGGATTACAGGGTATACAGGGTGTCTTAGGAAACAGTATTAACAGTGGAAGCAGTTATAATAGTATATGATAGGGTGCCTTAGGGTATCTGCTAATTGTATATGCTTAGCAACTGGAAGAATCGTAAAGATTAAGAAGTATTTCAGTAAAGTTCCCATTTTAATGAGTATAAGCATTATAAGCAATTATGATGTAGGGTAGCTGATATAGCTTACAGGGTATCTGGCTGCTCTTGGGGTATCTGCTAATCGTATAAGCTCAGCAAAGGGATGAGTTGTAAAGAAGTATTAAAAAGGGTTTTATACTTAATGTAATCAATTTGAAAGAATTTTTGAAGCTGACATAGACTACAGGCCTTAGATCTGGCCTTAGGGTATCTACTAGTCTTATATCACTCTCTGGTGACTTTATTTTTTTGTTTTTGTCTCTGTAACCCCAAAAACCACAAACGAACATTTTGTAATTAACGTAACGCAAAGAGACGCACATATATATATATATGTATTTATATATATTATAAACAGACTATATATATACATATACTATATATATTTGGGTTTGGTCTATACATATATATAGTTGTTGGCCATTTGTTGGTTTTTGTCTGCCGAACTTTTTCCAATGCTGATTAATGTAGATTGCCAGCCAAATGTGTGCACGTTAGCATTAAAAATTTTTCAACTTTTATTAGACCAATTAAATTGCGGTTGCACGTGAGCACAGAGGAGACTTTTTTATTTACAATATATATGTACATATATCTGTTTTTTTTTTTAGTAAATTCATTTGGTATTTAATGTGATGTAATTTTCGGTCAACAATGGGACAATCCGTGTAAGTGTGGAGCTATTAAGACATGAAGATATTTTGTTCAGCCAAAGTAGAGTAGAGGCGGGGGCGTGGCAGTGGGTACAGCTCAACTAATTAGCCATCATCATCAGCGGCGGCGTCTCTGCTCTACACATTTTCCATCAGACACACAAAACAGTTAACTGCAGTCGGTTGCTGGTTGCTGGTCAGGTCTAACCACAGGTACATGATGTTCAGGCCGCGGGCAGGTGAGGCAGGAGAGGCAGGTGAGGCAGATGAGGCAGTGCGGGGCGTTAGTAACTAAATTAGCGGCTGGCCAGAGCAACAAATACTTGACGTGGAGATTGCTACGTTTTTCTTTTCTTTTCCTTTTTTTTTTTGGTTTTTTCATTGTTCTTGTTGTTTTTCAGTTCTCTTCTCTCTTTCTTCTGGTTGCTATTTGTTTCCGAATGCAACCACAAATTATTGAGCCGCCGAGTGTTTTAGTGGTTGGCTTTTTGGTGGCTCTTCGCTTGGGCTCCCTTTCCAGTTGCAGTCGGCTGGCTAATACAGACATCTTTTCGGTTCCAGAGAGTGGCGCACTTTTAGATAAAAGGTTTTTCATGTCGTCTCCATTTCAAATTCATTCTCATAGCCAGCCTGCAAAAAGCATCTAAAAGTCGACACAGAGCACCGACTCTGGCAGTAGCCGTTGTTGTTGTTGTTGTTGCTGTTGTTGTTGTAGTTGTTGTAGTTGTTGTTGTTGTTGTTGTTGTTGTAGTTGTTGTCGTAGTAGCTCTTTCTCCTAACGCTCTCGTCACTCGTGAAAACTTTTAGTGGAAACCGTTGGACAGCAAATTATGCATGCAGTGTGGTGGATGGAGAGATGAAGAGAGAAAGAGAGAGAGAGAGAGAGAAGTCTTAAAAGCCCACAGCTTATTAATGTTTGTCCAAAATTTAAGTGTCTGACTGGTTGGCTGGCATTTGCCCTCGCCCCGAACGGGCTACCTCATCTTTTTGGTTTTTTATGTGATTTAAGTTGGCTAAAATGATTTCGTCTGTCATTAATTTAACCAAACCCAACGTCAAAAGCGAGTTATTAGCGTGCGGGTCTCCCAAACACGTTTCCTCGGCCAGTTGTTAGCCGCTTTCAGTGTTTGAGTGGAGTTCGCGACAGCGAGAGAATCGCTGCAGGCGTTTGCCGCCTTATTGCTATCTCCTCCGCTGTCCAGCGCTGTCCGTTGTCTACTGAAGAAGCTCTTAAACGTGACGCCGACTGCCGAAATGACAACAAATTAGACAGTTAATGTTAACAATCTTTTATGATATTTACATTTCGGGAAAATTGTTTATGTTGATTCATCATCAGACGACGACAGGAATGTGCGGCAGAGAAGAGAGAGAAAGAGAATTTTCGAAAGTTATGAAGAATTTTAAAGTTGCTTTTTCATAGAGTTAATAAACTATAGTATGGGAAAAACTTGAGTGGAATACATGGCTTAAGACTTCGCTTGTTAATCTATCAATTCTCGTGTATTCTGCAAGTAAGCTTCAAGTATTTGCCCTCGATTTATCTATAGCTATTTCCATTACTTTGTTTGCTTCGCTATTTGCGCCGTTATTTAATGTATCATTTTTTTTCATATGCGCTGCTCTGCTCTGTTTTGGCCATTTTAAAGTGGAGCATTGGCTTGGCCATCAATCATTTTAGCCGGAAAACAGTCCAACGCGCTTAGCTTCAGCCGCTCAGCTGTCGACTCGAATGCGTATCAGCCGTATCACATGCCTGGCTGGCTGGCTGCCTGCCTGCCCCCTGCCACGCCCTCACAACATGTCAACAATACAAATGATGGGCGCGTTTGTGTAGTGGGGGGCGTGGCATGGAGGCAGCAGCAGCAGCACCAGCTAGCTGTAATAGAGATAAATTCGCGTCATTTTTTGTCGTTGTTGTGATAAAAAAAATAAAAAGAAAAGAAAAAGAAATCATTGGAGTTTGGGCAGTCTACTGGCTCCCTGCTCGCTGCTCCCTGCTCCGTGCTCCGTGCTCAATCAGCGCACCGCCAAGAATGTCATTTGGCGGCCACTTTAATGATGCGCTGACACAAGGTGTTTGGCAACAGCTGCTGCGCATCAGCAGGCGGCGGCGGGGGGCATTAGCCCGTCCTATCTAGGTCTGGTGTGGCATTAGCGTGCCGGCGTGGCCATGACCATCAAACGTTTGCTCCACTGCGCACACCACCAGCATCCAGTGCAATCCACCCGCTACGTGCGATTATTATCATCAATTTTCTGCCGAGCAGTTGAGTGATGATTGTGCTGCTCTCAATTGTCGTTGTTGTTGTTGTTTTGTTGTTTTTGTTGTGGGTGGCAACACAACATTGTAGATAAGAGCTAAACAACTCCAAAGCCAACTTCAACTTGGACTACAATTTGAACTTCCAAAGTCCAACTGACGCGACTCGAAAGCGTTAAAACGAACTCAAGTGGAAAACAATCTAATTTGCTAAAATTCCTTCCGCTTAAGCTTAGCTCCTGTCTCCAGTCTCCAGTCTCCAGTCGTCAGTCGCCAGCCGCCTGTCGTCTCTCCTCTCTCCACACTCCACACTCCACTCTCCTCAATCCCATCCTGCCCTTCTCTATAGATATTTGTCTCCTCTGTGCTCTGTCTTGTATTGCTGCCTGGGTTGGCCTTGCTCTGCCTTCTCAACTCAATTAAAGTTGATGGCAATTTTCCTCATCGTCATCATCTTTGTTGTTGTTGTTGCTGCTGCTGCTGTTGTTGTTGTTGACGTTTTCTTAGCCAATATTGTTGACTGCTTTGGGTTTATTTAGTTGGCTTTTGCTTGTTTTACGAGCTTAAAAAGCGCTTGCACAGACCAAGTAAATATATTTATATAAATTTATTTGCCTATAATTTAATTGAAGTCAGTCGACTGAAGTTTTTATGGCCTTTGAATGAGATTCTATGGCCGTATGATAAACGAACCAGGCTCAATTGGCTTTAAGAACTTTACTTAGTTATCCAAATGCTAAATAATAATTATTAACTTTAACTAGATGTTGCTTTTGATCTTCAGTTTAATATGACTTCCATACCAAGTTTCTCACTTTACTTTATTCATAAGAGACATTTTGATTTTCACATGCTCTCTTGAGCACCTAATTAGATCTTTTGACTTGATAGCATTTGCTTGTATTCCTGGCCATTTCCTTGGCTTAAACACGCTTGGCCAATTTCTCTATTAGTCGACGGCGTGTTTGACCTTTTGGCAATTTGGCTGCTGAACCCAGGAAAAAGCAGGACGCGCGTTAATCTATTGTTTTGGCAGCCAAGCAGGCAGCACGATGACATAGCGCCGTGTGGCCCCCCTGCCTGGCCTGTGACCTCCTATTATCACTTTTTGCTTGACATAACAAAACATATATATATGTATGTATATATATACGACTTGATATATAGTAGTTATGTGCACATGTGAGTCTTAAATTGTATTTGGACTGCTTTTTGGGCAGTCGGCCATTAATGTCATGGAAAAATATTTTGCTTGCGATTGGAAATTGTTTGTCTTTTGTCTTGCGGGCCCGGCCCAGCTTGACATTGTGTTATCCTTGTTGACCCCTGGCCAGTTGACCAGCTGACCAGCTAACCAGTTGACCAGTTGACCAGTGGTCGGTGGTCAGTTCTTTGGTCTCTCTGGTTTATGACTTCACGCTCTCGTTGATATATGAGGCATTTGCATGTGCTATAAATTATGCTCGGCCGAGCTTGGCTTTTGCTCATTTAATATTCATAAATTTAGACTTGCGCCATGCAAAAACAACAAAAAGAATGGAAAGAAAAGAAAACAGATGAGTGTGTGAGAGTGAGTGTGCTGGTGTTATATGGCAGACTAATTTCGACTGCAGGATTGTCATTTGTTTCTACGCACACACACACTCATATATACACACATACACACACACTCACACACATACACTCCCTACTTTAATCCACATAAGCCGGCCCCTCTGCTTGCCTGCTAATTGTTTTATGTGCCAAGATTTGTGTCGACTGTCGTGTTGGCTACAGGAGGGATGGGTGGAGGTGGTTACGCCTTAGACGCCCTAAACATGTTTGCTTGCCAGCCACGCCCACGCCCATAGAGGGAGAGAGAGAGCAGCAAGAGTGGGGCATATAGCCTTGTTTTCACTTGCTTTTCGATTAGAGCTGCTGCGTAGCAGGCTCTCTGCTAACAACGTGGAATTAATTCGTTTTATGTTTCCTGTTCCAATAACTGCGAATGTATTTATGTATCTGTATCTTATGGATGCTGCTGCTGCTGCTGCTGCTGCTGCCGGCTGCTGCTGCTTACGCCTACATATTGATTTTCGTATTTATCTTGTGCTTTCTGCTGCTTTTCATTACTTTACGCTGATGATTTCTATTGGCTTTGGACCTTTTGCAGAGGCCCTGGACCCGAATCCGATTCTGAATCCGAATCCTGCTGCCCGCGACTTTGTGAGCTTCCAGCGCCTGCAGCGCTGTCTTTGTGCGTGGCTTTCTCTATCTCTCTCTCTCACTCTCTCTCTCTCTCTCGCTCCCTCTCACTGCTTCTCTACCTATTTCTATCTCTTTCTTTGCACATCCATTTACGCTTGGCCTTTTCCCATCCATTGTGCAAGAAAAATGATTGCAAGCAAAGTGCCTAGGCAAAAGGTGAGCCCCAGCACCTGAAGCAGAGCCAGCTATAGAGCCCTTGCCAGCTCCGGCTGAGGGTCTTTGTGCTGGCTGCGTGTGTGGCCCGCGGCTGCCTGGCAAATCTATCAACCGCTGCTCCTGCCACACTGCCTCGCCCTACAGCTGGCTGCTTTATTGAGTTTTGTGCGCCAGCAAATTGCATTAGACACTGGGGAAAGGCTCTGGCAAGCTTTAAGAAGCACCACCAGCACCAGCACCGTCACCAGCACCACCAGCAGCTTTATGTATGGCTCCAACAGCTGCAAGTCGCAATTCGATTTTCGACAAAAATAAAACTTGTCATAAATATGCATATGAAGTACAAAAAAACCTAGTCCAAAAAAATGTTTTTCAAGTGGTTTCATTTGCTGAAAGACATTTCTAGAAAAATGGAATTTCCCCCAACGCTCCGACCTAGCTGTAGCTCAACAAGTGTAGGTCGTCCCTGGCATCCTTTTTCACTCATCAAAGGCCGAACAACAAAGCGCGAGCAGCGTTGCGTTTGTAACTCGATCACCCACATCTCCAGCTCTCTGGCCATCATCAACTCGATTTCGAAATTTCAAGACCTCAACTCCAAATCCTTTTCAAGCGCTGCTACCCCGCAGCAGTGTCTGAGCAGTTGAGCTGTGTGTGAAGCTGAGGCATTAATGTCTTATTGACAGCCCTGGATTAGAATGAAGCCAAGTGGTTGTCTGTCAGGCAGCCTGCCTGCCTGCCGTCTCCTCACCCCCGCTCTCTTGCCGTCTGTGTGTTTGAAAAGGGATTATAAAGCGATTTGTTTGTTGAAAATTATGAATCTGGGAACACAGGCAGCTAGCTCAAGCAGCTCCCACACACTGTGCGTGTGTGTGTGTGTATGTGTGTGTGTGCGAGGGTGTGGGTCCCAAGACTTGCCGAAATATGTTTGGAAGCCAGCCTTAAGTTGGCTGCATTCCTTATCCACATTTGATGAATTTTTGACTTAAGCTGCAGCTTATGAAAATTGATTTCAATTTACAATGGAGCTAGTTAGAAAAGTAAAATTCCCCCATGTTGTAGCTTAAGTATGCCAATCACATCAAGTTGATCAAGTTGGCTGAGAAAAAGAGAAACATTTCCTTTTCAGTTTCAGTCAATGGGAATTGCAATCTTATCTCAGTTTAGTCTAAACTAGACTTTCTTCATCTCCTTTCTTTGAACTAAGTAACATTTTGATTACTTTATTAGGCTACCCTTCAAACAGTGTCTGCTTTAGAGCCTAGTTAAATCGCCTATCTAATCTGTGCCCTCAGCTCTGGGTCGCCCGTTTCATTGTTGATGTTGTTTCTATTGGATCGTCGTCATGTGGCAGCGATCAAGTGGCTTGATCTTTTGCTTCATTAGGTTCGTTTATCAATGTTATGCATATGTTGAAAATGCTTACACGCTTCGATCGGATTGAACGATCTGTAGATTTGCTGTGCGACAACCATAAATAACCAAATTTCGTTTGCCCTTCATTGATTTGAATTGGAATTGGAATTTGAATTTGAATTGGCAATAAAACGCTGAGTTTATCAGTTGTCGAAGTGGTGCCTCCATGGAGACGATTTCTTTTTCCAGTTTATCCGCTGGCTGGGTCCAACTTGTTATACAACTCTATTAGTTTTTCATGCCCAGGCACAGCTGCATACAAATCAACTAATTTGCTTTGGAAATGCCACTCGACTCGAGTCGGTGCAGCGGCTGCAGCAGCAACTACTTGAGGCAGTTCCTTGATTTCGTTTCAAGACATTTCTTTCTATATCTCTCCCCCTCTCTCTCTCTCTCTCTCTCTCACTCTCTCTCTCTCTCTGTCTTGCTAATAATTAATGTAAATCTATTTTTCTGGTCGAGTTGGGCTATTTTATCGCTTTGGCATTTGAATAGATTTTCAATTTTCAGCTGCATTCGTTTCCGAAAGTTTATTCCCGCTTGTCATTGTCTGTGGATTTGACTGCTTGTCATGTCTACTCCCTTCTCTCTCTCTCTCTCACCCGCTTCAATGTCATGGAATGCTATTATATTTTTGCTAGTTAACTCAATTACTTTGACGCTAAAGCTCTGCCATTACACAGTACAGTGGGCCAGACCTTTTACTCCAGCTTTTGGTCTAGTCATCAGGCATGACAGGCCGAGTCTCTATTTCCCAGTTGCTTCATTATTAGTGCAAATTATGGCTGCCCAGCTCCCATAACCTACAGCAACAACAGTAAGAACAACAACTTCTTCTGTCCTTTTTGCTGCCTTGTGTTGTTTTATTCCCTGGGAATTCCAGTAGATGACTTGCCCGCAGACCAGAAACTGAAGTCCTGAAAAAATACACAACTCAACCGAAAACCGAATACCGAAAGCTGAAATCTGAAAGCCGAACGCCGATGGACTAAAAGAAGCAAAGGAAAAATTCAAGGCACGTTTCTCTGCTGAAACATGAACATCCTTCGACGATGCTTTAAAATGCCAGACAGCTCAGACAAACTGACAGCAAGCGAAATCAAATTTGATTGTGGGCGTCAGTCTCAGGGCCTATCTATTCCTCTCTGGCCCCCTCTCCACTGTCTCCTCTTTGCTCTAGGAATCCTGTGCCTACGCATCCTTAGCTGGAATTTCTTGTTGATGGTCGCAAATTTGGCGCTTCATTATGTAATATTATCCGATGGCTCTCGTTTGCGCTAGGCACTCGTGGGAAAATGCATAAACACAAAAATTAATTCAGTCTTCTGCGGCCAACCGATATTTTGATTTGCGAAAAAAAATAGGAAAGAGAGGAAAATATAAACATTAACAGACCATTTAAGGTCGTTAAATCTTATCGTATGCATATTTTGCTTGTTTATTGTTATCACTCGATGAACTCGATGATTTGTTTAGGCTTTGTTCAAAAACTTTTGTTGTTGCTTAACTTTCACAAGATTTTGGTTTCGGTTTAGAAAAGAAAACTTTCAACTTTTCGAGATGTTCGTTGAGTAGACATAGATACAATTGTGCATATATTTGTGTATAGTCTATAGAATTTGATTTTCTGTTGTCTCTTTAATTGTTTTAAGCTGTTTAAATTGATTGGCTTTGTAGGCATTTTCAGCTAATTTTATTGTTGTGCTCAGCGCTTCAATGGAAATAGAAGTATTTATGTTGGTTTTTGTTCCATTTCGCAGTTCGCAGTTCGCAGTTAATTCTCCGTATTAAATGAAAAGCCAACTCGCATTGTAAACATTTGGCAATTGCCCCGCGTGAATGTTTATGTAGTTATTTTCTGGCATGTTGGCATAGTTATAAGAGGGTAAAAATGCGTGTGGGGGTGTATGGGTGTGTGTGTGTGTGTGTGTGTGCTGCGTCGCTTGGCTTCATATCGTATTAAATTTCAATATGTATGGCCCCATTTATATTTACGCACAGGGCAAATAAAAATATGTGAAATATATGTATAAGCGAAAATAATGTTCAAACATTTGCACTAATTAAAAAGCTGTATTTGCGAGGGTGTATGTGTGCATATATACATATATATATATATATATATATATGTGTGTGTTTGCTTAAATACGAATACAAATACAACATAGAAGGCATACGCAGCGAGGTGGGGCAATCGTAGGACATGTGTAATTGCTTTTCTGCCAACAACAATGAAACGCATATTTGTTGTGCGTGTGTGTGCACGTGTGTGTGTGTGTGTGTGTGTGTGTGTATTTGTATTATTGTTGTGCATTGTCATATGTACTGTTACATTGTATAATTTTTATTTGTATTTTTTTGTTTGATGGTGGTGGGCGTTGTTGTCGGCTCCATTCAATTGGCAAACATTGGCTGGCAGCCGGTTTTGCCCGCCTGAGGCACGAATCCGCCAAAACGATTGAAACTGAAGACGTTTTGGACATTGGACGACGCCCACGCACTTGGCGGCGCATGTGGCAACCAGGCAACCAGGCAACCAGGCAGGCATACAACTGGCAGCTGGGGCAACCCGGGCAACACGGGCAACCAGGCAACTGGCAGCTGACAGCTGTCGCAACATTGCCCAAGTCAAAGCCACTCGACAGCGACTGCCATCAAAGACAAATCAAACAAACGACTGCAGAGTGGAGAGATTCACGTGACTTTACAATTTATTTGAGGCATGCAGCGAAATGAATTTATTAATAGCCGAGCTGCAGAAGAGTAACTGCCACCCACACGGCCACAACTGGGAGTAAACGGCAGCAGCCCAGGTACTTCAAGCTGTCACTGTGTGTGTGTGTCTGAGTGTGTGTTCATTCATTCAAAAAGATTCGCAATTCGTATTCGCTTGCGTGCGGCGAAATTCTCTTTCTTTCTCGGCGTCAATTTATGCGCATCACGTTTTCTCATTTTCGAGAATGACTAAATATCGCTTACTCCACTCAATTCCGCCACCGGCTGCACCACCTCGGCCCACATTTGGCCTTTTGTGTGGTGCACGGAGTTTGGTTGCAGTTTGGTTGCAGCCGTTGGCACAAATATTATTTAACCATTTGCCACGTGAAAACTTTTACAGTTTCTCTCTCTATATATATATATATGTAACTACATCTATTGCTATAGTTACACAGTTATCTCTACTATATAGGAGTATATATGTGTATGTATGTGCGACGAGGCGTGGCAGGTGCAGCAGTAGTTTTTTAGTTTTCTGTTGGTAGCAGAGACCTCACCTGAAGCTGCATTTTTCATTTGGCGTTGAAGTTCGGCGACTGTTCAGACTGCTAATGCCAGAAACGTGCCGAATGTTTCAGTGAATGGCTCTCACTCAGACAGAGGCGTCGCTGCCAAAAGGGGCCACATCATGGGCATCATGAAACTTAGCTGGAACTTGATAAAGATGGAAATGATGAGAGTAAATCTGTCTTGACAAAATTTAAATACATATATTTAAGCCAACTTGAAAGAGATATTTTCCCACAAATTGAAAGTATCCCACGTTATTTGTATCACATTCACACCTATTGATTAGCTTAGTTAGCAGTTGCTTATGAAATACCTACTAGTAGTAAAGCATGCCCATCTAGCTGAGCCACTGGCATTTGATGTAAGTGCAGCACTTGTCGCTTGCAAATTAGTGTTAATTTATCATGATTATTGTTTCACAACGATTCGCAAATTGAGTTCGCTTAGTCAAGTGATGGCAACAGCAGAGTTAGAGTCAGAGTCCTGCTTCACCTGCTCCTCTGCCCCTTCGGTTTGTGTTTTTTAATAAAGCAAATTCAAGCAGACCATTCAGTAGAAGAATAGCAGCAACTGTAACTAATGCTGTCTTCCAGACTGATATCAAACTGTCAAGCTGTCAATTCTCGTTAGTAGCGATTGCCATATGGATGATGTGGGGAGTGGAGCTGGTAAGAGCTGTATCGAGTGCTGTTCAAAAATTCAATTTCCAGCTGAAAAGATACAACGATAGCAGCATGAGTTGTGCGATGGGAAATTTGGGAGATGGGGAGTTCTCGGTTGGCTGCTGGCTGCTGGCTGTTGGGCAACTGCACGTGTATCTAACGTATCTTCCGGTGGGGGCATGGTCTGAGTTGTGGCAAACAAATTGGAAATAGGTACAAAACAGTCATTGAAAAACGATTGCTGACGTGGCTCTGGCAGGTGATGCATGACGCCAGCGTCAATTCTAGCCAAGCCTGGGCAGGATTAGCGCACGAGCAATGGCTGAGCTTAGGCTGAGCCGAAACATATGAAAAATTTGAAAGCCTTCATATTGACAGCACAATTAAGACTTTAATTGGTTCGACTAACATAGACTTATCTCTCTCTCTCTCTCTCTGTCTCTCTTTTGCTGTGTTGCAGGAGCTGCAGTGAAGCTGGCGCAAATCCGTTCAAAATGTGCAAAAGACAACTGCAGTAGACAGAGGCGATAACTGAAAGGATTGGCAAGAGCAAGAACCACGAGTCGGTTCCCCCCTCCCTCTTCGAACGCCAGTGGACAGTCCCCCCAGCCACCCGCACACAGTATGCCATCAATTGCCAACATCAGTGTCAGCTCGAGCGAAAGCGCCAGGACGACATCGCCAACAATGGTCAGCTTCCTGCCTGGCAACGATGCCCGCCTTAGTTACATTGTAAATCAAGTTGCGTCCGCATCCGCATCCACATCCGCTGCCGCTGTCGCCGCCTCGCCCGCCCTGCCCACATTCAGTCCGCCGCGCATTGAGAGCTTGGTGGCCAGCTCGGCGGAGGATTTGAGCGGCTTTGGGGATGTGACATTCGACATCTTCGATGACGATGACGATTTGTTTGGCTCGCCGATGGCCTTCGATGCCAGCGAGCAGGGCCTGTGGAACGGACGCTTTGTGCCGCCGCCACCCCGCCCGCCCTTCTTCGTCGACGAGCCCGTGCTGAGCGATGGCCTAACCACATGTGATTTATGCTCCTGGGCCATGCCCACCAAGAGTACGTTCATGTTCGAGGGCACGATAGGTAAGTCAACTTGCCCTCTCTCTCTCTCTCTCTCTCTGTCTACCTCCCTCTTTTACTCTCCCTACCTTCTCTCTCTCTATCAATTTCCAACTATGTTTTCTAACCGGATATCCTTGTTTGTTCCGCTCTTGCAGAGAAGGCCACAGAACTGGGCTGGCCACTGACGCTGATCATTGTGTCTGTTCTGTCGGCGCTCCTGGGCGCCATCATCATGATTGCCGTGGTGCGTTGCCGCCGCAAAAAGTCGTCCAACAATCGCAATGGTGAGTATTGAGCCAACTGGCAATAGCTGGCGGCGGCAGCTGTTGCTCCAACTGTTGCCACAGTCTTGTGCATCTGTGCCCCCCATCTCTCTCTTGTTGCAGACACACACGTGCAGTGGTGGTCGCGCAACAAACGCGCCCACAGCAATGGCACTGGCACGGGCAACAGCGGCGGTGCTCCCATTGCCGGCAGCAGCGCCCACAACAACAACAATCATCTGAGACGCAGCAATATTTATACAGCACACCCGGCGGACAGCATACGCGGCCTGCATCCGCTGCCGCTGCCGATGCCGCTGCCCATGCCGCCCATGCCGCCTACGCTGGCGGCCACATCTACACCGATGCTGGCCGTGTCGCCATCGGTGGCAGGCAGCGCACCGCCAAGTCAACAGCAACTGCAGCAGCAGCAGCAGCCACACTATTTCCATCCATATCATCACCATCATCATCATCATCATCATCAGCAACAGCAGCAGCAGCTGACTCCCCTGCCGCCACATTACCCGCATGACTGCGAGGAGGACGCCGCATACGAGGAGCCCGAGTATCATCAGCCACAACAGTTGCACACTAGCTCCAATTCCAATTCCATGTCGTCGGTCACGTCATCGCCAGCGCCCACTGAAGCCGCCAGCCACTGGCCACAGGCCGGCACCATGGTGGTCGCCAGCTGAGAGATGGCCGAGAGCTGCGCCTGGGCGCGTCAGCGTCGGCGCAGTCTCAGCAGCGGCTGGATCTGGCAGTGACATGTTGCACGGCAACATGCTGCAGCAACACGGCCATTGGCCACACTGGCCACACTGGCAACACGGGCTGCTTAAAATGCGGCACACAAATTCTGGTGCAGATCATAAAAAGGATTACACGTAACATTTTGTGAAGTTTATTTTGTTTTCTTGCTGGGAGCCAGCAAACCAGTCCATAAGCAGCTAAGGATTCACTTCAGTGTCTGACTGACAGCCACTGTGTGTATTGCTGCATGTGTGTGCGAATGTGAGTGTGTGTGTGTGTGTGTGTGAGTGTGAGTGTGAGTGTCTATGTCTCCAATTGGGAAAACCGAAACGAATTTAGTGTCACTTCCACTTCCGTTGTGCAAACTATCGGAGCAGCCAACAAAACCAAAAAACCGACACCCAGACAGAGGAGGAAGAGCTGGTATCCTAGAGAAGAGAGAGACAGACATAGAGAGAGAGGGAGTGGGCGAGTCAGAGGGAAGGCTTACTCTTGCTGATGGCGGGTTATGTGGCAGCATGCTCTTTACATGCCTTGCACGTTTTATCCTTTATTGCCGTTCGGCATTAGTACAGGGATTTTGTCAGATTAAAGCAAATAAAGGGCGTGCTTTTTGTTTCCAGCTTTTTGCAACTGGCAACTGGCAACTGGCAACTGCTGTGTCGATGATGCCACAAGTTTAAATCGTTGCTAAAGTGTGTGTGAGTGAGTGTGCATTTCAAATACCATATGTGACCGGGTATGAGTGAGAGACAGAGTTTATCGAGACTATGTAGACTTTGTAGAAGAGCAATTTAGGCAGGCTAAAGTACTAAATATTGTATGCCAGGACAATGTTAATCTAACAATATATCATTTAACTATATATGAAAGAGGATTAAAAACATTTTGATTTCACTGTGATGTTGCCTGGTTTGGGCACAGGGTATTTATGAGTCGTTCAATGCAATTGAAATGATACAACTACTCTTTTTTTTCCACCCATCTACATAGTTATTTTCGTTTAAAGCTTTTGTCAATGCATGTGTATGTATGTGTGTGTGTGTGTGTGTGTGTGTTAACTGGTATCTGCTTGTATGGCACTGTGTTTGCTGGCTTGTTCTCGGCTGCAAATGGCACAAAACTTTGTGGCTTTTCACTTCATTCCTCTTGTTTTGTGATTACAAAAGAAAATAGTTTATATATATATATAGAGATAGATAGATGTGTGTGTGTGTGTTGCCATAGCAAAAGAACGAAGTTAGACAGAGTGAGAGAGAGAGAGTGAGAGAGGAAAAAAGAAGAAGAATTATAAAACCTAAGCTCAAAAACGAAAGCTTTGCAAATATTGGCAGCATTTCGTATGGGCCTTCTGTACTTTTGGGCATTTAATGTCTTTATAAAAGCCAAATGTCGAAATGCGCCCAACAAGTTTTTGCCAACCTAATATAATCTCTTAAAGTATTTGTAATAATCCCAGGAACATTTAACATTTGCAGTTGCATTCAATAAAGCCTAATACAACATTCATGTCATGCATATCAAATAAGCTTAAACTACAACAACTACAACTACAACAAGAAAAGTACTTAAAACAACTAGCCAATGTAAATACACTGTAAATATAATATATATATATATATATGTACTTATATGTACTTATTTTGCAATTCTGCAATTTTTGCTCCAATTAGCAATTAATCCAATGCGAAATGTTTCTTCAACTTGAGAATAAATAATTTATGTAGAGCATTGTATGAACGCAAATGGCAAACGGAACATTCCTCTTTAAAGTTCAAGTTATTGTTTTGTTTATACAATATCAACAACAACAACAACAACAACCAAAGACTAGTCATTTAAGTCAAATTGTTGCTATGTACAAACATTTAGAATTTTAACAAAATATGCTAAATACTACATAAAAAAAAAAATGATAAATTACTCCTGATAATTCGATTTAATCTTTTGCTTAATTTAAATGCAATTTCGCATTAGTTTTAGAAAAAAAAGAAAAACAAAAACACAACTGCAATATTGTATTTTAAATATTTATTCATTAAATGCACTTTTCACAGCATAACAATAAACATAATAATAATAATTATAATAATTATAATGTTAACTAGCATCCATAATGGGATGACGCAGACAGGCAGCCAGACAGACATCCATTTTCATAAATAGCCAGCGAGCCAATTCAACTACTAAATGCAACTCGAAATGTTCCAATTTAGCATACATATAGCCTAACTAATTATGTGGACAAATGGACAAATTGTAAACACAAAATCCAAAAAAAAAAAAAATATATTCATTTCAATAAATTGTGCAGAAATTATTCAGCAAATTAAAAAAAAAAAAAAATCCCAAAAAAAATCATAAAACAAATAAAATAAAATTCCAAATAAAATAAATGAAATAAAAAACAAATATTAAATTGCCTTTTACTATTTATTTAGCCCAAAAAAAATTCAGCAAATTGAAGCTATGAATTAGTCATTAATGAATTTATTTTTTAAAGCTCGCACATATTTGGCTTTTATTCTAAATATTTGTTTGGTAACCCCAGTTTATCGGCCCGAACCCGGACCTGCCATAAACTTCAGCCGAACGCCTCGGAAGACATAAAAATGAAAAACGATTTAATTTCAATTTCAAGATCTGTTCACTGCACAGCCAAAAAGTGAAAGTTTCGCATCGTACATTGTTATAATTTTTCTCTCTCTTAGCCGCATAATCAAGGAGCGGGGGCATCCAGGGGCTAGCAGTTGAAGGAGTAAATATTTAGGTTGCCCGGTCAAGTTGGAATATTTATGCCATTTATGACACGAAAGGCCCTCGAAACGTGTGCCATGGACGTGCAGTCCCCTTCCCCATGCCTCGTCGAAATTTTTGCATATTTGCAGCACGAAGCGAACGAAATGAAATGCACAACAAAAAAAATCAGTTGGCAAGATAAAGCTGAGCCGAAATATAAAGCGCAGTCAGATTGGACAAATGCACTCCCCCGCGACCCCCCCTCCCCCGCAAATCCCATACCATGTCTGTGTCTCCGAAGCCACGACGTCGTAAAGCCAATCGAAAGCGAGAGATCTCATGGACGATATGAACATATGGACATATGGATCGTCGTCTTACTACTCCTGGTTGTTAGCTGACGACGTCGTCGTCGTCGTCGCACTGTCTGTGGGTGGCAGCGGGCGGAGGTCCATTTGCATATTGGAACGATCGAGCCGAATGGACCTGGACAGCAATCCTCTCGACCAGACAATTGTATGTACGACAGCGCCCCAATACAACACAAAACACAGCACAGCAGACCACAACAGTAGGATCGGCTGACAAACAAACCAAAAGTGAGATCTGTTTTTCGTGGGGCTTTCCTTGGCGTGGAGGTAGCGAAAATGTCATGCGGTTTTATGACTTCATTAGCGAGAACCGGCCAGGAATTTAATGGACGCTCCATGGGCTGCTAACCACGTCTGCCAGCTGCCTTTGCCAAACAAATTTGAGGCACAGTTTCGTGCATTGCCAGCGCGCCTGATGAGCACTGCCCCAAAACCGAAAGCTTGAACAGAGTCACCAATCAGAAGTTTTGGCCAGCAATCGAACCTAGTTAAAGTCTAGACACTGTGTCACGAGCCAGGAATTGGGTGCCAGCAATGAGAGTGCTGCCAGCTGACGCTGATGATGCATTCGCTGCATTGCCTCATAATGAAGTCGTGCATGCCATTTGAGCTACATACGCTACGCTGACTAAGGAGTTCGCTCGACTAAAGAGTTGACACCTTTTTGGCTAGCAATTGACGCGTATCGGAAAGCTGATGTCGGCTAAAGAGAGTTTTAATGCAGTGTTTATATAATATTAGATATAGAAAGTTGATGAAGATGTCGATTATACTGCTGCTAAGGGAGCTCTTACTTTTGGTTTTCTAAGCACCTTTATTCCTACGGCTCACTTACATTGCAGCACTAGATAATTTGTGTATTTGCTCAATCCATTTACAGTACCCTATAGATCACTTTGAACAACTGCTGCCCATGTTATCGTCAATATGCACATTGTAAGCCAATTAAAATTGGATCTGTTTGGCTTAAAGTTGAAAGAGTTCAGCTCAATTGATTTGATTTATTGCTCCATCAAAGTCGAAGCCATTGAGCTGTTGCAATATGTATATTTGGGAAAGCTAGATGGAATAGATTGACAGGCCTACAGGCTTTCAATAACTTTCCATTGCTTTCGGCAAGCCCACACTGAGAGATACAATGTCGGATAAGAAGTACAGAGAGCAGCTACGTCTCTCAGCTGACATCTTTGACTTCTGACTGCTAGCTGACGATAATGTCGTCGTCGTCGTCGTCGTCGTCGTGTTGTTGTTGCTATTGCTGATGCCGACAGGCAAATCATCAGGCTATCGACAGTGCACTTTGTATGGCCTCGACAATACCCACCTCAGCTACTCCCATGATCGCACTGCCGCCACATGCATCATCATTATTATCATCATTGTCAGCTGCATGCAAGCGAAAAGTCCAACTACTGCGCATGAATGAATCACACTGGCGTCGACTAAGCCATGGAATCGGGCTAGGCACGGGCACGGGCACGTCGTCTAACGAGATCGGCTGCACAGATGCTTAGACAAGTTGGACTGGGAGGCAGGCAGTCAAGCAGTGTAGGGAGGCAGCAGGAGGAGGATGCATCATGCAAACGTCTAGCGAAAGTCGCGACAAAACTCTCATTCAGATCCACAGCCAAGCAGCCGCAGTCGCCGTGTAGCCATAATGATGAATTAGGCTGCTGTCATGTCATGACAAAGGCGCTGCATCTGCATGCAATGCGGCTGATGGCTGATGTGGCAGAGGAGCAGAGGAGCAGAGGAGCCGACAGGGATTGGCCAACTGTGCTAAGTAAGTAAACACTGGCAAAATGCAATTGCGAATGCGAATATTCAAACGTAAGTAGGAAGTGAAGTTTTAAATGAGCTATGGTCTGACAAATCGTTTGCTGTTCGACTTGGCCAACGTTTACTGTTTACTCTTTACTCTTTACTGTCTGCCGTCCGTTGTCCGTTGTCCGTTGTCCGATGTCCGATGTCTGGCGGGGACTGGCGCTCCTTCTGCCTAAGTGAAATTTGGTGTACAATATGCGAGCTTTTTACTTTTTTTTCTATTTTTTGTTGCCATGGCACGGCATGATTGTGTTTCTGTGCCCGTTTTTCCGGCTGCCGCTGCTGCTGCGACGATTCTGCATTTCGTGCGCATGCAAATTCAACTGCAAACTGGCTGGGGCTGCTGCCTAGGCCTCAGTTTAGCGTTTGCTAATTAATTGCGGCTGCTGACTTGTCGCTGGCAATTAGTTTTGGCATAAGCAGATGACATGTTGTGTCATGTGTCATGCGCGTCGCAACAAATGAAGTTATTACCCACGGTTGATTGCCAGGATGTAGCACAGAATTACAGCTGCTGCTGTTGTTGCATTTATGCCTGCTGCTGCTGCTGCTGCTTGGCCTCCTAGCTGAGAAGGTTAATTGCCAACAATAAGATTCAATCAAGCTAATGACGGAGCAGCCATGGCAGCAGCCAAACCAGCTAACCAGCTTCCACTAAGCACCCCAAACAAGCTCCCCACGTTCCACACAATTGCGATTTATGAGCACAGTTATTGGACCTGACTTCGAGCTGGATCGGCTGACGTTCCCGTTGCTGTAGCTGGGGCGACCTTACGGGGTCGCATGCATAAAATGCAACCTCGTTGCGAAACTTTCTTTCAGCCAAGCTGAAATTATTGATAAAAATGCCAGAGTACAACATAATTTTGTAAACGTAAATAGTTTTGTGGCCCGGCTACCAAACTGAGCCGTCTTCCAATTGGTTCCACGGCAGCTGCTGCCCATGCGCATTGAAGAGAGAGAGAGAGAGAGAGAGAGAGAGAGAGAGAGAGAGAGAGAGAGAGAGAGAGAGGGGGAGAGTCGTCAGGTAGCTTGGATTGCTTTATGGGCAGCGATTAAGGCTTCCAGGCAGAAATTACCTTAACCTTAAGAGAAGGAGAATGGACTGTGGATTTGTAAGTGCTCTACTCATTGGGTATTTAATTCAGCTGAATTCTTACATTAGCTTACGCCTAATCCATGCTCTCCATCAAGAGTGTCAGTATGCTGTAGCACTGCTTAATTACCTGAAAAGTATAGATTAACGTACATCTAGGAACAACCAAGTTGGAGGTATTAGCTTTACTCACGGCCATATAACTGATCCGACTGAAGGACGGAAACGGGCTGGGGGTCAGGGTCAGCGGACGCTGTGCTCGGCTTATCATGAAAATGAGATCGCGTCGTATGACCTTTGAGTTTGGCGACCATTCGTAGGCATTGTAGGCCGATTCGGCCACCTGCGTCGAGTATTCGGTGACCATGTCGCCACAATAGCAAAAGTAGGCGAAATGAGCAAACGTCATAAGCGTAAATATTATGAATCTGGCTGCCACACTGGGCTCATGTCTAGAGACTAAAGTCTCAAATGTGGACAAAGATACCAATGAAAACTCGGCCAGCATTTGCATTGTGAACGGCGCATAGAACACTTCATTGGTGCGGTTCACATTCCTATTGAAATAGCCACGATTAGGATCAAATACTGGATCAGATATATACCTAACCAGGGCTCACCTTATGGTTCTCTGATGAAGCTTAATTAAACGAACGAGCTCGCTGCGAAACTGTTGCTCATCTTCCTGATGTTCCTGGCCAAAGTTGTTCAGCTCAATGCACAGAATTTTCAAATTGATCGCAAGTTGAGCGAATAAGTGCGCGGCCAATATGTCAGAATACAAAATGCAGGCCATGTTGTAGATTAGGAAATAGGATTGCCAAATGTAAGCGAGAAAATGTGCTGTGGGTTGTTTTTCTGGATTGTGCCACTCGAAAGGATAAATTGCGTTGAACGGCAGTGTCTGATTTGACCAAAGAGGCTGACATATGGCCAGGGCAAGGAACAACGCTAAGGACACGTGCCAGGCCAGTGCCAGTGAGGTCTCTATCAGAAAGAACCGGCGCTGTTCGTTGCGTATGATGGGCGCCACCGCACCACTTACTGCCATGCAATGACAGTCATCCACATCATTGATAATCTCATCAAAGTCATCCGCACGAAAGTAGAAGAAGTGCCATTTGAATGTCAAGTAGAAGGACTGCAAATAAAAAACATTCAGTTCTATTGGCATATAAACAGTTCTAAATAATATCAAACACAAGTCAGCCACAGCAGATCCTGACCGAAGTCGACAATATTGTTTGCCGATTCTGGCATAGCAAGCAGCAAAGTGATTAAGAAGAAGTTGGTCTGCAGCAGGATAATTATATGCCAGAAGCGGCGAAAGGGCGAGCCACGTTGCTCCTTGTTCGGATAGTTGCCCAGGACACTAAATGAAAAGTTAAGGAATTCAGATAAGTCTTTTATAGAGCCTAGATATTATAGAGCATATAGTATATTACATTAGCTGCAGCCGATTATAATAGAGCGAGATGTGCTGCGGATGCGTTTTCTGATGCAGCACCATCCAAAAGTCCACGAATTGTGCATAAAAGCGTCTCCAGCCCGTCTGGGGTATACGATAACTGGCCATGGCTCAAACTGTATTGATAAGTTGGTAACTGCGCATTGCTCTTATATAGAGCAGATTGCAGGACTCTAATTAAAGAGCCTCGTAACAATTTTAATAATAATTGTATTCACAATTGTTAAATGATATCTTATTAGAATTTCATTTATGCAGGCAGTAAAATTGTTAAATTATATCTAATTAGAATTTCATTTATGCAGGCAGTAAAAACTTTCTGCAATGCTACGCCTACCTCATCAATGATTGTTATAGCCAGAGATAATGAACTGTGCTGCATATTGGTAAATAATAGCTTCAGGAGCAATTAACCTCACTGTTTCTTATAGATATGCATACGATATAGTATACATTTATAAATTTATATATACTTCAGAGTAGATTGCAGGACTCTAACAAGGAGAGTCTAGCAATAATTTGAATAATAATTGTATTCACAATTGTTAAATGATATCTAATTAGACTTGCATTTATGCATGGCAGTAAAAACTTTCTGCAATGTTACGCCCACCTCATCAAAATTATAATAGAATATTGCAATCGTCCATAGAATTAATGATTGTTATAGCCAGAGACCATGAACTGTGCTGCATATTGGCAAATGATAGCTTCAGGCGCAATTAGCCTCGCTGTTCTTTATAGATATGCATACGATATATATATAAATTTATATATACTTCAGTTAATGCCTTTCGGCTTACTGTCTACAGTCAGCTCTGGCAGTTTACCCACATTTGCAGCACTTTTTATCGTGCGTTCAGCTAACTTTTTCCTCGGACCATTTAAGGCGCACAAAAATGCATTTTACAGTTGGCTGTGGAAATCTTTAACGGCTTGCGAAAATTATTGCCTTGGCCAAGTTTGGTACGTAACGATATTCGTTCGCCTAGAACGTGGCCAAATAACTTTTGACTTTTGCTATCTTTTCGACCCGAAGTCAATTCAAGGCTCAACAGATGATGCCATCACCCACACACTGGGCTTATTAATCTGGATAGCATTTAGCGTTCAGTTGTCGCTGCATATTTGGCAAATGGCCAAATGGCCGATGCTGACAAGTCGGATTCGTTTGTGGCATGTCCATGGCTCTGTTCTGTTTTGTGTTTTCTTTTTTTTTCGTTTTTTTTTTTGTTGTCACAAATGTCGTCGCTTCATTAGGCTGCGCAACATGCTCGACAGACAGCGCAAAGACAGACAACTTTGCCAATTTCCATCAAATTCTGTTGATTTCATACACTTGCAGAGAGTATTATGAGTTGATGGAGAAATTGAAATGTTATGGGTGGAATATGTAAAAAATCTAATTGGTGCATATTTAGAGAAATTAAATATTATATAGCTATCATTAATAAGAATATCAATAAATATCAGAATATTTAAGCTAAGTTAGTGTATTAAAAGTTCGCTGCTTCATGACTTGAATATTCCTTTGCCAATAATCATTATCATGTTAATAACTGCAAAGTTAGAGTATCAAAAGTTCGTTGCTTGACTCACTTGGATATTCCTTATTTTATTTCTTTCATATGGCTAGACAAACCGCTGCTGATCGAGATTCGAGCTTTCGCTTTGGCTGAGCGACGGCAGTTACCTGGTAGCTGGTAGCAGGTATCTGGTACCTGGCACAGGTAGCACTACAATTTGCGCGCTTGTCAAGTGTACGACAACATTACGCGCAATTGTTCAATGTCAATGCATTTGATGGGCATGAAATGCTACAACAGACACAGCAAAAGACGCAGTTGCAGTTGCAGTCGATGAATTGTTGCTGCTGCTGCTGCTGCTGTCCCCATTCATTGTTTTAGGCGGCATCTGCCGGCAGGCAGGCAGCCCAACAATTCCCATGTGCTGGCATGTTGTGTGATAACGAAGCTGGTGCTGCTGCTGCTCCTTCAAGTGGGCCTTTGTCGCCGCCAGTCAAAGAGCAACAACTATGTCGAATGGACCAGGAACTCAATTAAGTACTCGCAAAGTACTCAAAAGCAACGAAAAGTCAGCATTCGATCGACGCGACGTTGCGATACGATCATAATTTACTCTCAACTACTTGTTTACGTTGCTTTATTAAAAATAATTCAAAGCATTCAAACTATTCATGTTGATAGACCCAAAGTGTGCCTTTAAGCCAACAGCTGCTGCAACAACATAACAAAAATCAACAGAAAAGCAAACTTTTATTACAACTGATAATAGATCTAAGCTGGCCACATAGAGGCCATCGACCATCGACAAACATTCAAGAGCCCGTAAGCAGCAAGTGCCCCTCCCTCTTGGCCATTCTCGCTCTCTCTCTCTCTCTCTCTACTCTCTTTGCTCTCTTCTCCTCGAGCATTGTTCCCGGAGGGCGCAATACAATGTTTAAAAACCGCTCATTTCAAGTGATTTTTCGGTTAATAAATGCATCAAAATGTTGAATCTAAAACATTTTTATGTCGTATAATTAATCACAATTATATATTTCTATGGTCCGAGTAAATGGCCGGGACAATGGCCAACAAAGCGAAACGACTTTGACTTGAACTTGGACTTGGACTTGTGTGTGCTTGTGTGTGTTTGTGTGTGTTTGTGGATGCGAATACTCTTGTCCCAGGCGCCACAGGGGGCTGTACGGGCTGCAGGGGGGGATTAGCCAAGCGGCGCACTAAAATTTTATGACTCTATTATGAGAGTGGCGGCCATTCAGTTCCAGCTACGCTCCTCTGCTCCATTGTGCGCGCGCGGCCCGACTGCTATTGTTCTAGAGGGACGGGTCTGGAGCTGCAGCTGGAGCTGAAGCTGAAGCTGGATATGGGTGCTGAGCGACTGGAGCCGCACTTGGCTCGGTCTCTGCATATGCGCAAGTGGATGCCAAAGATTTCAGCACACAGATTATGCAAGCAACACACAGACACACACTCATACACACATAGCCTATGGCCGCTGTAATTTATAACTGAGCTAAAATAGCCGGCAAAAAACGCTTGGCGGCAACCAAAAATAATGCACACAAATTTGCGTTGCAGCCCACAGTTAGGCGTACAATTCTGCCGCTGCCTCTGCCGCTGTCTCTGCCTCAGTCACTGCCTCTGCTTCTGTCCCTGACTCTGCTGCTGCCTCTGTCTCTGCCTTAGCCCCCGTCTCTGCCTATGCCTTAGTCTCTGCCTATGCCTCAGTCTCTACCCCTGTCTCTGCCTCTGCCTCTATCCCCGTCTCTGCCACTACCTCTGCCTCTGCCTCTGCCTCAGCCCCTCACATATGGCACCTCCCAGCCGCTGCATGTGTCGCGTTTGGCCACGCCTCTGCCCGCCGCTCTGCTGCTGCGTCGCACAACAATAAACTGCATTCCTCGGATATTAATCACAGCAGCGCCACGCTTATGAGCCTCAGACCAGCTTGACTGCAGGGCAGTTGCTGCTGCTGCTACTCCTGCTACTCCTGCTACTCCTGCTGCTCCTGCTGCTGCTGCTGCCACCTTCTGCTGCTGCACTCGTTAAAGGTTCGATTTAAACTTTAAAGTTGCATTAGATAATCTATCATGGCCTACAATAAACTTCGCATTTTGGTAATAGTTGCCTATTAAAAATATATCCTAACTCTTCGTATTCATACAGGGTATCTGTTGAGCATCTAGCACTAGCTCGTCGAACACATTGTATGACTGCAATCTGGAATATTTATTAACAATAATGCCAAGTTGTTGTCGTTGTTGTCGTTGCTGTTGTTGTTATTGATTCGAGCTGGAGTTTGGCTTAGCCGCTAAGTAAATGCAGCTCGCGTTCGATCGATTGATAATGCCAACAACCAACAACCAACAACAACAACAACAACAAACACTCGCCACAGGCAAACATAACAGGCGAGACATGCAAAAAATTAAAGGCAGTTCCAGTTCCTGAACTGAACTCCAGCAACAGCCCCAGCTCCAACTCTAGCTGCAGCCTCAGCTCTGCCGGGCCCCGAAAACACAATTAATATTTATGACCTTGCCTAGCTGATATATTTACCTGGGCGCACACGAGTAAATGGCGCGATTTATCATCGGCTGGGCTCTTGGTCAACGGCTGGACAGCAGATACAGCCACAAGGATAATAGAACTGTTAACATGAAAATAAAATTCAAATCTCTATCGCACCGAGTCATACATATATATATATTTACATGTGCCTGACTGCATGCAGCCAAGTAAAGAAATTCCATTAAAATGCATAGACTTTACATGCACATCATATACGCATATGTGTGTGTGCGTATGCCTATGCGTGTATCTGTATGTGTGTGAAATTATGTATTCAAACTTCACTAATTAGCTGCCAAAAAAAATGTATATAACTCGCCCAAAGTTCATGTCATGAGGGCAACCTGCTGCACATATCGGTGGCCGCAGCTACAAGTGCTGCACTGCCTCACTGGGTGGCTAATTAAGTCAACTCCCGTGGCAGCAAACAAACAACAGCGGCAACAACAACCACATCAAGTGTGTGCATATTTCAGCATGAAAATATTCATAATTAGAGTGCGTGAGTTCTTACCTCAGGGAAATTCTACCTAGTCCGCTGCGTGTGTGTGTGTGTGTGTGTGTATTGGTGTAATGGCATAATTAATTTATTAATTAGTTTTCTTCTTCCATCTTTTTGTTTTTGTTTTTTTCTTTTTCGACTGCCGGCTCACTGAAGCATGAGACGCGGCCACAGCGGGCGGGCCTGTAAGAGCGCGTAATTGAAGCTGCCCACGCACAGGTTGCTGGCCCGAGTGCCCAAAAGTCTCAGACATTGAGTCAGGTTCAAGGTGGTTGGTTGGCAGCTCGGTAGGGAAACAGTAGCGACAACAATTAAATGAGCTTAACCTCCGGCCAAGCTGGCAGTCGGACAGGCTATGGCAATACCCAAAACGAACTCCATCTCAATGGCAATTATCAAGAGCCAAAACAGATTTTTGTATGCAAGTTCCAATTGGCGGCGCTTTTCATTGTCGGCTATGCGCGCAATGCGACGACCTCCATCGTTGTCGTTGTTGCTGTTATTGTTGCTGTTGTTAGCGCAGACAATTGCAAAATTGTCGCCAGCTCTTAGCCAGAATTGAGGAACTGAAACTCAAGCAGCAGCCAGCCTCAGTTTCAGCTTCAGCTACAGCCTCATAGGCATACCTGTCGCGCATACCCCAAATCGTTTAGCAATTGACTGACGATTGTTTCTTCCTCTTGCTATACACTTTTCGAGGGTTTTTTGAAGTTGTCTTGAAATGTGTGCAGAATAAAAGAGGACTGACAAGTAGCTCTAGACTTATCTGTCTGTTTTTCTGGACTAGTCAAAATTTCAGCATTCAGCTACAGACAGTAGATAAACAGAAATTAGTGTAAAAGAACCAATATATGATATAGCTGTATAGCTATTATAGGTCAAAGATCATTCCATATTTGCTATGCTCAATCCAAGCTAAATCTGACCTACTATATATGCATATATAGTATAGAGTATTTAAGCTTCGGCGTGACATGCAATTTGTTTTGTTTTTGGTTTTTCGAACTTGAGCGCACAAAAGGCCATTCGGCTCGGAAATGTGGCTGTTACCTGCTGACGTTCAGGGCCAACTGCAAACTGCAACTGTTGGCCAAGCTCATTGTCATCAGCGTTTGGCAATTCATTGGCAAGAACCAAAATGCGGCAAGACGCGCCCAAAAGCCGCCAACTGCCGGGCTTTGGCAATTTACGTACATCGTGAAAGAGTTCGGCAATGCAGAGCCAATTGCTAGACTTCCCACACCTGTAAATTGCTTAAAGAAAGAGAGAGAGGTATCGAGATTTATAAACGGATATACGGATTTACAATTTAAATACTTTCATAAGTATAATTTGAGTAGAGTTTTTCTCTGCGCTTGTGCTCGTATTATTCATGTTCTCTCACATTATATGCTATCTGAGCATTGCTGATCAAATGCTTCGCATATAATGCCCTCTAAGCAGTGGCTCGAGACTTTGTGCTTTGGGTTCCTAAGCATTCGGCGCGATAATCTCTCGCAGGTGCCTCGGGCCGATGGCGACGGCGACGGCGACGGCGACTCATTCAGTCTGTTTCCTTCTCTTTTTTGCAGCAGATCATGGCATTTGTGGAATTGAGACAATTATTTGCACATCGTGTATGCGGAGACAAGTTGCAGTCGCAGTGGCAGTTGCAGAACTCGCTGAACTCCGCGCCTTTCGCATGCGTGCGATGCTGCCTCAAAAATTTGCGAAATTCATTAAATAAAAGTCGTGAAGAGCGGAACAAGGATGAAACTGGCTGCCGGTCCGATTGCCCATTGCCCATTGCCCAAGCCGATTGCCGATTGCCTGAGCAGGCCACAAATATTTGACAAAACGCCACTTGTGAGACGCCGCCGTCGGCGACGTCGTCAACCATTTTGGACACAAAATGCGGTAGGTAGTTGTTTTTTTTTTGTTTTCTTTTTTTTTCGTATTTTTGTTTGGTTCAAGTTCGACTGCAGGAGGTTAGCATAACTCAGAGGCAGCACATAAACTACATTCAACAGTCTCTTCGAGTTTTTGCTCCGCTTAGCTTAGATTTTCTACGTCCGCAGCCACGCCCTTTTCGTGTAGAGCTCTAACCAACTGCTAATTGAATTTTCGTAGTTTCGAGTTTGTTCAATTTTTGTGTTATTTTTATTGTAGTCCGTTTCACAGTTGGCCTTGAGACGGAAGTTGGTCGTCGTCGCAGCCGGCGCGGCGTATTAGCCACGTTTGCATGTTTATGCAAATAGCCGCCCGTCTGCGCCCCGAGGTGGAGCACGAGGCGAGAGTCGCAAGGCGCGAAAGTAGCGCCCAACTATCGCCCAGCAATTAGTCGAGAAGGTGAGCGGGTCTCGCATTGACTTATTAAGGTTCAGCCCCGCAGGGCAGCGACAGCTGCAAGTCCCGTGCTACCAAAGCGCCGCACATGTTGCATATAGAATATAGAATTTCCGATGTGGCCAAATCTAAAATGCAAACGGCTGTCGGACGCGGGGGTCAGACCGAAAAGGAGCTGCGGTCAACTGTTAACGCTTGCGCAAAAATAAGTATAAAATTACAAATGGCTAAAATATTGGTGGACATGTCCATGTCCCAGCTACAGCACAGCTACAGCTACAGGCCCAGGTCCCAGGTCCCAGGTCCAGGGACAACTGCCAACTGCCTCATTTATTTGCGCTGCATTTCCTGGCAGTGGCAACTTGTTAGTGCAACTGCCACAGCCGCTGCCGCTGCCACTGCCGATGCTGCTGCTGTTGTTGGCTTTGCAAAATTCATGCGCATGTTTGTGCCTCATTTTTGGACATTTTCCATGGCGGCAACAGCAACAACTGCAACGCATCGGAATTGGCATCAAATGTGCAAGGGCAAAAGTTTCGTTGCATTTATGCGAACGACAGCCACGGTCCATAACAGCAGCCGGATCCCCGGACCCAAACTCACAGACCCACGTCCAATGCATAGATACGCGCTAAGCGTTTAGCAAGCTCAACTTATGACTGCTGAATTGTTAAATACCCTATAATGATATCTATTGCTCAAGTCTATGAAATATGTAATACAAATGCTTTAAACTTTACTCTACTATGTTTTGTCTTTACAATATGCTTCGATTTACTCTTACTAGTACTTTCTCTGCTCAATTCACAGGTTCTTATTTCATAGCTATCCCTCAATAATATCTATTGCAATATACTTTCTCTACACCCTACTCTGCTCCAGTATTGATACCTATATAGTAGATAAAATATCCATTTTACTTTAATTTTTAGCCTTCAACATTTAGCTCAATCTACCCTCCCTGCCAGTCTCCTCTGCTCCTAGGGTATAGCAATTTATATATGTAGCATATATAAAGAGTATATCTCCATATAGTATAAACGCATTTTTGTGTATTTGCTGTCTGTTTATTTTGCTGCTTTGTCGTGGGTTTGTTTGCGTTTAGCTCGCACATCGTTTTCAAAAATCGAAATTGAAATATGAGAACCCGGCTGATATCTATATGGAGCAGGAGAGATGTGGTGGGTAGCCTACCTACATGTTGTTGGCTTTTGTCGTTTGTCGCCTTGTTTATGCGAAAACATTCGCTTTTTTTTTAGGTTTTTGTTGTCTGTTTGTGTTTTTATCTAAAACACCGGCAGAATGGCAAACAAATGTGAAGCCTGCAGAAATTACCAATGCAAAGTGGAAATAAATTATACAGTGGCAACTGGGATGCACTCTGAACCGTATGCATCCTTAATATTTAATCACCATTGAAATTGAATTGAATTGGCATATCAACCTTTTAAAGTTCTTTTTAATGTCTGCGCAGCCAACGAGTCGATGTTAATCTTAGCTCTGATTAATAATAAACCAGCAGTTGCTTAGATGGCCTCAGTAATTTGAGTGCAGGGTGTACTCGAAGAAGATGAGCTCTCTGTAGAGCTCTCCGTTGAGGAAGAAGATGAGCTCTCTGTAGAGCTCTCCGTTGAGGAAGAAGAAGAGCTCTCTGTAGAGCTCTCCGTTGAGGAAGACGAAGAACTCTCAGTAGAGCTTTCCGTTGAGGAAGACGAAGAACTTTCTGTGGAGCTCGAAGTTGAAGAGGAAGACGAAGAACTTTCTGTGGAGCTTGAAGTTGAAGAGGAAGAGGAACTCTCAGTTGAAGATGAAGAAGAGCTCTCGGTAGAGCTGTCCGTTGACGAAGAGGAAGAAGAACTCTCGGTAGAACTTGCCGTTGTGGAAGAAGAAGATGCTGTACTGGACTCTGGAAATAATATTTTGATTAATAATCAGGTTGATTATAGTCCTAGAAAGGATTACCTGTGGAAATAGGTGGCTCTGGTGTAACAGGTTCGGGTAAAGGTGGTTTTGGCTGTGAAGGTTTCCACAGTGAACCAAAGAAACTAATGAATATCGGCTTGTACATGGTAATATTTTGGTTTATGTTAAAAACATTATCTGGACCGTTGGAGCCATCTTCGGCTGCCTTTAGCTGTTTATCGATCATACACCTTTGCTCTGGTCCACTGAACCGATATCCAACATCGCAATGGCTCCACATTTTGCCCATGAGTCCAAGACATAGGTAATATGACTTGGGGTCTTTCGAATCGACGGCTTTGTAGCCGAAAGACTTTTTTGAGCATATATCCGGAGTGTATGCCTGCGAAATGCTCAGCAAAGCAATCCATATTACAATTGCTGCAAGTGAAGAATCCCATGAAGAATGTTCGAGAATTATATTTTCCTGACTTACCAAGTCGCATTTTGCAAATGAGTTGCCTAAATGCCACTGTTGTTCTTTATATACCCCAAGTGAAACTGTGAAACAATTAGCTGAGAGCTTCAGCTGAAGTGGAACAGATAGGACAGCAATGTTATCTTAACTTAATTAGCAGCCAGACGACGAAGAGATTGCAGCTGAACAATTTGACAAGTTGTAACAGCTGTTCTTTTAGTTTTCGTCGACAATAAGATTTCAATCAAATGAAAACTTATGAGTTTTGGTTTTAAGTACACCATAAATGGACCATAAACGAGCTCAAAAATGATTTTGTATTCTCATGCTGATTTTTTTTTCCGGCTCGCAGTAAACTGAATTTAAATATCGCGCTGTGAGCATAAAAAGCTAACATTTTTATATTTTTATAAATGCATCATTACAACGAAATTTTGATGGAGACTCGAACAATGTCACAAAATAAAATAAAAACTGGGGCCCCAGGTGCAGGGCGTGGGCCGAGTGTAGCCCATATAGATTACTGATTTATGACGCCGGACTATTCATTAATAGGCCGAATTTAAAAATGAGAAAAACATTGATTTTATTTGATTTTAATAGCGCCGCCCTGGGAACTCCGACCGGCTATCTGCAGTGGTCATCGACCATAAATCGGTTGTAAACTGGTCAACCAGATAAAGCGGGGGACAAAAGAACCGCTAAAGCCATCAACGAGCAACGGGACGAGGCAGTGCATCATCAGCTGCAGCTGGCAGTCAGAGTCTCGCAGTCTCGGCTAGGCCATAAATTTGTACAATTAAAAATTATGGTGAGTTTTTACAGTTCATATCGTTGGGGCAGTTGGTGGAAATTTATGTGGCAAGCGCCTGCGCTTTGCCAACATTGGCTCAAATAAATCAGAAACTCAAAATCAAAGTCGAAATCATTTTCGTTTGCCCTTCAAACTGGCCATAAAGTTTGTGGCACTGCGGCCGGGTCGCACCTTCGTCTCTAGGCTGCAGCTGGGGGCATGCAGCGAATCGTTAAAATGTAAGTGTTAGACAGGTGGAGCGCTGCAGTCGGACTGTTAGACTGTCAGACCCCCTGCTGCCAGTTGGGGGCCCGCCACACATATTTATATATATGTATATATTTATTTATATTTATATTTATGCAATAAATCAAAACACTCTTTACGCAGCGCGACTGATTTTTAATGCCAAGTCGAGCTTCAAATTTTAATTAGAAAAATTATTGAATCAAAAGGGCCACACCCCAACTCATCCCATCCCAAATATCATATCCCATATCCCATCGCCCATCTCCATTCGCAGCGACAAGTTCGTAATAAAATAATTAGACCGCACGCAGTGCAGCCAACGCAGGAATTGGAAACGGGCAATCGGGGCTGGGAAGGCAGCTTCGATAAGCCCATTAAATCGTGACATTCCTCATGGCTCAATCGTAAATCATATTGTACGCCCAAGCAGTTCACTTCACTCCAGTCCAGGCGAGCCCCATTCCGTCTGTCCACCAGCCACCCATAGATCAATGTGACTCGATAGTTCGATTGTTCGATTGAGTGCGTGTTCGATTTTTAACGACCCAAGCGACGTGCAACGCATTTGAATGCAGCCTCGACGACGCAACGTTGGCGGAGTCCATGTGGCTGCAGTTCAAATTGCACTTGAAATGCATATTTATGAGCTGCAACTGAGCATATCAGTTGCATGAAAAGGTTCGACACATATGACATATGAAACTATAGAGGCAGTTAGAATGTTAGGCGAATTCTCAAGCAACTAGTTTCATTTAGATTTCCAAGCAAGTATAATTCCCTTACCAAAATCTTCTCTAATCTGGGTTAAAGTTAAATCTGCTCAAGGAACTCAGCTGCAATAGGAAATGAGTTTCAATATCATTTATCTTACTGTCAACTCTTGGCTGTGTGCTCTGTTCTCTGGTGGTGTTGTGAGTCGAGTCGAGTTGATTAGCTCAGATCCTAACGATCATGCAACTGTCCGTAGGTAAGCGTAGGGCAACGCTCACGCACGTACCCAAATCTTGCATGCCCAATTTGGAATGTCACAGCGCTGACATCGCTGGCCGATGCCTAATGCCATCCACTTGACAGCTAACAACCACACAATAAATCGATTGAATATAGCGCGAGCTGCACCCGCGATCCCCTTGCGCAATACAAGTGTTGAGGATTAATTCTTTTTTATATGTGTACATATATGTATGTATGTATTTTTCTTTTGGGTAGAATAAATAAACACGATGCGCATTAAGATCAAATTACATGATAAGCGAACAAATGCCGATAGAGTCGATAGGCCACCGACGCGTCGGGGCGGGGTCCAAATGCCATGCAGTGGCAATGTTGTCAACGGGCTAAGGGGACAGCTGGAGGGGATCTGTTGGATTGTGGATGTATATCAACACTTGGCGATCGTCTGGGGCTGGCGTACAAATTGTGCGCGTAGGCACAGATCAACACCCGAAAATGGGACGTGCAGTGAAAAATGATTATTAATAATGTCGGGACGAGATTGGGCATTTGGGCAATGGCATTCAAGTGAGATCAAGAGGCCAAATATGAGCCAGAGCCAATGAAAAATAACGAGCCACAGCTAAAATATAACTAAACATAAAATCGAAATGGCAAACCGTTAAAAAAAATAATAGAAAGAAAACTAGAAAAGAGGCAAAAGAAACTGCACTCAGCTGCAGGACGAGTGCCCGTTGTGTCGACACCAGCAACATATGGCCATGGATATGTGAAAATGTTAGCGATTGAAATCAAACGCCCACTGGAACTCGAACTCGAGCTAGGAGTTGGAGCTGATGCTGCAGCTTGGGCTGGGGTTGGGGCTGGGGCAGTGGTCATGGCCATAGAAGCGCTTTGACTGCTGCAATTTGCATAAAGCAGGCAACGTGGTTGCAAAACTGCGCCAACTGACAATTGACAACAACAGCAGCAGCAGCAGCAGCAGCAACAGCAACAGCAACCGCAGCAGCAGCAACTGTTGCCTGCGCATGCGCAACGAAATTGTCAATTCGGCAACATGTTGGCATGGTGCATGGTCAAGTGCAGAAACAGGTTGCCACGCGGTGGCAGCCACTTCCTTGTGCTTGGTGTTTGTTGCTGCTGCTGTTAGATTTTCAAGTGCAGATTGCTGTCGTGGCTGACTTTTTGTGCGACGTTGAAATTTGTAGCAGTCAGCAATCACACACACACACACACATAGACACACACACACACAGTCACATAGACACACACGCGAACACACAAAACTGTCGCAGAACAAAACATTCAGGGCTTGGACTTGGGTCCAGCTCTGGGTAATTGTTGCCAACGCCAACGAGCAATGTCTTGGCAACATGTTGCTGCCGTCGCCGTCGCCGTCGCCGCAGCTGCTGCTGCTGTTTGTTTTGTCGATTGTTTGATAGGCAGAGACTGATGATGACCATCAGAATGATGCATTTGTACACCCATGAGTTTTGACGTGAAATCTGCACTCGTCGCCCGTCCGTCCGCCACTTGGCATAAATTTCGCATGATGCCGTTGTGGGAAATTCAACAACAGGCAACAACAGGCCTAGAGTCTAGCGCCAAGATTAATGCGCAAGTCAATTGAATACTGTACGCGCTCCGTTGCAGCTTCTGGCCTGTTGCCGTTGCCGTTGCCAGCAATTGTACGCCGGAAGCGACGATCTTGTTAATTTGATAGTCCTTGGCAATGTTGCCAGCGCCAGCTGCAATATATCATCATTAGAAATTTGTGAGCTTTCGACGCATTCGAACACGTACTTCATAATTGCAATCTTGTTGCCCCCTTTTGCCCCACACACATGTGTGTGTGTGTGTGTGTATTTCTTTGTGAAACGCCCACTCGTAACTCTAGTGCCCCACATTCCCGACAGCAGCAACCACCTGAGCCACTGAATGCAGTTACAGTTAGTTCATGTCCACACGACCATGTTGATGACGCCTCCTCCTTCTACTGGCTGTGTGTCTGTCTCTAGCTCTGTCTTTGGCTCTGGCTTTGGCTCTGGCTCTAGCTTTGGCCCGGTCTAGTCGTGGTCTGGCAATTAACACTAAAGCAGCAACAAATCAATTTGGCGCGCTGTTGCCTGTGCTGCTCTGGCTGTTGCTGTTTCCGCAACATGTTGCAGGAAGATGCGTACCAAATCGATTTGAATGCGGTGCCAATGTGAATGTTCATGTCGATGCTCTGGCCAGGCCAGGCACAGGACAGGACAGGACAGGACAGGACAGGAGAGGACAGACCAGGCGTGCCCCCATGTGATGATGCATTACCCCACACACCGAATGCCAAAAACTTTCAACAGCGACTGTTGCTGACGCTGCTGCGGCAGTTGCTGCTGTTGCTGCTGTTGCAGTTGCAATAATTGCTCCACTTGAAGCAGCAACAAATCGCCAGTGCTGGCGTTTGAGCTGCCTCAGACTCTCAACGCCGGCCCAGGCCTGAGCCTTGGAATGTACCCTCTCAGGCAAACGCCTCGCGCATACGAAATGAGACAGCCACAAAGACTAAGACGAAGACAGAGGCGGTGCTGCAGTTGTAGTTGGAGTTGGAGCTGTGGCAGGAGACGGAGACAGACGACTTGAATGAAGAGGTTTTCCGTTGCCATTTGGCTAGCGATTTTTTTTCGCTCTGTGTTCAGTTTTTGTTTTTTGTTTTTTTTTTTTTTGTGTGTGCTTTTTTTTGCGTTCATTTCCATGCTCAATTTTCCAATGTTTCCTGTGCCCAGCTAACAGCAGCAACAGCAACAGCAACATCGACGACAGCAGCAACAGCAACAGCAACAAAGCAGACGCCGGAATGCGTTGAGTTGTGCAGCCTCGCTGCAAACAATTGTGATTATCGAACATGGCTGTAGTTGCCTGCAGTACACTAACCCAAAGGTAGATCAGCTAGCATAGAGAGACTGGCTGATCTACTGACTAGCATTTATATATAGTATTTCTATTATGCACTATCCAGCTAACTATAGCTAGCGTAAGTGTATTCGCGACTTGGCTATTTGTATTTGGCTTTTGTTTTACTTGTTTCTTCGGAGAGATTCGCCAGGTACGCCGGTGGCAGTTGAGGCAGTTCAAGCAGTCGATGCTTGGATAGCAATCGTATTTGTGTTGCTCTGAACCTGGGCTGGTCGTTGTTTCTTTTTGTTGTTTGTGTGCTATTGTTGTTGCTGTTGCTTGTGTGTGTGGGGCATCGCAATATAAATTGCAGATTTCTAACGCAATTTTCATAGTTGCATCCTCGCAGCGTCTTTGACATTGCCATTGTTGTTGCTGCGGTGGTTGCTGCTGCCACAACAGCAATTGTTGCCGCTGTGCGCATTTGGCGCTGCCTTTTTGCAAATTTCCAACATTTTTAGCCAATTGAATATCTGCGCATTTCCCTCTGAATTCACAATAATTTTTAGTTATGATAATTTTTGGTTACTGCCACAACAATTGCTGATGCCAGCGCGGCTGCTATCTCCAGCGATCTAACCCACATTTCAGCTCAACTGGAAACTCTAAGTATCATCCATTGTTGTTGTTGTTGTTGTTGCCATATATCGATATTTTAGTTAGTTTTATTTATAATAAATTGCATCTGTGGGACTTTAACTCTCGTCGTGGAGTTCCTTCACCCATATTGCACTTCCTTTGGCACATTGTGGTTGCAGCACTCGTAGAACCAATATTGATTTAATTTTCTCATTACTGTCAAAGAGCTTATATAAGCAGGCATAACTCTTGCCAGCCAGCGGCTATGCAGCGTCTCTTGATGGAGGGACACCTCCTAACCACATAATTCAGCAAATTTGCAATACGTGCATGTCTTGCATAACATTTCCTTCATCACAGGCCAGAGATACGGTAAGTCAAGCAACTCAAGATATTCAAGATATAAAGCTAACAAAAAAATGTGGAAAAAAACTGAGACTCAGGCACACGCCCACGTTAATATTAATTGGCCATTTGCTATGCAAAGCGCAGGCGATGCAATAAGAGGGCCGCAAGACAGGCGACAAGACACAATGACAAAATACAGCAACAGCAACAATAGCAACAGCAACAGCAACAACAGCAACAGCAGCAACAACAACAGCAACAACAACAATGGCTACAAATAATATAAAATATTGAATATACGACAATTGCCATTCGCTGTTCGCATTGTTTGGTCGCGGGTGGCTCTCGACTTGGCTCTGACAGTGGCTCTGGCTCTGGCTGTGGCTGTGGCTGTGGCTATGAGTTTCTGGGTTCCTGAATTGCTCGCTTGGCTGCTCGTGCCCGGCAAGCAAAGTTGTTGCTGAATGGCAAACACCTTTTGACGGCGTCTGACAGCAGCTGTCATTTTATTAAATATGATTTTTTTTTCCTTTTATACTCATTTTTACTTGATTTTCCGTAGCGTACGCCCAGCCGCCCAGTCGCCCAGTCGCTCTGCTGTCGTCCATATAGCATTACAGACTTTTATCAGCGCTCAAATCCCGTTGTCGTCGTTGTCAGCGTTAACAAGTTATGAGCTCGCGGTGGTGGGGGTGGTGTGTGTTTGCAGATTGTGGGTTTGGCCAACGGTAGCGCATTGGCAACAGGTGCTTCTCTGGCTAAGCCAAGGTGGGTTGCATCACGTAGGCTGTGGACGTACGTCAGGAGCAGCTCCGGTAATTGAGCTGGACAACTGCCTTGACAACGGTATTTCCTCTTGATATTCAAGTGCAGTCAACAGGCCACCCCACTCACCCCCCAGCCACTCAAATGCTGTGGAATGCTAATACGTCCGTCGCGCCGTCCCTGGCTGTCAGTTATCAACAGGTGTTTTGTGTCCGACTGCTGATTGAGTGCCTGATTAGGCAGAGCCCACGCAAACTTTGCATCAAACTCTCAATTTAGAGCCAACATTTGGTATTCAATAACCTCGCGATGCTTGCCATTATGAACCCAATCAGTGCTAAGTACATGGCTCCCACAATGGGCACACACTCGCTCCGCGCTGGCTGCACTAATTGCGCTAATAATGGGGATTACCTGCACTCGCAGCCAAAACCAGACCACAAAAGAAGGCAAAAAGATGGCAACAAAACGATGTGAAACGCCAACGCACTAATGGACGCTCTGCTAACGACGCTTGCAACTTGATGCAGCTGCAGCTGGAGCTCCAGCTCCTCCCCCTGCTGGCCTTCGCCTACTGCTGATTGCGTCGACAAGGCGATGGCGGCGGCGGCTGCTTTGCATGCGACGTGCGTTTATTGTAATTTCATTAAACGAGAAATAGTCACAAAAATAGCCACAAACTCGTCCGACAGTGGTGCAATTAGAGCTGCAAAATTATAAAAGAGTGCGTTGGGCAAGGAGCAGCCAGCAAGCCAGCCAGCCAGCCAGCCAGCCAGGAGCTGCTCAGTGGAGTGGTTTGCCCCACCAGTGCGCGCATTTAAATAGGTTACAATTTATGAGTGGCAGTTGCAGAAACCGCGTCTGTCACTCGCCTTGTGTGGCTCCCTCTCTCACTCTCTGTGTGGTTGCGAGTGTGTGGGCGTAGGCAACAGCTACCGTCTACCGTCGGGAGTTGCCCACACCCAGCTAAGCGGCAGCTGCTGTTGTTGAGTGAAAGTGGCATATCGAATCTTTAATTTGACCGATCTCTTGGTCACTTTGTGGCCGGCACTTTGACAAGCATTTGCACAATTTACCACTGGGGCACTGCTAACCGCAACGCAAAGGCAGTTAGTTGCCGCCCTGACGCCTCACGCCCTCCAACCGCATCGAGGCTGTAGCTGCAATCCGGCTCAGGCTTTCGTCATCATAACAAATTAAAGTGCAATTTATTTTCAATTAGCAATTTGCGTGTCCGAAAATGTCCAGCAAAATGGCAGAGCCGGAAGGCCTCCAACTGCCCTGCGTCATTTTGATGCAGTGACAAACTAATATCACCCCAACTGCCCCTGCCACTTGCCCGTCCCCCTCCTCTGCTCCTGCTGTCGGCCCTTGTAATGGAAAAGTTGCATGCAAATTGCGCAAAACCGCAGCAAATTCATTAAAACAATTAGGGCGAACGCAGCTGTTGCCTGGACACACGCCTATGGCCAGCCTATATGAACCTTAGGAACAGGTCCATCGGCCACTGTTCCACCTCCTCTGCCGTCCAGTGGCCTGTCAACCTTTGGGCGCATTGTAACTGCACTTGAATTAATTGGTTTACGATATAACTACTCTGGAAGTTGTTAACTCTCTTCGAGGGCTTGTCTCAAGTACTCAACTTAAAACAGCAGTTGACCATGCAAAGCATGAGACACCACACACACACACACACATTGACTCCTAACTCATAGCAGTCACAGACAGCTCGATGATTGGTTGGGAAACTTGTTGAGCTCGACGAATGAAGAAGAGCAATCAACACGACAGCACTTCCGATGTTCTCTAAGGCGGAGCTTATAAATGAAATGAGCAAAATTCCAATTCCATTCAGGATAAATACCAAAATTCCCATCAAAATTTATACAAATATGAGAGTGCTCAGTTTGCCCAAGGATTATCTCTCTACAGGTTATTCCTCACAATTTGATGGCTTTTCAACAAGTCGCTGACATCTAAGGAAAGCATCGAGAGGCGAGTTTTATGGCCCCAGTCGGCCACCCTGGTGGAGTGCGTTGCATTGAATGGGCTGCGGCGTGTGCAGCCCTGGACTGAGCTTCGGTATTCACCCAATAAATGTCAAGACGTCTAGTTTATGTGACTATTAAAGAGGCGCGCACTGCTGCCAGGGGCAGCTTCAAAGCGCCAACTCCGGATAATCCCCGGCCAGAGATGCGCCAACGATGACTTAATGGCACAATGCCTGACCAAGTCGATGGCGATGGCGATGACGATGGCGATGGTTGGATAAGGACGCGTGCGAAAAGTCAACAACAAAGTTGAAAACTGCTGGGACAGTTGGGTCGGCTTGGCTGGGCTGCATTCAGAATTGGTGGATCGATGGATGCGCAACGGGGAGCTGCAAAAAGGCTGCAATTAAAAGGCAGCAGACAACAAGCAACAAAGCGCCGTTGGCAACGTTAACAAAAAAGGCAGCCACAGCTGTCAATTATTTCGAGTACTTTTCACCAACGCCTCACGCAGTGCACTGCCAACGAGCAGTAGACAGGAGGCCGGAGACAGGAGACAGGAGCAGACAGAAGACACCAGACAGCCGACAACAGACCGGAGATTGAAGACAGACGAATGCAACAGCAACAACAGCAGCAACAGTTGCAACAGCAGCAGCAGCAGCAGCATCATTTGACAGCAGCTCATGGCCAACGCAGCAACAGCAGCAGTGGCAAAAAATATATAAAAAACCCAAGCAGCGAGCGAAGCAAACATAAATATTGGCAACATACTCGCATGTTGGCCCAAACTGTCAAATTATTTCGATTCATGAATATTAACGCCCAACCAGCCGGCTGCCACAAAAGGCCAGCTTGGGAATACGAATGTGGAAGCCCGTCTCATCTCCGCTCATCTCCAACCCAGCCGCCAGCCTCCCAGCAAGGAGCTATCGTGGCTGTTGTTGTCCTCGTAATTGACAGCCGCACTTCTTCTGCCGCGGCTGCGCTTTTTTTTTTTTTGTCTGTGTTTGTGGCTGCTCTTTACCGAATTTATCAATTAATTAAAATTCGTGCATTTCATATACATATACATACATATATGTACATGTATTTATATAAGTGAGCGTATGGATTGTATAAAAATGAATTCATATATATATATGTGTATATATATGGGTAGATATATTCGAGGCTGGGCACTCGTAAATGACATTTTATTGCCGGCTCGATGCAGTCGCAATGTCACACAAATTATGCAATTTTTTCGCCACAATTTTAACTCGTTTTCGGTGTTGGTAATAAACCAAATGCGATTTTTTAACTGCTTTCCTTTATATGGCCAACAACTGTTCAGCGTTTGCGGTTATTGAACTTTATCGCAGTTATTAAATGGCCCACATCTTGTAATTGTCGCTGGGGGAGTTATATAACCATGCTGCAGGCTAACGATAGCATCAGCAGTTCCCGTATTTATAGTAAACATAATTTAGCTATTTTAAAAGCAGAACTTAAAGCCAATTGAGCTTTAGAATTGTGCTCCTTTAGAAAGTGACTTCAGCTGGTTGGCTGGCTGACTGAGTTCATTGACATGCAGCAGCTTGTGGCGAATGTTAAGAAGGTAGCTGCAAGAGCTGTGACCAAACATGGCATTGCCTAATTTTCCACGAGTTCATAAATCAATGTCAGCGAGCGAGCGAGGCGAGCGCATTGATTGTCTTCAATTTCGCCTGATGGCTGCTGACCCAGCAGCGAAAGCTGCTGCACCACCGAAAGGTGCAACCGGGCAGACAGTCCTTGCACGAGCTACGTACGTGTGGCAATTATGTTGCCTGCCGGCGTGTTTCCAGCAGCAGCAGCAACAGCAGCCGCAGCGGCATAAAGCAAAAATCTCTTCTGATGCTAGGCGAGACGAGACGACCGAGACGAGTGGGGCAAGCGAGACGAGCGAAGCGCGCAATTGGCAACTGTGGAGCTGGCATTAGAGCCATTTGCATATTTGGCCATTTGCATTAACACCTTCGTCTGGGGGCATTATGTAATTTCCTCTAGACCAGATTCGTATTGCTGCTCCATGTCCACAGCCATGTCGAAGCGTGACTCTGCCGCCTGGCCGCCTGGCCTTTCCCAAACATTTATTGTCCTTGTCCGCCGCGCGACACTGCCACGCCTCCCTCTCTCTTAGTCGCTCTCTCATTCTCTCGCTGTCTTTGTCTCTCTCGCCCAGCTGAATTATTACAACACTTGACGTTGTTCGGCGCGATTTCGTGAGTGCATCTTATAATGCTATTAATTATTTGCATGTTGCACCTTAGGATGTCAGCCAACTAAGCCGAGGAGGCCAAGGAGGCGACTCCAGCGGCTACCAGACGGCCAAATGCGTACACAGCCTGGGAGCAGCAGGCGAGGATTTGCACATGCCACAGCTCAACTCGAAATTTATGCCGGCAACACGAAGAAATTGTAACAACATGGCAATTTATTCCAAGGAGCTGCACAGATAGAGCAGCAGCAGCCGGAGCAGCAACAGCAACAGCAGCAGCAGCAACAGCAGCTTGATTATCTTTTATTGTCGGTGCTCTAAGCAGGCGGAGCGGGCGACTTAAACTGCCCCAGTGACAAGTCCCTGTGCCAAGGTATTCGCCTGGGAGCTGCATAACATTATCACAAGACCGTTTCCACAGCCAGTTGCATCTACATCTACCTAGACACTCTTGTTACTGAGAAGGGGGCGAGATGAAGAGCGAAGGGAGGGGGAGAGAGAGTGGGAGAGAGAGATGTATGCCGCATATTTCGCAGCCCAATTCAAGCTTTGTCTTCGCGTTTCTCATTATACTTGCAGGCAATAAGAATAGAATTCCCTTTTTACGAGTCGCCTTTCTATGCGATTTTCATAAATTCAAGCAGTGCTAACAGATTTTGATAGTTTTCTTGAATGGCGTGTGATTGGATGGAGAGAGAGAGAGAGAGAGACAGAGTTTATGAGAATTACATAGAAAGGCAATAACAATTTAATGATAATGGATATGCAGATGTGTTGGAGTTATTATCATAAGCAATAACAATTTACTTTGCTTTATCTGTAATCATTTCACAACTGATGGCATTAATCCTAAGCCTATTTTAATTAATTTGATGCCACAGCAAAACATATCATTTGCAAGAGCACAAACCAAACTCACCAGCAATTGGAGTACCAGGCTTTTCACTGATTAGATTGAGGACAATGCCGAAAACCAACAACTTCCTTGCCACAACAACAACTATAGCAATCGAGCAGTGGCAGGCTACAAACCAAAATCCAAAACGAAAGCAAGGAGCATTCATCTTTGCCAATTTGCATTTGCATTTGCATTTGCAGTGTCAGCCACAGCCACAGCCATAGCAGCAGCCCAAATGCCATATAAGCCGCCCACCTACACACACCTCGAGCTCTTGCCGCACTCACATGTAAACATGGGTATTGCAGTCATAGTCATAGGCTTTGGGCACACTTTGCTAATTAGCAGGAGGTTGGCGCGACGAATGTGGGTTAGCAATTGGTAGTACGGCAGCAGGCAAATATTGTCAGGGCAACACGCTCCAAAATGGAGCCACGAATGCACTTTGCCATCAAATTAATTAAGACAAGAATGCGAACGGGCCAAAAACCAAAGCCAAAGCTGAAGCCAAAGGCCCAAGCCAAAGCCAAAGCAAAGAAAGGCGCGAGCTGCGCTAACTACAAATAGGGCCAACAAGGCAAAAAGGGGTTAGGCCAAATACGAGCTGTTTGTCGTCTAATTAGGGATTATGAGGCGCGTTGACAAGCACAACTAATTGAGAACTAAAACCTCTTCGAAAACGAACAAACGACAACAGAGAGTGGACCACACACGTCACAGCCAAAACATTTTTGGAGGACGACAAACGGCAACAAATTGACCTGCAACATGTTGAACAACGGCCATAAAGACCAGCAACAGCAACAGCAACAGTCGCAGCAGCAACAGCAACAGCAACAGCAACAGCCACAGCAACAACCACTTGAAACGCCGAAAAAGAAACATGTTGATTGCTCTATCCGAAAAATTAATTGGACCACACACCACGAAGCAACAGCACCACCATACAAGCACCACTCAATGCCTGATGCTTGATGCTGGAAAGAGATGGCACAGGGCACGCGCAACCGCGTCTAATTAGTGCGAGCGAGAGCAAGAGAGAGAGAGAGAGAGAGAGAGAGAGAGGGGAACTACTACTCGTAGACATCACATCGTGGCTCTGGTGGGTGTCATATATATTTTAATGACCGCTACGGCACTGGGATTGCCCTCGGCTCCCAACTGCGGGCCACATCGATGGATTTTTGATAACCGCAAGCAACCGAATGAAATGGCAAAAATTAGAAATACAAAAAAAAAAAAAAAAAAAAAAAAGAAAAGGAAACCAAAAAACTGGCGCGAATGACTGCATAAATCCATGTGAAATGCAACCAAGTGACTCCCTGACTCCCTGACTGACTAACTGACTAGCTGACTGACTGACTGCCCTGACTAGCTGTCGTCTGTGGTTGGACGGGTCTATCTTAAAGATTTGCCTGCAGCTCGAGTGAATGGCAGCGGCCCTGACTCCAGATCCGTGAAGCCAAGTCGTCGTTAGGCAGCGCAAATGCAAATGCAAATGACTTTTTCGCATATGTAGGTCTCCTGGGTGTCACTCTTAACCCTATTTCCAGAGCGGCTCATAACGTTGACAATGGGTGGCCAGACGAAAGGAGCTTTGGCTTCGACTTCGTCTACGACGCTGACTGTCTGCCTAATTAGGCAGCTGCGTTATTTATTTGGAATTGTGAAACCTGATTTCAATTTATATATGATATATATTTATGTATATACATATATGTATGATCGCCGTTGGCGTTGGCATGCAACGAGCTGCGTTTGTTGCACGCATGTGCAGAAACACGTGTAAGCCGGCCTTAAATGTAAATAGAATACATAGCCAACAGGATACTCTAGCTGCAGCCATAGCTTGGCTATGCGCTATTGTTGACTGGCCTCGCCTGTGACTAGCAAACGAATACGCCCACTTTGCTAGCGGTTGGCGGTTACGCCCCCAAGCACAGTCGCCGGTTGCAGTCGCAGTCGCAGTCGCAGTCCAAGTCGAAGTTGGAGTCGCATCGTAAACTCAGCACGTAAATTATGATCAGCCAACGGCGTTGAATATTAATTGCACCGCACCAAAATGAACAAAAGCCGACACAGCAGCAGCAGCAAGAGCAGCAAGAGCGAGAGCAAGAGCAACAGCATCCATGAGGCACATTCCAGCTAGATGATGCCAGCTTCTGCTGCAGCTCCATACTTGGTGGCCAGCTCATGTGAGTGCGCGCGCATCTGTAACGGGGCCTTTGATAAGCGTCGATAATTATTGAGCAGCCGCTGGAGCCGGCTGCAGATCTTTGCTCAGTTAGAGCTTTAATTAATTTCCAGGAAGTTTCCGATCGCCAAGGCATAGGCAGTGAGTACGACGGCGACGGCGACAGCGACTGCAACTGTCTGTCTGACTATAGGGGCTTTCGTTTTCGCCGATTGTCGTCGGTCATCACTCAGCTGGAGCCGCCTGGCAGCGCCTCCTATGTCAGTGTCAACACAGCGACGACCCCCGTTGCTCATTTCTGTCTTGCTGTTTGATGTATTGTCCCTGGCCAACTGTAAGCAACAGCAGCAGCAGCAGCAGCAGCAGCAACAGCAGCAACAGCAACAGCCGACGACAAGGTGTGGTCCAAGTCCTTCGAGCACTGTCATAGCTGTTTGCGTCTAACTTGAAATATTTGCTACGGATGCGTTCCTTAACTGAGTGCCAATGAGCAGCAGCAACCGCAGCAGCAGCAGCAGCAGCAACAGCAGCAACAGCAACCGCAGCAACAGCAACAACAACAAATGCCAAATTGTGTCTTAAATTGTTGACTCAACTGCAGCAGCAACAGATACAATGTGATTTGAGACCTGGTATTTTGTCCTGCGGCCACCAGAGCAGAGAATGCAGTAAAAACAAAAACTAAATATATGTATATACATATGTATTTTATATATATAGACCAAACAAAAAAAACCTGAAACTGTTTTCTGTTTGTGTGTATTTATCATGGCCGACAAAGCGGCGCAAATCTTTCAGAAACAAAATCACAAGGCTATCAAGAGCTACCAGCCAGCAGCAGCCGCTCTGGCAACAGGGCAAACAATAATAAAAATGCCAACCACAGTTGGTGGCTAAAACAAAGCCAAAGTCTACAGAAGTTGTCCAAAGAAACAGCAAAAATCGTAAAGCCCGGAAGCGGGTTGAAAAAAGTTCAGTTTATTGAATTCTTGTTTCGATCTGAGAAACAGTTGGCGCACACAATGTCTATACGACAAGAATTATTGCAGGCACAGTGCTAGCTAAAAGTTGACGCACAATATGCAGACATGAAGTCTAAATTGAAAAACCTTAATTCTCTATATATTTTATATATTTCATAATCAACTTCTATATAAACATATAATATTTTTGTTTAGTTCACCTGGCCACATACTGTTTGCACTCAGTGAGCAGTTCACAATCTTGAGGTAAACACCATTTTGAGTAATTAGGCACGATTTTAAGAATAATTACCACCTGGTCGCCGGGCCCACATGTAGCGGCAACAAATTGCCGCCGTTTTGCCTGCTAAACAGATTTTCATTTTGATTTTTATTTATTTATTTTTATTTTTTTCTAGCTTTGATCGTATTTTGGGTTTTTAAAACAGTTTTAATCGTATAAGCCTCGAGCTCGCAGTTCGGAAGCGAATTATGCGGCAAATAATAAATAATTTGAGCTCATAAAATGCAATAAAAAGCCGCTCACAGCGCCGCGATTTATTTCACAAGATAATTTCAAACTAATTTGGTAGCATTTAGTTGGAGAATTATCGCCCGACCAACACTCGGCCGAATGGCCAAATGGCCAAATGGCGCTGCGGGAACCACAGCTGACGAATGGCATTGAAAACTGCATAAATTGTTGTGCTGTGCCATGTGCCACGCCCATTTCGAATCAGTCAAACGAGCGTGGCAAATAAAATATGCATACAAAAGTATGTAGAAACTACAATAAATAACTATGAAATATGTTTGGCAAAGCCAGACGAAATTCCTCAAGAGCTTCACTGAGATAGGGCCGTATTTTTAGATATAAAACTAAATAGTTCTATTGAGACTGCCTAGGGTATAGTTTTTATGCCGATTACCTGAACATATGACATATGTGCTGTAATCCGGCTGTAGTTGACATTAGGTTACGCCCTTTTTAGCTGAGTTACGCCCAACTGTCAATCTGTGAAAATTATAGCTCGCCACTGTTATGACAACATCTATGAGAACTATTGCATATGGAAGACTTTTTACATCACATAGAAAGAAATGCATTAATTTCTAAATACCATGAGACCAAAATGATATAAAAAGCCCATTGGGATAATAAATCTATAGCAGTTTACCTGCAAGTTTCATTGAGTCACAAAGGAAACTCTGTTAATATGCTATTCGAGTACATGAGACCACCATCGTTTGGTGACTTGCTGCCATCTCGAGATGCATTCAAGTATTTGGAAAGGGGCATGAGATTTATTGGCTGGATGCCGCCATCGAGAGACAATCCCAATTACTGGAAGTACTGCGCCTATGCGTTCTTAGTAACGGGCCTATCTGGCGCCTATTTGCCCTTTGGCTTCTTCAGCAGCTACATCGTCAACTTCAGAAGCTTCACACCTGGCGATTTTCTAACTTCCATACAGGTCGCTTTCAATTCGGCCTGCCTGGCAGTAAAGATCGCCATCGTCCTGCCGAATCTGTGGCGCTTCGAGAAGGCAAAGAAGCTACTCGATATAATGGATGTGCCGTGCTTTCAGGAGGGAGCAGGCGATAATATACATCGTTGCGTCGCACGCTGTAATTTCATCTATATGATCTACCAGACAGCGTATAGTTCATACACTCTGCTGACCTGCCTGAGCTCCTTTCTAAGCGGCTCAACCCCATGGGGATTCTACATTCCGTTCGTGGACTATCGTGCGAGTAGGACAACGTTTTGGGTGGTAGCTTGCATTGAAGTTATCATAGGATCCGCCGCCGTCACTATGGATCAATTTGTAGACGTTTATCCGGTCATCTTTGGCCTGATTTTAAGAACTCATATGAAACTCTTGATAAAGCGCGTTGAGCGATTGCGCAAAAACTTGAGCCAAAGCGACGATGAGGCCTACGCAGAGCTGGTCAACTGCATTAAAGATCACAAAAATATTCTGCAGTAAGTGAAGGAGAGTTCTAAAATTATATAATATAATTATAATTTTATATAATTATAGTTTTTCGGATATCATTCGTCCACTAGTAACGGGCCCTATATTTGCTCAGTTTCTAGCGATTGGCTTGTGCCTGGGACTGTCGATGGTTAATTTACTGTTCTTTTCGACTATCTGGACGGGTCTGGCCACGTCCGTCTTCATTCTCGTCTTGATGATCGAAACATTTCCCTTTTGTTTCATCAGCGAGCTGATTGCAGACGATGGCATCGAGCTGACGCAGACCATTTTTCATTCCGATTGGATAAGTGCGAGCAATCGTTATAAGGCGACTCTCACATTCTTTCTGCATCAGACACAGCAGCCGATTGTCTTCATTGCCGGCGGTATCTTTCCGATCTGCATGAGAACTAACATTGAGGTAAGGGCTACTAAATCAAGAGTTGAGATTAGTATGATAGAAATTCACTCTTACAGATGGCCAAGTTGGCATTCACAGTGGTAACTGTTGTCAAGCAAATGAATATTGTTGAGAAGCTTAACTGAAAACAATTTTCTGAAATTATATGCACATTGAATTGCACGTAGGTATGCTCTAAACACCTGTAGAAACAAAGCACAGCAATCGAAAAGAATAAAATATGCTTCAGCTGGGAAATTTACTGCCAAACATTTCATATGAGCAGGAATCGTTGCTAAGCTTAGCTGGAAACAATGCAAAGACGATCCCTAATCGCGTATTTGCTGTTTGCTGTTTGCTGTCTGCTGTTGCTGTTTGCTGTGGAATCGATGGCCTTTAAATCTCTTCGACAATAGAATTGCTTTGATGCTTGTTGTTGTCTTTGATCTTTTGAGTGCTGCCGGGCATTTCGAATGACGCATGGCAATGGGTTTTGCATTGAACAGCAGCTGGGCTGACTTCGCTTGTCGGGCTATTCCGATGGGAATAGCTCGGCTCGCTGGATATTGCGTATACGCAGAGGATGCCAAGTGCTAAGCCTTTAAGAGCTGCTGCATCTCTACAAGTATACAGTTTTCAGTTGGAAATAAGTGTTGCTTGTTAAATGACATCGTTTTTCATTTGTACAGCACTGAGGAGCCTGAGTCTGCCCGTGGAAGGCCGCCTCATGCGGCAGCCAGCCAGCTGGGAAACTGAGTAAAAGTAGTACAGGAAATTGAATGTTAAGACCGACACGTACAAAATAAATGCGGTATTTGGTACAAGCTCACACACTGAAGCACTGATTGTGGGTTACAGATACAGATATGGACAGAGAACACACGCACACACACACACACACACACACACACACTCACACACATGAAGATGCTGCATAAATCTATCTTTTAGATTTATGGCGCACCAGAGCAATGTTAATAGGCAAATGAGAGAGAATGAGTATGGCGAAATGTGTATCTCTGTGAGTGTGTGTGTGTGTGTGGAATGGCATAGAGAGTGTATGTACGTATATGTGTATGGCCAACTTGTGAAATGGTAATAAAACTTTGTATGCGCATTTATAGCTGTTTTATGCCTGTGACCAGGTCTGTCTTCGAAATGAATTATGAAATATTTTGGCAATGCTAAATGCAAAACGAGTAAGGCAACTCTCGCCGGCTGGCATTAATCATGGCCCAGTCGGTAAAAGGACATGGCCAAAGCTATCTGCACATAGATAAATAAATAACCGCAGCACAGCAAAAAAGAAAACCTGTAGCCAGGGCCATAAAATTGAGTTATTAAAATAAACAGCGACAGGTGCGGACTCAAACAGAGATTGAGAGGCAGAGACAGAGACAGAGACAGAGAGGGAGCAAGATTGGGCAAAGGTTAACAGCAATCAGTGCTTTTCAGCGAATGCAGGTCAACTGCGGACAGTTTGTGTCCAACAAATATTACCAATGTTTACATACGTGGCACAAAAGCGTGCCAAGTGTACCAGCAACAACAGCAACTGGGAATTTGTTAACTGACATGCGGGAGAGCGCGAAAATGCAACAGCCAAACAATTACAGCTGCCAGCTGAACGTTGCTCCAATTACGAATGCGCATCAAGGAGGCGGAGGCACTTGGCCTGGCCCAAACCAGCCAACCAGCCAACCAACCAAGCCAAGTCGTCTGTTTTGGCTCAGTCAGGCATCGCTCTAGCAGTCGCTTGCTAGTTGAATATTTGCTGCACAAGCGTTGAGAAAGCGCGATAACATTTTAACACACTCTCACAGCCACGCAGCCATGTTTACACATGGCCAGGCCAGGCTACGAGGCTGGGCCAGGCTGCTGAGTTCTCATGTGCTTCTCATGCACTGAAGGTTTTTTATCAACAACAGCAACAACAACACCAACAACGACAGTAGCAGCCGTTGGCAGCTGGCTGCCGAAAGCACAATTTGACCCTTTGCTCTGCACTATTGGGATAAGATATACGAAAATGAAATTTCAGTTCATTTTGGGCAGCCCGATAAAGCCCTTAAGTGCTGTTGCTGATAGCACTCGAGGCTGTTAGTGAAAATTGGCCACTCTTAAGCCACTTCACAGCGACTAGCTGCAAAATCAATTGGCCAACCATACACCATATACCATGCACCATATTGAGCTGAAAACCTTAGCAGATCTAGTCAGCCAGCGCATCCTTATGGCAGTGCATATGGGAGCGCAGAAACCATCGACCACACAAACGGGTTGACCCATTTTTAACATTTCACTGCGCCGCATTGCCAATAAATTAGCATATAAGAGCAGACAGGTAAAACACATTCAAAAACGAGAAACGGAAAAAAACAAGAATTATGTATATAAATAAAAAAGGGGGAATCATCATCATCACATATAAGGATTTTGCCTCAAATAGAAACATTCCCAGACACAGGTTGAAAATACCAACTGAATGTCATCCTAAGAGTAGGCCACACTTTTTGTGCGCACGTCTGGCAGACGGTCTGTGCTCTTAAGAAATACGTTTCAATATTAGAAATAACACTTTTGTATGCATCTTTAATGCTATCGAAAGTTTCTGCTGCACATCTGCACAGACACAGACACAGAGACAGAAAACAAATAAGCATTCGATTACAGTTTTTACAGCTGGAGGGCATAAAAATGTTAAATTTATTTAATCCAAATATTCGTGGTGCACTTCCTTTGTGCCTTTTTATGTTGCATATACAAATTGCCAAAAGGATTTTCTTGCCGAAAATCCACTCTGCATGCATACAAATAATACGAGAGATGCAAAGAACAAAAAAAGACGGCTGACCTGAATACCAAATACCCTGTAACGATTCTTAATTATACATAACTATTTTGTTAGTATTAAACTCACATATAAATAAACGTTTCAGTAGATTGAGGTCTAGTGTTTTAGGATAAATACCAATGCATGTATAATCAAATACCTAATATTGATATTCATTAAATATTTGTGTATTCCAACATGAATCTCAAAATATCTATGTCAAGCCTTGACATGTGATTAAAACATGTTAAGTGTTAAGCTTTAACTGTTCGCTTTTAATTAAAAGGTATAGCTCTACAACACAAGTTTTGTCTGTGATAACGTAAAAAAGGTTTAATCGGGGATGCCCATCTAGGACAAACCCTGAACCCTCTAGCATACTCATAAACTAAATTTCAAAAAGGCCGATTCGAGTTAACAACCAATGCCAAAAAAGCGAATTAAGCAATTTAGATTTTAGAACTTACTAACACTAAAAACATCGATATTTGGTTAATTTCAAAACAACATATTCATATAGAACATATATGCTCATGTTTCAGTATACATAAGAGTACATATATACAGCTATACAGCTATATGTAAAGTGTTTATTGAATTCTATCCATGCCATATTAAAGATTACTCAAAATAAGAACAAAGATGGTAAAGAACTAATGTTCATGTTCAATTTTATTTGGTATATAATTTTAAAGATTATTAATGTTATTTGTAAAGATTTTTTATGGCTCATTGATGTGTTGATCAATCCACTTTAGGAAATATGGAACCCGAGTAAAAACATTAGGTTTATAAAAAGGGCAGAACGCACTTCCAAATGATACGATACCTATCACAGTGCTAGAGCCATCCGAGTTTCTTTCAGCCAATGGACCACCAGAGTCTCCATAGCATCCAGTACTCTTACTAGGCGCGGTGCATAGGTAATGTGAATAAAACTTTTTATCATATATTAAGGACTCGCATTCCTCATTGGATATAGTTTTCACGTTCATATATTGCAAATGGTCAGGTTTTATGAAACCTAAAAATATTAATATATATTATACTGTACTGTAGAATTATTGATTGTTGATTTTGATACACACCTTCAATGCGGCCCCACCCGGACACAACTACATTTTTGTCAACATAAAGGTTATCTGGTTCTGGCAATTTAGCTGGTTGAATATACTTGTTGAACTCCAGGTCATTTGGTAGTTTAATTAAAGCAATATCGTAGGCAAATTCCTGTTTATTCCACTGTTCATGAACCACATAACTGTCAGCTCCCACGATAACAATTTGCTGTCCCGTCTCTTCGCTATTACTTTTATCCACGGCTCCTAGATAAATTTTGATCCGTTCGCTTTTGGGGATTGCAAAGAAATATAAAGTGCTACATTGGTTGATTCATTTACTTAATCAGCTTTTACCCACATCTTGTTTTTTGTATCCAAACAATGAGCTGCTGTGAGGATGGTCCTTTTACCGATTATAGTTCCACCGCATTGTCCCTGCCATTTTTTTTTTATTTCAATATCATAATAGACTTGGTAAGGAAACTGTTGGGGTTTTGCATTTTCACCATTGATAATGCGTTCCAGTTGGGTGGATTTAGATTCCACCTGAACCAGACAGAAAAGTACCGCCACAAGGAGAAACTGCCATCGATGATGAAGACTTTCCATGTTGAAATGTAAGGGCTATAATGAGAACTTTACGAAGTCGCCGGGCTTAAATAGCAAACATTCTTGACAGTTGCAATACATCATGATAAGACCTACGACAGGCAGCTTATGAGTTTTGTTTTAATGGCATTTCATTAAAAAATGGATTAAAAATTGTATATCTTTTAATTTGTTTTCAGCTATATTTGCAAAAAGAAGAGTGAGTACAAATGACTTAAAGGATTTTCATAATTTAGCATTGGTTACAAGGAATGGGAATGGCTGACTAACGCTGTTTCATACCTGGGCGTAACGCCATCATATATCAATTGAGTGCAATTGCACTTTCCTACACACCCAAAGAGTAACACGCCAGAAAGCTCTATTCGCGGATACCTGATACCCTGAACCTATAGCATACACATCGCTATACGTGCTATGCAGAGACTTACAAAAACTGTCAATTCTCTAGGTCTTATGGCTTCTGAAATCGACAAGCAAACAGGGCTTAATTGACTCAGCTCGTCGCTCTAATTAAGAATATATGTATATACTTTTAATAAGAACAATATATGTTACATACATTTTAACAAAACCATGAAACCCTGATTTGCCATTTTCAATGGTTGAGGGTATACAAAAAAAAAAAACATATAAACAGTCAATGAACACCGAAATTTACAAATAACTTAACAATTTGCTTTGGCCCTGTTGACGTGGCCCACACGGGGCCAAGGTGAAGGGCGAGCAAGCGAAGTCATCACGACGATGACGACGACAACAAAAGCAACGTCAACAGCAACAACAATATCGAGCAGCAACTGCTGGTGAAAGTTAAGGCCAATCATTGCAATAATGCCAATCCAGTGACAACAACAATTGCTAACAGAGACGTGAATTTCAATACGAACTACACAAGTGAGTGTGTGTGTGTGTGTGTGTGTGTGTGTGTGTGTGTGTGTGTGTGTGTAGTTGCCACATGTCTCAGCAATGCGATCATGATGAGGATCACAGTGAATGATCCAGCTACAACAAGAGAAACAGATACAAGCTACAAGAGATACGCAGTCAATCTGCAGTCTCATCGCATCGAAATCTTGTCCTGTCGCCGTTCCGTAATGCTAATTCTCTGACATTCTCTGAATATATGATCGATATGCCATATAGGGGCAGAGCACAGTAATGGACTGTATGCATAACTGTATCTACTCAAGAGCCCAAAATTTAAATTCAACTTAGTTTTTACAAAAAATTAAAGCAAAATAACAGAATTAAGAAAACACATGTTTTGAAACAACGAGACTTTTCTTTCACTCGGTTAACCGAATAATAATTAGAAGAAACGGAAGATCCAACCGAATTTGATGTTATCTTATTTTACTTTGGAATTTAGACATAGCTTATATATGTATATCCTAAGCTCATAAAAAGGGATAAAAAGGGGGAAATTAAATATATAAAAAGGGAGTCTATATTAAGGCATATACTAAAAAATATTTAAAATGGTATTTCGAGATACATATTTATATATAGTTTATGCCTATGAAGAAGAGGTCCAAGACCTGTATTCTTGATCATGTAAAGCATCTAAGCTTATCTAAATTGCTCTTACTTACTTACTTACTTTAACAATAATTTATTGCATTTTTTATTACAGGGTATCGTGGAGCCATAAACACACTTTTCGCATATGCTTAAGCTTTTTATTAGTGGATTTTCTCAAACCGCTCCTATCTCTCAATCCATCGCCCATTTTCGACTTGAACTCGTCATAAATTTTAATACACATTTTGGTTTGCAAATTGCTCAAAAGATGCATTTCTCGTAGTCCCTCTCCATCTCTTTCTCCTCTCTCTCTCTCGTATAGTTTTTTGTTGTCCTTTTGCAAGCACAACAGCAGCGACAACTGTGACGAGCCCGTCAACTTTTGATTGACTGGCTAAGTTCAACTGATGTGGCTCTTGGCTTTGGTCTCTTGTATCTTGTCTCTTTGCTGTTGACTGGTTGGCTGGCTGGCTGGCTGGCTGGTTGGCTGGGTTGGTTGTCTGGTTGGCTGGCTGGCTCCTTCCCTTGAGTTAGTCCACGCACTCACATAGAACGGCAGCAAATTGCATAATTTTTACATAAATATGCTGACGTGCATTCATAATCATAAAAAGGGCTAAAATTCTTTGTATTGTTGCTGGCTTTTGTTCTCCGCTTGGCCCCGCCCGCCTCCTGGCCAGCTCGTATATTGTTGCTCTGTTATTTATTTGGCCTGCATATATATAGGTATACATATTTTTTTTAATATGCAGCCTAATAGGCATTCGTCTTCTTTTTTTTCTCTCTCTCTTGTTTTTTTTTTTTTTTTGTGTTTACGAGTTCCATTCCCGCGCCCGAATTGACAAAATGTATGCAAAGTTAAAACAGCAACAAAAGGGCAAACGAATAGTGCATAAAATATTTATGATATCGAATTGTATTGGCATTATTTCAAGCTTCAATGCCGGCTTATAAGTCACAAACTAAACTAATGTACATGAATTACGAATGCGTACAAATTCAGACATTCGCTGAATGCAGAAAATGGCCATACAGGTGCAAGTGCAGGGAAACAGGCATGCCTAAAGGATTTGCTGACTAAGCTGTGAGTAAAAGAAATATTTCAGATTTTTATTATATTTAAAATCAAATTTATTTAACTCAAATCAGAAGCAAAATAAAGGTTGAAATGGCTGACTAAACTTTAAGTAAGCTCTAAGGCACAACTATTGTGGAATTTCTTTCTGCCATTTAATAATGTTGATTTTACTTTAATCTTAAGCATCTTTACATCTATATGCTCAGCCCACATGGCTGTTTCTATATGCTCATCCTTAACGCACATTCGGACTGTAAAAAGCAACGAGCTGTGAGAGTCAATTGCATGCAAAACTGTGCCATTGTCAGATGCTGCGATGACAAAAGGGGTAGCCGGAGTGCGGCCGATATATAGAGGTGGCCGGGCCGTGACTGTGTGTGACGACCTACGGCCGCACAAAGGGCAACAATGCTGGGCGGTGGACAAACAAGGACAGCCACAAAATGGCCACCGCAAAGGCAGCACCAGCGTATTGGCCATAAACGACATGCGGCGGGTCAAAAGGACGCCCACACAACAGCACCAGCAGCAACAGCAACAGCAGCAGCAGCCACAGCGACAGCGATAGCAATTGCCTGGTCACAAGGATGATGGCGAGAACTTAACGCACAGGCAACAGCAGGCAGGCAGGCAGGCAACCAGGCAGGCTGTGCCATGGTTTGTTGATGGCTAGCCGTACTGCCTAGCAAATGTCGTTATAAATGGCAGTCATAATAAGTGGGTTAAATGGCCAGACGCACGGCGTAAAGGGAGCGACGACAGGCAGCACTGGGTCTCTGTGTCAGTTGTTAAATGGCATGCGGAGCGGGCGGTCATGTGTTGATTCGCTGTTGATTTTGTCGTGTGTCTTGGCCAAAACTAATTACCGATAGTTCAAGGGGTCACCTGTCCATGGCAAAGTCTTTAAACTGCAATTAAATGCCACTTGGATGCTTTGGCCAAGGCGTCGGCCAGGCCAAAACTGAGGCGATTATAAAGCAATCAAGTTACCATGGCTGTGGCTGTGGCAGTGGCTGTGGCAGTGGTGTGTGCAACATTTCGCGAACTGCTTGGTTCTCTGTCTGCCACATTCACATCATTTGCAAAATCATAATTCGCGTGTTAAGCGCGCATTAGTCTCACGTTGATTTATCACAGCAGGTACCACGGAAACAGCTATAGAAACTGGGTCTGGGTCTGGGTCTGGGTCGAAACTGGTAACTGGTAACTGGGTCCTTGCGCCTCCACCTCCCTACGCCGCCCCCTGCTCCCCATCCATCAACTCCATTGGCTCAGCAATGAGCAACAAATTGGGTCCGCTGCCAGCAGAGAGTGGTATGCGGTTTTAATAACCGAATTCGCAGCTAATTTCGAGCTGAAAGTTTGCTTGGACAGTGCCTGCGGCGTGTGGGTGCGGCACGGATTAGAGATGAGCGCGTGAGTGCTCAAATTTTTGCTATAGATCCAATTAAGATTATGTGAGAGAGCGTGAGCTGAACATGGGCTCAGCCAACTCATCCTGGGCCCATCTCTAAATGGCATTCATCAAGAAGCGCCTCTTGAGCACACACAAGCAACCAACCAGATGCCTTCCAACCAACGCTCGACCAGCTGCGCATTCGTTAAGCCAACGACTTACTTTTTGGCTGCTTCCAGCCGCTGCCGCCGCTCCTGCTGCTGCTGCTCCTGCTGCTGCTCCATGGCAAAGTGGAGCAAATTTATGCCCAATTTCATGCGAGTGGCAAATGATTTATGCGACAGCGCGTTGCAATTGCCAAAAAGGATATGTGCGTTGATTTCGTTTGGCCCCAGGACAAATAACTTCATTACGTTCTCTCGCTGTTGCTCTTTGCTTGTCGTGGGTCGCCCCGACCCCGCCTCCGCCTCCGCCACCGCACCAGCCGAAAAGGTTGCCCCCTTTGGGTAATGATGTTTCATGTTGTTGCTGAATGTTGTTTGGAATTGGGATTGGGTTTTGGATTTGAGGATTGTAAAATATATGCAAAGCAAATCGCACGATTCTCGTGATGTTGCTCATATTTGGGCACCGTAACAAGCGCAGCAACACGCGACAACAACAACAACAATAACAACAACAACAGCAGCGAAATCAGCTAGCTGCGACAACGCGCGAAAATCGCATTCTACTTATGGCGTGAATTTCGCGATCGTCTGCTAAGCTATTTTTTTTTTTTTCTTTTTTTTTCGCTCTTTTCGTTCGCCTTGGCACTTGGCACAGCCGAAATGCGATTCAAATTCCCAAATTCAAATTTAAATGCAACAGCAACAGCCAGAGCCACATACAAATCGAGATGCATAGAGCCTGCCAAAATGTTGTGCTTAGAAATTGGCAGGAAGTCACGCCATTTGAACCATTTGTTTGTTAACAATAAACCGTTAGCAACATGACGCTGATTACACATGCATCCACAGTAAATGACAGCATTTATCATTAGGCCAGCTGAAGGCAGCAGCAGCAGCAGCAGGACAGCATTATTTTCAGTTAATTGCAAATGCAATGGCCACAAAAGAACTTAAGATCATCGAGCAACTGTCAGCTTATGGGATTTCATTGACAGCCTCGCGTTGCCCCAGTCAAAATGTCCTTAAAGCACGTTTGCAGACATCTCTTGTTGCTGTTGCTGTTGCAGGGACTGCTCCTGCTGCTGCTGCTGTTGTTTTGGGCAGTACGTTGTTGTTGCACGCACTTAATTAAGACGACAAGTGAACGACCTCAGCTGTCAGAGCGGCTAACAGCTGCTGGCAACAAAAATATTAAATATGGTCAAAATGTAGCCTAAGACCCACTCAATGGCAGGCAAGATGTGCAAGATAAGATAGCCTCCAACATGGCTAACAGACACCAAAAAAACAACAGCAACAACAATGACAAATCATAAAAACTTTTATCATTTTAGGCTTAAAAGAAATTTAAATATATATATATATATATATATATATGGGAATGGAATGCCAAATCTTATTGGCCACAGTCGCCTGGTTTCGCTGCCAATCGATCAGCGTGCGTTTGCGATCTGCCAGGCCACAAACAAATAAAATATGTTTTGTGTATTAATAAAAGCCCGAAACGATTGCACTTCACACCTCATTGAGATTGGCCATAAAGATGCCTTAATAACTCAGCTAAGCTGGAGACGACGAACGCAACTCTGCAAGTTCCTGCCTGACTGCCTGCTGCTGTTGCTGTTGCTGTTGCTGCTGCTGTTGCTGGCCAGACTGGGCTGTCAGTATCGTTTATGGCTGCCCATATTTAATTTGCCGCTTCGCTCGATGGCCAATTGAAGCGTTTCGATAAGGGGCCAAATTCATAAATATGAAAATGGCTTCATTTCGTGCGCGATTCAGACTGGATTGGACTGGACTTGAACTTGGAGTTGGAGTTGGAGTTGGGTCTGGGAGTTGCCCTTCATATCGCTTAAATTAAAACTTAAATTTCAACACTCGCTGCTCGCGATACGGGACCATATTTTACGGGCCCAAAGCAAACACAATAACAACAACAACAACAACAACAACAACAACAGCAACAGCAACAGCAGCAACTCAACTCGGTGGCAGGCTGACAATGGGAAAGGCGTTGCAGCTTTATCTGACAAATGCGCGTATATCTCGAAAGTTGTTGCTGCCGAAATGAAGCGGCAACAGCAACTCAAGCAACAGCAGCAGCAGCCCAAACGAAACTGACCCTCACATTCATTTATCAATGCTGTAGAATATGTCGCCGTAGCCAGGAAGAAAGTGCCAGCCAACAGCCGCACCTCTAACGGCTGCTGCAGCAACAGTTGCTGCTGCTACTGCTGATGTTGCTCCCGTAACCATTCAGCTAGTTGGCCGGCGATCGTAGAACTAACCGAGTGCCGCCTTGTCTTGATCTACCGCCGTCGAGGCCCGGCTACTTCATCATCATCTCAAATGTGCGGCGCGTAGTCATGGCCTGACATTTTTGAGTTGCTGTTGCCGTTGCCGTTGCCGTTGCCGTCGCTGTCTATGTGCCGGCCGCAACGGCAGCAAAAAGGTAGCAACATCCACAACAAACAGCAACAAACACATCATGAGCACACAATAACAAACACAAAAACGGCCAGCGAAGCCTCCCAATGATTAATTGACTTTCAAAATTGCTGAAATTTTTAATTTATTATACGCGCCAAAGTGATTAATCAGTAGACAAAGCTGCGGCCAAGCACAAGACGAAGAAGGAACCAGAGGGTGAGGGAGAGGGTGAGGGAGAGGGCGAGGATGAGCGCGAGGGCTGCCCAGTCGAAAGGTAACAGCGGCAGCAAGAAACTGTCTGAGTAGAGTACACGTAGGCAGCAACTGAGGCTGTGAGATTGAAAGTGCTGGGCAGCAGCCAGCGGCAGCAACAACAACACGACAGCAGCAACATACAACAACAACAACAGAAGAAGATGAAGTAGTTAAATGAGTATATTAGTTGTACCTTGTATTCATCTTCATTGTAAATCTATTTTCAACTAGTTTTTAGCCAAGCTTTAATCCTGAACAGGTATTATGCAGTCGCTTGCACCCGATTGCTACGTTTTTTATTTACTTGCTGTCTTTATGTCGCCTGCAATCCTTTGAGCACATCAGTCAGCGTCAGCAACGTTTAATGCTTTTAATTGCCGCCACTGTAGATGGCTGCTGGCTGCTGCAACATGTGGCAGTTACATTTAGCAAGATAATTTAAATTTAGCTTAGAATACAGTGGAGCTGCTGAGCAGCATCTCTTCAAGGCTTTGTAGGAATTTAGCCAGCAACACCTATGCTAACGCTGCTGCCACACAACATAAGTAACGAAGGGCGTACTTAACTTTTAGCGACGTCTGCCACGCCCCGTGGCCCAGTTCAAGGAGTGCGTATGCATTAATTATAGCCGAATATAACAAAGGAAACATAAATTTTCCAATAAGACACTTTCCTTGTATGCTCGGCCGATCTGCTGGCTGGGCCCGGCTCGTAGGAACCAGGAACCAGAATCACTGGCAAAACAAAAAAGAAGAAAAGAAAAAAATCAACAGAAAACCGTTAGTTAGCATTTTGAGTGGTTGTGCGTTCCGCTGCTTTTGATGTTCGGCGCACAGACACATTAACATAAATATGAGCGAAAGATAAGTGAGGAACAAACACACCCAGCGCCCCAAACTTGAGGAATGGGAAAAAGCTGTTGCCAAAAGAAAATATCTGGCCAAGGCTCATTGACATGCGTTAGACAAGTAAGCGAACAAGAGAGAGACAGACTGAGACACAGAGACAGAGAGAGAGAGAGAGAGAGGCAGCGAGTGCGCGATAACAGGCCAATGGGCGGGCGTGTATCAGGGGCGTGACCTGTTGCATCTGGCAAGGCAAGAAAATCTCAATAGATGATCGTAAACACAATTACGTTTTGCGGTCAGAGCAACAACAACAACAATAATAACGACAACAAAACAAGCAAGAGAACTGCAGTCGGGCGTAAGCGACTGCTTAATGCGCGCCAATAAAATACTTAAAAGGAAGCTGATCAGCTTTTATATTGCCTAATGGGCCGACCATATGTAAGAGAGTTCAATAGTTCAATAGTTTCATCTGCAAACACTTTCTGATCCTACAACTACAACTGTAAAAGATGTAGCTTTTCCCATTTGCCACGCCCCTAAGAGACATAGATATATATTATATATTTTTAACTATGATTTTGTAAAGTCTAGCTTTATATACTCTTTTAACCTTCATGCACGAGTATCAAAAGTGGGTGTGCCCGCAACAACTGCAAACGCCGGCAACATATATTTGACGCATCGCTGGCAACATTCAAATGTTGCAACAGCAACTTAAAGATGTGGCAGCCACAGCACAGCATAGAAGCAGCTCAGCTACATACAGCTGATGATGATAATGATGTTGCTGTTGCTGTTGCTGTTGCTTTGGCTGTTGCCGTTGCTGATGAGTAGGACAATATCAAGGCTTGTTGCCGTTGTTGATGGGCCAATGTTTCGGTCAGTTGCCATAACGAATCGCAATGCGGTACAGTGCGGGCAACACATTAAGGGTTGTCTTCCAGTTTGAGAGGCGGCGGCAACAACGCGCAATTTATAAAATGTCTTAATTTTTTTCCATTGCCATTGCCAGCAACAGCTAAAGCTACAGCTACAGCTACAACAGCAACATTCGGGCGGGCGTCAAGCGAAAACGCCGCAGGAAGGCCAGGCCAGGCCAGGCCGGGTCCATGTCCATGTCCAGGCCCAGGTCCAGGTCCAGTTGGCTAAAATGACTGACGCTGATGCCTGTCAGTTCGTCGGACAGCCGGCAACTTGTTGTTGCTGTTGTTGCTGCTGTCGCCGTCATCAATTTTTCGCAGGATTGTTGCTGCTGCAGCCGCTGCTTTTGCTGCGGTTGTTGCTGTTGCTGTTGCTGTTATTGTTGTTGGTGGCGATAAATTGCATTTTAAGCGTATTTTCCCTGGCATTATTATGACTTTATAAACTCTGCGGGCTTTATGCCTTCGCACAATGGGCACTTTGCATTTGTTGTTGCTTTCACATGGAATACGCCTATTGGCGCAGCCAGTGCACAAGGTGTGAGAGCTATTTATATATATATATATATATATATATATATATAGAGAGAGGGAGACAGAGGGAGAGAGAAACGTATACCCTTTGATTGGCAATGATGAAATGCACTTCAGGCGGTGGTTAGGAGGCAAGGGCTAGCCAATCGGCCCACTTGATGTGCTGCCATGTTGCTCGTCTGTGCTCGTAACAAGATAATTGCTTAATTTGATTAGCAATTGTTGCCGTTGCCGTTGCTGTTGCTGTTGCTGTTGCTGTTGCTGGCGGCCAACGCACCGCTGGGCGTGCAAATTGCTAACAATTTTGATATTTAAATTATTGAGCCTGTTGCCGAGCCGAAACGAGTCGAACAACAGCAACAACTGAGCAACATGACAGCTCAATAAACATTCCATCAAGAATGGAGTGTAAAAATCCAATTTTCATAAGTGGCCGCCAGCCGGGCAACTGCTGCTGCTGCCGCTGCTGCTGCTGCTGACCACCAGCTACTGTCCACATAGCCATTCAATGTCCATGTCCTCCGGTCTTCCTTCCGATCTGCTGCCCTTTTGCATTGGCATAAATTAGCAACTGTTGCCGCTGCTGCAGCTGCAACCGGACAGCAGCATAGCTCCTAATTATGAAATACACTTTTTATAAGTGCACTTAATTTGTCAATTATACGACCTCGAATAAAGTGGAAAATACAACAAATACGTTTCCTAATTGAATAAATAGTTGTAGATATAGATGTTCAGAATTGATAGACTGTCGGAACACGCTTAATGCAATGCCATCTTCTTCAAATGCTCGAGTGTCCGATTTCAATGCAGCTTATCGCGCTGGCCTCGATAAATTGGCTACCACAGTGGAGATCGGCTACGAGCTACAAGCAACAAGCTGCTGGCCATGTACTTAAATTTGATATTTTAATAAATTAAACGCAACGAAACTAATGCAACCAACACCCGCTGAACGTGCACGAGAATCGAATGAGAAGCGCCCAAATGCCGACTGCTGTTGCTGCTGCTCCTGCTGCTGCTGCTGCGGAGCCAAGATCAATGATCCGGTAGCTGGTGCAAGTGGCTGGGGCCTCAGATGCCTGCCAACTGATTGCAATTTGAAATATTCAACGAGCAAGCGCACAACAAGCAACAGGAACAAACGACAAGAACTTCTGTTGCGGCCGGACAGCTGGGCGGACAGCTGAGCGGAGCTGAGCTGAGCTGAGTTGAGCTGGGAACGCAGACGCAGTCGGGACAGCGACTAAGTAGAGTGGACCCAAACATGATTGGCATGCGCCCAGTGCCCAGGACCGATGAGCTGCCCAGATCAGCCTAAGCCTGTAATGAGCACTTCTCTCCCTCTCTCTCCATCTCTCTCTCTCTCTTTCACTATGTGAATGTGTCTGCCCACCAGGCTGTGGCTGCGAAATCTACTGTAGTACCTACTACACACTACCTACCGGTACGATCAGCGATAAGTGCAAGCTGCTCATATACGAAATGGTTTTAAATTTTTCGTCTAGTGTTTGATTCTTATTAAAAGATTGGCGAAAGCGTCTTACAAGCGTCTTTCCAATGCGAATTGCAAATGTCGTTTGTCCGCCTGCTTAAAGTCTCCTTCTCTCTCTCTCCCTCTCTCTCTCTCTCTCTCTCTCTATCTACCTTCTAAGATGCCAAAACTGGATACACAAAGCGCACTCGTTTGCCTACCCAACCCAAATCACACTCCATTCACATTCACAGTCACATTCACAATCACATTCACAGTCACATTCACATTCACATTCGCATCCACATCAACGGGCATTGGAGAGAATTGTAGCCGGCTGATTCCTGCATACAATTAGCCCACAACATTTGTGCAACAAAATGCGCTTGTAATTTATTTAAATCCCGCTCCCCATCAACAGGTCCATTCCGCAAATGCGATCTTATGAGCCATAAGCCTAATCGGCCAACTGATCAGCGAACAGTTAAAGACAAAGCCAAAGAGGCAACAGAAGAATGAGGGCTTGGCCTCTCAGCTCCATCCAAGCACTTGACATTGCAGATCCGGAAGAAAGATGAAAGGCTGCAGGAGAAACCCTATTGCCAAATAGTTGTCGAAAGTGTGGGCAGTTCTCCCGCATGAGCATCGCCTGAGATTGCTAAGCTCTGCCTATATAGAAATACTTTGTTGATTAGCATATCAGGAACTCAGTCTCTTCATGCTATCGATAGCTCAGCTTTGAGCCCAGTTTATTGCTCATCCCATCTCCCATCTGTGGCTGTGGCAAAGGAAACTCACTTATTTATATGTGTATTCTAACGGCTCTAACAAATTGCTTCTCATGGGCCACTTCTAATAACAAGAAACATTCAATGCCACGAGATATCTGGGCAATTTATGTGGTCACAGATCGGACAACAATTTCGACTCCAGCTCAAACTGCAACTCCAGCCCCGAATCATGAATGAAGCTCTGCGATAGTGCTGACCTGCCCCAAATTGTGTGTGCGCGAGGCTCGTGTGGAACGCAATGCAATTACTTATCACAGTATGCAGCCCAGTCGGGGCACACACAGGGGCAGCTGGCGGGGAGGCCAAGAGTATCTGGCAGAGTGGCATTGAAATTACTTCACAGTGCGGCTGAAACCTATGTGTATGCAAATGCAATGTTGTCTAGGTGCCGTGTCGTGGACACGACTATTACCTGTCACATTGTCAGGTGATTGCGAAATTGTTGCGTTACGCCAGCGCCCAGCGACCGTTGCCCATTGCCCATCGCCCATCGCCCATTGGCCATTGGCCATTGCCCGTCGTCCGTTGGGAGAGTTGGCCTTAAATTTGTGGGAAACATCAACTGAAACTAAGTGCCGGCCATTGATGAGGGGTCCCCAGTTGGAAACGTGACTCGAACGTGACGTTTGTGCAAACAGGAAGATTCAACTGACAGCAGCCGCGGCAACAGTTGGCGCTCTTGGGACACCACCAGCCGAGTACCAAGTACCAACTTCGACTCACTGTCACAGTCCCAGACAGACAAGAGTTAATACAGTTCAACTCGAGCTCTAGCTGCAGCTGGAGCCGCAGTTGAAGCCAGAGCTGACTTGATTGCCGGCGACGTTGCTGGTGGTCAAGGCAAAAGGCAAGATCCGAATCCAAAACGGTATTCGCCAAATTACTCGTACTTAAACGTTTGTTGTTACTGCTGCTGCTGCTGCTGCTCTTGGCCATGACTTTGATCAGGGCGTTTCGCCCTGCATTTGGACTTTATCAGCCGCTTACATCATAGGCCAATACACAATATGCCATGGCTTTCAAATCAAATTTGCATTGTCATAATTTACAATTGAGCTCCGCTTGGGTTGGCTGCGATGCGTAGGCCGAGCTCGGGCCAGCATGTCCCATGCAGTCGGCACAAAAGCCGTGTAATTGATGAAAGTCTCCAATCGCTATTAATGTCATCGATAACAACATGGCTGAATGGCTGAATGAATGGCTAGCTGGCTGGCCGTTGTGAGCGGCCAACTGGCCCCACACCGACACCGACGACATATCTGCATTTGCAGTGCTCGAAATGGTTTCGACTCTGTGGATTTGTGACTCTGTGGCTCTGTGGCTTACAAGCTCATAAACATTGGCGACACAAATCAAAACATGTCACAAACAGTTGCTACGCCTCAAAAATTCTTGGAAAAGCGTTTTACTTCCTGGTGCCAGCGCTGTCAACATCTGTGCCTTGCAGCCCTTCCACTGATTTATGAGTCGCGTCAATTGCCAAACTCTAAGTAGCTAGACAAACAATTACCAAGTCCTATACGTGGACTTCAACAGACAAACAATATGAAGAGCTCACTCCACCCATTCAAATTTTACCTGACTTATCTTACACACACACACACACACATGCAATGTGCCACATACCATACAAAATAAAAATAATCAGATGTCCTGCTTATGAATCTTTCGTATTCTCAGTTAACTCAGCAACGCCTTAAAGCGTCTTGAGCAAACACTTAAGCCTAAATGCCAGGCCTTTGTGCCTTATCGAAAGAAAGTCGTTTAATAGCTCATATACATAATGTATGTGCTTGTGTGCGAGTATGCGTGTGTGTGTGTGCCAGAACATAATCACTAAATCAAAACTTCAGACATGAGAAATATGAAAATTGAAAAACCGTTTCAGCGGGGCCTCAGCCTCAACAGATTCCAGGAAATAAGCCAAAGAGGAACAACAACAACAACAACAACATCAAAAGCTGAAACAGCTCCATTGATGCAGCATATCTCAGAGTGGCGGCTGACTGGCAGAGTTGCAACCGAAATGGCCCGAAGCGCGATACTCAACACTTCAAACAAGTTTTTGACACCGAAAAACCCAAAAAGAACTATTCTCTTTGGCACACCGAAAATTCTATGCCCTGCTATATAAAATACACATTACTTAAACACAATTCTACAATACAATAAACAATATAGAAATTGACCCTGACACAATTTAATGACAATAAATTGTATACCGAGAGAACATCTCAACTCGACTATTTAAGCTGCAATCTTCTTCATGGTATTACATATTTGCTGACTAAGCTATGATGCCCCATGGAAGTGCATCAAAAAGGGAAAATATTTTTATATTGGCCATTTCAATTATCTTAATGCACTTTAATATGCCAGGGCCAGTTGAAAACCTTTTACCGTTCCCTGACGCACCTCTCTCAATTCCACTCTCTATATATATATCTCTCTCTTTCTCTCTGTGTCTCCCTTTCTGCCCGTATCTTGCTATATGTGATTGTGATTATCAGCTAATAAGGCATCAATAAATTTTGGTAAGCAGCAACAGCGACTGCAGCCGAAAATGCCACGGGGTCTCGGGATCGCCTCAAGATTTGAGCCGTTGATTGGGCCACGCAGATTGCAATTAATTTGCAATAACTTTTGATAAATGCTCAAGTGCTGCCATTATAGTTGTTGTAGTTGTTGTTTATCCATTTAACTTTTTGGGTGTGCAAGAAAGAGGGATTGCAGTCGACTGATAAAAGATGACGTTAGGAACAGGTGAGACAGAGCTTTAGTAAACACTTCACATACTTTGTGATTAAAATAATTAATACAAAAGTTTTAGGTATTCCCATTTTCTATTTAACGCAACATTGTTGCAAAGTTATTAATTTTAATTACAAATAAGTCATAAGCAGCCTGTCGAAGGTCTTATCATGACGTATTGCACCTGTCAAGAATATTTACTATTTAAACCCGACGGCTTCGTAGAAATATCATTAAAACTTTTACATTTCACCATGGAAAGTTTTCATCATCGATGGCAGTTGCTCCTTGTGGCGGTATTTTTCTGTCTGGTTCAGGTGGAATCTAAATCCACCCAACTGGAACGCATTATCAATGGTGAAAATGCAAAGCCCCAACAGTTTCCTTATCAAGTCTTTTATCTGGTTGGATCAAATAAAGAATGGTATGGAGGGTGCGGTGGAACTATAATCGGTAAGAGGACGATTCTTACAGCAGCTCATTGCTTAGATTTCGACTATGGCAAAATGTAGGTAAAAGTGGAATAAATATATGAATCAACTTTTCTTAATCTTTACATTTCTCTGTAATCCCTAAAAGCGAACGGATCAAAATTTATCTAGGAGCCGTGGATAAAAGTAATAGCAATGAGACTGGACAGCGAATTGTGATCGTGGGAGCTGGCAGTTATGTGATTCATGAAGAGTGGAATAGGTGTAAAATTGTCAATGATATTGCTTTAATTAAACTACCAAATGATCTGGAGTTCAACAAGTATATTCAACCAGCTAAATTGCCAGAATCCGCTAACCTTCATGTTGACAAAAATGTTGTTGTCTCCGGTTGGGGCCTAGTTAATGGTTTGTATCAAAATCAACTATCAATAATTCTACAGTGTACTAAATCTTTTAAATATCTTCAGGTCTCGTAAGCACTAATCATTTGCAATATAAAAACGTTAAAACTATATCAAATGGGCAATGCAGGTCATTTAGAAATCCAAGTAAAAAGTTTTATTCACAATGGCTTTGCACCGCTCCTAATAATAGTAGTACATGCTTTGGAGACTCTGGAGGTCCATTGGCTGAAAGAAACTCTGATGGCTCTAGCACAGTGATTGGTATCGCATCGTTTGTAATTTCTGGGCAATGCCCTATTAATGCTCCGAATTTTTTTGCTCGGGTTTCATATTTTCTAAACTGGATCGCACACCACATTGATGAGCCATAAAAAATACTACAACAATCATGAATATTATATAATTATATAAACAAAATATAAATTGAACATGTGCGTAAATGGTTCTTATTTTGAGTAATGTATGTAAATATATGGTAAGCCAAAATCTATTCTTCATCCTTGCATTCCTTTTGAAAGTCATTCAATTTCGGTAGCATTAGGTTTTGCAAGTTTTATATTTTATATCATTATATAGTATATGATATCTTTGATTTTATCTGAGCTGCAGTATAGATACATACATGCATTCATATCTTTGTAATAGAAATAGTTAGTTGAGCTTATTTGTCTTTTACGTACTTTAAATGTCAGAGATATGGAGATTCAGAATAATAAAGCCAAAGGCTATATCATTTTATTAACTTGCCATCAAATTTTATATGCAGTCGCTAAGAAAAATGCCGAACGATCAGCATAAAAATCGCATGCGACAAATTTGCCATTGACGTTGGAGGGAAACATTGTGGGAATGCTGAAAATTTGAAAAATGTCATCAATAAGCGAAAAGTTAATAAAAAATAATTAATTTAAGCGAGCAGTGCAGCGACTGCTGCAACAGTTGCTGCAGCACAGGGGAGGAACGGCGAGGCAATCCGAGTGCTGGGCGGGTCTATCCACACACATTGGTGCTGCAAGCGCATTTAAATTGAATAAAAGTTGCTGAAAAGCCAAGCTCGGGACCGGGAGACCCACTGACAACGCCTCAAACGTGGCACAACGGCAACGGCAACTGTTGCTGGTTGTGGTGCAACTGCTGCTGCTGCTGCTGCTGCTGCCGTTATGCGCTTAACATCTTGGCATCCAATCAATTAGTTTTTATGCGCTTCATTGCCAAGCGCTGGCTGCTCCCGTCCCGTTTAGACCTGGCCAAGCCTCTAGCCCCGTCGCCGGCCTCACATCCACAGCTGCTGCCAGTCGGGCTACAGGCCAAGTCGTCAGCAGTGTCAGCAACAAATTGGCGAAGGGACAACGACAACGACAAACGGCAGCGGCAACGGCAACGGCAACAGCAACGACGACTCGCAGCTGGCAAAAAGCAACCAGCAACCAGCAGCATTTGCCGTCAGCGTCTACTAAAATGTAATGCGCCATACTTTCTCAAAATATATCGAGAGCTGGATGCGATATGTGTGCCCAGGGACAAGGACAGGGACAGGGACATAAACAAGGACAGGGAGAGGGACAGGGAAAGCAGCAGCAACGGTGACAGCAACAGCGAGGGAAATGTATTCAAATGGCTTTCAAATGCCAGCGAAATGCTGTGCGCAACTTTGCGGTATTTCTGACGATTGACAAATCAATTTGGGCTCTTTGACTCTTTTCTCTCTTTTGTTAGCAGCAGCGAGCGCAGCAACACCTGCTGGTTGCTAGTTGGAGTCGGTGTTGATTTTTGCCAGCTGAAGGCCAAGAATATACCCGCTAGCCGACACCTAAGCACCCAAGACAGTCACGTCGATCACACAGCCATCGAACACTTGGCAAATAAATATATGCGCATTACATTTTGGGGTAACAAGCGAGTAGCAGAGTGGTGGAAACAGGGGGAGGGCAGCACAGATCGACGACAAACTGCATAAATGCATAAGGATGGGGCTACAGCAGCAACATCTGCATTTGTGCTGCCAATGATTGTGTATGCATATATTTTGGCCAAGTCATTGCCGCTTGTAGCTGTTGCCATTTGTAGGCTGTTGCTGCTGTTGATGTTGCTGTTGCTGTTGCTGTTGCTGTTGCTATTGCCGCTGCTACTGCTGCGGCTTTGGCTACATTGTTGCCGTTGTCCAAACACAAGCAAAGTGTTAAAAACATTCCCATGTCAGGTATTAGCAATTTAAGTTAACCCCAAACGAAATAACGTCTGCGAACCACAAACAACACAAAGTCAGGGTTAAGCACACAATATCGATTTCCAACTGCAACAAAGTTGCAAACTGTTAACTAATTATATGGCTAATACTCATTAGCTATTCTTGTTCTCATTGATACTCTTCTTAGTCGAAAACAAAGTTATCTAAGCCTTACTTCATTGGGTAGAACTTAATAAGCTGAGGCCTACAGGCGATCATCCTATTCGAAATACTTGGCATAACTAGCTATATCTTCTATCTGGTTATCTAATTCAGATAACTTATGAGACTTGTAAGACTTAGTAAACTTGAAACAAAGAAAATTAGGAAGACAGAAAACTTGAAAGACTTAGAAAACTAGACAGACTTATAAATTTAAAAGACTTAGAAAACTTTACAGACTTAGAAAACGTTACAAACTTAGAGGGAAGACTTAGAAAACCTGGCAGACTTAGGGGAAAGACTTAGAAAACATGGTAGACTTAGAACGACTTAGAAAGCCTTAGTAAGACTAAGAAAACTTGAAAGACTAGTAAACTTGAAAGGCCTGGTAAACTTGAAAGACTTGGAAAATTAAGACAAATTAGAGACTTAGAAAACTTGGCAGATTTAGAGGAAAGAGTTAGTAAACATGGTAGACTTAGAAAACTTGGAACTTATGCAAAGCATCGTTAGTTAAATTGTCATTAGGATAATAGTTGGTAATAATAGGTAATTATTTTTAGTAAGTAGTCATTATGATAATGATTATTAGAAATATAAGCTTTTGTGGTACTCACTGTGAGTAATAATAAAATCAATGAGCATGAAAATTTTATGTATTTTAATAATATGTCATACAAATACAATAATTATCAGAATATTCAAAATTATCGTCTTGAAGAACTTGATTTAACAAAGGTTTTTTAATTACCTATTATAATCATACGAAAATTGAATTAATCAAAGAATATACGCAGATTTAATACAGTTACGTTTACTCTATTGCAATAAGATGATGCGAGAAGGGAAACTCATATTCGGACATTTCCAGCTAAAGAACTCGTACATCAACTAGAGAACTCTTACTTGTTTATATATAATCGATTTCATAAGATGACTAATTTTTTCCCTAGAGTAAAGGGATGCAATGTAGGGTATATAAATTTTAAATTGCAACTTAGCGAAATTGTTGTGTTAATTGAGCTAGTTTGTCCTTAAAATGGTTGTTATGTTAAATGTTGTTGCTGCTGCTGTTGCTCCTGCTGCTGTTGCTGCTCATCTCCAGACTTTGTCTGTTTTCCCTTCCATAGCAATTAGCGTTGACTGTGCACACTGCCAGCTATTTCTATAGTTGATTTTTCAAGTTGACAGTAATCGTTGTGTCCTGTGTCCATAAATGTCTTCAGCTCATCCGCCTGTTTCTCCTTCTACTTAAATTTTATTTGTTGCTACTGCTCGAGCTGTTGCTATTGGTACGAATTGGGATACTGCTGCTACTCGGACTCCTCATGTTTCTGATACTGATTTTGATCCATCAATATCCTAATCTCTTCTACCTGCTTCGCCTTGTTGTCGAGCTCTATCCTGTTCCTGTTTTCTGATCAATCTACATATATTCTCATATATCTATATCCTTTATATCACGCTGGTGCTCCTGCTATTGCTGCTGTTTAAAAAACTGTCTATAACTATTGCTGGTTCAGCTGCACCGATTCCTGCTCACAGATTCTTATGCATAAATAAGGATTCTTGATTGCTTTGCTTGAAAGGATGCCTAATATGCCTGATTATCTTTCGTGTCAGTGCCAGCAGATGTTGACACACTTGAATACTCTAACTAAGCTATGGAACATGAGAAGTACTTTAATAGTCATAAAATATAATATTTGTATACGTAGATACTTAGTTTGAACCAACTTTGCTTTTACTAGACTGCAAATGAATCTACAACTCCCTCTTAAAAAATGTAAGAATTGTGATGGTGAAATATATATAGTCTTCTAGTCTTCATAGAGTAAAGATTTGTTTCTAATGTGCCTTCAGGTAAGGGTATTAGTAAAATTCACTCACACATGCCCAACAAATTTGACACAGAGAAATACATAACCAAATACTCAGCTAAACTTCACTAGCAACCATGACAGCAACAACAACAGCAACAATAACAACAACAACAACAGCAAACAACTGCAACTGCAACAACAAACGTTTTGTGTCACAAAATATTTTTGAATGTAAAGTGCGCAGACTGCGACTGGGCTGCTGCTGTCTCTATTCCTTTTGGCAAGTGCCTGCCTGGGCTGGCTGACGTGCGCCTGTGCGACCGACCAGGTAACCAAGCAAACTCACCTGCGCCCTCTCTGCGATTTTGCCGCTCCAGCTGCTGTGTCTGCACCCGCTCACTAATTGGTCACGACAGCAGCAAGCGTTGAGTTTTTGAAAAGCGAAAAGTAAAATCCATTGAATTTGGCAACGCTCCAAACGTTGCAACTTTGTTGTTGTTGTTGTTGTTGTTGTTGTAAGCCTGGCCAGCTGAAAAGCCTTCAATTTTGGTAGCTAGACGAGGCAAAACAAAGCCCCCGCCCTGCCTATCGCCCCCTCCCTCTGACAGTCGCCTGATGGGGTCTTAAAGTTTAACGTCGCAATTGATTTTAGTCGTCAGTTTTGTGGGCTTTTGATTTTTGTTTGTTGTAATTGTTGTTGTTGTTGCTGTCGTTGTTGTGGCAGCGATGGCGCAAAACTTAAAGCATTTTAACATTAAACTATTCGATTATTTTTAGTCGTTTATTTGGCCAACAAATTTATAAGCGACTGCATTTCAGTTTTATTATTGCAAATAAATTTCAATGCTTTTTTAATCAGACTCACAGCGAAAATTTCAAAAATTGTTACTCAAACTATTATTAATTTTTATGTTTATTGTTCTTTAATAGTGCGCAGTACATTACGTAATGCTTAAACGAAGATTGAATTTAATTTGAATTGAAGTGTTGAGTCGGGCTTTAAAAAATTTTAATGTAAATAGTCTGGCTTTATTTAAGGCTTTAAGAGTAAAAAAATGAAGATTGAAGAAAAATGACTAGAGTTTAAAATGTAGAAAAATAGAATAAATTTTGGGTTTCAATTTATTTTAAGGTATTCTTGAATGTATAAAAAATAAAATAATTATTAAACAAGTAAGAAAGCTCTAGTCGAGACTGCTCGACTACGAGATCACCTGCTTATGCAAAAAACCAAACATGGGCAATGGCTGCAGTGTGATAATAACATTAAATAAAAATATCTCAGTAACGGCGATGCTGTTGTTGTTGTTGCTGTCATCTAAAAATGTTGTCTCCGTTGTCATGTTGATTTTGTTGCGTGCTTTAAACAAAACAGAAACAATTCAATTTTCATTAAACTTAATTTTTCCATTAAATTGAGAATGATTTTGAAATGAATTTGGCAGAAAAAAATAAATTAAAAGTATAAATAAATTTGTGAATTGATGTTTGAGACAGAATATATATATGGGAAATATATATGTATTTAAAATATATATAACCATACCAGATATACTGTATGTGTGTATGTCTGTCTCTCAGTCTGTCTCTCAGTCTGCCTCTCCCTCTGTCTGTCTGTCTGCCTAACGAAAACAAGCAACGAAAATGAGCTGCAGAAGATCATTTCTGTTGTCTTTATGTATAAAGCAATATTTGCTTACATTTACATTTAAGTTAAACTCATTTAGAATGATTGAAGCAGCAGAGAGTGTTCTCATTGGTCACTTCACGATCGACTGCAGCGACCGCAACTCGACGCAGGCTCAACATTTGAGCACGCTTTAGAATTTGAGTGGAAGTGGCCCTATATAAAGAGCAGCAGCTGCAGCATTTCTTCAGTCGTCCAGGCCCGGTGGGGGTCAGTAGTGCAGTGCAGTAAAGTGAAAGTGAAAGTGAAAGTGAAGTGAAGTGTGGTCAGGTAAATATTTTATTTGTTAATAATGTTAAGTACTTTAAGCATAATTGTAATAGTTAAAAATAATTGTAAGGAATTGTTTAAATTTTGGATATAAGAAAAACTGTAGACATAAGATAATGTTAATGATCGTTGAGCTAAGCAGTAAAGACTTAGGCTTAGAGGAAAGACTTAGAAAATGTTGAAGACGTTAATAACTTAGAAAAATTGATAGACTTAGAAAACTAGGAAGACTTAGAAAATTACAAAGACTTAGAAATCTTGACAGACTTAGAAAACTTATAAGACTTAGAAAATTAGGAAGACTTAGAAAACTAGAAATACTTAGAAAATTACAAAGACTTAGAAAATTACAAAGACTTAGAAAACTAGAAAGACTTAGAAAATTAGAAAGACTTGGAAATCTTGACAGACTTAGAAAACTTGCAAGACTTAAAAAATTTGTCAGACTTAGAAAATTAGGAAGACTTAGAAAATTAGGAAGACTTTGAACTTTTGACAACTAAGAAAGCTTGAAAGACTTAGAAAACTTAAAAGACTTAGAAAACTAGAAAAACTTAGAAAATTACAAAGACTTAGAAATCTTGACAGACTTAGAAAACTTATAAGACTTAGAAAATTAGGAAGACTTAGAAAACTAGAAATACTTAGAAAATTACAAAGACTTAGAAAATTACAAAGACTTAGAAAACTTGAAAGACTTAGAAAACAAGAAAGACTTAGAAAATTACAAAGACTTAGAAATCTTGACAGACTTAGAAAACTAGAAAGACTTAGAAAATTAGAAAGACTTAGAAATCTTGACAGACTTAGAAAATTAGGAAGACTTAGAAAACTAGAAATACTTAGAAAATTATATAAAATTAGAAAACTTGAAAGACTTGAAAGACTTAGTAAACTTGAAAGAAAGAAAATTAGGACGACTTGGAACTCTTGAAACACTTAGAAAATTATGAAGTCTTAGAAAACTTGCAAGACTTAAAAAATTTGTCAGACTTAGAAAATTAGGAAGACTTACAGACTTAGAAAACTTGAAAGACTTAGACTATTAGGAATACTTAGAAATCTTGACAGACTTAGAAAACTTGCAAGACTTAAAAAATTTGTCAGACTTAGAAAATTAGGAAGACTTAGAAAATTAGGAAGACTTTGAACTTTTGACAACTAAGAAAACTTGAAAGACTTAGAAAACTTAAAAGACTTAGAAAACTAGAAAAACTTAGAAAATTACAAAGACTTAGAAATCTTGACAGACTTAGAAAACTTATAAGACTTAGAAAATTAGGAAGACTTAGAAAACTAGAAAGACTTAGAAATCTTGACAGACTTAGAAAACTTGCAAGACTTAAAAAATTTGTCAGACTTAGAAAATTAGGAAGACTTAGAAAATTAGGAAGACTTTGAACTTTTGACAACTAAGAAAACTTGAAAGACTTAGAAAACTTAAAAGACTTAGAAAACTAGAAATACTGAGAAAATTACAAAGACTTAGAAAATTACAAAGACTTAGAAAACTAGAAAGACTTAGAAAATTAGAAAGACTTAGAAATCTTGACAGACTTAGAAAACTTGCAAGACTTAAAAAATTTGTCAGACTTAGAAAATTAGGAAGACTTAGAAAATTAGGAAGACTTTGAACTTTTGACAACTAAGAAAACTTGAAAGATTTAGAAAACTTGAAAGACTTAGTAAACTTGAAAGACCTAGTAAACTTGAAAGACTTAGAAAATTAAGAAAACTTAGAGACTTAGAAAGCTTGGCAGATTTCGAGGAAAGAGTTAGAAAATATTGTAGACTTAGAAAACTTGGAACTTATGCAAAGCATCGTTAGTTAAATTGTCATTAGGATAATAGCTGATAAGGTAATTATTTTTAGTAAGTAGTAGGGATGCAATGTAGTGAACATATATCAACTTAAGCAGTTTTAGTGCAGAGATTGATTGTTTTGGTCGGAGAGAAAAATTCAAGTATCTAGCTCTTATATCTTCTGAGATCGACGCGTTCATACATACGGACAGACGGACGGACGGACAGAAAGACAGGGCTATGTAAATCGACTCAGCTCATCGCCCTGATCATATATACTTTATGGGGTCTGCCACGCCTTCTTCTGCCTGTTACATACATTTTAACAAAACCATTATTACCTGATTTCCTATTTTCAATGGGTTCAGGGTATAAAAATAGTAAAAAAATATAAATTCTATAAATAAATTTATTAATTAAAGTGTAAAAAAAAACTATTTAAAAATCAAATCTTTCTCATCTCAGTTTTTTCGAGTGAATGAGATGAAGTTTGAATATGAACAAATTTAGTTTTGTTTATGCTTCAACATTCTGCAATTTTTAACAGATTTTAATACATATCTACACATTTAACATACTTTCAAAAATTTTAAGCTATGTCAAGTGTTTCCACCTATTCATACAAAAGAGATTAGGGAAAACTAAAGGCATTTTGCGTTAAGCTAAAATCTTTTCTCGATATCTTCACATCCCGAGAGATTGTTTTAGCCACTTAACTTTAGACTCAACGACTTCCCGATTGAAACCCCGACACGCTCCTCATTTGGCAGAGGCCCATTAAACACTCTGTCTGCTGTAAAATGTAATTTTCGGCATTATTTATTGGCTCGTTTGTTGCTGTTGCAGCAACAATAATCAAAATTTCGGCAGCCGCCAACGGCAACTGCTTAGCACAAAACAAAAACAACAACAACAAAAAAAAGGAGTAAAATCGAATGCGGACAACGTCATTCATCAAATAAAATTTACTTAATGAAATTAATAAATAAATTATGATATAAATCTTGTACAGTCGCTGCATGAATGCCGCCGCCAATGTTTCTGCTGTTGCAGCAACAGCAACAGCAACAGCAACAGCAGCAGCAGCGGCAGCAACATTTTTATTAAAAGCTCTGAATTATTGGCAGTTGCATGCAACGGCAACGGCGGCAACAAAGCAATCGAGGTTGAACGGGCCAATGGCCAGCCAACAGACACATGGTCAATACGGACCAACTGGACAGACGCTTGTGGCCCGGCCACATTAACGACCAAATGTCAATTTCGCAGCAATCTTTGCAGCAATTTTTGTGTTTTTTAGTTAATAATTTTTGGTGTCCAACGGCGGCAGCCGCCAGCAGCGACCACAGCAACAGCAACAACAACAACAGTTGCTGCCGACAACTTGGTCAGCGATGCGCGTGCGCAGAAGCAACTGCAACAGCAGCAGCAGCAACAACAACACCTGCTCTTACGTAATGTGTTAAAATATTTAGGTCTTGTAAAAAATTAAGTTAGTTTATGATTTTTAATAATATTAATAAAGTTTCCATAAAGAATTCGTAAAATTTTTTGAATACTTTACAGATATAGATATAGATATAGATATAGATATATAGATATATAGATATATAGATATTTAGATTTATAGATATATATATATATATATATATATATATATATAGATATATAGATGAATAGATATATAGATAAATAGATATATAGATATATATAGATATATAGATATATACATATAAAATTTTTATTAGAGTGTTCAAGACTCGTTCTTATTTGCCAACTTCTGTTGGGCAGTTGATAAAGTTTGGAATTGGCAACATTTTTCAAATATATATTTTTTGATTCTTTCGTTTTTTGCAGTCTTTGTTGGCACGTAAATGTGTCAAATATTGACAATTTATATAAGTAATGCACATAGGCAGGAGCGAAGGTAGCCTAGGCGACATAGACAGAGTGGGAGAGACTGGCAAGATATATGAGTTAAACGCGTTTTTTAGGTCGATGGTAGTTTTTTTTTTTTCATACATACATATATATATATATTTGTTGTTGTTGTTGTATATGGTGCTCGTATTGCTGCATTGCAATTTTGATTGCTGTTGTTTGTTAGTGTACTGTTGCTGTTGTTGCAGTTGTTGCAGTTGTTGCAGTTGTTGCTGTTGCCGCTGTAAACAGGAGATTGTTATTTGCAACCCGCTGTGCGTACACCGCAAACTGGACAACTTAATTTGGCTAAAGTCGCTTGTTAGTGTTGCCTGTTGGTGTTGTTGTTTCTGCTGTTGTTGCTGTGCTTGCTGTTGCGGTTGTGGTTTGGCCTGTGATTGCAGTTGCTGCTGCAGCAGCAACAACAGCATCGCATCGCTGTCGCACATATGAGTGCAGCATGTGAATAAAGATGAAGAAATCTCCCGCCTGCAGCTCTGCAGTTGTCAAAATGGCAATGGACAAGTTTATTTTATATTTCTCTGCTGCTGCTGCTATTGCTGTTGCTGTTGCTGTTGCTGTTGTTGTTGGGAAAACGGCTACAATTAGAGGAACACGCAGTTATGAATGCTAGCAGGCCTTGACTTTCTTTGCCATTTCCAAAGCCTGGGAATGTTTATTGGCAATATTTCCAATAGCTTTGACAACTGGCGCTTAATTACTTTAATCGAACTAACAAGTTGTCGGGTTTTTACAAATCCTCCGTCATCCTTTGCGAACGAAAGCTGCTTAATTGCGCTCTTAGCTTTGATTAATTTGTTGACTGGCTTAGCTTAAGAATTGCATTGTGAGCAATAAAAGAAATAAGAAGTAAACAAATGCCCAACTGCATTGCGGCGACAGTTTGCCATTTGCCACGCCAAGTGTTGCAGCTACAGCAGCAACAACAATTGCAGCAACAGCTGCAACAACAACTGGAAAGTTGTCGCGTCACATGCAACAAAACGACATTTATCATGTTAACCTTTGAAGTGCATTTGTCTAGACGTCTTCAACGCGAGTTGTTGTTGCTGTTGCTGTTGTTGTTGTTGTTGTTGTTGCTGCACAACCGTTTCCTGCTGCTGCCAACGGTTATGACAGCAAACGGCATAAAAAAATCACGGAAAAAAACATCAGAAAGCAACAAGGAATCATAATAATTTGTAATAAATTAACGCCTCGTGTGCGCCGCGACAAGCAACTGCAACAACAGCAACAACATTGACAACAACAACAACAACAACACCTTGTAGAGGCGGCATCGCGTCTAGCCCAAGGATTAAAACACGCCCAGGTCTGGCAATGTCTCTACGTCATCTTCATTAAGTCAAGGCGCAGTGTTCGTTGCTGTCGAGTGCACAGTCAACCCGCCAGACAGACGCACACTTACACATATGGCACACACCAACACACACACACACAGGTACACTTCAGCCCAACTCCCTCTGGCCCATATCCTTTTGTCTAATTTCACGCTGTCGTCTCTCATCAAAGCCTGACGCGCGTCCCCGGCGAGTAATTCATCATTTCGCGTGACGTACTCGCCTTCAGCTCCAAGCAGCAACAGCAGCAGCAGCAGCAGCTCCTTTGGCACAACTCTTACACACGTGAGGCAACACATAAATTCTCAAGTGCCAAATGGATTTTTTCTATATATATATATATATATATATATATAAGCTTTTGAGTTGCCTGCAACTGTTGGCCATGGCGTGACAATCGACAAGGCGACAGTTGAAGGCAGGCAGCGCCAGTTGCTGCCATGCGGCAAGTGTTGCATCCTGGCCGCATCGCGTCGTTAGCTGCTAATTATTCAAATTAATTGTTTGGCTCGAAAGACACGCGCACGCGCACCTCAAATGCCAATCAAAGGCGACAGTTGTTTAGCCAAACCAAAATTGGCAATTGGCTGCAGTTGCTGTTGCTGTTGCTAGCAATTGTTGCCGTTGCACTTCAAACTTGCTCCGCGCTGGCAAATACGAAAGTCCCTGGTCGGGCTAACATTTTAATTGAGTTGTTTTTTTTTTTTTTTTTTTTCGGGCGTCTGCCGAGTTTGTATGTTAATTGTGTATTACATGCGGCAATAATTGCTCAACGCCCTGCGGGAAAGTACTCGACTGGCATTGGGGAGGTCATGGGCTTTCCAAACTGCCAAACTGCTAAAATGGAAATGCAATTCGAATGCAAAGTTTGAACCGTTTTGCTACCAATTCAGGTCGCCTCGAATGCCATTCGGTTTGCTAGGTGGGTTGGCAAGCCTGTCACAAGCCACAAAACTGACAATGGCTAAGCCAGCCATTTAAACGAGCCTCTCCTGCTGCAGCTCCAATTGCTCCTGCGACTGCTGATAGATTGCCAGCTAATTGCCTACAATGGGCGTTCGACTTGGACTTAATACAAAAACAAAAACAGCTGTCTGTCGAGTTGATTTGATTTACACCCAAACTCAAGTCAACTGTTGGGCTCTAAAGCTTTTAGTGCCCCTCTTTAGTAGAAGCACAGCCCAAAGTTGCCCAACAGCTGCATAATTCCTTAAAATTGAGTTGTTTTTTATTTTTGCTTTCTTTCTGCCTCATTTTTTTGCATTCCAACGATTTCTCATATTTGTGATAGAGTCCAATAGCAGGACGAATGCAAAGCGAGCGAACGACAACTCCATTTATTTGCTTTAGCTGCGAGCAGTTGGTTTATGTACTCCACAGTGAGAGACGAGAAAAAATGATAAAGGCAGGGGTATGCTAGACTTGTGTATACCCTAAGCTGCAAAGAGAGCTATAAAAAGAGCTATAAAGAGAGAAGAGAATGAATGAATGTGAAAAGAAGTAGGCAAAGGTACAGAGAACCGGCTAAGAGAGAAGAGAATGAATGAATGTGAAAAAAAGTTGGCAAAGGTACAGAGAACTTTTAAGAGCAGCAGTTTAGGTTACAGCTATGGAGATAGAATTGAATATGAGTGTTGTGTGTGTCTTGTATTAAAGTATATGACAGGCAATTGTAGTTGATGTAGACAAGTCAAGCAATTTGCTGTGGAATCTTTCTACTTCTACTCAAATGATAGGCTGAGTAGGCTGCTCACATACAGATATACTATATACTCTTTACTCACAATTCACTTCCCTGGCTAAAGCTAGAGCCTAGCTGTGTAGACTTCTCACAAGTGGATGAGCTATATCGTCTTCACTCTTCTGAATTTTCAAAATCCATTCCATCCATTCCATTCCCATACATTCATATATCACAAGTCTTTCTCACTCAACTTCTACTGCCAATACTCTTTACAAACACTTTGCTTACTTTACAGGGTAGCTATAAAATTAAACTGGAAATGGCGTTCACATTTTTGCTTCTGCCCGGCTAAGATTAGCATCGATTTCTGGCTACTGTTGTGGCGGTTGCTGTTGTTGTTGTTGTTGCTGGCTTAACAGTTGTTGTTGGTGTTGTCAAAAGCGGTTATTTTGTGCTTAAATGGTTTTCGGAATCAAGAAATGAAATGAAATCGGCAGGAATACGAAAAAAACAAAAATTTACTAGCTGCGGCCAAAAATGTCGACGATTATGATGACTTTTTGAGGCGCAGCGCCGGGCACACAAAATGTTGCAAAGACGACAGCGAAAACGTTTTTGGGGATAAATGTTAAACGAATGTTTATGCAAATTAGAAGCGATCGCCGCAACTGTTTGATGTCCTTTGCAACAGCAGCAACAGCAGCAGCTGCTGCCGCACAGGAGTAGCACAAGTGGCAGAAGGGTAGACGCCTCCAGCTGCCGCCTGATACAAATGCTGCTGCTGCTACTGATGATGATGATGATGACGATGATGCTGATACTAATGATGATGATGATGAGATCAAACAGTGGGCACAATAACAACAGCAGCAGTAGCAACAGCAGCAGCAGAAAGCGTTGCCAAAGCGATTTTTGGCAACACGAGTAGCAGCCGTCGTCTGCCAGGAAGAGATTAAATGCGATACCAAAGTGGCCGCAGTCAACCACCGGGTGGGTAACTGTGCAACTGTCTGCCAAAAACAGTAGCCGGCAACATTTGTGTTAGCAGCGGTGAGCGGGAGAGGAGGAGAGTGGAGAGGTTTCCAACTGTAACTCAACTGTGCACACAATCAAATTGCAATTATCGAAATGGAACGATTCAGCGATATTCGAAACATGGTAATTATCTTATTGGAAGCTGCAGAAGTGAAGAGTTACCTGCACAGATTAAGCAAAAACTGAAGTGAGCAGCTTGAGAGAGCAATCAATTGAAGAGTTCTGAAACGGAATAAATATACTGAAACTTTTGGTCTGTAAACCAGTTGGAAGTGGGCAGGAAACTTGACTAAAATTGAAGGTAATTCGCATAGTATATACATTTATTATTTAAACCAATAATAGTACATACCATTTATTATTTAAACCAATAATAGTAATATAGATTTAACTCAAATTTTACTAACTACTTAAAAAAGATTTCATATCTGATTACTCTGACAACTTTACTTATACAAAGGCTGAGCTGGAGCACCAATCTCAATCCACGCTGTTAACTGTTCAATTATTGAGCTATTATTTTTTATTTAATTTAATAAATTTATTTCTTTTTTATTTGAATTTTTAAATAAATATATAAACTATCAAATAACCAGAAAAATACAATTCTGATAAATGAAAACTTCAAGCCTTAATCCTCACTAATATAACTTTCTCTACTAGAATATTTATTTAACAACCTTCTGCAATTTTGCAATTATTGCTATTAAAAGTAGATTTTATATCAAATTTTCATGCTATGATTGCCTTAGAGGCTCAGCCAGTAAGACTTCCCATCTTGTTAAGGATACTGCAGTATCTGAAATAAATCTAATGCATAAACTCCCGCCTCAGCACATTAATACGAACCTCATTTATCATTCAGTTTCAAGCAATCCATTCGCAAACATCTAGTTATACTCTTCATCATCTGCGCCTTGGCTAACAAGCCTTCCATTAGGAGATGCCACACTAAAAATCGAATGCTATCGTCTGGGCATCGTTTAATCTATGCCGACATTTGTTACAATATCGAAATCGAACCTTAAAAATGTCACAAAACCATTAACGGGCAGCGCCAAAGGAACTCCGAAAGCCGTAATCGACTCTTAAGGCAGATAATTTGCGATCATTTCGCGTTGATGATGCCACATTGATGATGAGATGATGGCGCTGATAGCGCACGCCGATAACGGTCTACGAGGCAACTTGCCATGCAAATATTGTCACATATACAGGGGCAGAGCAAAAGAGAGAGAAGGAGAGAGAGGGAGATGGAGGGGAGTTGGACTAACTGGCTGGAAAAAGAAGTCAAAATGCATTTGGCAGCGAGTTCTGCGTGCGACGCTCGACTGCCGACTGCCGACTGCCGACTGTCTGGCTGCCTGTCCAGATCGTGTAGATAGTTAAGATCGCTTATCGGCTTGAATTATGGCAGAGCTAAAAGCCTGCCAAAGTGCCTTTTGATCTGAGTGTCTCTCTCTCGCTCTCTCTCTCTCTCTCTCTCTCTCTCTCTCTCTGTATGTGTGTGTGTGTGTGTGGCTGTGCGTGTGACAGAGGCAACGACATACAAATTTGTTATGCATGCAATTTTGTCGCCGAAAGACGACCTTGGCGAACATGCTTTTGATCTAATTAATATACAAGTTGGACCTGAGTGGACGCCACTCAAATGCCTTTCGATTTCAGCAACGGGTTTTTTGCACCTGCCTGCCTCCAGATTGCAGGCAATTCAATTAAAACTCTATCCCAAATGTCGAAATGTTATCGAAATCGAAGACAAACGAATGGCAACAAAAGCTGCTTCAATTGTTGCAGTTGTTGTTGTTGTTGCCTGCTGCAATTGTTGTCTGCCCCCATGCGGTGCTTGAAAATTGAATATCGTGCCGAAAAGTGAAGTTGCCTTAGTCTGCATTGTTGTTGCTGCTTTTCGCTGCCTCTAATATGACATCTACTAATAGCAACAGCGCTCTTTGTTGCGGTTGACTCCTTGCCTGTCCCCCAAAAACGAAATCGAGGCGCCGTAAGGGCACCGCTGATGCTGGGCGGGCTCAGCTAGCGCCATTCACTTATGGAATCGAGGCAACCAACAATAACAATAACAACAACAACAACAACTCTGCCCCTCACAGTGGAGTGCAATGGTGAAAAGTCATAGGCGATGAAAAAAAAATAGGAAAGAGTAACTAACTTGGCTGTGTTGAATAGCAAATTCCCTAACAGGAGTTGAGCAGATGCAAAAGTAAATCATATGCATACATATCTAATTTGTGATATATGTTACTTTATATATGCAATATAATATAGTAGCAGATATTGCAATTAGCTTTAGAAGTTAGAAATAATGGATTGGAATAGAATAGTCGCAACTGCTTTTTTTGATTATATTGATATTTAAGATTACATTGCAGTTGATATAATATAATTAATTCTTCAGAAATAAAATAAACACATAAATATTAAAATGTATATTTAATAAAAACCAAATTCTTTTTGAATCAAAATAAATTTATTAAATAAAGAGGAAATTAAAACTAAATTGTTAAAAATTTAATAAATGTTTGTATATTATTAAAATTTTTAAATTTATATATATATATACAGTTTTACCATAAATAATATGGTATATACTACCACAATGACTATGAGAAATAAATATAATGATATCACGCTATTTCCTTATGAATATCAAACAAGTTTTCTTCAAGTGAATTCCAAAAAGCTGGCTAACTTCTTTGCATAGAAAATCCATAAAGGAAGACACACATTATATATATATATTATATATATAGCTATCCCCATTCGAGATTCAACATGCATTTCCCATATATTATATTAATTTTGTACCGTCATTTATTCCATACCTTGCATTACTTAGTATTTCCTATTTCTTATACACCCGCTGCTAGAGTATTTTAAAAAAGGCACACTGAAGTTCAGCAACAAAATATGGTTTGTGTTTTGTTTTTTCCCGGCTCAAGTTGTCTTTTAATGGCATGGAAAAATGTCAAGCTAAACATTTGGCTGGAAGGTCTGCCCACGTAATTGACAATACGATTTGCTATGTGGGCTGCTGGGGCTGCAGCTGAAAAGTGTGTGAATAGTAGATAAAAAGTAAAGCAAAATATGAAACTGAACTTAACATTTCATATTTAGGCAATTAGCAGTGAGCAGCATAAGTAAGAGCAGACTCAACTCCAGTTGCCTATACATTAATTAATCTAATGCCTTTTTAAAGCACTGAGTCGACTATAAAACTAAACTCGTTGCAACTGCAACTGGCGACTGGGCAGCCGACTGCTGCAGAGAAGAAAAACAAGTGGCCATAAAATATAATAAAAGGAAGTGCTTAAAACTACGAACAGCTTCTTTGGCCAGTTGCCTCCATTGCTGGGCACCAAACACAGGGCAGATTGGAAGCTGCAAGCTGCTAGCTGCGATGTTGCTGTGGCAGGACTCCTTTTACATAGTTGAGTGTCTAAATTTATTACCCGCGATCTAACACGATTTCTCGCACTTGTACCTACAATAATCATTATATGTAAACACACACACACATACACATACACTGACACACTCACACATACAGCTACAGGCGTGGAAAAGCTTTTTGCATATTTGGCATGCAACGTAAAAAAAATTGTGGAAAACGTAGCAAGTGCACAGCCTGAGAAACTGGTCTGATCCAAACTGCAGTTGCATCCCAAGACATAGTTTAATATAGACATGCATATATATTTATATGTAATACATATATATATAGTTGGATTATGTATTATATAATTTGTTTGGTAGCTGCGCCGAGCATTGCCACCAGGCAGAGCTGCTGTGGCATTAATGAGCCGCATGCAGGCAGCCAGCGAATGCACTCATATGCCACAAAGTGAACTGAGGAGCACACTTAACTAGCATTTATTATGAAAATTGTGTTATTTTCAAGGAATTAAAATAAATATAATATATATTTAAATTCAGTAATATTCTAGATGAAGTATTTTAAAGAGAATAAAGAAAATAATATAGATAATAATATAGATACATTTTAGATAAATAAATTTAGTCTTATATGTTTATGTTATGTACTTTGTTATAACTAAACATAGTTATATATGTTTGCAACATGAAACTGAGAGTTTTGCATGTGAACATTTTATAATTTTTGGATTACTCTTCAGAAAAATAAAGACACAATTTAAAGAAATAAATAAATTTTATATGTTCATGTTAAATTTTGTAATTTTTAGCTTACACTTACATTAAATTCAAAGCGAAATTTGTCATGGTAATTTTTTATTGATTGTGGCAATTATTTGTCATTTAAAAATTTTAATACAAGAAAAAATTAAACAGAATTCAAAAACATAATATAAAAATATTTTGTTCTATTTTTTGCATTTTAAATTAGACTAAAGTATTAACACAAAAATAAAATAAAGAGCACGCTCTAAAGAAAAATTGTTTCAACCAATAAAATTATTAAAATCTTGTCAAAGTTATATAAAAAACCCTGATTTCCCATTTTCAATGGGTTCAGGGTATAATTACAGCATCAGCTGCAGCATAACATAACTGCAATTGCCTTGTTTGCTTTTAGTTTAGGGTATTTGCTAGTCAGGCAGTGTCAACTGGAGCACAAACATATTTTTTCCTTTGTATTTTAGTTTCGCTTAATTTGCTGGCAGGCCAAAAAACCAAGTCAAGCGATGGCAATAACAACAACAACAGCAACAAAAAAAAGACAGGGGCGTCTTGTCTATAAATATTTTTGTTGCTGCGGCGGCTGCTGATGCCGCTTGTTGTTGTTGCTGTTGCTGTTGTTTTATATATATGTATATAGTATAAAGAAATGCTGGCATGAGATTACAATCGCTTGTAATAAATACCTTAAGTATCACATATATCAGTAACCCAAGGACGTGCATCGTAAGTCAAGCTGAACATTATTATTAAGCGGAGCCACCAAGCGCAGATGACGACGACGACGGCGACGGCGACGTTGAGGCAGGTGGATTGGTGGGCAGAGTTGAGGGGAGGCAACTGCAGCCAGGCAACTTGACTTACGTGCAACAATTTAACAACTTAATTATTGCTAAACTACGTCAACAACAACAACAACAGCAACAGCAGCAGCAGCGGCAGCAGCAGGACAAGCAACACATAGACATAAATAAACAACGGTGCGTATGAGTAATATTTTGTAGCAAAGTCGTGGCTAGAGCCCAGCTGAAATAATAATAATAAGCCTGGCTGGCTGGCTGGCCTGCCAAAAAAGATTGCAATGCGCGATATACACAAAGATGAACATCAGCTAAAACAACAACAGCAGCAGCAGCAACAGCAACAACAATTGCAAAGGTAACATGAGCAGGCAGCAGGGGCAGGGGCAGGAGCAGGGACAGGAGCAGGGGCAGGGGCAGGAGCAGGGGCAGGGACAGGGGCAGAGCATATGGAACGTTCGCTTGTCATTGAGTAATCTATCGACAGCTTGCCCAACACACACAGAGAGAGAGAGAGATAGAGAGAGAGAGGGAGGAAGGGAGAGGAAGAGTGTTTTTGTGTGTGTGAAAATTAGCATAAAAACGCAATTTTTGAATATTAATGTGCAGTTGGCGATTGGCTGCTGCTGCTGCTGCTACAACGGCAACAGTTGCTGCTGCGACATCATCTCAGCCTGGGCTGGGAGGCGCATTGCGTGCCAGCCAACCAGCAGCAATAAAGAAAAAAAAAAAAGAAGCAACAGTGGCAGCAACAACTCGAAGCACTCCATTTGTGCCACTTGACTTACTCGTTTCAGCTGCAACTGCAGCAACAGCAACAACAACAACAGCAATAACAGCAGCAACAGCGAGCGGCAATCAGATGCTCTGGCCTTGATAAGAACACTTCTCGCTTCTCGATGCTTGGCGCTATCGCATAAGTTGCACTGGCTTTTGCATCTTTCACTTTTTCTGTTTTCTGGCACGCATTGCCAATGGGCGAAATACAGATTAAGGATTATTATTGGACTCTGCTGCTGCTGCTGCACAGCATGAGAAATGTTTGTGTCATGTTTTTGTAGCTGTAATCTAGAAAACGCACAACCTCTCTTGCGTAACCTGGGTACTTGTAGTCCCTATCGTAAACAGGTGGAATGCATCTCGCAGAATTGTAAATATAGAAAAATTCCTTTACTAATCATTAAATTCCTTGAAAATTAAATAAATGCATTTATCAACTGTGTTTAAAAGCAGTTGAAAATAAAGAGAGAAACTTTAGACTGAAAAGGGATTTTGAAATGGCAGAAACAAATATGAGAAATGAATTTATTTTTATTATATTATCATAACAAATACAAAAACTGTTCTTAAAAATCTTCATATATTGCAGTAATTTAAACATACACTGAATTATTTAAAAAAAAAAAGTAAAAGAGCAAAAGGCATAAATCCGTATTGAAATTGATTGAATGTGAGTTGATTAAAAATGAAAATACCTTATTTTAAGATGGGTTATATTATATATACTGCAGTTTTACTTACAAGATTTTAAGCATTTGAACCAGATCAATTTAATAGCTCCATCTTATCTGCAGAGATAAGAGAGCTTCTGCATTGCTATGCTCCTGCACCAAGCAGTGCTCAACTCCTACGCTAAGCATTACTAAACTCTGCTCATAAGCAGTGTACTGCTTGACCAGACCCTGTATTTTTTACAGTAAATAAGTACCTTGGCGAACATTCAGAGTCAGTTACAAGCCTTGCCATCAAACACTGGCACTTAAAATTAATTCCCTTAAAAAACAATCTATTTATATTGACCAGCAACCAAAATTTAGCAATATGTGCTCATAGAAAACAACATTTGAGCCCTCACTAAACAGCAAACGCTACCTAGCGGCCAGTAGTGTAACTAAAGGGAAGCACAACTAAAACGTACATATATAAGTTCACTTGCTAGCCGCTAGGTGACGCCACCTGAACGGTTTAGTCATTGCAGCAACCAATGCAAAGTACAAAATAATAAAACAATCATTAATAAAAACAATTATTTTCAGCAGTGGATCACAATGGCTGAAATAAACTGTGGAATTGTTTTCTTACTTTATTTTTTAGTTTTTAATTAATATAAATTGTTTTTCAACTATTTAAAAAATAAAAGAGCTCATTTTTGTAATTTAAAGCAATACTCTAGCAACTTGCATTGAAATTTTTTCAATCTCTATTATTTTAGATTTTATACATGCTTAAATTTTCGTTTAGGTTTTGGTTGAAATAAGCTGTGAACCACTGTATATCATATCAACAGTCAATAAATGCAGCAAAAAACCCAAACATGTCTCCAAACTGAGACTAAACAAATCTCATATAACTTAGAATTGTACGTTAAAAGCATTTCATGATCAACAAAGAGGGAATCAAAGAAAATGCAATATGACAATACTTATATGAAATACCTTAAACAACCGAGACAAAGTTCAATAACCCTCATGAAACACGTTTTGATAAATGTACACACAACAGGTACTCACTCCAAGCTTTTATACACATTTCACAAGCTAACCCAATGACGGCGTCATTGGCCCAAGAGTGTGTGGGGCAAATGTGGGTCAAAAACACTTTCACAAGCTGAGCGTCAATTGCACTACCGGCGGATGTGTCAGACGAGGTTCCCCCTTGCCGTACGCAGCTACAAGTATGACGTAGTGTCCAGAGTTCAACTGCAATTGTGCAAGAGCGTGAGAGAGGGAGAGTTAGAGGCAGGAGGAGCATGATTCAAGCGAATCATGAATCAGTTGCAGGCACGAAGCATGTGTAGCTAGTCACGAACGCCGCCGCCGGTTGGCAATGCAGCGCTCTCAATGTCACGCTCATTCTCTGTCTGTCTCTAGCGTGCTCTCTCTCTCTCTAGCGTGCTCTCTCTCTCTCTGTCTCTCTCTTTCTCTCAAGTAAACGTAAGCTCATTACGTCACAACTTTAGCTAATTTATGTTAATTCAATTATTCAATTCGCTACAGTGAGAAAAATTGTTAACCAACCAAATTTTTCAGATTTATAATAATATAAATACAAAATTTGGAAGAAAATAAAAGTAACAATAATTAATATTAATAATAATATTAATAGTAATAATAATAATAGTAATAATAATAATAATAATAATAATAATAATAATAATAATAATAATAATAATAATAATAATAATAATAATAATAATAATAATAATAATAATAATAATAATAATAATAATAAATAATAATAAATAATAATAATAATAATAATAATAATTATAATAAAAAATAATAAATAATAATAATAATTATAATAAAAAATAATAAATAATAATAAATAATAATATTAATAATAATAATAATAATAAATAATAATAGTAATAATAATTAATTATCAATAATAACAAAAGTTAATGATAATATTGATTTTATATAAATAACATTAGAAGCTTATAGCAACTGTACTTCTAGGAAAAATGATGTCGCTGCTAACTGCTGTTAAATTGAACCGGTTGGAGACTAAAGTTCTGAAACTTCAGGAGCCTCATACATTTTTACGCATAAAAACAATAATTAAAAGTGATGAAATTATAATAAAAATAAAAATAAATAAATAAACAAAAATAATTAAAAAATAATAAACTTTTAAACTTTAAAAAATTAATTATGATTCACAATTATAATTTACTGTTTTCTACCTAAGCTACTCCTTTTGCTGAACTGAATGAATTACAGGATGCTGGACCTGAACCAAGGACATAGTAAATATAATAAAAGAAAACTATTATAGTTAATATCCTTTACATACATATATAGAAATAATTAATATTATCCTTTAGGTGTTCCATAACATAAAACATTTCATTCTATGGAAATTTCTTACAATTGAAAACTCTGCATATGCAGCAGAAACATCTGGTTGCACCCTGGCAGTTGGCCAATTTAAACAAAGGAGAATGTTGCACGGAGAGAGGACGAGAGATAAAGAAAGAGAGAGAGACGGAGAGAGAGAGCGTATTCCAGCTCTCTGCCTGCTTCCGTTTGGGTGGATGCAAGCATGTGTGATCGATGGCACGTGAGCCACTCACACACACAAACACACACACAGAGGGGGGTTTTCACATACACAAAACCAATGATCCACGCAGGCAGCTGCCACTGCTACCGCTGCTGCCACTGCTGCTGTCACGCGGCATAGACGCAACCACCGTTAGAGAAATTCAGATGCATGTGTCTCTATTTTGAGACATATTCAAAGCAGAGAATTGTAAATGATGGCGCACGTGGCGAACTCCCCCGCAACTCCTGGAATAATTTAACCAAATAAACACGAGGCGCAGCTAAAAATAAAAAATACAAATGAAACGCCCAAATAAGCAGCAACAACAGCAACAGCAAAGCAATTCCAAAAGGTCACCTTGACAGAGGCCCAGTTTGTTGGGAATGAAGTCAAAAAATTATATTGGAGAGTGCGTGCGGAGAGAGAGAAAGAGAGCGAGCGAGCAGGAGAGCGAGCAGAATGCTGCTAGCTGAGCCGGCTTGCGCTCGCTCGCAGTTTCACAATGTTGTTTAGGCCATTTCGTCACTCATCCTGACGCCAACTGCCAGCAGCAGCAGCAGCAGCAGCGACGGCGGCGGCAGCAGCAGAGAGCGTAGCGGCTACAAAATCCAGCAGCGGCAGCGCCAGTCCAACGAGTCTCGCATCAAGCACAAACAGTTCGCAACGAACGCGCAAAGTGAACGGAACGTCGACGACCTCAACACAATTCCAAACAGAGGCGCCCAAAAATATATCCAGTGAATCTTTCTCAGTGTATACCAAAAACCAACAACAACAATCAAAAGTAAGCAAACTGAAATCTAAAAAATAGCAGCCAGCAGACGCTGCAACAAATTGTGGGCCAACATTGTTGAGCTATTGCCCCAGACAAAGTGCATTCAACTTGCAAAGCTCGCCCTTGGCCTTGCACACTTATTCACACACCACACATTGAGCACTTCCTCCTAGAGGGGGGGTTGGGGGGTTGGCTGGTCTAATTCCAATTGGACGACAATTGCTTTCACTTTCGTTTTCGTTTTTGGCGCATGCGCCGTTAATTCGAATAAACAGCTGTGCGTTCAATTATTTCGTTTTTTCCCATTTGGAAAACATTTGACTTTGAAAGAAGGTCATTCGCTTTTTGGACATTAGCTAGCTTTTTTGTGTTTCTACTTAATTTTTTCTATCTTTGTGGCAATTTTTTTTGTGCTTGCAACAGGTAAGGTTCAGCCAAGCTTGACAAACATAAAATAGATAAAATATTTGCAAATGATCTCACTTTGTTGTGAACTTTCTATAATATATAGCAAATAACTGTATGTCAATTATCTACTATATGGTGACGATTTTAGATAATTTATAACGGGAAGTATTCTGGGAAGTGCAAAGTTAGAGAGGGTTGATAAGAATGTATAGGTATTTGAGCAAAGGTGTTTGCAAGTTGACTTGGGAAATACCTTGCCTGATATTCAGAGAGTGTTTATGACTTATTACTGATCTGCATCAACAGACAAGTGCTTATTTGTGACTGCCGAATACTCACTCACAGTACACACAACTGACTACACAATACTCATTCACTAATAGTGTTTATATTTTTATTTCATTAATTGATTTATTCAGACTAAATTAAATAAACATTTTTGTAAACATGTTTGAAAAAATAATATTGTTTGCAATTAAAGTCTAGACTTTATTGCGTTTTCTATCATGATAAGCTAAATTTCTATAATATGTGCTGCTGTTTCGAAGAAATATGTAATAGGGAACAATTTAATGAACATTTTAAATTAAAAGATTGATACAATAAAAACTATGTGAATACAAATACAAATAATTATTAATCAAGCTTTTAGATTATGACTAAGATTAAATAAAATTTCTTTGTGTTATCTCATCTTTAAATCTAGCTCTTATATTAGACTATGATTATATAAGATATATTTGGATTATAAATTGGATTATTACATTTATATGCTGGCATCGAAAACTATCCAATTCAAATATCCCCTAGTAAACAAGTATGTAAACTCAATGTTCTCTCATAAACTGCCCTCTATAACACACTTAAAATAGGGTAACTTCAAGTCTATCACAATTGCCCAGCTATATATAACTGTCGTAATGCCAGAAACATTTATAGCCATTAGCTTATTAAGAGCTCAATGAGCTCACGGTTTTTCAGTTCACTATAAACCGCACTTTTAATTAGAAAACTCTCAAGTTCAGGGTAAGGGCAAAAAAAAAAAAAAAAAAAAAAACAATTCTCAGCAGAGTGTGGGGTATTTCTAATTAAAAACGTGCACAGAGACAGTAGAAGCACTATTCATAATATTCTTATACAAATATTTGCATACAGATAAGCAGCTGTTGCAAGTGCAGCGATATGTGAGCAATCTTATCTGGGAATCTATATGAAATATTTACAGCAAATCAACACGAGTTCAAACTGGCGTTAAACGTCATTATAGCTATACATGTAGATCACTTCAAACTTCCTCATTTGAAGTGTGCAAATTTGTGGACTATTCGTAATACCCATTAACAATGCGAATGAGTTATCAAGCGATAAGTAGAATCAATATTGATTGCAAATTGTGTTTACTCGGCTGCAAGAGTCATGTTTGAAGAATCGTTGTGACATTGCACTAAGCCATAGAACGTAAGTCGTTTGAAGGTTTATTTGATAAAAACTCAACGTAGACCCATTAGGGAGTTAATTAGCTCTGATAGCATTTGTCACAAGTGCCAGCCAGTCACAAGCAGCTGTCGTATAAAAATGACAGCAGCGCGAAAATTGACAATTATTTGTTATAGTTATTTTCATTCGGCTATGTTGCGTATTAGTTTTATTCTGAACTCGGCGTGTTGCGTGCTGGCTAGTCGGCAGATTTATATAAATATGACCTTCATGAAGGTTAAACAGTGCCGACACATAGGTCTGTGTCTGTGTCTGTGTGTGTGAGTGTCCCAAATTTGCGCAGAGCACGTGACGTGTTTGACTAACATCAATGGATACATAAATCTTGTGAAGAGCATTGACTAAATTAGCTCTAATTCTCTTTGCAGCAATGGCCTCCGTTAAGGATAGTCTCTTGGGCCAGGTGGCCGAAACTTTGCCCAGCTCGGGCCACAAGATCACTGTGGTGGGCATCGGCATGGTTGGCATGGCCAGCGCCTTCAGCATCTTGGCCCAGAATGTCTCCAAGGAGGTGTGCCTCATCGATGTCTGCGCCGACAAGCTGCAGGGAGAGCTGATGGATTTGCAGCACGGCTCCAACTTCCTGAAGAATCCCCAGATCACAGCCAGCACCGACTACGCCGCCTCGGCCAACTCGCGTCTGTGCATCGTGACCGCCGGTGTGCGCCAGAAGGAGGGCGAGTCCCGCCTGTCCCTGGTGCAGCGCAACACGGACATTCTCAAGCACATTATCCCCAAGTTGGTGGAGGTAAGTGCAGCGACATCTCTCTATTAACTGCCCAACTAATCTTTGACTCTTTGCGACCTACAGTACAGTCCCGATACCATTTTGCTGATGGTATCGAATCCCGTGGACATCATGACCTATGTGGCCTGGAAGCTGTCCGGTCTGCCCAAGAATCGCGTCATTGGCAGCGGCACCAATCTGGATTCGTCCCGTTTCCGTTTCCTGATGTCGCAGCGCCTGGGCGTTGCACCCACCTCCTGCCACGGCTGGATCATTGGCGAGCACGGCGACAGCTCGGTGCCCGTCTGGTCCGGCGTCAACATTGCCGGCGTGCGCTTGCGCGAGCTGAACCCCACCATTGGCACCGGTGAGGATCCAGAGAAGTGGAACGAGCTGCACAAGCAGGTCGTCGACTCGGCCTACGAGGTCATCAAGCTAAAGGGCTACACCTCCTGGGCCATTGGCCTGAGCACTGCCTCCCTGGCCTCGGCCATCTTGAGGAACACCAGCAGCGTGGCTGCCGTCTCCACGTCCGTCTTGGTGAGTCTCATAAAGATCGCCTCTCTATAGAAGCAGACTTACCTAACCTTATCCCTCCTTCTCTCTCTCTCTCTCTCTCTCTCTTCTTTTAGGGCGAGCATGGCATTGACAAGGATGTCTTCCTTTCGCTGCCCTGTGTGTTGAATGCCAACGGCGTCACCTCCGTGGTGAAGCAAATCCTAACCGCTGACGAGGTGCAGCAGCTGCAGAAGTCGGCCAACATCATGGCCGAGGTGCAGGCCGGTCTCAAGTTCTAAACACAAACTATGCGCAGAACACACAAGCAGAGAGCTAATTTTTAGTCGAATTCGTAACAGCCACGCCCCCTTTTTAATTTTGGGAGGGAGCGAAGCTAGTGAAGCAGAAAGTATTTTTGACTACCAAAATGTTTATTTTAAGTCTACTCAATTTATTTATTATTTAAATGCTTTTTTGTGTTCGTTACAAATAAATTTTTAAAATTTAAGTTTTACTCTAAACAAGCGAAAAAATTTATTTTTGTTTTTATATATTTCTCTTTTTTTTGTCACCTAGTTTTAGATATATTTGAAGGCAATTTCCTAGAGAAGTTCCAAAACAGCTGCCGCTACCTCATTAGCATAAATTTTTGGCAATAGTCAAATTTATAGCAAAAGAATATATATGTAACTATATATATATATATATCTAGTAAAATTTACATTTAGCACCTAGTTGTCTTTTCGCACTCACGTTTATATAATTATATATATCTATCGATAACTGTATAATCAAGAGCAAAAAGTACTTCAATGAAACTTATCAGCGTAAGCAGCTACCAAAAACAAGCGTTTTCTTCTTGTGTCACGCTCCGAGCTAATCGATCGACTGCGAATCTGTTTATAGATATAGATATGTATAACTATGTATATAGCGATCGGCCGACTTATCGTTAACAGCTCGCAAAACGTGCAGCGGCAAAAGTGCTTATCTAGCAGCTCGAGTCGAGAGTCGAGTGAAGTCGAATTGAGTCTGCAGACAATTGCCAGACAGAGCCAAAAAGAGACTGAGCCGAGTCGGCATCCAATCGAATGGCTTCGAACGTGCTGCAGTCAGCAGTAGATCAAATTGTAAACGAAAACTGAAGTGCTGTGGCTAGATAAGCGCTTCTGCTGCCCAGAGCGATAAACGTTTTCCGCTCAGTCTGGGCTTGGCTATAAAACCGCCCAGTTAGCCGCTGAGCTGCAGCAGTCGTCGCAATGCAACAAGCAACAAGCTGGAGAAGATGGCTCTGCGGACTATCTCTGATCGCGCTCTGGCAGCATTCCGAGTCAACGGCCAGCATAGATCGCATACAGAAGCACAATTTGGAGCTGCTGTCGCAGCAGCTGAATCGCGGTTGGCGTGCATTTTGTAAGTTGATTCTGGCCGAGATTGGGCAAACAGTTCGCTAATAGCTTCCGTGCAGGTGATGCGCCCGTGGATGAGGGCGTCATGGCGCTCTACGAGGGCATCAATCCCAGCGATGCGCGCTTGCATGTGATGACCATCACCAATCAGAGCATTCAGCTGCCCATCAAATCGATGCCGGAGCTGCGTGATTTCGATCTCAATCCACAGCGCAAGACTTTGATCTACGTGAATGCCTTCCATACTGCGGATAGTTATTTCAGCGTGCAGGAGCACTTGATACTCTTGCAGACAACGCGTCGCGATCTCAACATCATCATCGTGGACTTTGCCACGAATGTAGCCCAGCTGTACTACACAGTGCGGCATCATCTCTCCGTGCACGGCTACTCCATATACAAGCTGCTGAGCTCGCTGACGGAGGCGGGCATTGCGCCGGAGGACATTACGCTGGCAGGACATTCGGTGGGCGCGAATATTGCTGCGCTGGGTGCTGATTTGTTTGCCAAGAGCAGCAAGCGACAGGTGGGTCAACTGATCGCCATCGATCCAGCCACCATGTGCCGCACCACCGACATACTCGTCCGGTACAATGTGGCGGCGCGTGTTGTGGTGCTGCACGGCGAGGGCGATGTGTTTGGCGTGCGTGTGGCACTGGGCCATGTGGACATCTATCCTAATGGCATTGGCTACTTTCCGCGCAAGAAACTGCAGCCAGGCTGCGACAGCAAGATCTGCAGTCACATGTATCCATTTGTGCTGTTCATGGAGGCGCTCATCGAGGGCGTCATGATCCCTGCCACCAAATGCGAGAACTGGTCCAAGTTCCGGCAGGGCGATTGCAGTTTCGAGAACACGATCAACATCGGCCTCATCTATCCGGCCAATGCGAAGGGCCTGTACTTCTGTATGACTCAGCCCAATCCACCTTTTACGTACATGGAGCATGGGTTGAGATATCGGGCAAAGCAGCCAGAGAAATCAAATTCACTTGGTGCTTGAAATGTTGCTGAATGGAGTTCAGTTTAAGAAATATCTTGTTTTAATATTATTAACTTTGTTATATGCTAAATATATGTTAATTATTGATGTAAAACATTTATCTCTTTTCATATATTTGAAGATGAAGATATTTAATGATTTTATGCTAGTGATGTCAAACTATTGTCTTTTTTCGTATATTTGACGATATATATAGTAAATGACAAGTTTTATTAACTTTACATCTTTAATTTTATTTATTGTAATTTATTTATTAAAAATATGTACCTAAAAGTATGCAATGATTTTTTCTGTGCTGTCTGCCAAATTTTAGGTAAACATTGATATGGCCATGATATTAAACAGACTTTTATTTACAACTATTTGTAAATATTATCTTTTGTTTTTGGTATACAAATATTAATTTTGAATTATACTAAGACTAGAATATACTACTTAAAATAAAAAGTAAATAAAAATATCATATATATTCTTTTAAAATAAATATTATTTTTATTATTCACTCAGCATTAAATTAAAGTTATTTATAAATTATATTATACAAATTTTATAAGTAACTTGAAATTAAAACAGAGTGAATAATAGAAAAATATTATTAATTTGTATTATATTATACAGAATTAATAAATAATTTGAATTTAATGTAGATTGAATAATAAAAATAATATTTCTTTTGAAAGAATATAATATCAGTTATCAATTAAAATCCTTTATTAATAAATTATTACAATTTTTTCATGTCATACATCATAAACTGCACATATTCATATTCTAGTTCATTTTTATGCTAAGCTGCAGCCCTGACTTTAAGCTTAACTCCGCAAAACCCATTGATTGTTACGCTCTCACGCTCTATCGCTCCCACACACGCATACACTTGATCTCACCCTCACCCTCTCCCTCTCTATCTCTCACTCACTCTCTCATTCTCTGGTCAGTCCATTGCTGGCTTAGTAAAAACAGCTGATGCATAAGCTGCATACAAAGCACACACACACATACACACACATATTAAAAGTGAGAGAAACTCACACAGAGAGCACCAATGCATGCTCAGCTACGCTGCACTGCTCACACACACATAGGCACACGCACACACACTGTTTGGAGGTAGCGGGAGCGCAAGTTTTGTCTACCTGTTGCGAACAAAAAACAAAAAAAAAAAAAGAAGAAGAAACAACAGAAAAAACGTAACTGAGCCTCATCGCTGTTAAAAATGTGAGTTAAGAGCCGCCTGTGCTCGGGTCTGGAGCGCAGTTTAGTTGAGTTTAGCGTGCCGTCAGGTTGCGACCGTTGCCGCACGGAATCGAAATCGAAATCGAACTCAAACTCGAAGTCGAACTCGGGAATCGGAACGAGCTGCTGCCCAACGATAAACCCGTCGTCGTCGGTATGTTACAAAGCCAAAGCTGAAACTGAAGCTGTAGCTGAAGCTGTAGCTGAGGCTGAAGCCTCTCGCCTCGTTGATCGTGCGGAACAATCAAACCAGCAAAACACAAAAATAAAAATAAAATTTACCAAAAAAACAGACATTTTGTTGTTGTTTTTGTATAAACAACTAAATAAATGTCTAAGCAGTTGAGTGTGATGGACACGCACGCATATATTTAAATAAATATTGAACACGCGTTCTGTGTGAAGTTCAGCGAGAAGAATGCGCAAGTGCAGTATATAATAGTATATATAGAAATATATATCTAAATACATACATATATATAAATATGTATATATGTGAGATCGCTCAAGATCTGCCTGGTCAGCATAACACATAGCGACAGCTGGTTAGGCCCAATCGCCTCACAGAGCTACAGATACACGTAGCCGATGCGTGTATCTATTAGCTACGAGTATCTGTATCTGTAGACGTAGCCATAGCTGTGTATCTGTATCTGTGTATCTGTATCTGTTGCTGTAATCGTGAGCGCGTGTCTGCAGCACGTTATGCCACTCAAGCCAAGCTCAAAACTGTGCTTGGCCAGCTCTTTAAGGTGTCGGCATTTACAGAACGCTCGCTGCTCGTTGCCAAATTCGGCTGCAATTTTTCAATTGAAAATGTGAAAATGAGCTGGAAAACTGACATCAGACCCGACCGACTCATAACAAAGGCAATAAAACAGAAATTGAAAGCCAATTTCAATTAAGCAATTAATTACATGCATTAATGCAACCGAAATACAATGAAAATGATATTAAAACACTCAAAAACAATTCAAAAAAAATTATTTCAATAAAAATATAAAAATTAATATTAAAATAAATTAAAATAAAAAAATGATAATACAAATTAAAGCTACAATAAAAAATATTAATAACAATTCAAAGAAAAATATACAAATATATAAATCAGAAATGACTAAAAGGTTTTTATAAGTTATTGCGAACTAAAAAAGAAATTCGATTAAACATAAATAAATAAATCAATTAAAAAACATATAAATCAATGTTTGATCAAACGACAATCAAAAGATAAGAAAAATAAAAATAAATTATATACGAATAAAAAATTAGCGCCAGCAAATATATAAATAAATAAACATTATTTAAAATACAGGAAAACGAAATATATACATATAAATAAATTATTAAAAAAAAATTAAAAATATTTCAACAAATATATAATATAAATAATAACAAAATTTTAAAATTCAGGAAAATTACATAAAAATATAAAAGCAATTTGTATAATTTATTAAAAATAAATAAATATATAGAATTTTGAAAAATAAAATTTCAATTCAAATTATACTATTATATATATAATTATAATAATTAAATATATTTATAACTAAAAGGTAAATATCTTATACATGACAAAAACTTTAAATATAATGTAATAAGAAATTATTTAATTATTACATATATTATAATAGTATATATTAAAAAAAATTCAAATACTATAAAAATACAAATCTATTAATTGCAATATCAAACAACATTTAATTAAATGTGGCAACATTTAATTTACAGCAATTATTAGATTAAAATGCAAATATCAATTTCAACACTCTGAATGCCTTTTAATATGTGAACTAACAAAAAAAGCCTCAGATTTAATGGCCACATTTACAGTTTGAAATTTGAATAGGTTAATGAGCACGTTAATTTTTAATTAATTAAAGCAAATACATTTATGAATAATAATAAATAAATAACAAGCCAAAAGCTGAAAAGTTTCTATCAACTTTTATTGTGTGCTAATCAGGCTACTAAAATTGAATGGAAAAAAACTCCCACTGTTCAAAGTCGGGCCAAGAGAACAGCTCAACAAAAAAAAAGTGCAAGTACGCAAATTTCGAGTGGGAAAAATATAGCTGAATATTTCTATATATTCAACTCTCTATGAAGTATATGTAAAAGCTTATTTAACTCAAATTTAGTCATTGTGTAAACAAATTGCGAACGTCTTTTATTTGTTTCTTTGAAAAGCAACTCGATTCGCGTCAAAGAAAGTGAAAAGCGCGCTGCTTGGCTGTGGCACATATCTGAATAAAATTCGTCATCGATCAACGTCTCTCGAATGTTTGCTTTGAGGCCATGGCCAACATTTCTTTACGGACATGCGGGGGGACGACGACGGGGCGTATACGCAATTGCAACTTGTGGCCTATGACAGTTTCTTATCTCACAACTCTTGAGCGACTGTCAAGTCAAAAAGTTGTTCGCATTGTTTAGCTGTCCTCCAGCTGTCGTCAGACATCTTCCCGACTTATCTTTAGCTGCAGAGTTTCAATGTTTATTATTTTTTGTCTAAGGGGTCAATGGTTAGTTTTAAGAGAGAATATAACAGCAGAGAAATAGAGAGAACGTAGAAAACAATTATATTATAGATAAGTTGATACTTTATAGCAACTAATATGCACAGCTAATTTAGTAGTGCGCACGTACCTGGCCTTAAAAATAGCTGAAAACCCATCAAATACATTTATAGTCTGGTGGAAATAATAGTTATAAAATTACGAAATACTTCCTAGAACTATATAGGATATGTAGATGATCTGTAGAAAGTCTGTGCAAGATCTGTAGAAAGATCTGTAGAAGATTGTAAAAGAACTGTAGAAGAATGTAAAAGAACTGTAGATGATCTGTAAGCGATGTGTAGAAGATCTGTGAAAGATCTGTAGACGCTCTGTGGAACATCGGTAGAATATCTGTTGAAGATATATGGAATATATGTAAAAGATCTGTAGGAGATATGTAGAACATCTATAGAAAATTTGTTGAAGATCTGTGAGAGATCTGTAGAAGATATGTGAATGATCTGTAGAAGATATAAATCGAAATATTTAATAGAATTGATATCTGTAGAACTAAAGATCTGTAAGCCTCTAAACCCACAGAAATCTATCGATCTCTACAGGTATTATAAAGTATATAATTTCGACACTAGAAGTGTGTCAAGAGCTAGTGGGTGGAGCTAGATTTGCTGCTAACGATTTAGCTACTAACTAACGTAATTAAAAGGACGGCATGACTAAATTCAAGATGCTATGCATATGCATATACCCATAGCGAAATGCCAGCACAAGTAACCGGTTAGCTGTTACCTGTTAGTGACTATAACTATTCAAGTTGCATATATTCATGGAGTTATTCAGGTACAGACTTCCAGCAGATACACTGTCACTGTCAACGGTCTCTGTTTATCAACGAAATTAACGCGACTTAGTGAAAATTCAGATTCCTCTCTATCCCAGCGGCATGCGGGCATGGAACCTGTTTTCAGCAATGAATATTGACGGTCAGATAAATATGTTATGCAAATATTTGCAGCTTTTAAGGTGCTCAAAAGATACCTGACTAGACGAGACAAAGCTATATAAATATAACTGCAGGGCAACAGGTTTACGTTACGAATTGGAATTCGAGAATTCAAGTGAATATCACAAATATTCATAAACAGCACAACTAATACAACTCCGATCAATTTAAGCCAGCCTCAGGCTGTTCAATTAATCAAAATGGGGGGAGGAGCAAAAACTGAAAGCAGAAGCAACAACTGCTGGAAAAAAAAAACAAAATTCGAAATGGGAGATGTGAATATATATAAATATATATATATACATATATATAAATATATAATGTTAAAATCTCGACAATCTCAAGGTTTTCAACAGAAAATACCCACAAAAAAAAACTCCCCAATAATGAGTTAACAGAAATGCTTACTGTCCAAGTGAGAGTGTATATGAGTGTGTGTGAATATAAATACTTATGTATTTGTGGGGAAATCCTGTCCTAAAGTGGTTCATTAAAAGCGGATAATAAAACAAAGGCCAACAAGGGCCCAAGGCACCATAAAGCAGAAAGCAAAATAAAAACAACATTTGGTTTTAAGATAAATTCAAGTCTTGTAAAAATACAAAAAGAAATTGAAAACTTAATAAAATTTCGCCCATAACTAAAACGCAAAATGTGCATTAAAAATGCATGTAAGAAAAAGCAAATAAAATGTAATAAAAATTTCAAAAAATAACAAAAGAAAATACAATAAAAGACAAAGCAACAGAAAATACCCGTCCAATTGTTCGAAACGTGCTGGAATTTAAGTAAAGTAAATTGTTGTTGTTGCTATTGTTGTTTGTGTTTTTTTTTTTTATTTTTATTTATTTATTTATTGTAATTGTTTTGTTTGCAGTGTATTTGCATGAGTTGCACTTGTGTTGGTGAATAATTTTACAGTTATATGAACGTGTGTGTCGCGCCTGTCGCTCTCACTTATTGTTTTTCAGCTGAAGAAGACGCAGTTAACGAATTCACCTGCTTTAGTATAGCAACAGCAACAACAACAACAACAACAGTAGCAGTAGCAACAGACGCCAGACGCAGCCGTCAATGCGGCGACGGCGAATTCGATGCCGCTGTCAATGACGCGAAGCCGAATTAAGTTCGCCTAACTTAGCCGACTCCAAATTGAACTCGATCTCGAGTCAACCACAACAACAGCAGCAACAGCAGCAGCAACAACAGCAGCAGCTGCAGTATGACCGTGTCATATGCAGGCGAAGTGCCCAATGGCAGCAACTTTGGCTGCTTCTGGAAGATCCTATGGAAGTGAGTAGTACAATGCCTCGCCATTGAGCTAGATCTGCGCAACTCAAACTGGGTCGCCCAGTCTCTGGAAAGTAGTATGCGTGTAATTTTGCGCATTAGTCATCGCCCGCCCAGTCGCATAGTGTTTACCAGCGTAATTAACATCGCATATGTACATATACATACATACATACATATATGTACATATGTGTATACAGTAACTAGTCACAGTGCCCACTGTCAGCTGTTGTTGGCTTTTATTTGTATTATTTTTTGTTTTTCTGAGCTCAACTCACATTAATTGTTTCCAAAGTGCAGTCACTCGTAACCAGATTCGCCGTGGCTGCTCAGTACTCGCCTGTACCATCTCTAGCCGGAAGAGAGGAGACAGACAGAGAGAGAGAGTCTGTCTCGTTGGAATTGAAAGTGACAGTTATGTCCAACTGGAAATGGAATGCAGTTGGAATGTTCTTGAGTGTGTTTGCCCCAATCACAAAGCAACTCGAAGAAAATTGATAAACTGAAAGAAATAAATAGAGTATCCACTAGCCGAACATTTGCATCAAAATATATTGGATAATAGTAAATCAATTGTTAATGGAAGTCTCCAGTAAATAACAGTTAAAAAAAAAAAAAAATAAGGAATAATAATTTGCTTTTTATAAAGTCCGAAAGTCAGAAATAAATTGTTTAAATTTATGAGACAGCTATATATTGTCTAGCTGCCTGCATTCTTTTTCAGCTAACTTAATTTCGCAATTTCAAATATATTTCCCTAGATAATGTAAAATGTGAAACTTGTAAAAAGTTAATCGACAATGCGTAATATCTTGCTAAAAATAAAACAAATTTCTTTTTTGTTAAGTTTTATCGAATTAATAAACTTTTAAAGTCGATTTCTCTCAAGTATTATGCGATATAATTTCTGACTTAAAAATTACATAAAAAGTTGTTTATAAAGATGCCAACAGTTAATGATTGCCTCGAGAACCAAACAATTCTGAGTAGACTTTAATTAGCTTCACGTGTGTTTCGTGAGTTCTGAATGCCCACAGACTTTGATTAGAATTTAATAATATATTATACAACAGAAATGAGACAGCAACCCATATATTATATTGACATAGCGACCTTGATGCGGCCAAACAACAACAGCACGAAAGACCCCAAAAACTTCAGCTACGAGTCGCAATTCCTGTTCCATTCTCTACGAGGTTATACATATCATTATGACATTAAATGATATAAAATATATCAAAACAAATTCAGTGGAACTCAAAGATTATGAATATAACAATAAGAGTTGCAAAACTAGCGAAGCATTAAACACGAAATATCAAAAAATAACAACAAATGAATTTGAAATTTGAGCAGACGATTAGTTAGAGTAGCCATAGCTATAAGGAAGTAGATTTCAAGCAAGTGAAAACTGGCTTGTTACAAGATTTTTTTTTTCGTCTTTTGCCAAGTTTAATCGTAATATTTATTCCTATTTCTATTTCAATTTCCATTTATTTTTATGAAACACGCTCAGATGGCGCGGCAGCGTTTATAAATTAGTATGGCGTGAACTAATCGCCTATTTGTGTTTATATTATACGATTAATGTCATCTATCGCTACGCCCTGACGCCAAACCAACAAGTGTGAGTTAGACTGTAAACATTTTGAAGTCTTAAATGCATTTATAATAAATATTCAACATTGATTGTTAGGATATTCAATCGCGTTCGGCTGTACTTTTCCCAGCAGGGCGAAAGTATACCCATGTCCTTTGTGCTGGGCTTCTACGTGAATCTGGTGGTCAAGCGCTGGTGGGAGCAGTACCGCCTACTGCCCTGGCCCGATACGCTGGCTCTGTTTATCAGCGCCGCCATACCGAACTCAGCGGGCGTTAATGTGAGTCTGTCACGCCTTAATTGCCCGATAAGACGCCTAATCAACTTTCATTGTGCTTTTTTCCCTCAGAATGAAACGGGTCGCTTAATGCGTCGTAATATTATGCGCTATATGGTCTTGGCCTATGTTATTACGCTCCAGCGTATTTCGCTACGCGTCAAGCGTCGCTTTCCTACCACCCAGCATCTGGTGGACGCGGGTCTCATGCACGAGTCGGAGATGAAAATCTTTGAGGCCATGAATCAGAAGAGTCCCATGTCCAAGTACTGGATGCCCCTCGTCTGGGCCACCAACATCATCAATCGAGCGCGCAAGGACGGACTGATTGCCTCCGATCACATAGTGCAGACGATACTCGTCGAGCTCTCGGATATCCGAAGACGTCTGGGTGGCCTGATTGGCTATGATACGGTTTGCGTGCCGCTGGTCTACACACAGGTGAGAATTGAGATCAAAAAATAAACAACAAAAAAGGATTCTCCAGGGGGCACCCGGATTTGAACCGGGGACCTCTCGATCTGCAGTCGAATGCTCTACCCCTGAGCTATACCCCCACGATGATATAATTAAATTCCATTGAGTCTTTCAAGCTCAGCAATTCAAGTTGAGATAAGAATTTTTGGAACGGATGCGCACACTTGAAATGACCCAAACAAAATCAAAGCCAAATGGAAAAGAACCCATACATTTCGGACAGCAATCTTTTTCAATTTATCTCTAAACTATAAAGTTAATTAATTTTCTACTTTTATAGGTAGTTACTCTGGTGCTTTATACCTATTTCATTGCCACGTTGCTCGGCCGTCAGATGTTGCCAAATATCTCAGATCGCACTGGACGCGAAGATCCCGATTTGTACTTTCCTCTTTTTACAGCTTTGCAGGTGAGCAGAAATATATATATAATATATGATTTTATAAGAATGAGAAGAAGCAGCAGACCCGGAATACAAAATGTATTTATTTAATTTGCACGTTCCGCCTTATTTACCATAAATCATAGACATTTTCACGTCTCGCCATTGTGTAGCAAAAAGCTTTGCGGTTTTTGTGGATCATTAACGCAGCTGCAATCGAAACTCAAACGTAATGTAGTTGGCTATACCTTGTCAGCGATATGACTATGATCAAAGACATCTATATCATGTGGCGATATGTGCATATATCACATATATGTATAATAACTATACCTATGCATACCTACCTATCTGCTTGTGTTTTTTTCCCTTCTACATAATATATTTTTTTATAATTTTTTCTGTCGGTTTCTGCGGTTTGACGAGGCTCCCTTTCGCATTTGCAGGCAGATTTCAAGTGTTTTGCGTTATGTAAACGATTCGCAGTCACGTTCGAAATAATAAATTGCCATTTTCACTGTGTTTGTGCGAAAGGCATTTCGCGTATTTAGATAAAAATCGGCGACAAGTGTTTTAATATATTTTGTTTTTATTGTTTTTTACTTATTTTAACCATGTTTTAGGCGCTGCCATTAATAACTGTTAATTTTGCTAACTACAAAGTACAAAATACGAATATGTGAAATGCGAAAACCATATACAATAGCAATAGGAAGGCGGAGTGCTAGTCGGGAGACCCCGACTAGCAGATACCCTGTACAACCTATTTCAATCATTTCAGCTCAGCTATATCTTTGTATATACAAAAGCTCAATTCATTTAAATACATTTAAAATCTGATGGGGCATCTAAAAATTAGAATAAGAATGAAAATAAGAAGAATGGGAATAAGAATGCGAATGAAAATGAGATTAAGAATAATAAAGTAAGAAATGAGCATATAAATGATAATGAAAGTGAGAACCATGAATGAATGAGAAGCAGAATAAAAATAGGGATGAGAATGAAATTAGGAATGAAAATTTAAATTATAGGCAAATTATGAATTAAAATAGATGCCTACAGTACGAAGTACGACCTTCAAATTATGTCTAAAAGCCAACATAAAATATCGATATTTATCGATACTTAGACAGCTTGATGCCTGCCACTCCTATTTCTGCCTACCACTACACCCATTATTACTAAACTAATATGCCCTACTGACCTATCAACTATGTACACGGTATGAAAAGTGAATGGAAAAGCTCTCGCCGTGCCTTTCATATGAATTTATCGCCCATCAACTTCACACATCAACTTAGCTTAAATTAAAGTTAATTTTATGTTCATTATTTAGCATTATTTTCTTATGATCTTATCACACTTACAATTTGCAGTTCATTTTCTACGTGGGCTGGCTGAAAGTGGCCGAGGTTCTAATCAATCCCTTTGGCGAAGATGACGATGATATTGAATTGAATTGGCTGATCGATAGACATATCAAGGTAAGATCAATAAATCGCACAAGTAAATTCATTTAGAAATAGAATACGATTTCACAAGAAATCATCGTGACAATGTTCTACCACGTTTATGGATCCCCATATCATATTATTTGAAAAATACCCAAAGATAACAACAAACCGGAATTAAATTCGTGTCAACACAAGTCAATTTGTGTTTAGCACGAATTAGACAAAAAGCTGAAATTGTAGTTAATAAAATTTTAGTTCAAATGGAGTCATAACTTTAGCCAGATTTGCATATATAGTATATTCCCCTTATTATCCTATATAATATTGGGTCTATAATTAGTTAACATCCATAAATAACTTAATAGATAACTATAGTTAACTTGAGTTCAACTTTAGGTTTCACTTATTTTATCAACTTTAGAGGAAAGATTTGGTTTATGCCATCATAAATTGGGTTACTGTGTGAGATATGTATAATTATGCAGGGGCTTTATTTATTTGGACTCAGTCAACAGCTTTTTTCATTTTTTTTTGTGTGTGCTGAAAGGAAGAAAACACTTTTGCCACGCGCTAAATATAAAAGACGCTTAACTCTGGATTGACAGAAAAAAATTAAATGAAATTTGTATACGGCTAGAAAGACTTTAAAGACTGCGCTACAGAGTCTGGAATACAGCATTGATATTAGGGTATATAATTTTTATAAAATGTATAATCAACATAGTTGAAAACATATTTAATATGAACCGAATTGAATACAAATTAATAGCATTACTTCCTTACTTATTGTAATTGTTTACATAATTGTTAAAAGAGTATATTAGTTTTTGACAATGTACGCCTTGCTATTCATCCCATCTATCTATCCCTTGCCATCTGTCCGTTTTCCATGTTAGTTCAACGCGTGTAATGCTAGCTACTTAAAATTTGGAATATATGTAAATAATGGTCTGAACTTTCAACTTATATAAGTGTAAGCTTTCTTGAATACGATTTGATGTCATTTTCTGTATATTTAAGAAGAAAAATTTGTGGATCAATTGATGCAAGTTTAAAATTTGTTTATAGACAATATAGATATATATCTATATGATATATAGGTGGTTTATATAGATCAGCATCCAATACTCTTGTACACCTTCTTTAGGGCAAATGTTAAACATTTTTGCATTTGTCTGTTTTCAGTTATAATTTTCTTACCTTTCCACTTTTAGCGAGTGTTGTTTAGTCGGTTGTGCCTGACTATCTGTCAGATCTTCATTGATGTATATATAATCATCTGCATAATTACATAAGATAACTCTTTAAATACAATTTAAATTTATGATAAAGATAAAGATCAGACAGACAGGGTATGCAAATGCCAAGTCAAACACAAGTTTTTTTATATGCAGCATAGTAGAGTAAATCAGCTACTGAGTATAAACGATTGATAAATATTTTGTTTGACAACAAATTAGGTAGTATTAGCAAGCAGCCCATGTCAGCTAATCAAATAGGGTATTCAAGTTAGTCGACTTTGGCGCACCTTTTGGCATTTTGTTACTTTGAAGGTGTATTTTGTGTGTGTTTTTTGCAGCTTTTCGCATTGGGCTCTGAACTTGCTGCGAGGAGTTTTTGTTTTTTCTCTTTTTTGCATGTGTCCAAATGTGTGTGTGCGTGTGTGTGTGTGTGTGTGCATATGCATGTATGCATGTACGAGTTTGGGGTCTGGCTGTTGCTGGCTGCTTGCAATTATTTACAAAGCCAACAGCAGCACCAACAACAGCAACAACAACAAGAACACACATTGGCAAAAGTAAATTGAAAACAGGTTTTCTGTTCAAAATAAAAAATAAAAAAACAACACAACAAAAATAAACATTGAAACCTCTTTTGTAGAGCTTTTTATCATTGAGTATTTTGTTGTAGTTTTTTTTTCTGTTTGATGATTATTTTTCTCAGATTTTTGGGTTTTACATTGAAACTGTTTTGGCCCAGAATTGGTGCGGATATGCATAAATGGGTTAATGAATAGTTAATTATTAAAGCGACAGATTTTTAATTGGCTTTCGTGGCATACACAGCAAAACGTGACACTTGGCAGTGAGCGAGACATGTGCGAAATAGAGCAAGAGAAAGAAAGATATATTATTTATATACATATATATTTTTAATAAGTTTTGTGGGCAGCTTGAAGTCTTTCATTGCCTTATGAAACAATTAAACGACTTGGCAACAATTTCACTTTTTCTCCACTTTGTTTTGTTGTTTTGGGAGTGGGCGTGGATTGTCTCTGTGATGTAATTAGGTGTTGAGTTTGAAGTGCATGTTTCGTGGTTTTGCGGGGGCAGAGGTAAAGTGAAGTGCCGTTCATTTAAAATGGCAAACACGTTCCACCTGATGCCGCTGACCGCTCCACTTTTATCATCATTTCTGGCACGCGCTAATTTCTATTGTCGATTTCTACAGGCCGCCTACATGATTGTCGACGAGATGCACGAGGAGCATCCGGAGCTGTTGCGCGACCAGTACTGGGAGTGTGTGGTGCCCAAGGAGCTGCCCTACACCGTTGCCTCCGAGCACTATAGACGCGACGAGCCCAAGGGCTCCGCCGAGAAGTACAAGGTGAAGAAGGAGGATGCCATGTATGCCAACATTATACCAGGCGGTGGCAAGCGGATGCTCAGCGACGATGTCTATGCGGACTATGTGAGTGTAGACACTGAGAGAAAGTCGAAGGCAATTGCTCTTTATATATATATTTTGTATTTCCTTTTTAGGAGAGCGTGGACACGCCCATGGTGGAGCGGCGGAAGAACAATTGGCTGGTGCGTCAGCTCTCCCGCATGGGCTCCATGCGCAGCCAGTCGACGGCCTACTCCTCGGGCGGCATGCCCTTCACGCGAAATCGTCTGAACTCCGTCTACTCTAGTCCCGAATCGGGCATGCCATTGTCCGTGCTGCAGCAGCAACAGTTGCAGCAGCAGCAACAGCAGCAGCAGCTCCAGCAGCAACAGCAGCCCGGCGGCCTGCAGCAGCAGCAGCAGAGCAAACCCACTCTCTACGAGAAGTTCGTGCACCGCAAATCGCTGCGTGCTCAGCGACAGCTGATCAAACAAAGTGAGTTGCGGAATTTAAGCACCAGAAACAGATTGCTTATTGTACTCAAATTAAACAGATTCCAAGTTGAATGGCCTTAATATAAACATGGCCAAGACACGTCCTCGCATACCCACGCCGGAGGTGACCAAGGATGGCAGCACCAACACAGGTAAGTCCGGTTCGTTGATGTATGCACTGGGCTTAGCTATATATATGAATTGCACTCACTGTAGCCACAAGCGCCGTTATCATGGCCCCACAACAGCTGAGCACCCAAAGCACTAGCGGCATGTACCCCTCGTATAGCACCTCAGCCAGCGGCACCACTTTGCACCAGGACAGCGGCCAGGTGCTGGGCACACTGCTGCTGTCGCCCATCAAAGAGATGGATAGCTCATCATCCAATAATACTCTGATTCCAGGGCATCCAGCCACAGCGGCGCTGGCCCAAGCCGTCATGCCGACTCGCTTGAAGGAGGGCTACACGGCCAGCTGTAAGTAATCCCTATACTAGGATAGCCGATCCCTTAGTCCACTCTTAACTGAACTCATCTTCTCTCACAGCCATGCCAGCGGAGACAAACATCACCACACTCTCGTTTCCCTTCACGGTGTCCACCAGCAGCGAGTCGATGCCCACGGGCACGTTGAGCATTTTGCCTTTGGCCGCCAATGCGCAGCTGCCCACGATAACGACCACAGCGAGTGGCTTTGATCCAAATGATGTGATCACCACGATTCCCGTTTCCCTGTCCATAAAGCGCTCGCCCTCCAACCTGTCCATTGTGGAGCTCAGCGGAGGCGATGGCGTGGACACGCATGCCAGCAGTGGGTCGAGCAATGGCAGCGGCGGCATTACCACAACCGCTTTGCTCTCCGTGAAGCCCCTCAACGGGCCCTCCAATATATCGCGCAACAATAGCTTCAACGTCAGCCTCAATCTGCAGGATCCGAACTATCAGCGCTCTTCGGTGCGTTCGGCGGGACCAACGGACTCGGTAGATGCGACAGCAACCATATCTCTGCATCGGAACAAGGACGGTTCCAGCAACACGGGCGGCTCAGCCAATGCCTCGTCGGCGCCCTCAACGCTGGCCAAGCACAAGCCAGAGCCGAAGACGGGCGAGGTCTATGTCTGACCAAGGACCAAGGACACATCGTTGTTTTGGATAGATAGCTTTCTTGGCTAATTCTCGCTATAAGCCTATATACTTCTTGAACAGAGTTGAAACTAGTTTTAAGTTAGATTTAAAAGAAATTTTGGCTGCAGGCCACCCGGAACCATTCTACGATATTATTTTAGCTACAGCTGTGCAGACCCAAATGAGAATTGTTGCATAGTCTTTAGTTACTGCAAACGTTTGTCATTATCATGTAGATAGATCGTGTTTAAACAGAGTACCACATATCAGTCCTTAGACATAAGTACCGAAAAAGGAGAAAACACTTCCTGTAAATGTTCTCTGCGATCTACGTTTACTCAAGCGTTAAATATATATATGTGAATGTTACCTAATCATAGCTATAAATTTTAAACTTTTGTTTCTTTGGCGCTTGCCATATTAGGCTAGACCTAAAGATTACTTACCGCTAATTTTATTGAGAATCCCTATCGTGTAGGCAGTGTATATATAAACCAACACAATATGTGATATGCGATTTGTAGGCTTAAGAGTCTTATATAAATAAATCTTAGCATAATTATGCAATGTACTATATATATGTATGTATGTGTGTGTATATAGATCAGCTATATATAAACTATAAACTGTAAATAAGTTGAAGTATAAATAAACATTTAGATTCAATAAAACTGACTAGTTTACTAAAGGTCATGGTCATTTATCACGAATACCTCTATTAATTTAGGTCATTTGAGATTGTTTTAGAGAAATTGAACAAATAATTTTAGCCAATACAAGATGATAAACATATGCCTCGATGCTCTTAATATTAAAGGTGGAAATAGTTGAGGTTGTAAAACAATTATATTCCAGATCTCCAAGTGCTGGTTAACAAAATAAATCAAAATAAATCACAAGCCTAACTCAAATAAGTAAAAGTCTGAGATTTGCATACAGCAACTCAATAGAAACTTGTATAAGAGTATATGAGCATGAGTATAAGAGCTGTTCAAACTAAAGATCTCGAAGACTAAAGCGTCTCTTTGCAGGTTCAATTGATGCTCTTTCGAGTAAGATCAATTAAGATCGGGAAACACAGCAGAACTCATTGAAACTTAAATGGACAGTGCTCAAGCGATCTGCAGTCAGTCGCGCTATAGCGATCGAGTGTAACGATCGATTAGAGGGCAGAACAAAAGTGGACCATAAAATAAATACCATTGAAAGGATAAAGTGCTAAAGGTGAATATGCAAGCGAGGACATGTGCACCAGTGAAGATCGCCAGAGATCGGCAGCAAAGTGTTGATCAGTGGACAATTTTCCCATATCTACGATGAGAATCAAATGCGAATCTGTGGAAATATTTGCCGAGTATAGCTAGTATATGGCACCTCGCCAGTTAACCTCGGAGGTCAATAGCAGAGCAGGCGACAAACTTGCACTGGCAGTTGGAATGATTCTTGAATTGCCGTCTAATTGAATTAACCTTTTTGGCGTCTGTTCGTCTTTCTATGTGTTCTTTGTTGTTGTTGTTGTTGTAGTGCGTGCAAATCGATAGCCCATTGAATACTAATAGCACTTTGAATTGTTCAACTCTCAGTTACAGTCGTAGCATGGATCGAGATCGCGACGAGGGATCCATCACGACCAGCGATGCGAAGTCTGGAGAGGAAATACCAGTGGCCCCTGGCCTGGAGCCCACCGAGCCGATTAGCTTCTGGCAACTGTTTCGCTTCTCCACATATTGCGAACTCTTTTGGCTCTTCATCGGCTTCTTTATGTGCTGCATCAAAGCGCTGACGCTGCCCGCTGTGGTCATTGTCTACAGTGAGTTTACGGCCATGTTGGTGGATCGTGCCATGCAAGTGGGCACCAGCTCCACGGTGCATGCCCTGCCCATTTTCGGGGGCGGCAAGAAATTGTGAGTGCCCAGATCGTGACAGCAGAGGAGAGATTTATGATATCTGATTTGATTTGATAACCCGCAGAACGAATGCCACACGCGAAGAGAATAATGAGGCTCTGTATGATGACTCGATATCGTATGGCATTCTGCTCACTATAGTCTCGTTGATCATGTTCATATCGGGCATATTTTCGGTGGATATCTTCAATTTCGTTGCCCTGAGACAGGTGACGCGCATGCGCATCAAGTTGTTCGAGTCGGTGATGCGACAGGACATTGGCTGGCATGATCTGGCTACCAAGCAGAACTTTGCACAGAGCATGATAGAGTAGGTATTGGAAAACAAATGAAGGGCTCCTCTCTTTATTAGTTAACTCACTTTATCGCAGTGACATTGAGAAGATACGCGATGGCATCTCGGAGAAAGTGGGCCACTTTCTCTATTTGGTTGTGGGCTTTATCATAACGGTGGGCATATCCTTTGGCTATGGCTGGAAGCTGACGCTGGCTGTGAGCTGCTATATACCGCTTGTCATCGCTGTCAACTACTACGTGGGCAAGGTGAGTTCAGCTGAGCTTAGCCAACTCCAATACTACAGCTTAACTCTCGCACAGACCCAAGGCAAGCTGACGGCACGCGAACAAGAATCCTATGCAGGCGCAGGAAATCTGGCAGAGGAGGTCCTTAGCGCCGTACGCACCGTTGTCTCTTTTGGTGGCGAGAAGCACGAGGTGGAGCGCTTTGAGAACTTCCTAGTGCCCGCTCGCAAGGCCAGTCAATGGAAGGGCGCCTTCTCTGGCATGAGCGATGCCATTCTGAAGTCCATGCTGTTTCTCTCCTGTGCGGGTGCTTTTTGGTATGGCGTGAATCTCATCATAGACGATCGCTATGAGGAGGACAAAGAATACACGCCAGCTATTTTAATGATTGTAGGTTTGGCCATGATCAACTTTAGAATATCTCTATTAAACTCTAAATACCCACACAGGCCTTCTTTGGCATCATTGTGGGCGCAGATAATATAGCCCGCACGGCGCCGTTCCTCGAATCCTTTGCCACTGCGCGTGGCTGTGCCACGAATCTGTTCAAAGTCATTGATCTGCCCTCGAAAATCGATCCATTGTCCACGGATGGCAAACTTCTGAACTATGGCCTGCGCGGCGATATTGAGTTTCAGGATGTCTTCTTTCGCTATCCTTCGCGTCCAGAGATTATTGTGCATCGCGGCTTGAATATCAAGATCAGAGCGGGTCAAACGGTGGCTTTAGTTGGTTCCTCGGGCTGTGGAAAGTCCACTTGCGTCCAGCTATTGCAACGTTTCTACGATCCCGTCTTCGGTTCTGTTCTTCTGGATGAGCTGGACATACGCAAATATAATATTCAGTGGTTACGCTCCAATATTGCTGTAGTGGGACAGGAGCCGGTGCTCTTCATGGGCACCATAGGTAGATTCTTTTATTGCAAGATAGAGCTGTATATTAATCTGATCTCTTTTTAGGCCAAAACATTAGCTATGGCAAACCGAATGCTACACAGAAGGAAATCGAAGCCGCTGCCACCCAAGCAGGTGCTCATGACTTCATTAGTCAGCTACCAGAGGTGAGTGGGAAGAAGAGAGTGTGATCCTGACTGATCTGAGAATGTGTTCCTTGCTGTTATTTTTTCTTTTTCCTGTAGAGCTATCGCACCATGATTGGCGAGCGAGGTTCCCAACTGTCTGGCGGTCAAAAGCAACGCATTGCCATTGCTCGTGCTCTGATACAGAATCCCAAGATCTTATTGCTCGACGGTAAATAAAACTAGATGAATATCCTAGTATATATTTCGTCTATAACTTCTCCCTCTAATACAGAGGCCACCTCGGCCTTGGACTACAACTCCGAGAAACTAGTGCAACAGGCTCTGGACTTGGCCAGCAAAGGACGCACCACAATTGTGGTATCCCACAGACTTTCAGCCATTCGTGGTGCAGATAAAATAGTTTTTATACACGAGGGCAAGGTGCTTGAGGAGGGCTCCCATGATGATCTGATGGCCTTGGAGGGCGCCTACTATAACATGGTTAAAGCAGGTGACTTCAAGATGCCCGAGGATCAAGAAAACGAAGAGAATGTAGATGAGGCAAAGCGTGAGTTCAGAAAATATCATTAATAAACAATTGTCATTTGGCCAACTTGATTTGCAGGCAAAAGTCTAGCTCTATACGAAAAGTCTTTTGAGACCAGCCCGCTCAACTTTGAGAAGAATCAAAAGAACAGCGTGCAGTTCGATGAGCCAATTGTGAAGTTTATCAAGGACAGTAATAAGGAAAAGGAAATTGTGTCAGCGCAGAAACCACAATTCTTCAATATCTTTGCCAGAATTTTAAGCCTTGCGCGTCCCGAGTGGTGTTACCTTATATTTGGCGGATTATCAGCCATTGCTGTGGGCTGTCTCTATCCGGCCTTCTCCATCATCTTTGGCGAATTCTATGCAGCACTCGCTGAGCGGGACGAGGAGGTGGCGCTCAGTCGCACTGCTGTGCTGTCCTGGGCGTGCTTGGGCATCGCTGTGATCACCGGACTGATCTGCTTTCTGCAAACCTATCTCTTCAACTATGCCGGCGTCTGGCTGACTACAAGAGTGCGAGCGATGACCTTTAAGGCGATGCTCAACCAGGAAATCGGCTGGTTCGATGAGGAACAGAACTCAGTGGGTGCGCTCTCAGCGCGCTTATCTGGCGAGGCAGCTGGGGTGCAGGGTGCGATTGGCTATCCGCTGAGCGGAATGATTCAAGCTCTGGCGAATTTCATATCAGGCGTATCGGTTTCCATGTATTATAATTGGAAGCTGGCGTTGCTGTGCCTGGCCAACTGCCCCATTATTGTTGGCTCGGTTATACTAGAGGCGAAGTGAGTGAATCAGTAGATGCTCAACATTTCCTATACTCTATATATGTGAATTTCAATTTGCAATTTGTAGAATGATGTCGAATGCTTTGATTAGAGAGAAACAAGTCTTAGAGGAGGCCTCTCGCATTGCCACTGAGTCCATTGCCAATGTGCGCACCATCGCTGGCCTGCGACGTGAAGCTGAGGTCATTAAGCAATACACCGAAGAGATTCAGCGTGTGGAGATTCTCATTCGACAGAAGCTACGCTGGCGTGGAGTTCTCAACTCCACCATGCAGGCTTCGGCCTTCTTTGCCTACGCCGTGGCGCTCTGCTATGGCGGTGTCCTGGTCTCCGAGGGTCAGGTGCCCTTCCAGGATATTATTAAGTGAGTTGACTGTTGACTTTAGACTCTAGACTCTGTCTTTATATAGGTATATCTATCTCCCTCTCAAAGAGTATCTGAGACACTGCTCTATGGCTCCATGATGTTGGCCCAATCGCTGGCCTTTACACCTGCATTTACTGCCGCCTTGGTCGCCGGCCATCGTCTGTTCCAGATTCTCGATCGCAGGCCGCGCATTGTCTCGCCCATGGGCACTATCAAGAATACTCTGGCCAAGCAACTGAATCTCTTTGAGGGCGTGCGATATCGCGACATCGAATTCCGTTATCCCACGCGACCGGATGATAAGATTCTGAATGGCCTGGACTTGGAGGTGCAGCAGGGTCAAACAGTGGCCTTGGTTGGCCACTCCGGTTGCGGCAAGTCCACCTGTGTGCAGCTGCTGCAACGTTACTACGATCCAGATGAGGGCAGCATTGTAAGGCATTAAACCAGAGTATGTCAACAGATATTCTTTAATTATTTCTCATGCCCACAGCACATTGATCAAGATGACATTCAGCACGATCTAACACTGGATGGCGTACGCCGTAAGCTCGGCATTGTCTCACAGGAGCCATCGCTCTTCGAGCGCACTATTGCCGAGAACATTGCCTTTGGAGACAATCGTCGCACTGTGCCCATGGCTGAGATAATTGCGGCTGCCAAGAGCGCCAATGCCCACAGCTTCATCATCTCGCTGCCCAATGGCTATGAGACGCGCATGGGAGCACGAGGCACACAGCTATCCGGTGGCCAGAAGCAACGCGTGGCCATCGCTCGTGCTCTGGTCAGGAATCCCAAGATCCTGTTGCTAGACGAGGCCACCTCAGCTCTGGACATGCAAAGCGAAAGGGTAAGTAGACATTCGACTACTATTAGAGAAATACCTAACCCTCCTCCACTTTTCCTATAGTTGGTCCAGCAAGCTTTGGACTCTGCCTGCTCTGGACGCACCTGCATTGTGATTGCCCATCGCCTGTCGACGATTCAAAATGCTGACGTCATTTGTGTGGTGCAAGGCGGCAGAATTGTGGAGCAAGGCACACATTTGCAGCTAATTGCCCAGCGTGGCATCTATGCCAAGCTGCACAGGACCCAGAAGGATCACTGAGAGCTGAATAACTCTTTTATTTTGAGATTTTTTTTATTACTATATCTACTTCTACAAACTATTATTCAATAAACGTTCTTATAATTTTCAATATTCAATTATTTAATCGGAGTTAAGCATAAGGTAACCTCTGTGATGTATCAAATGTTTCACGGATTAGTTAGAATATAGTTAGATGAATATTCATAATTAAGTCTGCCTGAAGGCCTTTGTTGCTCTGGCACTTAACCAAATTGTTACTTGGAATTAATTCTATTAACAATTAAATTAATAAATAAATAAAATAGATGAATATTCATAACTACATATAAAAGTTCAGTAACAGAAACCACAGGAAAGTGGAACTATAAAAAACTCAAGCCACTGAGCAGCTATGTAAGGAATGACCACACAGCCGAGAGTGCACGAGAGAGCTGCTACTCATCACAGAGATAATAACGCAGAGAAGATTTGGTACTCACCAATAGCAGAAGCGCTTGCATTCCAGCGACGACGCGACGTGAGCGGCAACTCACCACGAATAGTAGCAAAGCTGAGAGAGAGAGCTGCTACTCACCACTAGCAAAGGCGCATGCACCCCAACGACATCCTCACCACAAACAGCAGAACAGTCATATTAGGAGCAGCAGCGCATGCAGACACTATTGAGAGAAGCTAGTCAATGCACCAACAAATTAAAGAGTGTATATTAATTACAGTATTTAACCATTGGCTAAATATAAAGTCATTTTAACTTAACATTACGACATTAGATTATCTAGTATTTAAAATAATCGAATATCAAGTATACGACACGTATCTGAATAATTTTCATTAATATCAAATACAACCTTTGACTCCAAAGGGGGTTTTAGGCCTTGAAAATAGACTGCATTTTTTATTATGGTGATTTTTAAAATCATAAATCAAACTGTCCCATTATTAAACTAAAGCCCTACATCGTACACCCGCCTTTCAAAAACTAAAAATGCTTGTCTCATGCAACGTCTGTAATATTATAACCTTTGCTTATCAGTCAGCAAATTCTACGCATCTAAAAATGCACTTTGCATATCATTTAAGATCTTCGCTCTATTATAGATAAAGTATAATCTTTATGCCAACTATTATACAAAAGACAATTAGATGTCAATGCCGCGATAATTAGGATTATATGCAAATATTAGAATAACAAGCATTGATAAGACTAAAAGCTGAAAGCATTGCAATACATTTACCGAGCCACACTGAGATAACACCTTAGAAGTAGTCCAAGTAATGCTCTGCTGACCTAATATTAACATATTTTATGAAATATCATTAGAAAACTATGCGCACCTTAACAACCGACCACTGCACATTTCCTAGTCATTCTGAACCTTGAGAAAAATCAATCCAATTGAATTTTATTAAAAATAAAATAAGAGAAATTGCAAAAGCTGCGAGCGTCGAAATGCATTTTCACTCAAAACTTGTTGCGCTCTTTCAGCCATTTGAACATTAATAGAAACGAAAATTGATAAAAGACGAACCCCTCAGTAACCAAATCAACAGTTCGAGTTCGCCTTTCAAACGGATCGGTACAGCGCGAAAAGAGTCCGAAAGAAATTTAGCATCGAGAATAAAGAAAAAAGCACAAATATACTGCGTTATGACAAGAGAACACCTAGCGGCAGAGATCGTAGAGTAAACAGATCTAGCCAGCTGCCGGGTCGACCCCCCCAGTGTCCACCTGCAGTCAGAGATTCGTTGCACGCTAACTATTAATTGACCCCGAGGGTAAATGTTTATAGGCGAAAAGTTAGCTGTCTTTAACTACGTCAATGGCAGAGCCCAACATGCAGAATGGCGATGCGGACGTCGCTGGCCAGGCGGAAGCAAAGCAAATTAAATCGAAACAGCCCCAGATGGAAACTGTCAACTATCACAAGCTCTTTCGCTATGCGCACGGCATCGACTATCTGCTGCTCGTCTGTGCTCTGATCGCAGCACTCCTGCATGCTTTGGTCTTTCCCATTGCCATCATTGTCTACAGCGAGCTGGTGGCCATGTTCATTGATCGCAGCCTGGGCGTGGGAACCAGCTCGGGCACCAAGGCGCTGCCTTTATTCGGTGGCGGCAAGCAGCTGTAAGTCTAGCCACAGGTATAACCAACTGCACCCTTTTAAAGCATACTTCTTATAGCACCAATGCCAGCTATGAGGAGAATATGCAGGAGCTGCGTAAAGATAGCGTCGCCTTCGGCATACTCATGACCCTTGACTCGCTTTTAATGCTCTTTTCCGGCATGACCTTTGTGAATATATTCAATCATCTGGCTCTCAAGCTGACGGTCAGCATGCGCCGGGAGTTCTTCAAGGCGACAATCAGGCAGGAGATAGGCTGGCATGATATGGCCAAGGATCAAAACTTTGCCGTGCGCATAACGGAGTAGGTAGAGGTGTCATATCCACTATATAGAACTTCAATTTAACTATAATAACTTTTAGTAATATGGAAAAAATACGCACGGGCATGGCTGAGAATCTGGGACACTTTGTAACCATCATATGCGATGTGGCCATAAGTGTTATCATAGCCTTTGTCTATGGCTGGAAACTGGCATTGGCCATGTTCTTCTACATACCCCTGACCATGGTAGTGAATTCTGTTGTTGCTCACGTAAGTCATGTTATGTTATCAAATACATAGAGTCTCTAATACTTCCCCACTCAGTACCAAAGCAAGCTCACAGCTCGGGAGCAGAGCTCTTATGTGCGCGCCAGTTCAGTTGTGGAGGAAGTGATTGGAGCCATACGCACTGTGGTAGCCTTTGGAGGCGAACATTCCGAGTCCACGCGCTATGATACCCTGCTCAAGCCCGCTCTTAAGGCGGGCAAATGGAAGGGCGCCTTCTCCGGCCTCAGCGATACGGTCATGAAGGCCATGATGTTCATTGTGGGCGCTGGCGCCTTTTGGTACGGCGCCAATTTAATTCTGCACGATCGTGCCAGCGATATGCCTATCGAGGATCGCAAATATACGCCGGCGATCGTCATGATTGTGATTTCGGGCATAATTGTGGGCGCCAATCAATTGTCACGCACCTCACCCTTCCTGGAGACCTTTGCCATGGCGCGAGGATCAGCGAGTGCCATTTATGATGTTATCGATCGTGTGTCTGTTATCGATCCTCTATCCAAGGCGGGCAAAATACTCAACTACGGCCTGAAAGGCAATATTGAGTTTCGGGATGTGTTCTTTCAGTATCCCGCCCGAAAGGATATTATTGTGTTGAGAGGACTCAATGTGACCGTCAAGGAAGGTCAGACTGTGGCATTGGTTGGCTCCTCGGGCTGCGGTAAATCAACCTGTGTGCAGCTGTTGCAACGTTTCTACGATCCGGTATTTGGCCAAGTGTTCTTGGATGGCGAAGATGTGAAGAAATATAATCTGAACTGGCTGCGTTCCAATATAGCTGTGGTTGGCCAAGAGCCTGTGCTGTTCCAGGGCACCATTGGTGGGTATATTTATACCGCAAACTGCAAATATAATATTTAAGAGAATTTTCCTTTTCAGCTGAAAACATTCGCCATGGCAAGCCGCTGGCTACCCAAAAGGAGGTCGAGGATTCTGCCAGAGCCGCCAATGCGCATGAGTTCATCATTGCGCTGGATAATGTGAGATCTCTCAAGGAATTCATATACAATATCTAAGCTTCTCTCTCCGCCAGGGCTATGACACACACATTAGCGAGAAGGGTGTTCAGCTGTCCGGCGGACAGCGGCAACGCATTGCCATAGCCAGAGCCCTCATACAGAATCCCAAGATACTACTCCTGGATGGTAAGTCTGCGATCAATACTTCCCGAGCACTATAAACTACAGTAAACACTCCATACAGAGGCCACGTCCGCCTTGGATTATCACTCCGAGAAACTGGTTCAAGCCGCCTTGGACAAGGCCTCCAAAGGACGCACCACGCTCGTTGTCTCCCATCGTTTGTCTGCAATCAGGCATGCTGATCAAATTTTCTACATCGAGAACGGCAAGGCTGTTGAACAGGGCACCCATGAGGATCTCATGAAGCTGGAGGGACATTACCACAAAATGGTAGCAGCTCATGAATATGACGACAAAGCGGATGAGCTACTCAATGAAGAGCTCACTGAGGAACTGCCCAAGGAACGCAAGCAATCCAAGGATGTGGAACAGATTCATAGAAACTCCCTGAAATCCCTGGATAAAAACTCAGAATTTCAAATGAAGAGCTTGAATAAAAGTAAGAAACAAACAGCCGCAGAGCTAGAGAAGGCTGCCAATGCCAAGAGTATCAGCTATCCGCGCACATTCTTGCGAGTCCTGGCCACGGCGCGCCCTGAGTGGGCTTTTCTGATCATTGGCACCATATGCGCCGGACTTTATGGCTGTGCCATGCCAGCCTTCTCTATTGTGCTGGCAGAGCTGTATGCCTCGCTCGCCGAGCCTACAGAAGAAGCCGTGTTGGCGCATAGCTCATCCATGTCCATCATCACCGTTGTGATTGGCATCTGTGTGGGCATCTTTTGCTTCGTGCAAACCTTTTTTTATAATCTGGCCGGAGTGTGGCTAACATCACGCATGCGGTAAGGCTATAGATCTTCCCTCTGTTATCCCAGTTTACTCACCTACTCAAGTGCCTCCTTTACTCTTTCAGCTCCAAGACATTTAGCGCCATTATGAAACAGGAAATGGGCTGGTTTGATGAGAAGGAGAACAGTGTTGGAGCACTCTCCGCTCGTCTGTCGGGCGATGCAGCCAGTGTCCAAGGCGCAATCGGTTTTCCCCTCAGCAACATAATACAAGCCCTCACCAACTTTATCTGCAGCTTTTCCATTGCCTTCAGCTATTCCTGGGAGCTGGCGCTTGTTTGCCTAAGCACGGCTCCCTTCATGGTGGGCTCCATAATCTTTGAGGCCAGGTTCAGTGAGAAGTCAGCACTGAAGGAGAAGAATGTGCTGGAGGAAACGAGTCGCATAGCCACCGAAACAATCGCACAAATACGAACTGTGGCTGCCCTGCGCAGGGAAGAGGAACTGATCAAGGCCTATGATGCGGAAGTGGAGCGATATCGGCTGCAAATAAAAAGCCGCTTGAAGTGGCGAGGATTGGTCAATGCCATGGGCATGACCCTGATGTTCTTTGGCTACGCCGTCACCTTAACCTATGGCGGTTTTATGTGTGCCGAGGGCAGAATCAAATTTGAAGTTATCATGAAGTGAGTGGATCTTTATTGAAACCTCATACCATATTTAATTGAATATCCAATTCTATCCACTAGAATTGCCAACACAATGCTCTATGGCCTGTTCATCTTGGCTCAATCGTTGGCCTTCACGCCAGCCTTCAATGCGGCGCTGCTCTCGGCCACACGCATGTACGAGATCATAGATCGCTCGCCTCTCATACAATCTCCAACGGTGAGCGATCAGAATGGCAATGGCAAGATCTACAAGACGAACGTTGTGGAGCAAGGCGTCAGCTATCGTGGCCTCAACTTTGCCTATCCATCACGACCCGATAGCTCAGTGCTGCAGGACTTCAATTTGGATGTGCTGCAGGGTCAAACGGTTGCTCTGGTTGGCGCCTCCGGATCAGGCAAGTCTACGTGTGTTCAGCTTCTGCTACGCTACTATGATCCGGATGAGGGCAAGATTGTAAGTCTACTCTCAATCCATCTCCAGCAGTCATAATAGATTCTATACCTGCTTCAGCTCATTGACCAGGAGTGCATACATCAGGACATGGAGCTGAAGACCTTGCGTCGTCGCCTGGGCATTGTCTCGCAGGAGCCTTCGCTCTTCGAGAAGACCATTGCAGAGAACATCAGCTACGGTGACACCTCACGCACTGTGCCCATGCAGCAGATAATTGATGCAGCCAAAATGGCAAATGCCCACGATTTCATTATGACACTGCCGGCCCAATATGAAACCATGTTGGGCGCCAAAGGCACCCAGCTGTCGGGTGGACAAAAGCAGCGCATTGCCATTGCCCGTGCCATGGTGCGAAATCCCAAGATTTTGCTGCTGGACGAAGCAACCTCGGCTTTGGATATGCAAAGTGAAAGGGTAAGTGGGGAGTACTGAATACCTGCAATATAATGACAATATTCAAGTGGCAAACTTATGTTCTGCAGGTGGTGCAACAGGCTCTGGACTATGCCTGTTCGGGTCGCACCTGCATTGTGATTGCCCATCGCCTGTCCACGGTGCAGAATGCCAATATCATCTGTGTCATCCAGGCCGGACGCATCATTGAGCAGGGCACACACTCCCAGCTGCTGGCCAAGAATGGCATCTATGCCAAATTGTATCGCAGTCAAGCCAAGTCCAAATAATGCACACAACTATGCAACAATAGAAATCAAACTAAAGGCAAATATTTAGTTTAGCCGAGACACCAACCACAGCCCACAAAAGTATGCTACAAGTTTTGTAAACAAGTTAGAAATAGAAATATTCCCATATATATAAATATATATTTATCAAAACCAGACAAACTTGATTTGTGGGTGGAAATTTTGGAACTATTTTGTATATTTTTGTTATTTATATTCATATGTATAAATAACAAATCTTCATATATATATATACATTGGTTTCGTATTAGGAATTAACCATATATAAATCTTTCAATAAATTGAAACAGAATTTGAAGTTTTATGGAACACTGTGCTTCCCGTTTCCATAGATGCTACTTCATTTTATTTTATCTTATCTTGGTGGAATTGTTTGCCTTAGACAAACATGTCTTCAGCCGTGTGTGAAATATTCTTTGGAGCAATTAGTTGCGCATTGCGCTTTATATGGAGCGGTTATCCGGAATATCTCAAATGCTTATCAAAATGATTGTTTTGCTGCTGTTGTGTAAGCAATATTAAGAAAAGTAATAATTTTTAGCAATATATATATTTATAAAGTCTACACAGTGGCCATAGCTGACGGCACAGTTTGTCCTTTGGAGCAGTCCTGCGGCAAGGCGAATGAAACCAGCGCCATCTGTCGTCTGGATGAGCAAACTATGTGCATACGAAAATATGCATCAAAATGTCATATGGATATAGCTGCCTGTCGTGAAGGAAAGAGTATGTAGCTAATATACCCAAGTCACAAAATATATTAACTTCACCTTAGTTAATCATGTCCTCAAACACCTCATCAATCAAGCTTCACTTTCCGTGCGTGCGCTACACTTGGTGATAAAATAATAATAGCCACCGCTAGGGTATAACCGATTCTTAAATCATTCATTGTTGCTGCTGGCTACCGAAATCTAAACAATCAAAACTCGTTTCGTCCAGACTACACCGACTTCAGTGACGTTTACTGCCAGATGGAGACATATTTGTGCGAGGAGACGGCGTCATATGAGCGCTGGACCATATTCTTCGGGCACGCCAAAGATTAATACCTGTTTTATATATATAGAAGAAACCAAAACAAAAAAGACACCGATAGCTTTAAGTATTATGGGAAATATATATAATTAATTATGTCTGGCTGAAGCGCCGACCAGTAGCCCATGACAGACAGCGCTTTTTTCTTCACCTTTATTTTTTGTGTCTCTATCACCAATGACGTCAAACGTATTTGCCCAGTAATCTGCGAAACAGCGTGAGACAAATAGACGCCTCGAGCCCCCCTTTTTGAGCTTCTGTTTCTCTACTCTTTTGCATAATCTTCGCATGATTTGCCAATGTGAAGAGCCGGTCAATAGGTTGGCGCGAGTACGGCCATGTATATAAATTGTGGGATTCCTCCTGCGGTCTGTCAGTCACTCTTCAATAATGCGTCTAACAGTAGTCTTCGGTTGGTTTCTAATTCTTCAGAATTCGTTCGTTTGCCAGCATTCTCATACATGTTCCCTTGCAGCACTTAGTATACTTGTGGGCGTGGTTGGCTGCCTGCCAATGAGATCGACAAGTGCGCCCAATCGAGAGCTGCAGGAACTGCTCTATGAGCAATGGCCCGGTGTGGAAGACGAACGAGACGCCGATGCTGAACTGGATAATGCCTACGAGCTGTACAAGTACAAGACACGACGGCCCAAAGTCCTACAGGACATATCGAATGCGATTGACGAACGTGAATTGAGCTAAGAATTGCAAGATTTTGATGATGAATCAGATAAATACGCTACAAAGAGATTACAGCCGAGGTTACAACAGAGGTTACAGCCGAGGTTCCAGCACTAACGGGTCTACAGTCATTATAGGATATGGTAATAATTAAGTTCCAAATAAAAGACATAAGTCCACTACAAATTATGTCTAAGCATTTAAGGGTAAACGGGAAATATAGAGCATACAAGCATTTCAGAAAACCCAAAAAAAAAGAAACAAAAATCATCATAGGTTATGGATTTAGAATATAAGAGTTCAATAATAAAAGAAGCAGCAAGAAAATACTCGAATGCCGTTATTCTAGTGAGTAAAAACTAAGAACTGACAGCTAAAATAAAACTGAAATGAAAAAATACTTTTCAAAATTATTCGCTTGGAACGTGCAGATACGTTTGTTCCTCTTGCATTCCGCTCGAAGATCACGTAGATCGGCTGGCCGGCGCGAGACTTACTATCTATAAAGCAGGTCAGCGCAGTTGCAGCAGTATTCAGTCGAATTGAGTCAATTAACGCTAACGGAAATGTCACCGGCCAAGTTCTCATCAATCTTTCTTATCAGCTGCGCAATGCTGTTAACTGGTAAGTCCAGGAATTTTGCATTGGGTTGAACTCTTTGAACTCATGTGAAATTCTCTTCCTACAGCTCAGGGCAGATCGTTTTTTGAGTTCAGCGATGAGGACGATCGCCAGAACGAGATAAGCGCCGAGGATTTTGGCCGCAAAGTGATTATACCCAATGTGGAGCGTATATTCAGCAGTGCCGAGATCAAGCAGTTATCCAGAAGTATAAAAGGCACAAATAAGATCAAGCGACAAAACACGGAGACCACGAAAAGCTCCAAGCATGCCCACGGCATGATCACGTCCATGCTGAGCTTTGTCAGCAATGCCCTGGGCTTTGGTCGCACTTTCCTGAGCAATGAATAATTAGGAGTGTAATTTAGGTCTTATATATTAATTATAGAAATCAGTTGTACAGCCTAAGATATATACTGTCGACATATGACATTAGTTCTAAATATAAATATTAAATATACATTATAAGCTCATTTAATCTTTTTGGGTTTTTAACAAGTCATTCAAACGTGACATTGTATGCAAATTAGCCACACGACTCGAAATTCAGTTTGATATGACGTCACGACTGTCTACGATATATATATTATATATAGTATACACATATCTATGTTAATTTTTACTAGGCATACATCAAGTTTTTGGTTGGTTTGTTTATTTTATGCGTTATTCGGCTATTGACAATTTCGTAAGCTTTCGGCCATTGCGTTTAATAGAAAACTTGCGTATGGGGATTTTTTTAAAGCGTTTTATTTGATTTATTTAAAAATATATATATTCTAATAAATTCTGGGAAAAGTTATGGGCACGCGTAAAATCTAATTAGACATTTGCTCCAAACTTAATGCTTATAAACATTAATACCAAATATAAAATATTGTTTTACTTTATTTATTTTCAAAAATATATATTCTAATAAGTTCTGGGATTAGCTCCAAATCTAGTGCTTATAGATATTAATACAAAATATAAAATTTTTTTTTTTTTTTTTTTTTTTTGGCAAAGATTTCATAATTATAAAATGAAATCGAAAGCCATTGAAGGCGTTGATTGTGCAAACCAATGAACAAGGTTAAACATACACACGTATATTAACTATATACATACATATATACTATATATCTTTATATGCACTTGGCATTAGATTCTCACTTTCCGATTTAATTAACACGCCAGCCAAAGATGAACAACAGTAATTAACATTTGTGTAATTGGATATATTTGCGCTGAACGGATACTGATATAAGTGTGCTTATATTTATAAATTATATTCATATACATATTGCGAAATTCAATTGCACTTAGCTAATGCGCCTCGAGCAGGTGATATTTGAACATCTTGTTGAGTGAATTCATATTCTGGGACAGCTCGTTGCAGACATGAACCACGCAGCCTATACAACAGAAGACAAAACATTTGATTTGATATACATATAGGTACTATGTACGTATGTATTTGTTGACACTGTTACACTGACCCACTAGATATTTGATCACTTTCAACAGCACCATGTTGAGAACTGCGTCGATGCACACGCGCCGAGGCTTAGAACGAAATTGAGCACGAAAACCGAAATTCAACTGCGAATAAATAAATGGAAACGTAGGTGAACGTTGACGCCAGCAGCGGCGCCGGCGGCGACGTCAGCGCAGAGCGCACAGTGGGCCTAGGCTAAGCTGGACTGGTTTCGCATGCAACAGCAACAAATTACACGATTCATTGTATTAAATTGAGGTGATAATTGATTTGTTTAGCGTGTGTGAATATAAATAAGGGCATGAGTAGACAAGAAATTGAGAGTGGGAAATCTATAAACTTTGCGAAACTTATCTTGCTCTGCTGCTTTTGCACCACTGTTAAGAACTTCTGGCTGATGTTGCAATCGATCTGTCACACACACACATAGACACTTTGTAAGCTTCTAGAAACTATCTATTCAAATTATTGTTTTTTACTGTGTTTTTCTATTTGCTCAAGCAATCTAACGTTCATTTGCGTGAGCTGCAAGAAACAGCATCGACAATAATAACAACAACAGCGGCAGCAGCAGTAGCTACAGCAACAACAATAACGTCAACGTTACGTGTTACGTCATCAGAACTCGTTTGCATCCATGGGGCGGCCGCCTGCACAGTGTGGCCAATGCAGCTGGTAACAAGTCCAATTGAGGCCAAATCGAAACTTTTGACACTCATAGCCGTCTTTATCAGGGCGATTATTTTTGAGTTTTTTGTTGTCATTGCAAGAACTGAAATGCAATTGCAACCAGTTTCGATTCGTTTCGTTAAATTTCATAGCAAATGCCAACAGCTGCCGCCGCCACAGTTGACGTCGACTGCGCTGCCGTTAGATTGGTCATGAATTTAAGCTGTATTTTGATCGTGATTTTCAGCAGCTCAATGCAGGCTGTGTTCGCGCTGGCCGTTTCTTTTTTGGCCATTTAATAGCTCTAGCAATAAACTTCAAGTTTTTAGTGATTGTAGGTTGAGTTTCGATTCAGTTTTTGGCTATGCCTGACTGCGAACTGGCTATGTGAGCCGTTATTCACCTTCAGTCCAGTTATTTTGCCTAAAGTTTATAGAAAGATATAAATTTTATTTCAGCATGACCATGTATGTTTACCAATAAATAATTAATTATACATTAAATATAATTTCTAATTAAACGAAACTTTTATTATTAAGCAAAACCGACAAACAATAAATATTTTCAGACATGCAATTTAATTACAACTCCAGTTTTATTATCCAATGTGAACAGACTTATTAGCGGCTGTCGAGAACAATTGGGCACAGCAGTAACTTTTTTTATTAAACAAATATTTATATTCGCTAACGGCTCTTCACATTCCAAGAGCAACGTAAACAAGCTGCTTCACTTGTTTTGATTTGTCTCACTCTCAATCTCATTCCCATTCCACTCGCAGCAAAAAGCCGGCCGGCATTTTGTAGCAGAGAGCGCAAGCACAAGATGACGAGAGAGTAGAAAACAACAAACTGGAAGTGCTGAGCGAAACATGAACGAATAGCGTAAGCACAACAAACAACGTTAAGTGCGTTATCTCCGCTCTCTCAGCTGGGCGATGAAGTAATAAATGGGCCGGGATCATCGACAGCCGACAGCCGACAGCCGATCTTCGGGTGAGCCGAGCGCTGTCGCTGCTTCCGTCAGTTTTCGATGCAGACATCATTTGTCTGGGGTACCGAGGAAAACTTCCTACTGCATGAAGTTCAGTTGCTCGCGACGAGCCATCCAGTGCGGTTGGATGGGCTCTGAAAAGAAAAGTGAATTGGAATCGAAAAAGTGAGAAAAATAATTTTAAAAAAGTGCCTGCAGATAAGAAAGTGGAATACATAACTGTGAACCGGAAGTGAGAACAGATAAAGGACATTTCTTATTGCTGTGCGCCCGCTTGTGCGTGTAAGCCAAAGAAACAGAGATAGTGAGAGTGTAGAATGGGGCTGCGTGCGACCCCAATCAGTGGCATGGGCGTGGCCTTCTGCCTGGCCCTGCTTATCGCACTGTGCAATGCTGAGCTAACGCCGCCATATTTCAATCTGGCCACTGGCCGCAAGATTCAAGCAACTGCCACATGTGGCGAGGATACAGATGGACCCGAGCTCTACTGCAAACTGGTCGGCGCGAATACAGAGAATGATCACATTGATTATTCAGTTATTCAAGGACAGGTAAATATATACAGAAGTCAATCAGATTCTCTCATATAAAATTTCTTTCTAACTTTGAGTATACATACAAAATTTGGAATATATTTCTTGTTGAAGTTCTTTCATGCCACATGTGTTGAACATTCAAAATCTATTTATGGATTGAAGTTTTATATAATAACATGTGTTTTCTTATGTTTTCTAGGTCTGCGACTATTGTGATCCCAATGTGCCGGAGAAGAATCATCCGCCATCGAATGCAATCGATGGCACCGAGGCCTGGTGGCAGAGTCCGCCCTTGTCCCGTGGCATGAAATTCAACGAAGTCAATTTGACCATCAATTTCGAACAGGTAAACAGCAATCAGAACAAACGCACAGCCATCAAAGAAAGGTGTAGCCAAAAAAAAAAAAAGAAAAGAAGTAAGAGTGCAGCGGGGGAGGAGGGAACCACAAAAAACGAGTCAATGCAACAGCTTGTATGAGTGTGTGTGTGCGTGTATGCGTGTGTGTATGTGTATATGTGTATATGTTATCTTCTCATATGTGTGCTGGTTCGATCATCTTGAACTGCTCCTAACTCTCAGACAGCGAACAGGGAGACGTTCGTTCGGACAGGCTCGTAAAAATAGTGAGCGGATTGCTTTAAAGAAAACAATTTTAATGGGTTTTCATTTCATTTTCGACGTCCACAGCGACGACGACGAAGAAAAAGAAGTGAACCCTGATTCTTTCTTCTTTTTTTTTTTTTTTGTATATTTTTTTTATTCAGTTTGAAGCCACAGCGAAAAATCTTGCTGAGCTGTTGAATCGCTGTTGTTGTTTCCCCTTTGGAGTTGGCGGGTTATCAGCTTGTTATGTACCAGACCCCAAACACACGCACACATATGTATATATATATATATGTTTATATATATATTTATGTTGGCTTGTCTCAGTTTACATGCTCACTTAGAAACTGCCACACAGAACGTTGACTCTTGTTTGGTTTTTATTTTTTTCATAGCGATAAGTAGCTGAAAAAAAGGCTTCTTCTGCTTAGAATTTATACAATTTAGTTCTTGATGCTCTATATATATGTATATACATATATATGTGATGTACTCTCTAACTACTGATAGCACTTGAAAGAATTTTATATAGTCGCAGCCCACGCTTATCATTTAGTATAGTCTGAAATTGTTCCATATAACAACTTTGGGGTCACACTTGGCGCTCGACTTATCGCACTTGCAACGGAAACGCTACAGATCGTATAGCTGTAGCTACTTATAGCCCCAGTTCCATAGACTATATGAAGTGCTACATATGTACATACATACGTATATTTATGTATATGTATATATGTTTTCTACTTGAGTTGCTGTTGAGCAATGAAATGAGATCATCTAATATCTAAAAATGCAAACGCCTGCAACATTCTTTTTAGTACTTTGAATGCATTTGGATAAAATATATGTTCTGAAAAGAATAACATATATATATCTATGAGAATGGAATATTATAATATATTAAAAATGCTGAAAAAATATTCTAACTTAATTTCATTTAATCTTATGTCTGAAATTCTTAGGTATTTTTTGTTATAATGGAATATTAAATGATATATGCAGAAAATATTTTCTTTAATATCATATTATATTTATTAAAATATTTAATATTGTTTCCTTTAGTATCATTTAATTTAAACTTAAAACGGAAATTCTTATATCATATGAAATATGCTGAAAACATATTCTAATATTATTTAATTCTTTTCTTCAAAAAGTCTCTTATATAACAACATAAAACTCATTTCGTTTGGGCCCTATGTACTGGCCAACATATCAGCTAATGTATATCTGCTAAAAGTTTGTAAATACACCAACCACAGCCACTGTAAACAATGATTTATATATGTATTCCTCTACATATGTATATCTGCCGAATATACATACATATGTTCATTTGGTTCCTTTTCAATTGACTTCAAATTGAAAAGCAAACGGCAAAAAAATACAAAATAAACAAACATTTTGTGGACGCAGATAAATTTAGTATACTGGAGAGCATAGAGTTAATTCTCTTCAATGATCTCATGCGAGCTCTGTACGCATACATAAAGATACACATAAACACACACACACACAGAGATATTGACATATCTACAGAGATCTTATGTGTACATGAAGCTAATAAATTTTAATGAATTTGCTTGGGCTTTGGTAATCGTCTAGTGGGAAAAAATTCAATTGCTTGAAGATTTTTAAGAAGTGCTTAAACCTAACAGTTTTCTAGTTCGGAATGAAGAAAGAATTATTATGTATATAAATAAATATATATAAATAGATATACTATAATTATATACTGTATATAAATTTATTCTTGATCAATAACTCAGAAGAGAATAACCTTTCATGGCAAGAAAAGTAATGATTGTCTCTGTAGCCTAAGCGATATTTAGTTTAAAAAGAAAATACCATTAAAAATAATGGCAGGATTTCCTATAATTAAAATAGATTCTATCAGAAACTTTATCTCGAAAAGTATTCCTTCAATGCTTCCCAGAATCTCTCTTATTTATGGAATCTTTAACTAACTCTATATTTATCTATATCAAATTATCAAATTCCCATTAATTATATTTTTATCTTCAGGAATTCCATGTCGCCTACTTGTTCATACGCATGGGCAACTCGCCGCGTCCTGGCCTCTGGACTCTGGAGAAGTCGACGGATTATGGGAAGACCTGGACACCCTGGCAGCATTTCTCCGATACGCCCGCCGATTGTGAGACGTACTTTGGCAAGGACACCTATAAGCCAATAACGCGCGACGACGATGTCATTTGCACCACGGAATATTCGAAAATTGTGCCGCTCGAGAATGGTGAAATACCCGTGATGCTGCTGAATGGCCGTCCCTCGTCCACCAACTACTTCAACTCGACCGTGCTGCAGGAATGGACTCGCGCCACCAATGTGCGCATTCGTCTGCTGCGTACCAAGAATCTGTTGGGTCACTTGATGTCGGTGGCGCGACAGGATCCGACGGTGACACGACGTTACTTCTATTCTATCAAGGACATCTCGATCGGTGGCCGTTGCATGTGCAATGGTCATGCCGACACCTGCGATGTCAAGGACCCACTGAGTCCGGTGCGCATACTAGCCTGTCAATGCCAGCACCACACCTGCGGCATTCAGTGCAACCAGTGCTGTCCCGGATTCGAGCAGAAGAAGTGGCGTCAGAACACCAATGCGCGTCCATTCAACTGCGAGCGTGAGTAGCAGACGTGAAGACTCTCTGTCAACCATCATTTCATTGAATCTCATTCCCGCAGCCTGCAATTGCCATGGCCACAGCAACGAGTGCGTCTACGATGAGGACGTGAACCGCAAGGGTCTCTCCCTGGACATCCATGGCCACTACGATGGCGGCGGCGTCTGCCAGAATTGCCAGCATAACACCGAAGGCACCAACTGCAACAAGTGCAAGCCCAAATACTATCGCCCCAGGGGCAAGTACTGGAACGAGACGGATGTCTGCACTCGTAAGTGCTTTGAGCTCGGAGTTAAGCTGAATTGGTTTAATTAAGTACATTTTGCTTGCAGCCTGCAATTGCGATTACTTCTACTCGACGGGTCACTGCGAGGAGGAGACGGGCAAGTGTGAATGCCGTGCTGCCTTCCAGCCGCCCAACTGCGACTCCTGCTCTTATGGGTGAGCAAAGTGAGCGCTCATTTTAAGTGGAACTAAGCTAATCCTCCTCCTCCTCCTCCTCCTTCCTTTCAGCTACTACGGCTATCCGCAGTGTCGTGAATGCGAGTGTAATTTGAATGGCACCAATGGCTACAACTGCGAGGCTGTCAACGGCATTTGTCCCTGCAAGACAAATTTCGCTGGCGCCCTGTGCAAGGAGTGCGCCGAGTCCTACTACGGCTTTCCCGAGTGCAAGGCCTGTCAGTGCTACAAGCTGGGCTCCATCAACAACGACTGCGATGTCGTCTCCGGCAATTGCACCTGTCTCAGCAACTGGGGCGGTGCTCAGTGCGAGCGCTGCAAGGATGGTTACTACAATGAACCCACGTGTTCCTGTAAGTAGAGGGATATAAGAATAAGGATATGTATCCCATACCTATACTATATTCATTTTATCAACTCTTACAGACTGCGACTGCGATCATGAGGGCACCGAGCCGGAAATCTGTAATAAGGAATCCGGCCAATGTATTTGCCGTGAAGGCTTTGGTGGACCACGTTGCGATCGCTGTCTGCCCGGTTACTTCAACTATCCGTCGTGTCAGCCCTGCAACTGCTCCACCACGGGCAGCTCGGCGATCACCTGTGACAACACCGGCAAGTGCAACTGCCTCATCAACTATTCCGGCAAGCTCTGCAACATGTGCAGCGCTGGCTACTACAACTATCCGGAGTGCTTGCGTAAGTGGTTGCAAAGGGAATGTTTATTTGAAATCTAAATCACATAATTTACAGCTTGCAACTGCGACGAACATGGCTCGGAGGGTGTTACCTGTAATGAAGACGGTTGCTTCTGGTATGTACAATATTGTTGTGAATAAATATATCATAAATAATCGACTCTAATCCTCTTTCAACTCATTTTGCAGCAAACCCAATTTCGATGGTCGACAGTGCGAACGATGCAAGGAATCCTTCTACAATTTTCCCGCCTGCGAGGACTGCAACTGCGATCCTGCTGGTGTTATTGATCAATTTGCTGGCTGCGGCTCAGTGCCCGTGGGCGAGCTGTGTAAGTGCAAGGAGCGAGTCACAGGCAGAATTTGCAATGAATGCAAGCCGCTTTACTGGAACCTGACCATCACCAATCCGGAGGGCTGTCAGGAGTGCGATTGCTTCATCGATGGCACCGTTTCGGGTCTGGACACCTGTGCGCCCAAGTCGGGCAATTGCTACTGCAAACCTCACACCACTGGCCGGCAGTGCCGCGAATGCAAGGATGGCACCTTCGATCTGGATGGCTCCTCGCTGTTCGGCTGCAAGGACTGCAGCTGTGATGTTGGCGGCTCATGGAAGAGCGAATGCGACAAGATCAGCGGCCAGTGCAAATGTCATCCTCGTGTAACGGGTCGCGCCTGCACCCAGCCACTGACCACTCACTATTTCCCCACACTGCATCAGTTCCAATATGAGTACGAGGATGGCCAACAGCCATCGGGCACTCAAGTGCGCTATCAGTCCGATGACCAGATCTTCCCAGACTTCAGCAGCAAAGGCTATGCCGTCTTCAATGACATACAGAACGAGGTGCGCAATGAGCTGACCGTGGTCAAGTCCTCGGTATATCGTGTTGTCATACGCTACATGAACCCCAACGAAAAGAATGTTACGGCAAGCATACTTATACAGTCCGAGAATCCGCTGGAGGTGGACCAAAAGTGAGTTCGAATTAAATTTAATTCGAGTTTAATATATAATTAAATACATTTCTTAATCCCTTCAGTGTCAAGGTCCTGCTGCGTCCAACAACCGAGCCAGAGTTTGTCACCGTCTCTGGACCCAAGGGCAATAAACCTTCGGCTGTGGTCCTTGATCCTGGACGTTACAACTTCACCACCAAGGCCAATAAGAATGTGATGCTGGACTACTTTGTGCTCTTGCCGGCTGCCTACTATGAGGCATCCATATTGACCCGTCACATTGCCAATCCTTGTGAGCTGGGCAACATGGAGCTGTGCCGTCATTACAAATACGCTTCTGTCGATGTCTTTGAACCAGCGTCACAGCCATTCATTATTGGCCCCAACGATAAACCGACAAACCCCACTGAAGTTTACAGCGACTCAGAACATTTGGAGATTGTTAGCCATGTGGGCGAGATTCCTGTGCTTAGCAACACCCAAAAGGAGCTCAACTATATTGTGGATGTGCCGCGCAGTGGACGCTATATCTTTGTCATCGATTACATCAGCGAGAGAAACTTTGCAGTGCCGTACGATGTGAATCTCAGGCTAGGCAACGATCCCGACACGCAATCCTCTGTCTATCTGTATCCTTGTCTCTACTCCACGGTCTGCCGCACGCCCATCAACGACGACGGACGCGAAAAGGCCTTCTATATCAACAAGGAGGAGCTGCAGCCAGTTACCATATTTGTAAGTATTTCTTGGAAAGATTGCATAAATAATTTGTTAAAGCTAAAACATTGTGATATTTCAGGCGGATATCGAAGATGTCTATCGCGTGCCCATTATTTCCGTAACGGCCATCCCAGTGGATCAGTGGTCCATTGATTACATCAATCCAAGTCCTGTCTGTGTTATACACAACAAGGTTTGCGCCACACCGAAATTCCGCTCAGTGCCCGACTCGAAGAAGATAGAATTCGAAACGGATCACGAGGATCGCATTGCCACAAACAAACCACCATATGCTGCCTTCGACGAGCGTGTGAAGCTGGTGCACTTAGACAGTCGCCAGGAGGGCACCATCGTGATTGAGTCCAAGGTGTCGGAGCCACATCGCTATGTCATTCTGGTCAAGTATTACCAGCCCAACCACCCCAAGTATCAGGTGATCTACACCCTGACCGCTGGCAAAAATCAATACGATGGCAAATTCGATATTCAGCATTGCCCATCCAGCTCCGGTTGCCGTGGAGTCATTCGACCCACTGGCGATGACTGGTGGTTCGATATTGAGGATGATTTCAAGTTTACTCTGACGGTAAGCTACGAAATTTTAGCCGCACTGGAAGTCTTTTAATTTGATATCATATTCCTCCTTTCCTCTTTTCAACTTCAAGAACTCGCGTCCCCAGGGAGTTTGGTTGGACTACTTGGTGGTGGTGCCTGTCGATCAATATAATGACGATCTCTTGGTTGAGGAGACATTCGATCAGACCAAGGAGTTCATCAAGAACTGCGGCCAAGATCACTTCCACATCACACACAATGCCAGCAAATTCTGCCAGAATGCCGTCTTCTCGCTGACCGCGGACTACAACAGCGGCGCATTGCCCTGCAATTGCGACTATGCCGGCTCCACCAGCTTCGAGTGTCATCCATTTGGTGGACAGTGCCAGTGCCGTAAGAATGTCATAGGACGTCAGTGCACGGCTTGTCGCACAGGCTACTACGGTAAGATAAGACAATTGAGAGTGATATAGTCGAGACTGCTCGACTCGGAGAGATCCCCTGAAGGAGATTAACTTAATTGTTGAATAAATCCTGTTGTAGTGGGGCTATATTTTCCAAACTTTTAGACCGTAATAATAACATTCAAATATGTGTATTTGCCAAAGCTCAAGTCTCTAGTATTTAAAATACGTTTTTTTTTTTTTTTGGCAAAGGGGGCGTGGTTTTTAAAACTGAAATAAGCTGTGAAACTTTTTTGGTTTATTTTTTTTGTTTTTAAATATTATAAAATGTTTGAAAAATATTTAAAAAATAGGTGAGTTGATAATTATTAAGTTAAGACATTAAACTAGCAACTGCCGTTTAAATTTTGTTGATATCTGTTTTAGTTTAGAATTTATGGGTGCTCAAAGTTTTTTTTAGTTGCTCATTGAAATAAGCTGTGAGCCACTGTATATACTTTATGGGGTCTGCCACGCCTCCTTCTGCCTGTTACATACATTTTCATAAAAAAATTATACCCTGATTTCCCATTTTAAATGGGTTCAATTTTAATATATTATTTAATTATTTATATTATTTATTTATTTATAATATTTCAACTTCATTCATTCTTTCAGGCTTCCCCGATTGTAAGATGTGTGAGTGCCCCAGCACTGCAATGTGTGAGCCAACCACAGGAGAATGCATGTGCCCACCAAATGTGATTGGAGCGCTGTGTGACAAGTAAGTAGGATCACATATGATCCCATAAACATTTATTAAACTCATGGATTTCTTACTTTGCAGATGTGCTGAGAATACCTATGGCTTCCATCAGGTGATTGGCTGCGAGAGCTGCAACTGCAACTACATGGGCATAGCGCATGGCAATCAGCAGTGCGACATGTTCAATGGCTCCTGTCAGTGTCGCGATAATATCGTTGGTCGTGCCTGCGATAGCTGTGCCAATGGCTACTATGAATTCCCACGCTGCAGCCAGTGCAGCTGCCATACGCCGGGCACGGAGCTGGAGGTGTGCGACAAGATCGATGGCAGCTGCTTCTGCAAGAAGAATGTGGTTGGACGCGATTGTGATCAGTGCGTGGATGGCACATACAATTTGCAGGACAGCAATCCCGATGGCTGCACCACCTGCTTCTGCTTTGGCAAGACATCGCGCTGCACCAGCGCCTATCTGCGCGTCTACAATGTCAGCCTGATGCGGCACAGCACGATCAACTCGGTGGACTTCAACAACAAGAGCGTTGAGTTTGAGATATGGGATGTGTCGCAGGAGGAGCTGGTTGTCAATGAGACCACACTGCAGGCGGACTTCTCCTACAGGGATCCGAACGATCAGCGCGTTGCCTACTTCGGCGTGGTGGACTATCTGCTCAATCAGAACAGTCATATATCGGCATATGGCGGCGATCTTGTCTATACGCTCTACTTCACATCGGGCTTTGTGGGCAAGTCCATTGTGGCACCGGATGTTATATTGCTCAGCAAGGATCATGTGCTGGTGCACCAGAGCTACGAGCAGCCCAGCAGCAATTTGCCCTTCAAGAATCGCTTGCAAATGGTGGAGACGAATTTCCAGACGCTGTCTGGCAAATCTGTTAGCCGTGCTGACTTCATGATGACTTTGCGTGATCTCAGAATGATCTTCATACGAGCCAACTACTGGGAGCAGACGCTTAATACACAGCTCTCCGATGTCTATTTGACGCTGGCCGATGAGGATGCCGATGGCACGGGTGAATATCAATTCCTGGCCGTGGAGCAATGCCAGTGCCCGCCCGGCTATACCGGACACTCGTGCGAGGATTGCGCTCCGGGCTATCATCGTGTGGAGAATGGACCATATGGTGGCTACTGCGTGCCCTGCGACTGCAACGGCCATGCCGAGACCTGCGACTGTGCCACGGGCATCTGCAAGGACTGCCAGCACTCGACGCGTGGCGATCACTGCGAGCAATGTGTGGCTGGCTATTATGGCAATGCCACCAATGGATCACCGCACGACTGCATGATCTGCGCCTGTCCGCTGCCCTTCGACTCCAATAACTTTGCCTCCGGCTGTGAGATCTCAGAGTCGGGCAAGGAGATCCATTGCGAGTGCCTGCCCGGGTACACGGGTGCACGCTGTGAGAGCTGTGCCAATGGCTTCTATGGCTCACCCGAGACACCGGGTGATGTGTGCAAGCCCTGCGAGTGCTCCGGCAATATAAATCCCAATGAGCCAGGCTCCTGCGATACACGCACAGGTGAATGTCTGCGCTGTCTGAACAATACCTCGGGCATGGCGTGTAATCTGTGCGCACCTGGTTTCTACGGTGATGCAGTGCAGCTGAAGAACTGCCAGAGCTGCGACTGCGATGAGCTGGGCACACTGGAGTGCGATCCCTTCGTGGGCAAATGCAAGTGCCACGATAATGTCATTGGCGAACGCTGCGATCGCTGCAAACCAGATCATTATGGCTTCGATTCCGGCATTGGTTGCCGTGCCTGCGACTGTGGAGCTGCATCCAACTCGACCCAATGTAATGAGCATACGGGACACTGTAAGTATTTAACTCAATCATAGACGATCTATATTTAATCTTTCTTCGTCATTTCAGGCTTGTGCAAACCTGGTGTGACGGGTCGTCAATGCGATCGCTGCACCGTGGATCACTGGAAGTATGAGAAGGAGGGCTGCACGCCATGTAACTGCAATCAGGGCTACTCTCGTTCCGGCACTGGCTGTAATCCGCAGACGGGTCAGTGTGTCTGCTTGCCAGGTGTGATTGGAGATCGCTGTGAGGCGTGCCCCAATCGCTGGGTACTCACGGAAGATGGCTGCATGGAGTGCAACAACTGTCATCATGCACTGCTCGATGTTACCGATAAGATGCGCTATCAGATCGATGGTGTCCTCCAGGACTTTGAGAGTGTCAGCATGGCCTTCTTTACCAGCCAAAAGCTGAACTACTATGACGATCTGGCGGATGAGCTGGCACCCAAGGTGCAGGCACTGGATCCAACCACCGTGAACTTGTCGCCATCACAGAAGCTGAACAGCGAACTGGAAGCGGCTAGCAAAGCCTATGCCAAGCAGGTCAATCAAACGCTTGGCAATGCTGTGGACATTCGTCTCAGATCTGGGATTTTGCTAAGCAACGTGTCCGCTGTGCATGACGAGGCACTGGGCACCGTGGAGCAAGCACGAGATGCCATTGATGCTGTCGAATCTCTGTCGGAGAATCTAGAGGCAACCGCGGGCACCAAAATCGATGCCGCTTTGGATCAGGCTCAAGATCTACTGAATGAAATCAATGCCACCACCATCGAGGTGCAGGCCAATGAGTTGGTGCTGGAGAAGGCGCGTCAACTATACGACGAGGTGGATATATTAGTGGATCCCATCAAGAAGCAAAACAGAAGTCTGATTGCCTTGAAGAACGAAATTGGCGAATTCAGCGATAAGCTGGAGGATCTGTTCAACTGGAGCGAGCAATCGCAGAGTCAGTCCAGCGATGTGGAACGCTTGAATGTATTGAACAAGCAGGCCTATGATAATTCCAAATTCGACACGGTCTCGGAGCAGGAGCGCGAGGCGGAGAAGAATATCAAGGAAGCGGAGAACTATCTGAAAAATGGCGACTTTACGCTGACCCACATTGACAAGAAGCTCGACGATCTGCGCACAGCATTGAAGCAGTTGAAGGCTGTCAATATGGACGTGGATAACTATCTGCCGGAACGTGATGCCCAGTACACGGAGGCCGACGAGCTAACCCAGCAGGCCGAGGAGCGTGCAGCCGACTTGACTTTGAGAGCCAAGGACTTGGCTACCCAATATTTCGATATGACCTCCAGCTCGGAGCCAGCCATGCAGGCAGCTACAGCTTATTCAAATATTGTTGAAGCTGTGCAGTCGGCTGAGGCATCGGCACAGGACGCCAAAAGCGCTGCAAGCAATGCCACTCAGCAAACCGACGGCATTGAGGATCGTGCCGTTGATGCAGATATCAAGTCGACGGAGCTGTTGCAAAAGGCACGAGCGGCGCTGCTTAAGGTCCAGGATGATCTGGAGCCGCGTCTCAACGCCTCGGCTGGCAAGGTACTGGAAATCTCACAGCTCAATGCCGCCACCAACGATCAGTTGAAGGAGATCAATATACTGATCGAGAAATTGCCGGCTGAAACGCAACGGGATATGTGGAAGAGCTCGAATAGCAATGCCAGCGATGCTTTGGAAATTTTGGAGAGTGTGCTGAAAATTCTGGAGCCGGTTAGTGCACAAACCCCCAAAGAGCTGGATAAGGCACGAAACATTAGCCGCGATGTGGACATAACCAACAAAGAAATCTCGCAGGCCAACAATCAGTTGGACAACGTTGAGACGGCCGTGCCCAAGCTGGGCCAGCTTGTCGATGAAATTGGCATCGAGCAGCAGCAGGTGACGGAACGCAGTCAAAAGCTCGGCAAGGACATTGAGCAGCTGAAGCGACAAATTGAAACCGCCAGACGCATAGCCAACAATATTAAGGTGGGCGTTCACTTTACAAACAACACCGTGCTGGAGCTGAAGACACCCGAAAAGGTGCCACTGCTGGCCACCAAGACCAAGCTGTCGGCGGCCTTCAGGACGAACGAACCGAATGGCTTCCTGCTGTATTTGGGCAACGATAATAAGACCAGCCAGAAGAACAATGACTTTGTTGCTTTGGAGATCCTCAATGGCTATCCAATCATGACCATTGATTTGGGCAATGGACCGGAACGAATCACCAGCGATAAGTATGTGGCCGATGGCAATTGGTATCAAGCCATATTCGATCGTGTAGGCTCCAATGCCAAGCTCACCATACGTGAGCAGTTGAAGAATAAGGAGGTCAAGGATCACACCAAGTCCGCCTTTTTGGTTGGCTCCAACAATGTGTTGCATGTGGATCGTAACAGTCGCCTCTTTGTGGGCGGTTATCCGGGTCCCTCCGACTTTATTGCACCCGATGACATCAACTTCAGCTCCTTCAATGGCGACATCGAGGATCTGCGCATTGGCGATGAGAACGTCGGCCTGTGGAACTTTGTCTATGGCGAGGAGAATAAGCAGGGCGCCAAGGAACGTGATGTCCTGCTCGAAGAACAAATGCCCGTCACTGGTCTGCGCTTCAAGGGCAACGGATTTGTGCAGCTAAAGGCATCGCAATTCAATTTCAAGATCCGTTCGAGCATTCAGTTCCGTTTCAAGGCCGCCAAGGATTCCGGCAACGGTCTGTTGTTCTTCTATGGCCGTGGCTCGCATTACATGTCCATCGAGCTGGTCAATGGGGCGATCTTCTTCCGTTTCAAACTGGGCGACGCCAAGGTATCCTCGGGCAGCCAGGAACACTACAATGACAATGAATGGCATCGTGTGGTGGCCGAGCGCGAAGGTCGCCATGGTCTGCTCAAGGTGGACGATGTGCTGATATTCCACGAGCAGGCGCCAGCCGGCGGCAAAGAAGATATGCCCAATCTGAAGCGCATGTATTTCGGCGGCTATCCGGGACCTCGCAATTTCTCGGAAATTGTCGAACAGAACTTTGATGGTTGCATCGATGACGTCAGCATCGCTGGCCAGAAAGTGGATCTGACACAGTATACAAACGGCACTGGCGTGGCTGAGGGCTGTCCCGACAAGTTCTCAACGACGCTATCGTATCCACCCCATGAATATGGCTTCCTGCGCATCGCAAACATTTCGTCGAACAACAATTTCGATGTGGTACTGCGCTTCAAGACCCGCCAGCCCGATGGCGTGCTCTTCTATGCCGCCAATCACGATCAGAGCTCAACCATAGCCCTCACCCTGGATCGTGGCTATCTCACGCTGCGCAGCATGGGCAGCGAAGTGGTCATCAACAGTCAACAGTATGACGATGGCGAGGATCATTCGGTGACCGTGCACCACGATGCCGATCAGCTGCGACTCACCGTAGATGACACGGAAGATGAACGGTAAATGAATCTTTGTTTTTATAGTCGTAGAACTGAGCTTATTTTCCGGATTAATCTTTGACAGACTCGGCCTGCCCGAACCCCTTGAGATTAGTGGCGGCGATATATTCTTTGGTGGACTGCCAGACAATTATGTACCACCCAAGGGTGTCATATCCACATTGGCCTACTTCGTGGGCTGCATCAGCGATGTCACCGTCAACGGGGAGATTATCAACTTTGCGGATAGCGCGGAGAAGAAGAATGGCAACATCAATGGTTGTCCACAGGATATACTAGGTGAGAGAACCAAGTGACTTCTTTTACTTCACTTACTTTAATTTCTCTATTCATCTCTTTTAGTTTACGAGCCAAGCTTGTTGCCCACCTATTATCCAAGTGGCACCAATGAACTGGAGCCGCCTTCAGAGCCGCGAAAACCACATAAGCCTGATAATGTGGACATGTTTATGATTCCACCAACTCAGAGTACAACATCAACAACGACAACAACTACAACAACCACAACAACAACAACAACGACCACCACACCGTTGCCGATAGTGGAGCCACTCCCACCATTGCTTCCGCCCACCACACCAAAGCCAATTGGAAAACTGCGTCCACCACCCATCCTCAATCAGCCCAGCGATCCCAGCTGCAAGTTGCCCGTCAATCCCAATTATGACGTCGACTTTGTGCAGGCTGGCTATCGTTTCTACTCGCTCAAGGATCAGCGACTGGAATTCCAAACGCTGCCCGTTAAGCTGCGCAAGCACTACGACATCAGCTTGTCAATACGCACCAGTTATCCCAATGGCCTGCTCTTCTATGCGAATGGCCAGGAGAAGGATGACTTCATAGCGGTCTATATGTCGGATGGCCGTGTGTACCATCAGGTGAGCGTTGGCGCCACCGTCTCGGCGAAGATTTCCAGCGAGGAGGATCTGCTGGATGGCAACTGGCATACAGTCGAGTTTGTGCGCACCAATCGCAAGATTAGCCTTAGCATTGATGGCGTGGAGCAGGCGGGCTCTGTGGAGCTGAACAATGAACGCTCCACCACGCCGCCAATCCTGTCGGTGACATTCCCCGTCTATGTGGGCGGTATTACCAAATATCTGGAATCGAATCTCAAACTTCAAACTGGATTTGGAGGTAATAGTACATCATATTACAATGGCTGCATCCGGGACATCAAGTTCAATGGCCTGGGATTGGAGACGGAGCCAATTGTGCACCAGGTGGTGCCATGCTCGGAGGAAGTGGAGCTTGGCTACTACTTCCATCAGCCGAGCGGTTATGTGAAGCTCTTTGAGCGCTTCATTGTGGGCACCGATGTCAGCATCAACTTTGACTTCCGGCCACGGGATCCGAATGGCTTGCTGTTCTCAGTGCATGGCAAGAATTCGTACATGATCCTGGAGCTGGTCAACAATTCGCTCTTCTTCACGGTGAAGTCCGATGCCAAGAACACAATTGTCACCAACTATACGCTGCCGGACAACGCCAGCTTCTGTGACAGCAAATGGCGCAATGTGCAGGCCATCAAATCCAAATTTGTCATCACCATTGCCGTGGACTACATCAGCTCCAAGCCGGGTGTGGGCGGTGACGGTTCGGCGTTCACCAAGACGAATCGTCCATTGTTTATGGGCGGCCATCATGCGTTCGCTAAGGCGCCGGGCATCAAGACCCGAAAGACCTACAACGGTTGCATCAAGAACATCCAAGTCAATAAGAAGGATGTGACCATAACGCCAAATCTAGTCTTTGGCGACATCTGGCAAGGAGTTTGCCCACAGAACTAAGCCCCCTAAGCTCAACGACACTCGACTTGATCAAGGATAAACGATATGATTTACTAATGTATGTCAAGTTAGCCAACGTGGAGAGATGACAACATTTGGAATTCTGAAAAGGACTACGAACGAACAAACCAAACGAACAATATCGACGAGCTGCCTAGCAAACTGGAAGTTCCATCAAACAAGGACTTACAGTAAAGCCGAACGTCGTACATATATAGGTTATATAAGTAAAATCTTGTGCCAATCCGTAATATCCATAAAGGGTTTAATTTTTTGTAACTGAAAATATTCTTAACTTGCTTTCAATAAATAAACATTTTTTATCAATTCAACCATGATTTCCGTAGATTTTCATTCCATAATTATCAAGTATAGTATAGCTTATTTAGCTTATATAAGTAAATTGTTGTGCCAATCCATAATATCCATAAACTGTTTAATTTGTGTAATTCTGAAAATAATATTTTAACTTGATTTCAATAAATAAATATTTGCCATCAATTCGAGCATAATAATTGAAGAACTCTTTCCTTAGTTATAAAAAAAAAAGCATTTGGTTTTATGATTATGTTATACATATATATTTATTCAAATTTTCTGATTAGTTCTTAGACAAGTCTCACTAGATAGAGAATTGGATGCACAAGCTGCAGCATTCAGCAGAGCGATTCCATACGGGGAATCCGGGGAATTCTATTGTCCCGCCCGCCGTGTATGCCTTTGCAATAGTATTACATATTTCATTATTGTGTAAAGGACTTGTTTATATATTCTATACAATAATTATTTTGATAAATTTGAAATTTACACTCAACAAGTCAATTGTAAAAACTCAATGTGCGTATAAAAAATTAAACATTCGAGAAAAGTGCACCTGCTAAGAACACCATTAAACGTTTGTACGAAATATTTTCGACTGATGTTGCTTTTTTTAGTCCAAAGACACATTATTTAATTTTTGATACGCACTTTGAGTTTTCACAATTGACTTGTTTTGTTGAATGTAAATCTCAAAAATTTGGGAGCGCTCGCGTGGCGTATACAGATTCCATTAGCATACCGCGAAGCGACCTGGTCAACAGATATAAGGCTTCCAGATGGGTCAATCGAATATGGACAACCCTTACATGCAGTGTACATATGTTTTTCAGTAAAATTGTGTTGTATTCATAGAAAGTGTAAAGTTTACAGCAAGGAAATAATTTGCAAACAAAAAAGAGATATATATATATTTATATAGGTATTGTATATATTGGCTGGGTTATATATAGGATATATATTGTGTGTGCTAGTGTTTGTTTTTTTTATTAACATAATTGTGTAAAATCAAATAAATTTTTCTATGTATTCTGGTTTTGTTATTTGCACCTAACTTTCGAACATATTATTGAATTGAATGAGAAACTCATTTTTGTATAAAATAAAAATAGATTTATATATATGCCTACTCTATTTATTGTGTGTATGTGTGTGTTTGTGTTTAATTGTTGCTTTTCAATTAATTTAAACTTTTTATTTTTTATATTATTTTATTCTTTTTTTTTTTAATTTTTTACTGCTTAATCGCTAATCACTAAGATCACCCGAGAGATAGAGATACAAACGCACGCGAACGCGACCGAAATTCCGCGATGAATTCGGTTTAAGGTACAACGAAATCACGATTTTTTCATTTAGTTTTAGTTTTGCTTTTGCTTTCTTCAGTTATAAGTTATTTGTTTGATTCACATTTTTATTGGGGACCCGGGGGCGGAAGTCCCGTATTGTTAGTTTTATATATATGCATTTTGTAGTATTTTTACCGCGACGCGAACGAACGACCCGAATTTACATTATTATCACACGTTCCCCCTGACATTTGACTCTTTTTTCTTTCAAAAGGAAATAAAATCACAGAACAGCGCCTAACACTGAACTGCTTTTAATTAATACCTATTACTTAGATTTACTTTTCTTTTTGAGTTGATTTGAGTTGTTTTAGTTTCTTTCTACTTTTTTTTTTTTTTTTGGTTTTAGTTTTTTTCTTTTTTTGATCCGCGACGATTTCAAAGACTTTTGTTTTCCGTTAAGTAGTACACTTTATACCTAATCGTTAAAAATTTGTTCTGTACATACATTATAAATTATAGGGTAATGCGCACCAGAGGTAGCGCCGAAACAAGTCTATGCAAATTATAACGAAAGTCTAAGAAAAACAACAACAAAATATTTAAATATGCTCCTATACAAAAAAAAAATTATATAATACTTTAAAAATTGAATCAGTCAATCAGTTGCTTAGTTTTGTTTTTAGTTTATTTGTTGTTTCGTTTTGTATTTATTATTCGTTTTTTTTTTTTTTCTTTTCACATTTGCTAAGGATCGCACAAAATAAATATCATCTCGAACGGAATATCTAATCTCATATTGTTAATTTAAAAAAAAAAAAAGAACAACAAAAATCACCTAAATTGCGTAGCATATAAATATCAAGTCGTATACATTATAAGTAAATTTGTATCAGTAACAGTTGCACTCTTATTATTTATTAGTTTAGTTTTCTTTTCTTTTTGTTTTCTCTTTTGTTTTATATCCCGACGACGATTTACGATACGATACGATTTACGAGCGAGCGAACGAACGAACGAGCGACGATAATACGCGAACGCGAAACCGTTAGAACCCGAAACCCGATACCCGATACCCGAGACGCGACGATTTGTTATTATATTATAATAATATATCATTATAGTTAAAGTGTTGGGTCCAGCTGTGAAATCCTTTCGGCTGAAGATGAATGCATGTCTATGGTTATTGAACGGAGTCTATTTACTTTAATTTTGTGTATTATTATTATTACATCAGTCTTTGTTGATATCAAATATGTATTTTATCTTTTGCTGAAATTTTTGATTTCTCTCATTTATATTTTAATCTCAATTTCACAATTAACCCAACGCTTTTTCTAGTTTGTTATCATTTACGATAGTTGCTTTGATTTCAGTTATCCAGTTATTCGATTATATTATTATTATAGTTAACGCGAGACGAACGGCAATATCATTTTGTAGCTTACGTTGAAATTAAAATTATCAATAATTAGCGATAAGTAAACACAGTATATAAGCATATTCAACTGGTTATTGTTGTTGAAGAGGTTGATTGAAAATGTGTGTTCTATGTGTTATCTATTAACTATATCTATAGCACTGGTTCCTAATCGCCGGAACACAAATGTATCTAAATGTAATTGGATTTTTCAATATTATGATGGAATTTGAATTAGAAACAGACTGACAAATTATATATCCAGATACAATGGAATTCTAGACTAGTGTCATCTATTAAGCGATATATAGTATATAGTATGTATATACCTGTTTGGATTAAATGTGTTATATATCTATATATGTTATATGTGGTTATATATGTGTAGTTGTATATGTATTGTATTAGAGTTTGCTTTTTGTTTTAGTTTTCTTTTCTTTTCGGATTTTTGTTGTAGACTTTATAAGTTGAAATTCCAAATATTAAATGTAATTGAATTATTCGTACTGCATCGAATAAGCTTAATTAAACATTTGTCTGCTAACTGTGCTTACACTAACTTTAAAGACGATGACACTCTTACTCGCATACATAAACATAATTGTCTAGTTAATAAGTTGCTTATGTGTGTGGCATGTGTTTGTGGTACTATTTTTTTTTTTTAGTTTTTTTTTTTTTTTTTTGTGTTTGAGGCCATGTCGTCTTAAATGTTGTACATTGTTATCAAACGTTCGGCCAGATTTGGCGGGAATTGCTCAACAAATCGACGCCAGTTCTCTTCACCTACTTGTGTCTTGAAGCCATGTAATATCTGTTAATTTACAAATATAGTTTTAAAATAATTTTCTATTAGGTTTACACAATCTGTCCCATACCTTTTGTATCATCTGATGCAGATCCTGTGGCGGATTAACCCATGATGCAATAGCATCGCAGAAGAATATAAAGTCAGGCACGACGCCAGCTGGATTCACGGTTATCATGTGGCACATGCCACGGAAGGCCGAGTCCTTTTCGTCATTATCTCGTATGTGACGCAACGATGTGCACCTGTTTAGGTTATAGGATGCAGAGTTATAATATTAGATTATCACATCATTCAGCTGAGCATGCCACAGGCAAACACTCAAATGGAAGCAAAATTTTAAAGAATCAAAAGAAATATGGAAGGAACAGCACAAAAGAAATTTCTACATATTACAGAAGATCAGAAAAATTGACTGAAACTTTAATATTTTGTTGCGTGTTCTGAATTTCTTTTTAAAAGCACAATTTAAAAATGTAGTTAGGAAAAAGTAAATGCAATAAGTATAAGATATATAATGATAAGGGTAAGAATAGGAAACTATAGTTGATAAATGTGTTACACACCACTGTCGTACAAATTCGGGCAAATAAGGAGCCACTTCAACTGGGCACACATAACCTAGACGACCGATTGTTATTGCTAAAAGAACAGAAAAATATAAATAAATCAACTGAATTAAATTATATTACATTTATTGTTTGGTTGCGCATGTTCTTAATTGATTGATTCGAGTCGCGTTTCAATTAATTACATACAACAATAAGTTTTGAAACATTCACATTGACAAATCGACAAATACAATGAAGTATGTGTTATGTATGTTTTTCATATTTTGTTATTATTATGATTTATTTTTCTTAGATTTTTTGCAGTTGGCGACAATGCGTCACATGCAACGTTAAATGATATCAGAAACAAATGTTTAGATAGCACACATACTTATGTTCAGACACATACATGTACATACATACAAATATTTCGCAAATACATTGCATACAGCTGATATATGTAAATATATATATATATATATATACAAAATATTTTCATGTATATATATATATATATTTACATATCATACACAGACTGCATTATGGAACATTTACTCACCTGTATTCTCCAGCAGCGTTTTAGGCGTATTCGGGCGATTGATGATGATGAAGAGATCGGTCAGTACAAGATGTATGTACTGCTTGGTTTCTTCACCTACATAATAAAAACAATTCATATATATGTATTATACAAAACTCTTTAAATACCAATAATTATAAAAGACTTACCCAATTTCATGCATATTTCGCCAATAGCCCATGTTGCATTGTTGCACACCGAAATAAAATCAGGATTTAGGTTTTGACCCAATATGGGAAAGAATTCGCCCATGAACGGATGTACATGTGGGAAACAGGCCTTGGTCAAATCACCGAGCAGTGCAAATGAAGATTGACGCACCTGCACAAAAATCAACAACAATATAAATAATAACAATAAAAATAAAACTATATAAAGAAAATCACCTCGGGCAGAACATCCTGCATGCATTGAAAGAGCAAATGCATTATGTTACTATTGGACACCAGTGTCTCAATGTGTCGATCCAAACCCTCGGCCAGGCCGGAGAGTAAGTCCAACGCCACAATCATGCGCTCCTTGTCGGGGTGATCGAATGTGTGATTTTGTTTGCAAAGCTGTAATAAAAAGCGCTCATATGTACCCATTTTCAAATATCCAATTGTGATCATCACTTACCATTTCCTGATTAATTGTCTGCTCAATTAGCGATATACATCTCCTATAGACGGGATCACAATAGGGCAGGAAGCCTGATTGCAACGCCGTTGCAATGCTGGACAGGCATTCGAGCAATGGGAATAGATCTTTGTCGTCGTCTTTAAGCAAATTCCATTTTTCAATTAGTGGCGGCATTAAAATATCAATATACTGTGGCTTGTTCAAATGATGACCAACAGAGTCAGCTAAAGTGCCCACGGCATCGTATAGGATCAATAGATTCTTGTGCTGATACTTGGAGAAGGCGAAAACAAGGGTTTTCAGTATATATTCCAAATAGGGCACCAGTTCAGTGCACGCCTCCTCTTCGAGCGTGGCAAACGCTGAGCAGGCAGCCTCCTGCACACGCTTGTTTGAATCCAGTATACGTTTAAGCAGCTCCTCCATCAGAGGCTTTAAGTATTGATCATGTGGCTGATTGACCACCCAGTTGGCATAACGGGACAGAGTCCAACAGGTAATTGAGCGCACTAGCGCCTTCTTGTCGGACAAGCAGCTAATCAGATATGGTATCAATTCCGGCAAATGTTGGATCATGCCTTGCATGCAGCCCTCTGCTATGGCGCCCAGAGCAAGTACGCCGCTCTCCTTGACGACCCACTCTTGATGAAACAGCGTGTCCTTTAATATGGGCAGCACAATGGGCAGACAGTCCTCGCGAAATACGTTCGCCAAGACATCCAGAGCGGCCGCGCTGCACTTGCGCAAATTCCATTCAGATAGCGAACTATCATCGTCTAGGCCATCATCGAATTCATCTTCGTCATCCTCGCCACCTGATGCCTGGCTGACCTCGCCACTTTTGATGGTGTGTGTGCGTGATTTGTGAAAACGAGGACGTATATCCTCCTCACGATCCGGCTCCATATCATCCTCCTCTACATTGCCCTTAAGCAATATGATGTCGATCTCAGAGTATCTCATGCCACGCACCAAAACAGGTGCAAGCTGGGGCAAATACGGTGCCAGCACATCCTTACAAATACTTTGTTCCGCCAGAGACAACCAGAACTCCGACGCTTCAAGGGCCACGCCCTCATCAGAGTCCTGTGTACGCAGTAGCATGTACTAGGCGAACATAATAAACAAAATAACAATAGTGTAACGCCAGACTCTCACTCACTGTTTGCTGTATCACAATCCTAGTTACTTACCTCAATGATCTGCGACATATGTGGCATCAATCTGTCCATTCGCACTTCCAACAACATGACTAGACCATGGCAGACATTCTTTCGCACCTCATGATCCTCATCAGACGACAGATTAAATAGATTCTCAATGAACGCATCGATGTGCAGCATCAGCGCCTGAGACCGATTGATAATGAATTGATTGATGCAGGCAATTGCATGGGACCGTATCTTGGGGCTGTTATGTTTAAAGTATTGCAAGAATTTGGGTATCATAACGTTCAGTGGCCTATTTAGCACAGCAGAGTCCAAGATTTCAGCCGAATCCTCGCAGATCTTTTGCAGTGCACTGAACGCACCCTCGCACACATTATAGTCCTGGCTATCGAGCATGTCGCACAGCGATGGCAACAGCTGGGGCCAATTCTGCAAGCCTCCATTGCTGGCTATAGTGGTGATCAGAATGCCAACGGTAGCCCGTATCAGTGGTGAAGTATCGCCCACAGCTTGCAGGCATTCGTGTTTGATGTACTCAACAATCTCCGGCTGCAAGTTGCTGCCGTGCATGCGAATGTTGTTCTTCAGTATTAAGCCACTTAGTGAGCGTGTGGGTTCGTCTTCAGTATTTAGTTTCGTCAGCACATATATCAAATAGTTGTTGAAGTCTGGGTATCGGTTGAAGTCCTCCAGTTTCTAATGAAAACATATTCAGTTACTCGAACCATTATTTATTTTTCTTATATATATAGATAGATAGCTTACGATTTGGACTGCCATTTGAGTCGCTGTATCCGGGGACTGAGATTCTTTTAAGATCGCAATGATCTGTTGAAGACCTTCTGGTTGCGGTTCCCACGTCATTTTGATGCCGTTTATGTGAGATGCTGTTGTGACGTGCAAAATAATTAGATATACCGTCTAAATCAACCCCACCCATTCTAAGCGAGTTGAACGCCCTCTTAAAGGGTAGTACGAGGAACTTTGTCCGAGGCCATCTCTCGATACACACGCACACACACATACACAAATGCATACATACACACACAAACACACAGGCACTCTTGCACGCACACATACTCAGTTATACAGACAGCGTGAAAAAACACACATAATGTAATAACTACTTAAGGCTTGTTCGCTGCCGCCATGTTCTTTGTAGTCGTTAAGCACTGCCGACCTTTATCTTTCAATTAGCACTAATCCACCAATTAGAACTTACCTTCAGTAGTGTTGGGTATGAATTAAAACTAATTTAGCTGGGTACACTTGATAAACCCCTTAATTTTCTCTTTTTCACTTTTCAGCCAGATGAAATTTTTTGTGGTGTTTAAGTGTGACCAACTTAGTGACCAAGAGCATTTAGGGTACATTCGCATCTATACCGATAAGAAGTACTGAAAAATAGCGCCTATCTATTTTGACTGAAATGTTAAAGTAACGGTGACAGCTGTAATAGATCATTTATAAAAAATAAAAAAAAAGCGTAGTTTTCAAAGTTTGCCTTGAATATTATTATATTTTATATACATATTACCAAAAAGTGTGTACTATTTTATACAAAAAATAGCAAAATTTCTAATGAAAATACTAGAAAACGGGCTGTTAATAACAGGATGGTTGCTATGTTAATAACACTTGTATGCGATGTTAACTAACACGATGTAATTGCTTAACATAATTTAATCACTATTTGTTTGGGTTTGAGGCCAGACAGACGGGCCAATAAATTTTAAACAAAGGACCACGTTTCAGGACATTCATCCCGAGGTCAACAAGCAGTAGACCCAAGCCAGACGATTAAGTGAAAGTTTTTCTGCCGCCAGTCGCATTTCAAGAGCAGCAGCGACCAGACATGAACAAGCGCAACAACGTGAGTGGAATTGCCGAGACACAAAGCAATAATTGAAACACAATATATAAATTAACAAATAATTACAGATACGGCTGCCGCCGGAGGTGAATCGGCTGCTGTATGTGCGCAATTTGCCATATAAAATCACTTCGGACGAAATGTACGATATATTTGGCAAATTTGGTGCAATTCGACAAATTCGCGTGTAAGTAAATTGACTGCAAAATAATTGAACTAATTAATTAATTAATTGCAAATGCATTTGCACATTGACAGTGGCAATACGCCGGAGACACGCGGCACTGCGTTCGTTGTCTACGAAGACATTTTTGATGCCAAAAACGCATGCGACCATCTGTCCGGCTTCAATGTGTGCAATCGCTACCTCGTCGTCCTCTACTACCAGTCCAACAAGGCCTTCAAGCGTGTGGACGTGGACAAAAAACAAGAGGAGCTCAACAACATCAAGTCCAAGTACAATTTGAAGACGCCGGAAGCATCTTAAGATCAGAAGAATGCCATGCAGTAATGGGTTCATTGAACTCTTTCCAATTTTATACAATTTTACCAATGCTCAAAAACTGCTTTAGAACCAAAATTTGCTAAACTATTTGTCCGAAGTTTTTAAAAGTTTTTCTATCATTTTTATATCAAACATATAACATCATCATCATCATTCATCATCACGTATCACGCCGACTCTTAAGAGCTCCGAGAAAACTATTCAACTATTGGAGCTCGCATCAGTTGGACAATCCACAAAAAAACACATTTAAAAACACATCTCATAAAAATAACAAGCAAGAAAAAGTAAAGACAAAAAAAAATTGAAAAACTGAAGGAAAATTGAAGTTTAAATTTATATTTATTTTGCACTTAACTAGCAGTTAAATATTAACCAACAATAACATCTTCCATGTCAAATGGAATGTGGAAGCACAGCTTCTCAACTGGGCAGATCAGCTTCGTCCGTGGCTCAAGTCTTTTCAGCAGCTGCGGCTGCCGCCGCTTTATACTGTTCGTAGGTATTTTGTTGCTTCTCCAGCTCTCGCTGCTTGGCCAACTCCTGCAGCTCTTCTTTGGCTGCCTCGGCGATCTTCTGACGCAGTGCTTCAACCTTGCGACGCTTTTCGCATCTCTGCAACTCCTTTTGCCGAAACTTTTCTGTGATTTGCTTTGGACGCTTGGCCGGCTTCAGTGGCTTCTGTTCGTGTACCTTCTGATGACGTATCAGAGCTGCCTCCTGGCGGAAATGGGTGCCACAGGTTGGGCAAGCATACGGCTTTTCGCCCGTGTGTATCCACTCGTGCTGCTTGAGGGACTGCGAGTTGGCGAAGCGACGTGCGCAGAAGCGACACTCAAAGTCCTTCACCTTCTCATGGACGCTCTTATAATGTCGCTTCATGTTGCCCAAATTGTTGAAGCCTTGATTGCAGCCTGGGCAGAAGTGCATGCCCTCCTTCTGCACAAAGTTGATGCGCGTCGGCGTATTGGAGGGCACTAGGACGGCGGGTATGGGATTCACTACAGTGCCTGCTAACTGCGAGATGTCCACGCGTTCGACACGCCTCGGATCTCGTGGTATGGTAGCCACGGATTCGGCGCAAACCTTCAATAGCTGATCAGCAGCATTGGCATCATCTTTGCCCTGAGATTCGTTGCATCTCTGCTCAGCTGTGGGGCTGCTGAGCTCCACCTGGCGCTGACGATATGTCTCGATGGCACGTTCCACACTCTTCTCATGGATCTTCAGATGCTTGGTCAGGCTCTCGGTATACAGGAATTTCTTGCCACACACCTTGCACTCGCAACGCTTCTCGCCCGTGTGGGTCATCTCATGGATTTTACATGCATGCGATTTGCCAAAGGTCTTGCCACAATATTGGCACGCATAATTCCTGATCTTCTCGTGCACGATCTTCACATGGTTGTCCAGTGCCCGTTTAGTGTGTGTCGCATGGTCGCAGATTTGGCACTTGAACATCTTCTCCTGTGTGTGGGTGAGAATGTGTTTGCTCCACTCCTGTCGTGTGGTTTTGCCGACACCACAATAGGGACACACATAGTTCTTGATGCCCGCGTGTCGCAGCAGATGATTCTTCAGAGCGCTGTTGATGTGAAAGCCCTTGCCGCAGATGTTGCACGGATAGGGTAGTTGCTGGCCCGTGTGCTTGTACATATGCTTCTTAAGGGCCACCGGGCAACGGAATTGCATGCCACACTCCCGGCACGGCTGCTCCGCCCGTGGCACATTAGCCCGCGACATATTGTGCACCTTCTTCAGGTGAATAGTCAGCAACCGCATGCGTGGAAACACCAGCTTACAGCCCTCCACGGTGCACGGTATCTCAGCGGCACTCTTTGTGTGGGCATAGTCCACATGCAGACGGAGTGCAGCAGCTGTGGTGAAGCCCTTCTGGCACTGCTCCACATGGCACTGGAAGGGCAAAAGTTCGTTGTGATGTTTCATATGCTCCTCGTAGTTGACTTGCTTCTTAAATTTCTGCTGGCAGACATGGCAGGTGATGATGCGTCGAAGATGCCGTTCATCGGCAGGAATACGCCTTCGTTTTGATTTGCAATTGGTTAGTTTCTCACAGGTTGCTTCACTGTTCGCTTCGCTGTTCTGATCGAGCAGGCGGTGGGCTAGAGGTACATCATCCTCGCTGAGGCTGCACTCGGATGAGCAGTCACTTAGAATATGTTTTAGGTCAGTTGCATCTTCGGCATCCTTGTCGACGTTCTCGAGCATTTTAAATACATCCTCTTCATTGTCGATCAACTCCAATTTGTGGCTTAACGGATCATATTCATTGCTTGCCTGCTCATCCTTGGTCAAGAGTTCATCCTCGTTGCTGGCCACCGGCAGCGGTGCGAATATATCAATTGGATTAGTATTTACAATAAGCTTGCTGGCTACCATTTCCTTAAAGCGCTGCACCGAGGACACACAAAGCTTCTGAAAATCATGGAGGTCGTTTACTCTGGCATAACATCTGGAACAGAGATTTCTTGGATAACCGTCTTGGGGATCCAACAGCAAGGACGTGCATACTGTGAAAGTCTTGGCAAGATCTGGCAATAAGAATAGGTCATACGCAGTACTATCGATATATTCCAGGCAAACTCGACATATTGAATGAACAGAGTACGGTGTTTTTGTACTCATTCCAGAAAATCACAGATTCAAAGGGAACAGCAATTTCCAATTTGATTTGCACAAGAATTTAAAGCGTTGTTTGTAGTGATGTACAAATACAAAGAGGAGCAACAACAACAGTATCGATATACAACGTTCGTTTTCACGCTTTCGTAACATCGATAATTTTATACATATGTATATGAGTAGATGCTTGAGTAACCGATACTCGTACTCGTTCTAGTTGGCTGACGAGTATACCAATTTTTTTCGTGTCAATATTATTTTTTTTTTGTTGCTGGAATCAACCGAAAAGCCAAGATTTTTGTGAACATTTAAATAAAAAGCATTAATTTATTCTATCACGATGGACGTGGCGAGGACCTACTCCATACACACGCTGTGTCGCATATGCCTGAATCTCCTGCAGAACGATGCTGCCTACGATTTGTATCTGGTGCCAGGCCTAGCCAAAAAGCTATGTCTGTGCACCTCGCTGTCTGTGGAGCAAAACGATGGCTTTCCGAAGAACCTGTGCACCAATTGCTATACGCGCCTAAACGATTTGCATGAATTTCAAAAAATGTGTGTAGATTCCGTGCAAAAGTTTCAGGATATGGTCGCCAGCAATGCCTTCACATGCCAGTCGAACTTCGATGTCCTGGATCCGTGCGTGTCGGCAAACGACTTACCCGAGGACGATGATCACATTAACTTTGATCCACTGTTGAACCACAAGATGGAGCTAATCGAAAACGAAGAGGATGTATTCAAGATGCTTGAGGATGTCGACAAGGAAGCCGAAGAGGTCGAAAAGGAAGTCAAAGAGGATAAAAAAGATATCAAGGAGCCCATCGAAGTGAATATGTTCAACGAGGACTCGTCTTCCATCGAAAGCGGCAACGACAACGACTTGGACGTCGACTTTGAGCCAAACAGCAGCGACGACGACATTCCCCTAGCCCAGCGCATGCGAGGCAAAGCCAAGAGCACCAGAGCAGCCAAGTCGAAGCCTAATAAAAAGAAAGGGCCAGCTGAGGCCGAAGACGATAATGATTTCACTTCCTCTTCCAGCTCAGACGACGACTATGACGATGACGGTGATTCTAACACACGGCAAGGCTCCAAAGAGAAGCCAAAGCGCAAGCGCATTCCGGCTGCTGAGCGGCACCTTCATCGAATCATCGACTGTCACATCTGCCATCAGAAGTTCAAGAAGGCAATTCGCTACGAGGAGCACATGAAATACCACAACGATTTATTGCCATTCCAGTGCAAGGTGGAGTCCTGCAAGAAAGGCTTCACCACCGCCAACGGACTGCGTATTCATGTGGATCACGCGCACACCGAGCTCTCCGAGGTGCATGCCTGCAGTGTGGAGGGCTGCGGCAAGACATTCCCACGCATTCGCCTGCTCACCTTCCACATGAAGAAGGCGCACAATATTTCCAAGTCAGCGGCTCCATTGCGCGACTTCCCCTGCACAGAGTGCAACACTGTGTTCCGTTGCCCGACAGCGCTCAAGAAGCACATGTACAAGCACACGGGCGAGGAGCTTCCATATCCGTGCAACATATGCGGCAAGCGCTTCGTCATCAACAGCGCCCTCAGGGATCATTTGATGCGGCATGCGGGCATCAAAAATCACGTCTGCCCCTACTGCGGAGTGGGCAAGACCACACGCCAGGAATGGAACGCCCACATTCTGACGCACACCAAGGAGAAGAAGTTCAAGTGCCGTCAATGCGATCACGCCTCCCACAACAAACAGGCTCTGTCCAATCACGTCAAGGTGGTGCACATGAAGATCAAGAACTTCGCCTGCCAGTACTGTGGCAAGACATTTGGCAAGTCTCACGCTTGCAAGGTGCATGAGCGGACGCACACGGGCGAGAAGTGCTGCGAATGCAAGATCTGTGGCAAGGTGTTCCTGTGCGAGAAGAGCCTAACGAAGCATTTGAAGACGCATGAGAAACGCGATCTGCCGCCAATGGAAACGCACCGTCCGCTCAACATTCCGCTACCTGGCGTCCAATTGCCTGGCCATTTGCAGCCCGATGGAATGATGCCAGCCACAGAAGATCTGATGAAGGCATGTAGCGGCGGGTCCGCAACAGGCGCAGATGCAGCTGCAGCTAAACCTAAAAACTCGCGGCGCGTTCAGCGTGTGGACATATCTCAGTTGGCGGGCACCGCTGTTAATCCCATACCATCGGTATCGGTGCCGTCCTGGTCGCCGCAAGTCAACTTCACCAAGAAGGAGGGCCAGCACATATGTCCCGGCTGTGGTCGAGGCTTCAACAATATTGGCAACATGAAGCTTCACTACAAGATCATTCACGAGAAGGTGAAAGATTTCGCCTGTCGCTTCTGTCCAAAGCGTTTCTCAAAGGCCCAAATCTTGCGGCATCACGAATGGATCCACACCGGCGAGAAGCCGTTCGAATGCAAGATATGCGGCAAACACTTCCGGCAGGAGACGGCACTGAAGAAGCATATTAAGACACACGATAAGCCCAACAGGCGAGTATATCCGGAGAAGGAGCCAACAGTGCAGCCGCCCGCCTTCCATAAGATAGAGCCCCGAGAGATTGACCGCGAGCCCAGGAACTACGATCAATACCAGGATCCAGCCGCTGAGCGAGCTGCAGCCACAGCCGAGCTGCTTGCTCACCAGATTGAGGAGAACGAAGCGAAGCGCAAGGCAGACATCGAGAGGCGAAAAATCCAGGAGGCAGCCTGTGAGCAGCTGAACAAGCTACAGAAGCAGCAGGAGATTGAGAAGGCGACCACATCCTACGACGGCTACTATGCACAAAAGGCTCAGGCCGAGGGTCTCACCGTGGACGCCCTCAAAATAGATCATGTGTAAATCGAAGCCGCAGAAAATAAGAGAAACTTGCAAAAGCCAGCAATATTTTACATATAGCTATAATTTTTTACAGCGCCTCAGTTTTTAAGTACATCTATGATCTATGTATACCCTCGAATTGCTCCATAATTGCTTATTGTGACATAAACACAGTAACTCAACGTATTCTACCACAATATTAATTTTACCATACATTTATAAATACTTCTGTATTTTTGTTGTCTATGTACTGCATAGCATCTATTGCTTAATTAGAATAATGAAATTCATATAACATAATTAGTACGCGTTTCATTTCATTTTTTCGCTTTCATATACATATACATATATATATACATATATACATATGCGTGTGTATAGGGTATATTGTCTGCTTAATAACCCTATATTTACATACTCCCTTATTTATGTACTCATACACTCATACATATGAACGGCAGTCAATTTTAGTGATGAGCTTGATTGGAACACGTACACGAGTACTCGTTTTAGTACCCGATACTTAATCCATAGTTCGTATGTTCGTCAATGGAAAAAAAACGAGCAGGAGAAGATTAAGAATAAATTGCATATACAATATGGAGGGCAATCAAATGTCCATACATGGAATATGTCGCACTTGTTTGTCAACATTGCAAAACATTGAAGCCTACGATCTGTTTATAATTCCTGGCCTGGCTAAGAAGTTGTGTGTGTGCACTTCGCTCTCGGTGGAGCAACAGGATGGTTTTCCGAAATGCATTTGTACAAATTGTTACACCCGGCTAAATGATTTACATAATTTTCAGAAGCAATGCGTGGAGTCTGTTGCCAAGTTGAGCGATATGTTGGGCAACAAAAACTTTACTATCCAAGCTATGCATGTGGACAATATTGATGTAGTCAATGTTGCCCTACTGGATAAGGACATTGAGGTGCCACAAGAGATTGACTTACCCATCGAAGATGAAGATCGGATTAACTTTGATCCACTACTTAATACCAAAATAGAGATAATTGATAATGAGGACGAGGTTTTTAAAATGATAGAAAATGTTGACAAAGAAGCGAATGGGGCACAGCAGGACAAGGACCTCTTCAGTGAAAAGGAACTTTTTCATGATAATGATGATGTGGATGTGGCGAATAATAGCGATTCTGATGATGCCATGCCTCTTTCACGTTTACGCAGTACTTCTCGTGTATTAGAAACAAAGGCACAGGATAAGAATATTGCTGCATTTGAAAATAATCCCTCAAGTTCTGAGCTAGATACGGATAAAGTAAGCTTATCTAAACGAAAAGTAAATACCAAGCGTGCTCCAGCGGCTAAGCGAGAATTTCATATCGATTGTCATATTTGTCATCAGCAATTTAAGAATGAAATTCGCTACGAGGAGCATATGAAGCATCACAACGATCTCTTGCCCTTCCAATGCACTGTGGAAACATGCAAGAAGGGTTTTACGACTGCCGCAGGGCTTCGACACCATGTGGATCATGCTCATCTGGAACTCTGCGAACTGCACGCCTGCACTGTAGAAGGATGCGACCAATCTTTTCCTCGAACGCGAATGCTCACTCATCACCTGAAAAAGGTTCACAACATATGCAAACCTGAGAATCCCCTTCATCCCTGCTCCGATTGTGACAAGGTCTTTCGTTGTCCAACGGCGCTTAAAAAACACATGTATAAACACACCGGCGAGGAGCTGCCCATTTCCTGTAACATCTGCAGCAAACGCTTTCACATAAACAGCGAACTCAGAGACCATCTGCTACGGCATGCCGGCGTTAAGAATCACGTTTGTCCTTACTGTGGTGTGGGCAAGACAACTCGACAGGAGTGGAACAAGCACATATTGACGCATACTAAGGAAAAACAGTTCCACTGTCGCCAATGTGATCACTCCTCCCACAATAAACAAGCTCTAGCCAACCATGTCAAGGTAGTCCACATGAAGATCAAGAACTTTGCTTGTCAGTACTGTGGCAAGACATTTGGTAAAATGCACGCCTGTAAGGTTCACGAGAGACTCCACACAGGCGAGAATTGCTGCGAGTGCAAGATCTGCGGCAAGATCTTCCTTTTCGAGAAAAGATTGACCAAGCATCTGCAGATCCATGAAAAGCGCGAAGTCCCATTAATTGATGCAAGAACCCAAGTCAACGAGGCCGATCAAAATGAACTAACTGTAAACCAGGAGTCGACAACAACCGTGGATGCATCTACAACTAAGCCGAAAAATTCACATAGAGTTGAGCGTGTGGATATGTCACAATTGGCGGGCACCTCTGTCAATCCATTTACATCCGTTTCTGTGCCCTCTTGGTCGCCACAGGTGAACTTCACTAAAAAGGAGGGCCAGCACATTTGTCCAGGCTGTGGACGTGGATTCAATCACATTGGCAATATGAAACTCCACTATAAGGTTGTTCATGATAAGATCAAGGATTTCGCCTGTCGCTACTGTCCCAAGCGCTTTGGCAAAGCGCAATATCTTCGTCATCATGAATATACGCATACGGGTGAGAGACCGTACGGCTGCAAATTGTGCGATAAGCATTTTAGCCACGAATCCTCACTGCGAAAGCACATGATTTCACATAACAGACCCCCGAAAATACCAAAGCCTCCAAAGGCCCCAGCTCAGAAAAGAGAACATCAGAGGCCAAAAATCGAGCTGAACAAGCGTCAACCAAAGAACTATGAACAGTATCAGGATCCTGCAGCAGAACGGGCTGCAGCTACTGCGGAACTATTTGCTCAGAAGATCGAAGAGAGCGAAGCCAAACGAAGAGCAGAAGACAAAACCCGTAAGATTCAAGAGGCTGCGTGTGAGCAACTGCAGAAGCTACAAAGGGATCAGTTGATTGAAAAAGTATCCTACGACAGTTTTCAAGTGGAAAGCTCTGAGACTAGTATAAGAGTGGATGCTCTTAAGGCAGATTACTAATAAACCATTTTGTTGTGTTGATATATCGAAATATAGGTTTAGGATATATTCTAAGTTGTTTGTACCCATCGAGGGCATGAAAAATAAGCATTATATTTTTGGAAAAATATAATTAATCAATTGCCGTGGTAACGTTTATTATATGAATAATTTTAAATTTATTATGTTCTGAACGATGTACATATGTTTAAAATAACAATTTTAAATATTTCTAAAAAACTGCGATGCGTGTTTTTTTACAATAGTAAGAAAATATCCTACTGTTTATTAAATTGGACTTTGTAAATAAGTTCATATCTTGGCTGTATGTACGTGCAAATGCACAACGAATTTAAGGATACCATAATATTTATACAAAAAATATTTGTACCAGAGAACTTCAATAGTTCGATTTTTGCCACCCTACTCACACTCAATAAAATTTGAGTGCCGGTGCCACCACTGGCTCAGCAAATCATAAACACACACTTATACAAAATTTTGTGAGTGCTCCGCATGCAGGCAAATCATGCTGTCGCTCAAAACGACGCACTGTTTTTTTTTTTTTTGCAAGGCACCCGAGTATTTTTCGGGTGCCGGTCGCACTCGCACTTAAAGCGAACGTAGAAAAAAGCGAAGGTGTGAAAAGAGCAATGCGTAATAAAGGCAAGTAGACAAAACACATGTAAATCACTCAAGTGTTTTATGGCACCATGGTGTGCATGTCAAATTATTGCCTATTTTGCTTTTGCACTAGCTCACTTCTTCGCTTTCGTGCTAGAGCGTGTTTGATTTTGGCATCGAAAAATGGCAGCTAAGGAAATTAAAAGTAAAATAAATCGTGGTGTTTATACAATAGCCGCAAAACACAAAGGCAAAAGCGTAATTTGGTCAATATTGTATGACATATATAAGGAAGATGAAAGCGTCCTCGAAGGCTGGGTTTTTTGCAACAAATGCGGAAAAGTCTTGAAATTTGTTGCCAACCAAACATCAAATTTGTCGCGGCACAAATGTTGTCTGTCATTACGACAGCCGATTGAAGCAAAAAAAGTTTCAAACTTGGACAAAACCACAGCAACGAAGAAGTGTCTTGAATGGGTGGTTCAAGATTGTCGGCCTTTTTCTGCAGTAAACGGGACTGGATTTCGCAGCCTGGTGGAGTTTTTTGTGAAAATCGGTGCTAATTATGGAGCGAACGTCGACATTGACGACCTACTGCCCGACGCAACAACATTGAGTCGGAATGCGGAAAAGGATGCAGAAGAGAAGCGGGCGATAATATCCAATGATATTAATGAAGCAGTAGATAATAATGCAGCATCGGCTACCATTGATATGTGGACTGACCAATATGTAAATAGAACTTTTTTGGGCGTCACTCTGCATTATCTAAAGGATTTTAAGTTGAATGACATAATTTTGGGCCTAAAATCGATGGACATCAAAAAATCAACAGGCGAAAATATTTTTAAAAAATTGAAATCAATTTTTGCACAATTTAATGTTGAAAACATAAACAACATCAAATTCGTGACAGATAGGGGCACCAATGTAAAAAAAGCTTTGGAAAACAACATAAGGTTGAATTGTAGTAGTCATTTATTTTCAAATGTCTTAGAAAAATCGTTTGACGAAGCATGTGAACTTGAAGATTTATTATATGCCTGCAAAAAAATTGTTAAATATTTCAAAAAAGCAAGTTTGCAGCACAGATTATGCACTACGTTAAAAAACTCTTGCCCTACTCGATGGAATCCCAATTACAACATGATTAATTCAATAGTTAATAACTGGACAGCCATTAATAATATATTAAGTGAGACAGAGGAAAGTCAAAAACTTATAGTCGTAAATATATCGACTTTAAAAACAATATTAGTACTTCTTGAAGATTTTGAGAGAATTTTTCAAGAATTGCAAACATGTAGCTCTCCTTCATTGTGCTATGTTTTGCCGTCAATAGCGAAAATTAAGATTCTTTGCGAGCCAAATGCTGAAGATATTTCTTCAATATCAGTTCTTAAAGCAAGAATTTTAGTTAATGTCAACACGATTTGGAAGGAAAATTTAGACATTTGGCACAAGGCGGCATTTTTCTTATATCCTCCAGCAGCAAACATGGAACATGAGGATTTGTTAGAAGTTAAAAACTTTTGCCTTGATAAAATGAATAATTATTTTTGTCTTTCGAATGAGCCTTCGCAAAATAATATGTTTGTGCCTAAAACAACTTTTTTCTTCTCCCAACTGGTAGCTCAGGCCAATAACAAATTGAAATCACCCCTAGAAGAATTAGAAAGTTATTGTGGCGAAAGAGTTTCTTTAACTGAGGATTTCGAACCCATTGAGTGGTGGAAAAGCAAAGAAAGTTGTTATCCCATATTATGTAAGTTAGCATTGCAACTTCTTGTAATACCTGCAAGTAGCGCAGCAGCTGAAAGAGTATTTTCTTTAGCGGGAAACATTATAACAGAAAAAAGAAATAGATTAGGTCCAAAAACAGTTGACAATTTGCTCTTTTTACACTATTTTTCTAAAAATAATTTGTAATTTATTTTATTTATTTTTAATTCAATTTATTTAATATATTTTTATTTGCGATATAATGTTTATATTTCTCTTATGTTAAGCTTCAATATATGTACATATTTAGTTTGTTAAGAAAATGAATGCACTGAAGCAATATAATGTTTATTTTATAAATGTATATTAAATGAAAAAAATAATATTATTTCTGAGTTAAATATTATTTTACTGTTTACTATTTTTTCCTATTGTGCACCAGTGCTGCCAGAATTTTGTGAGCAAAAACTGCTAGAATTTAAAAAAAAAAAAAAACAGTTGATAAAATTGCTAAAAACTTTATGAAAATTGGTTTAAAAAAATTGCTAATTTATTTTAATTTATTATTTAAAGCTTGTCAATATTGTTATGATTTTAAAGAAGCTAAGCTCTTTTTATGATGATATTATAATATCACAAAATTGCTAAAAGTCGCAAAATTTTTTTGGAAATTGCCATATTTGTGGCTAATTGCAATTAAAAAAAAAAAAAAATTTCGAACTCAAATTGAAAATTGCTAAATCTAGCAATTCAATTGCTAAAATGGCAGCACTGTTGTGCACGCTTTTACAGCAGCAAGTAGGTAAAAATAACTCTAGCGAAGGCCTGCACAAAAGAAACTCTAGCGAAGGCCTGCACAAAAGAAACCGCAACACCGGCGACACTCTACACCTTGTATGTCTCGATTTTTGTGTATCTCATTTCACCCAACCTTCTTTCGACGCTCAAGCGCCGACATATGCTATACACACATATGCAAAAAAATACCTACTCACTTTTGCAGCTTGTGTGCCTAAACACTCAAGTATTTTTGTGAGACGAGCGATTGTACGCGTTTGTGCGGTGGTTAGAAACCCCCGGATATCAAAATCACCCTGTATTTACCCGGTGCACCTTGAGTGCCGGTGGCTTGTTGCAGCTCTCTGATATGTACATTAAAAATACAAATAAAAACTATCGCATCTCTATCAAGCACGACCAAGTCACGAGTACTTGTAACTAACCACTCGTAATCGATTACACAAATGATTTGTCGCTTTCATGGACGCATATACATAGCTTTTCACATCGGATAGTGTTTTAATTGTATTTATCAAATTGTAATCTTATTGAAGACAAGATAAGGAAAAGCAAAATGAATGAAAGCGTTGACAACTTCATACACTCGATATGTCGCATATGCTTGAACCATTTGCGCAACGATCCGGCATACGACCTGTTTCTTGTTCCTGGTCTGGCCAAGAAACTTTGCGTGTGCACTTCACTCTCAGTGGAGCAAAACGATGGATTCCCGAAAAGCCTTTGCACCACTTGCCATACCCGGCTCAACGACTTGCACGAGTTTCAAAAGCTTTGCGTTGATTCCGTGCAAAAGTTTCAAGAAATGGTCGCAAGCAATTACTTTGCTCCAGTTACGCGCGAAGTTGACAATATTGATGTAATCAATGATGCAGCGGCTGATGGGGACATGGAAGTGGATCGCTTTGATCCACTTCTAAATACTAAAATAGAGATTGTGGAGACTGATGTTTTTAAAATGCTGAATGATGTGGAAAAAGAAGTTGAGGAGGTTGAAAAGGAACTCTCAAGCGAGAGTGAATGTGATAACTATGAAGATCCGGAATTTGAAGCAAACAGCAGCAGCTCTGAAGATGCTGTGCCCCTGTCCCGTTTACGAACTACCACTAGAGCATCCAAAGCGAAGGACAAACCTGTAGTTAATGATGATGATTCTTCTAGCTTCGAATGGAAGACCGATGAGGATGAGTACAAGGAAGCCCCTAAAACGAGATCGAAACGTAAACGCGTCTCCAAGCCCGAGGCATTAGTTGATCCAGATCAGATTGATGAGGATAAGTGCAAGGAAGCTCCTAAAACGAAAGCGAAACGTAAACGCGTCTCAAAGCCTGAGGCATCAGTTGATCCAGAACACATTGATGAGGATGAGGGCAAGGAAGCCCCTAAAACGAAAGCGAAACGTAAACGCGTCTCAAAGCCTGAGGCATCAGTTGATCCAGATCAGATTGATTGCCACATTTGCCATGAGAAATTCAAGAGCTCTCAGCTTTATGACGAACATATGAAGCATCATAACGATCTACTGCCATTCCAATGCACTGTGGAGGCCTGTAAGAAGGGCTTCACTACGTCTAGTGGGTTACGCCTTCATGTGGAACATGCTCATTCAGAACTTTCGGCGGCTCATGCCTGTTCTGTTGAGGGATGTGGCATGAAATTTCCCCGACCCGTTTTACTCACGAACCATTTAAAAAGAGCTCACAATATCATTACTTCTAGAGCTAAGGATCATCCTTGTACTGTGTGTAACAAAGTTTTCCGTTGCTCAACGGCCCTCAGGAAACATATGTACAAACATACTGGAGAGGAGAAGCCAATTGCCTGCAACATCTGCGACAAGCGCTTCCACATAAACAGCGAGCTCAAGGATCATCTCCTGCGACATGCTGGTGTGAAGAATCATGTGTGTCCTTACTGTGGCGTGGGCAAGACAACTCGACAGGAATGGAACAAGCACATATTGACGCACACCAAGGAAAAGCAGTTCCAATGTGATCAATGCGACCATTCAACACACAACAAACAGGCTCTGGCCAATCACATCAAGGTTGTGCATATGAAGATTAAGAATTACGCCTGTCAGTTTTGCGGCAAGACATTCAGCAAATCGTATACCTGCAAAATCCACGAAAGAAGCCACACTGGTGAAAATGTTTCCCAATGCAAAATCTGTGGTAAGGTTTTACTTTTTGAAAGGAGCTTGACCAAACATCTAAAGATGCATGAGAGGCGTGAACTACGCGAATCAAAGAAAACGCCTAAACGACGGGCAGTTGAAGATGAGCAAAAGAAGCAGAATACGAATATAGATGTAACGGATCAAGTGGATACTAAGCCCATACCAACAGAGCCAGCCAAGCCAAAAAATTCAAATAGGCTAGAACGTGTTGATATATCCGAGTTGGCCGGCACAGCCGTCAATCCCATTCCAACTGTTTCTGTGGCATCCTGGTCACCCCAAGTAAACTTCACTAAAAAGGAGGGCCAGCACATTTGCCCAGGATGTGGTCGAGGCTTTAACCATATTGGCAATATGAAGCTTCACTATAAGATAATACACTTAAAGGTGAAAGATTTCGCCTGTCGCTTCTGTCCCAAACGATGTTCAAAGGCTCAGCTGTTACGGCAACATGAATTGATCCATACGGGCGAAAAGCCTTTCCATTGCAAGATATGTGATCAATACTTCCGTCAGGACAACGTGCTGAGGATGCATGTAAAAAGAATACACGAGAACCCGGCAAGAAAACCAAAGCCTGTAAATAAAGAAAAACCGAAACCTAAAAGAGTTTCTACAGAAAAACGACCGAAGATGAAACTCAACGAAAAGCCACCTAAGATTCTTGATGAATATCAAGATCCTGCAGCAGAGGGGGCGGCAGCAAGGGCTGCACTGCTCGCCCAACAGAAGGTGGAGTATGAAGCTAAGCAAAAGGCGGAAGAAGAAGCTCGTAAGATCCAGGAGGCTGCATGCGAACAACTTCATAAGCTACAGCAGGAACAGCTTATTAATAAGCTACCCAGTGATAGTTTTCAAGTAAAAAAACCCAAAACTGGCATTAGTGTGGACGACCTCAAAAAAGATTAGACTCAAATATATAGGATATATATAGTATAATATTTATGGTTATACTTTTTCATATAATATATGTAACTAATATAAAATACTATTTTGCTTACAATTTTTTTTGCGTTTAATTGTAGTTTTATTATTATGTAAATAAATTATACGTAATAATAATTTATATGTGAGGTGTGTGTTTAATAAATAACAAATTATTTTTTATATAGATTATAATAAATTATTTAAAATTTGTTTTTAGCAATAGATAAAAATATCGAGCATCTATTAAAATCGCACTAATTGCGATTATCATTTACGAATACTCGTGCAAGTAACCGATAGATAACTTATCGTTCTTTTTATGGACGCGTATACACAGTTTGTCTCATCGGACACGGTCACTGATTAATTTTTCATACAAGTTAGACACTTATCCAGAGAAAAAGAAGATACGCAAAATGAATGAAGGGAGTGAATACTCCATACATTCGTTATGCCGCATTTGCTTGAACCATTTGCGCAACGATCCTGCATACGACCTGTTTCTTGTCCCTGGCCTGGCCAAGAAACTTTGTGTGTGCACTTCGCTTTCAGTAGAGGAGCACGATGGCTTCCCAAAAAACATCTGCGGCTCTTGCTACACCCAGCTCAACGCCTTGCACGGTTTCCAAAAGCTTTGCGTGGACTCTGTGCAAAAGTTTCAGGAAATGCTCGCGAGCAAATACTTTGTACCCGTCATGGCCGACGTTGACAAAGTTGATTTGATGAGTTCTACTGCCCCAGATGGTGATATGGATGAGGATCGCACTAACTTTGATCCCCTTCTCAATACTAAAATAGAGATAGTGGAGACTGAGGATGTTTTTAAAATGCTGGATGATGTGGATAAAGAAGTTGAGGAGGTTGAAAAGGAGCTGTCTAGTGAGCCTGAGTTCGAGAATGATGACGATCCGGAATTTGAAGTAAACAGCAGCGACTCGAATGACGCCTTGCCCCTGTCCCGTTTGAAAACTGTTACTAGAGCATCGAAGGCCAAAAGAAAATCTGTGGTAAAAGATAAAGATAAGGATAAAGATAAAGATTCTTCGGACTTTGAATGGGAAATGGATAATGACTTTGATAAAGAAGAACCTAAAACCAAATCAAGAAGAAAACGTGCTTCAAAACCTAAAGCCAAACAGGATGATGCCATTGATTGCCACATCTGTAATGAGAAATTCAAGAGCACTAAGCTTTATGACGAGCATATGAAGCATCATAACGATCTACTGCCATTCCAATGCACTGTAGAGACCTGTAAGAAGGGCTTCACTACTTCTGGCGGACTACGGCTTCACATGGACCATGCCCATTCGGAACTCTCAGAAGTTCACGCCTGTTCTGTTGAGGGATGTGGCATGACATTTCCTCGACCCGTTTTACTCACGAACCATTTGAAGAAGGTTCACAATATCATTACATCTCGAGCTAAGGATCATCCTTGTACAGTGTGCGAGAAAGTTTTCCGTTGTTCCACGGCCCTTAAGAAACATATGTACAAACATACTGGAGAGGAGAAGCCGATTTCCTGCAACATTTGCAACAAGCGCTTCCACATAAACAGCGAGCTCAAGGATCATCTCCTGCGCCACGCCGGCGTAAAGAATCATGTGTGTCCTTACTGTGGCGTGGGCAAAACAACTCGACAGGAGTGGAACAAACACATATTGACGCACACCAAGGAAAAGCAGTTCCAGTGTGATCAATGCGATCATTCGTCACACAACAAACAGGCTCTAGCAAATCACATCAAGGTTGTGCATATGAAGATTAAGAATTACGCCTGCCAGTATTGCGGCAAGACATTTGGAAAGTCGTATGCCTGCAAGGTCCATGAGAGAATCCACACTCGCGAAAACTGCTCTCAGTGCAATATCTGTGGCAAGGTATTACTCTTTGAGAGGAGCTTGACAAAGCATTTGAAGACTCATGAGAAACGTGAGCTTCGCGCAACAGCTACAAAAGGGCGCGGTAAAGATGGTGCACAGGGCAGCCAGGAGACAACTGAGCCTGCGGAGATGAAGCTTATGCCAACAGAGCCACCTAAGCCGAAGAACGGAAACAGACTCGAGCGGGTAGATATATCCGAGTTGGCCGGCACAGCCGTCAATCCCATTCCAACTGTTTCTGTGGCATCCTGGTCACCCCAAGTGAACTTCACTAAGAAGGAGGGCCAGCACATTTGTCCAGGATGTGGTCGAGGCTTTAACCACATTGGCAACATGAAGATTCACTTTAAAATTGTACACTTAAAGGTGAAAGATTTCGCTTGTCGCTTCTGTCCCAAGCGCTTTTCAAAGGCACAAATCTTACAGCATCACGAATGGACGCACACCGGCGAAAAGCCTTTCCAATGCAAGTATTGTGGCAGACACTTCCGACAGGAGAAAGTGATGAAAATACATGCCAAAAGGGTGCACGAGAATCCGAAGAAACCTGAAAGAGAGGCTAAGCCTCCAAAGGACCCCAAGCCCCCAAAAGATCCTAATAGGGAAAAACGACCGAAGATGAATCTCAACGATAAGCCTCCTAAGATTCTTGATGAATATCAAGATCCTGCAGCAGAACGGGCGGCAGCAAGGGCTGCACTGCTCGCCCAACAGAAGGAGGAATATGAAGCTAAGCAAAAGGCGGAAGAGGAAGCTCGTAAGATTCAGGAGGCTGCATGCGAACAACTTCATAAGCTACAGCAGGAACAGCTTATTAACAAGCTACCCAGTGATAGTTTTCAAGTAAAAAAACCCGAAACTGGCATCAGTGTGGACGATCTTAAAGGAGACTAAGCTTCATTAATATTCTTTGGAATCTTTCATTTTATATAGTATAATATATATGTTTTAACGTGTCCATATTATATAATTTATATTCCTTAAATAATTTGTAATATCAATAACTTTTATATATTGACATATATTTATATGATCGGTGTTCTCATATTATTGAATAAACAATATTCTGCCTTTGCTACAAAATAAAATTAAAAAGAACTTAAGAAAAATTCTGTTTATTTTTTTTTTATTTTAAATTAAATTACATTTTTATTTCAAAGTTTTATTTTGATAAATAAATAAAATAATTTCTAAAATAAATAATTCAAAAAGAATATGTTAACGTACTTATCAAAATATCTAAAAACTATCGAAAGCATACATAAAGCTACGATTAATATTAGTGAGTACTCATGCGAGTAACCGATATATGAAATGCTCGTTCCTTTTATGGACGCGTATACATAGTTTTTCTCATCGGACAGTGCTTGAAATTTTTATAAAATTTACAAACTATTCTGAAGAAAAAACGAAAAAAGCAAAATGAATGAGGGGAGTGAATACTCCATACACTCGATATGCCGCATTTGTTTGAACCATTTGCGCAACGATCCGGCATATGACCTGTTTCTTGTCCCTGGTCTGGCCAAGAAACTTTGTGTGTGCACTTCACTCTCAGTGGAACAGCACGATGGCTTCCCGAAAAACCTTTGCTCCACTTGCTACACCCGGCTGAACGACTTGCACGGATTTCAAAAGCAATGCGTGGACTCTGCCCAAAAGTTTCAAGAAATGGTCGCCAACAATTACTTCACACCTGTTATTGCTGATATTAATCAAATTGACAATGTCGACATACTGCAAGTACCGCCCCCGGATGGAGAAATGGACGAGGACCGCATCAACTTCGATCCGCTTCTGAATACCAAAATAGAGATAATTGAAAATGAGGAGGATGTTTTCAAAATGCTCGAAGATGTCGATAAGGATGTGGAGGAAGTGGAGGAGGAAAAGAAGTCTTCAAGCGAAAGCGAAGCCGAAAATGACGACGATGTTGACTTTGAAGCCAATAGCAGTGAATCTGATGACGCCATGCCCTTGTCCCGTTTACGAAGCAGTACTAGAGCAACCAAATCAAAGGCTAAGAAAAAAGCGGATGACGATGATGACTCTTCTAGCTCCGACTCTGACAATGATGACGATGACGACGATGATGATGACGATGATAAGCCCAAAACAAAACCAAAACGCAAACGCATTCCGGCCGCTGAGCGACATCTTCACCGTCTAATCGATTGTCACATCTGTCACCAGAAATTCAAGAAGGCAATTCGCTACGAGGAGCACATGAAGCATCACAACGATCTGTTGCCATTCCAGTGCACTGTGGAGACCTGCAAGAAGGGCTTCACCACGGCTGGTGGTCTGCGTCTTCATATGGATCACGCCCATTCGGAATTCTCTGAGGTGCACGCCTGCACATTTGAGGGATGCGACAAGACATTCCCCCGATCCGTATTGCTCACGTTTCATATGAAGAAGGTGCACAAAGTGGCCAAAGCAGACACCCGCCATCATCCATGCACAGAGTGCGAAAAGGTTTTCCGCTGTCCAACAGCGCTCAAGAAGCATATGTATAAACACACAGGCGAGGAGCTGCCATTTGCATGTGAGATCTGTGGCAAACGCTTCCACATACACAGTGTGCTCAGGGATCATCTGTTGCGCCACGCCGGCGTAAAGAATCACGTGTGTCCCTATTGTGGCGTGGGCAAGACAACTCGCCAGGAGTGGAACAAGCACATATTGACACACACCAGAGAGAAGCAGTTCCAGTGTCGCCAGTGCGATCATTCATCTCACAACAAACAGGCTCTGTCCAATCACGTCAAGGTGGTGCACATGAAGATCAAGAACTTTGCTTGCCAATATTGCGGCAAGACATTTGGCAAATCGCACGCCTGCAAGATCCACGAGAGACTCCACACTGGCGAGAATTGCTGCGAGTGCAAGATCTGTGGCAAGATCTTCCTGTTCGAGAAGCGATTGACAAAGCATTTGCAGATTCACGAGAAGCGTGAGATACCACCGCCAACAGCTCCTGGCAATCCGACAGTCGAAGGAGAAGCTCAAAATGCGCCGAATATGAACCAGGAAATGGCCGAGCCTGTGGACATCAAGCCCGTGCCAATAGTGCCGCCTAAACCCAAACCTTCGCATCGAGTTGAGCGTGTGGATATATCTCAGCTGGCGGGCACCTCTGTCAATCCCATATCTTCGGTTTCTGTACCATCCTGGTCGCCGCAGGTGAACTTCACCAAGAAGGAGGGACAGCACATTTGTCCAGGCTGTGGACGTGGCTTCAATCACATTGGCAACATGAAGCTTCACTACAAGATCATTCACGAGAAGGTGAAGGATTTCGCCTGTCGCTACTGTCCCAAGCGTTTCGCCAAGGCGCAATACTTGCGCAATCACGAATATATCCACACCGGTGAGAAGCCGTTCGAATGCAAGATATGCGGCAAACATTTCCGTCAGGAGCAGGTGCTGAAGACGCACTTGAAGGTGCACGACAAGCCACCGAAACCGCCAAAGGCCAAGAAACCACCCAAGCCGTCTGTTAGCAAAGCAAAGGGATTGAAGGTCGAGCTCAACAAGAGGCAACCAAAGATTTTCGAAGAGTTCCAGGATCCCGCAGCCGAACGTGCGGCCGCAACTGCTGCACTGCTCGCCCAGCAGATGGAGGAGAATGAGGCAAAGCGAAAGGCCGAGGAGGAGCAACGTAAGATTCAAGAGGCCGCCTGCGAGCAGCTGAACCGACTGCAGAAGCAGGTGCAAAGCGAGAAGGGCTCCTACGATAGCTACTATGGACAGAAGGCAGAGGCTGAGGGGACTAGCATGGATGCCCTTAAATTAGATCATGTGTAAATGGCGGCGGTAATAAGTAAGTTTTGTGAGTGTGTAAGTGTGAGCAATATTTGATATTTAGTTATAAAAAAATCTTACAGCTGTCCCAGTCCCAAGCCCAAGTCCAAGTCCACTTAAGAACCTTTATGAACTATGCGAATCCCTCGAATGGTTACATATGCAAATGTATAACTTTATCCTTATCTTAATCATTTCAATTATGTATTCAATAATGAATTATTAATGAATTAGGTACGTGTGGTATTGCACGCTTACTTTATATACATAGATACATATTATGGCTTAGCATTAAACTCACTAAATATTTTGTAATTTAGAAGCTTAACGGAGCAAACATCTTATGCGATTTTATCAAGATCTTGAGAAAAAATGGAATTTCGGACAGAGCCGTGCAACACCTAAAAGCCGGTTTGAAGCATTAAGATATAATCTGAAGACAGCGCACTGGGTACGTTACTAAGAGTTAAGATAAATGAACGAACAGTCTACCATCATCCCGATCCTTAACCGTGCTGTATTAAATTCAAGAATATGCATAAGAAAACAACAAAATCAAATAATACTTTAACGTCTTTCAAGTTATTCAAGCACCATGAAAATGACAACATGATTATTATGATTATTGTTTAAGGAAATATACATTTACGCGTATATAATAATAAATATGTTTTATTTTCGGGCAATACAACAATATTGGAATGGGGAATTGAGGTCTATTTACAAAATTATATATGTAAGTCTACATATGAGTCTATACATATCATTGATATATATACATATGTAGATGTGTGTGAACTAGGGCTGAGCACACACACTAACCATACAACACATAGACGGGACATCTAGAAGAAACTTTTTTGCTCACTTTTTTTTGAGCCGGAGGACCCACACAACTTCGAATTCGCTTGTGCGCCTTACTTTTACGTGCGTTGTTCGAAAATATTCGAAAGCATAATCATTCCGCTTCAAGCGCTCGGCCGAAATGGTCGTCTTCGGAACAAAGCAATGCTATGATACATTTTTTCTTTGCTCTCTCTCTCTCTCTGCTCTCTTCTCTCTCAAATATATATATATATGTAGGCACAAGCAGCAGCTCACAAAAATTGAAATTTGTTCGCTGAAGATCCCATTTCTTCCCTTCTGAGCGAAGAGTATACCGAACTATTGAAAGCGTTCGCTATACGCATGCAAAATGTTTACGTTTTCATTATTATTTGTGGGAAGGGTATGAAAGCGTTGATGTGCATAAAGATTATGTTTTCGCGACGAGCGTGCACACACACACTTACAGTCCCTTGATATACGTATGAGCATTTATGTGCATGTGTGCGGAAATCTAGCTGCCTGTAGAAATTGTGAAGACCCACGTAGCAGTTGGTCGATCTTGTGGACTGCACACACATACACACACAGTTGAATGTGTGTGCGTATGGGCTGCGATGCTTACAATTGTCGAATATCACTTGTAAAAGCATTTGTGTGCCTGTATGAGAAATTTTAGCTGCCTGTGGAAATTGTGTAGCGCACGCATGGGATATGAACATTGGCGTGTGCCTACCTCAACTTTGAATTGCGTGAACGATTTTGGTTTACAATTGCAGAAGGATAGTTCAATTATAGTTTATTACCTGATTTTTCAATAATCTTGGGTTTGCCAACTGAATGAATTTAAAAAATATTTAGTACCTGTTTAAACCCAACGGGCAAAAATGGGATATGCTTTTCTAACCCATGCACCTTTGCATACATATGCAGGTCAAATTGACCTTTTTAAAAAGATGCATCCGTTATTGAAAAATCAGGTAATAAACTATAATTGAACTATCCTTCTGCAATTGTAAACCAAAATCGTTCACGCAATTCAAAGTTGAGGTAGGCACACGCCAATGTTCATATCCCATGCGTGCGCTACACAATTTCCACAGGCAGCTAAAATTTCTCATACAGGCACACAAATGCTTTTACAAGTGATATTCGACAATTGTAAGCATCGCAACCCATACGCACACACATTCAACTGTGTGTGTATGTGTGTGCAGTCCACAAGATCGACCAACTGCTACGTGGGTCTTCACAATTTCTACAGGCAGCTAGATTTCCGCACACATGCACATAAATGCTCATACGTATATCAAGGGACTGTAAGTGTGTGTGTGCACGCTCGTCGCGAAAACATAATCTTTATGCACATCAACGCTTTCATACCCTTCCCACAAATAATAATGAAAACGTAAACATTTTGCATGCGTATAGCGAACGCTTTCAATAGTTCGGTATACTCTTCGCTCAGAAGGGAAGAAATGGGATCTTCAGCGAACAAATTTCAATTTTTGTGAGCTGCTGCTTGTGCCTACATATATATATATATTTGAGAGAGAAGAGAGCAGAGAGAGAGAGAGAGCAAAGAAAAAATGTATCATAGCATTGCTTTGTTCCGAAGACGACCATTTCGGCCGAGCGCTTGAAGCGGAATGATTATGCTTTCGAATATTTTCGAACAACGCACGTAAAAGTAAGGCGCACAAGCGAATTCGAAGTTGTGTGGGTCCTCCGGCTCAAAAAAAAGTGAGCAAAAAAGTTTCTTCTAGATGTCCCGTCTATGTGTTGTATGGTTAGTGGCACACAACAAGAACTATCGATATACTGTGCTCTATGAGTAACCGATTATTTGAGCTTGGGTACTCGTGTTTTATTATTATTTTTTTTTTTCAATTAAATTTAATATTTACATGTAATTATTATTATTGGTCATAATTAGTCGGCATACGATATACTGCTTGCATATTGAATCAACTCATGTTACAGTTTATATTATGTATATCGCTTTGTTTTGGTCTGTATTAGAGACAACGACTTTGGACTATTTAGCAGATGTTTACTTAAAGATTATTTCTTATTTGCCGCTTTTTGTCAGTACTGTAAGACAGCTAAAAGAATCTTCAGCATATAACAGTAAATATCAATTTAAAATGTTTTGCGTCAACGAATATGCATACATTTTGTTTGAAAATATAAAAATAAACGTCTAAAAGATGTGCACGCTGTTAATAACAGTTGAACAACATGTTAAGTTAACAGACAACAGCAACGACATCGAAGAATTCTTTTTCTGACGCGTTTTTTTTCTTCTCTCCAGTCTTAAATTTACATTACATCGAAGATGAATGAGCGGAGTGAATACTCCATACAAACAATATGCCGCATCTGCTTGAATCATTTGCGAAACGATGCCGCCTACGATTTGTTTTTGGTCCCTGGTCTGGCCAAGAAACTCTGTGTGTGCACATCTCTCGCAGTGGAACAGAACGATGGCTTCCCGATGAATCTGTGCACCAATTGCTACACCCGGCTTAACGACTTGCACGAGTTTCAGAAGCTATGCGTTGACTCCGTTCAAAGGTTTCAAGAAATGGTTGCCAACAATTTCTTCGCACCAGCAGCGGCACAAGCTAACCAAATCGACAACTTTGATGTGCTGAATGTTGCCACACAGGAGGGAGATTTGGCTGGCGAGGAGGAGGATCGTATTAACTATGATCCGCTGCTGAATCACAAGATGGAGATAATAGAAAATGAAGAGGATGTCTTCAAAATGCTCGAGCACGTTGACAAGGAGGCAGAGGAGGTAGAGAAGGAAGTCAAACAAGATGTTGAAGATCAGTCCGGTGTCCTTCAAATGTTCGGCGATGAGTCCTCAATGGCAAGCAGCAACGAGAACGACAACGACAATGACATAGACTTTGAGCCAAACAGCACGGATGGCGACGATGACATGCCGCTGGCCCAACGACTACGCGGTAATCCAAGAAACTTCAGCAAATCTGGTGCAAAAAGAGCTGCCGACAGTGTGGAACTCGAAGATGAATATAGTTCAGCAACGGATGAGAATGGCTCCAAAACGAGGATAAAGCGCAAGCGCATTCCTGCTGCTGAACGGCATTTGCATCGCATCATCGACTGTCACATCTGCCATCAGAAGTTCAAGAAAGCCATTCGCTACGAGGAGCATATGAAGCATCACAATGATCTGTTGCCGTTCCAGTGCAAGGTTGAGTCCTGCCGAAAGGGCTTCACGACGGCCGGTGGTCTGCGGCTGCACGTGGATCATGCGCATACGGAACTGTCCGAGGTGCATGCCTGCAGCGTGGAGGGATGCGGCAAGACATTTCCTCGCATTCGCCTGCTTACTTTCCATATGAAGAAGGTGCACAACATCTCAAAGGCAGCAGCGCCACCCAGAGACTATCCCTGCACGGAGTGTGAAAAGGTGTTCCGCTGTCCCATGGCTCTAAAGAAGCATATGTATAAGCATGACGGCAAGGAGCTGCCGTTCCCTTGTAATATATGCGGTAAACGATTTGTGATCAACAGCGCTCTCAAAGATCATCTGATGCGCCACGCGGGCATCAAGAACTACGTGTGTCCCTACTGTGGCGTTGGCAAGACCACACGGCAGGAGTGGAACACCCACATCCTGACGCACACCCAGGAGAAGAAATTTAAGTGCCATATATGCGAGCATGCGTCGCATAACAAGCAGAGTCTGGCCAATCACATCAAGATTGTGCACGAGAAGATTAAGAACTATGCGTGTCAATATTGTGGCAAGACCTTTGGCAAGTCGCACGCCTGCAAAATCCACGAGATGACCCACACCGGTGAGAAGCGGTGCGAGTGCAAAGTCTGCGGCAAGAAATTCCTTTATCCAAAGAGCCTCACCAAGCACTTGAAGACGCACGAGAAGCGTGTGCTACGCGCCATCGAAACGTATCGCCAGCGGCAGGTGGAGCTGGGCGAAGTGCCCACGAATAGCGGAGAGCCGACGGATATTGCGGCTGCCGTTCCAGCCATTGAGACGCCCACGGCGACGGATGGAGTTGATGTGATAATGTCCCAAAATGCGGCCGATGAACTACTTAAAGTGTGCGCCGAATCGGTGGCCACGATACCCAGAGACCCGAGGCGAGTGCAGCGTGTGGACATAGCGCAGCTGGCTGGCACGGCCGTTAATCCCATTCCGTCTGTGTCAGTACCCTCCTGGTCGCCCCAAGTCAACTTCACCAAGAAGGAGGGCAAGCACATTTGTCCCGGCTGCGGGCAGGGCTTCAACAACATCGGCAACATGAAGCGGCACTACAAAATCATACACGAGAAGGTCAAGGATTTCGCCTGCCGTTTCTGCCCCAAGCGCTTTGCGAAGGCGCAGACGCTGCGGCATCACGAGTGGATACACACGGGCGAGAAGCCGTTCGAATGCAAGACATGCGGCACACATTTCCGGCAGGAGACGGCGCTGAAGCGACATCAAAGGACGCACGAAAATCGCCCACCCGTCATATCATCCAAGTTCTATGCTGCGCGCGAGGAGCTGGAAGAGCAGGAGCGCACAAAGCGCGAGGCCAGACGCAAGGCCGAGGCGAAACGCAAGGAAATTGCCGAGGCTGCTAAGGAGCAACTCTCGTCGCTGCACAAGATTGAGGCCACCGACAAGAATCTGCACTCGTATGACGAGTACCAGGAGGCTGCCGCAGAGCGAGCAGCGGCTTCGGCTGAACTGCAGGCACAACAGTTCGAGGAGAACGAAGTGAAGCGACGGGCGGACTTGGAACGGCTCAAGATACAAGAAGCCGCCTACGAGCAGCTGCAGAAGCTACAGAAACAGCAGGAAATCGAAAAGGCGCAGAGCTCCTACGATGGCTACTATGCGCAAAAGGCCAGCGTCGATGGCACCAGCCTGGAGGATTTAAAGATAGATCACGTGTGAACAAAATCTGTTTGATAGGATTTTGAAAATGTTATCAATGGGTGTGAGAAAAACATGTAGAACTGCAAATTTATATCTTAAGCTGAATCGTTTTCAAAAAGCAATACTTTGTAATCCTTATAAGTAGAGATAGACCTAGACTTAAGCTGATTTATATCATAAAAGTTTACAGTACATATATATATATATTTCTATATATATACATATTTAAATATTATTTTATTTTTAGTCGTTTTCTTGAAGTATAAATAGATTCGTTAGGCTATCCAATGTCATGTTATCAAGGTCCCAGTGTGTTGATAATGTCGATTTATCGTCGGCTGATTTAATGAGCTTCATGATATTTTCCTCGATCGTGCCATTTACAATGAAACGATGTACCGTGGTGGCTCTGTTGTCATAAAGAAGATAATTAATAATCTATTTTAAGGGCTTATATATTATTTCTTACTTACTTCGTCTGCCCGAAACGATGAACACGTCCAATAGCCTGCAGTTCCTCGCCTGGCGTCAGAATTGGTTCTACGAGGAACACATGGGTAGCCTCAATTAGATTGAGACCCTTGGAGCCTCTAGCTAAGGGCATTAACAAACAAGTCACATTACGCTTAGCATCCTGTTGAGTAGGAGAGTTACAAATTAGGCTGAATATTTGGGTCGCTTTTATACAAAATACAAACCTTAAATTCATCAATATCACGATTTGTGAATTTGCTGCGATACTCTATAGAATTTTGGCTTAAAGCGTTGGCAATGTGATTCAATATGGTTGGCCACTGTGAGAAGATCAGCACTTTCTCCTGATCCTTGCCAGAGCATTCAGATTTGATCTTCATCAGTAACTTAACAATGTACGTAATCTTTGTAGAGAAATCGCCGACGACCTCAGAATTGTTGAGATCCTTGCGTATGGAATAGTAGAGCCTGAAGGGAAATTTAGTTTAGAATATGATAAATCACTTTAAAGTTCAGCAACTCACTGTGGCGATGCTTGTCGACACAATGGACATTTTTTAATGCTATCACGACCCATTTGCTTCTTCATGGTGTCCAGACAATGTTGGCAGAGAAAGTGACCACAGGACAACATAACATACTATAAAGTAAATGGAATTAGATCTGGTTTTGAATACTTCGAAAGCTGTAGCATTACGCGATTATCATCCTGAGTTTGGCAGATGGGACAGGGCTTGTCGCCATCATCCTCCTTTAAATGCTTCAAGTACTTCAGACGCCCGGACAAACGCGTAAACTTCAACTGCGATTCTTTAATATTGCTCAAGTTGAATTCCTTCTGCTCGTCCAATTGGTAGGGAAGTATGCGAAAGTTGGACTGCTCCTCCGGATTATTGGTGATCAAAATGCGCATTTTACACATGTCCAGCTCATCGAATGCCTTGATCACATACTCCATTTCAATCCAGTATTTAATCTGCAATTTCACCAGACTCTGCATTGCATCCAGCAACTCTAATTTAGTTTTACATTCGGCTTTGAATTCACTAAACTCGTTTCTGGAGCGCAAAAAGGCGAAGACAACTGCAAATATAATGATTTATATTAAATTGTTTGCAATAAAACTTTAACTATACCTTTTATAATAATAATTTCAGTGCTGGGATTCTCAGTGCCATCCGTTACAGTGCCCTCCTTGCCCAGTTCTTTGGCAAACAGCAGACACTCAAATTGATTAACAATATCCCGAATCTTGCACAAACGACAATGATATTGTTTTTTTGGCTTATCAGATCTAGCAGGTGTCTTAGGGGCTTTGTCGTCCTGTTAAGGAAGAGTTTAGTTATTATAAATAGTATATAATCTTTCAGAGACACTCACCAAGATTTCAGCCAAGTGGCAATCGGAGACATCTCTAATAAAGCTGAGAGTTTTCTGACTTAAGGCAACTCCCTGTTTTACTGCTCCACACGCCTGCACCAAAATGCTTTTGAGACCCTCAAATTCGGTGCCAAGTTTTTTGTGCAGCTTCATCAGTTTTTTGTGCCAGTTGTTTATTATGTAGAGAACGCCCGTCATGGTGTTCACATCCTGCAACTTATCCTTGGAACAGTTTTGCCTGAAGAACTCATCTGCCATCTTATTCCACAGCGCATTGTGCAGCGGTTCACTTGTCTTGATCAACGTGGCAAATAGCTCCAGAGTATCTGTTTCATATTGCTGCTCCAGCTTATTCAGCTCCTCCAGCTTGGACTCATAAGCATCTCGTGCTGCCTGCAGCACTGTAGTCTTTTCCTCCAAATATTTGCACTCCAGTGCGTTTAGCTTCGAGCGATATTCTGAAAGTTCCTGTTCCGCCAATTGCTCCGTCTCCGGCGCCAATAGCGAAGCCTCCAGCAGATTATGCAATGCATGTATTTGGAGCAAGCTGTCCACGCTGTAAAGATAAGACCATGAATTATCATCTTTATCGAATCAAACAGTTCCTTGCTATTTACGATATGTGCTCCTCATTGTAGTCCTTAGCCAGCTTTAGCATCAGTTTGTAGTTATTGATCGCCTCACCGTAATTTTTGCGTATGAAGTGGATGGCTGCGATGCCATTGTAGGATGAGGCCCAGGTGCGTAGCTCGCGCTTGCATTGCATTTCATTGTTGGTTTTCAGATGAGCCAGGAGTTCCTGCGGATTCAAATAGTTGGTCGTGGTCACATTTTTGTTGAGCACAACTGGAACGGAGCAAGTCTTTCGAATGCGCAGAAAAGGATGTAGTATGATCCTGAGCAGCTTTGGCGATATGGACGCCAAACAGGAGCTGTTGTTGTTGGGATTCTTTTTTGTGTGCTTGGCCACGGCTGCCAGGAAGAGTTCAGTACAATTGGCATGCTCCTCGCGGTAATACAGCGACTCCACGTTGCTCAGCTCCAGCCGATGCACGAGCTCTGTTTGCGGTGGTATGCCCAGCTCGTGCTCCACTTTCGATTTGCATGTGCGCCACATGCTTTGCTGCAACAGCTCCAGCAGCGGCTCGGCCTTGTGGTTCAGCAGAAAGGAGTTGGAGACCGTCTGCCAGGCATCCAAGGGCCGGCAGGCAGCATTGAAGCCAATGAATTTCAGCAGCGGCGCCAGATCATCGATGCTACGCTGTATGGGAGTGCCAGTAACTGCCCAGCGATTGACTGCCGGCAGCTCAAGCACCATTTCCGCCACCTGGGATGTGCTGCTCTCGACCATTTGGGCCTCGTCCAGGCAGACGCGCCACCAGTTCACCATCAGCAGCGGGGAACTGGGCCGCATGTAGCGCTGCTCGAAGCGCATCTCACGATTCGTTGCGTTGCGTGGTGTATGATGAATCTCATGAGTTAGTACAGAATAGTCAGTCAACACGATGTCATACTGGACTAGCTGCATCGGGCTGATCCAGAGACCAGAGTGCAAGCCCGGATAGAGCAGCACCTTCAGTGTGGAGCTTATATGCTTGCTGATTTCATTGAACCATTGCGTCTTGATGGCATTTGGGGACACAATGATTGTGGCTCCCGATTCAACCAGCTTCGAGCAGTTCGCTCTGGATTCTGTCCAGCACTTGGGACACATATAAACAGCGCTGGCGTCCAGTACGCATGCCTGATGCTGCCACAGCCGGCAGCGGCTGCACTGCACCTTCTTCTTACCGGGCTGCGAGTGCGGGCAGATGCAATGGGTTTTGTGGTGCGTGCGCCTTAGCTTGAGCGGCACATTGTCCTCAAGATTTTCCAGCAAGTTGCGCCAGTAGCTATTGTTGATATTTTCTCTGGGATTAAGCAGCAGTGTAGCCAGCAGTTCAACTGTCTTGCCCAGACCCATCTCATCGGCCAGAATGCCACCCGGTGGTAACGTGATCTTTGGCATTGCATCTTGATGCGCATAGAATTGTAGGCAGTATTTGTGCTTGAATACTTGATGGTGGTTGTTCACAGTCTGCAGTGCAATATAATTGGCAGGAAATTGATTTGTCTCTCGCTCTCGCGCCAGCATCCAACTGACGGTACGCTCCTGATATTTTCTCAGCTGAGATGTGAAATAGCTCGGCAAGCACAGGGGCATTGGCTCTGCAGTCTGTTGTTCCTGATGCTTACAGTGTAGAGCATTGTAAAGTTGCGTTGTTACATAGCTCTTCAGTTCTCGCTGGCGTTGATGATGTTCTCTCTCCACCTCGAACTCTAGAGTGGGCGTGTAATTGCTGAAAATAATTGGTAAAATCTCAGCCGCCAGCTCCATGTCGAGTTTATTTGCCGAATATGCAGAAGCCGATTCCTTCTGAAGGAATGCAAGTGTCCGACAGCCATTTTGGGATTGCAATGCTCTAAAACATAGTTTTTTGGTGCGCGCTTTTTCATCTAATAAATTTGAAGAAATTGTCAAATATGCAAGGAAATAGGTGTAATGTACTTACAGCTTTTTATAATCGGAATTAGAGCACTCGCATATTCAGCTAGGAATGTTTTTATATGCCATTGTCTTTTGCCGTAATGAAACAGCAAACTCGTATCAATATTTTCGGTGCTGTCTATATATTCATCTGCTAATTCACAGAGTAAAACGGATGGTTCTTCCATTTAAATGAATTAGTTTATTCCGCTTTGACTGCTGTCAGCCGCGTAAAAGAATTGTTTACAATTAATCGATACGTCGATATATTTTGATGTTAATATCTTAAAACCGATAACAGAGTGGTAATATTTTGTCAAGAATGGTATTCCATTAATCTATTTATTATTTTATTTATCTATTTGACATTTATGTGATACGAAATTTGAATCAAAACTAACATGTAAGTATTTAATAAAAATAAATGACATATTAGAATTATTAGCATTTTGATATATTTCATATGTATATGGTAGTGGTGTGTCTACATTGATTGAATCGTTTTTTTAATATGGCGCTTTTTAGTTGCTTCTATTTTTCGCATGCGGTCACATTGGAAATAGTAAAAATAAATAACAAGCGCGTGCCTGTAAAAAATTGCATTTTTTGTAAATAAAAACTTTCTTTGCCCGCAATACATAGATGAACGCTGTAATTGCGCTATGCCATTTCTGCGAAGTTCACGGTCCCTGCGCCATCTTCTGTACGCAAACATTGCGTGACACCAAAATCGAAGACCTTTTGAATGCGGAGCAGCCACAACAGCAGCAGCAGCAACAAGGCCAAAAGACCTGTTCCGCTTGCAATTATACGCTGGGCCGCAACAACAATGCCATCTACAGCAAGGATACCGAGAGTGGCGCCACATTCGTGAGCACCAAGGTGGCCGCCCTGCCTGAGGTGGCCAACCTAGTCAAGCAGGCAGCCGTGCGCAGTCTCTGCTGCGAGATAAATCCCAACAGAGATGGCGATGGTGGCTTTGTCTTCTTTGGCGACTCCTCTCGTGGTCACATCCTCAGTCACACGTTTCGCGTCAGTGACTTGCAGTCCCGTGGCTACTATCAGCTCTTCTCGATTATAGTTCTGATGAAGGACAAATACTTTCTGCTAAACACCAAGCCCTTTCTAGCGGAGCATTTGAAGAAAGTGTCCACGGAACTGCAAGCCGGAGCGCAGCGCACCAAGGCAGCTGAGGAGCTGAAGTACTCGGAAAGACAGCGTCGTTTGTCGGGCGCGCAGTTTCTAATGCCCACACCACGCTCCCTGATCGAGCTGACGGGCGAGGAACATTTGTTCGCCCAACTGCATTCACACTTTGCCTGGATACTGCTGGCCGGATCGCGATTCCTAACCGAGCACGTCACCTTCGGTAATCTGCCGTGGTTGCCGCCGCAGAGCAGCGGCCGACCACCAGCACAGCGACTCACCTACAATAGCTCCACGCTGCCCATGATACAAATGTATGAAGAGAGCATTGATAATCCCGAACAGGATGAATTCTTCTCGCTGCGACATATCAAGATGGTGGTGGGCAAGGAGGACTTTCCCATCGTTTGCTACTGCGCCCTCACTGGCGTCAAGATCATTGTTCGTGGCGCACCGGATCGCACTTTCCAATTCATGGTGTGCCTGAAGAAACTGCTGCCCGAACCAATGCACAATCTGATGCGCATTGATGCACAGCATCAGCACTCGATCAGCTCGGAGTACAAGATTATATCGGTGTCCAATGAGATTGCTGTGCCCATAGCCAGCAGCTGCGTGCTCCGCATTGATTTCCTGGACAAGCACATCAATGGCAACGATATCGTCTCGGTCAAGTGGCCTGGCGAACTGCCGCGAAAGTGTAAGTGGAAGTGTTTTAGTTGTTTACTGAGATCTACAGCAACTCCTTTGCTATTTCAGATCCCGACCTCATGGTCAAGCTGCTGAAGGCCGTCCAAGCCGTCGAGGAGAAGACCTTTAACGAGCTGGTGCTCAACAAGCAAACAAAGGTGCTAATCGAGGAGTGGAAGAAGTGGGTAAAATCAAGATCCAATTAAATCCACATTGTTCAATCTCTGTTATCCTTGCAGCAAGGTCATTTGCCTGAATCATGCCAAGTCCGGGAGTGTGCAGGCCAAGCTGAAGAAGGTGCTCGGCGTGCAGCCGCAGGACCAGCCAATTCTCAATTATTGGAGCACACACTTGCACTAGACTGCAACTAACTGTAGATTTTGAATTTATAAATTGTGTTTTCACCTTTTGGAATAAAAGTTCTTTATTGCCTCGATTGACAAATCAATATCTTAACCAAAAAGCGACGTCCACCGTTTCCACTGTGCCATCTATGTTTACTTCTTGTAGCCGCAGCTGGAGCGACGACCACGAGCACGCTCGAACTTGCGTCCCTTGGACCGGACATAGGGGCGGGTGTGCGAGTGGGGCACACCAGGAGCCTTGCCGAAGTGCTTGCAGGCAGTGCGAGCGGTGCGCTTGCCTTGGAGCAGAAGGGTATTCTTGCCGGTGGGTGCACGCAGAGCCAACTGATCGAAGGTCAGAATCTCACCGCCAGCCTTCAGGATGCGTTCGCGAGCCGTCTGGGTAACATGGAGGGCGCACAGCGACAACTTGGGCACGACCAACAGGCGGGCATCATCGGTCACGGTGCCAACAACCACAACAGTCGACTCCGGTTGGTTAGCGGCCTTGAAGAAGCGAGCAATGCGCTGCAGCGACATTGGTGGCCTGTTGGTTTTGCTCATAAACAAACGCTTCAGGATGATGCGGTTGAACTTCTTGTTTGTACGACGTTGCAGGAAACGGTACAGCTTTAAAATGGACGAAAATTGTGTTAGCGACACATTTATCTTCAATTTCATGTACAAATATTTACCTTGACGAGCAAACGCAGGTAGACATCCTGAGATTTGGGTTCGGTTCTGCGAACCTTACGATCGTACTTGTGGTTGATATCAATACCCTGTAAGAATATTAAAATATTATTACCAACGGTTCAATTGGCCTGCGATAGGTCATGTTTTACAAACAACAATCAATAATTTTCACAAACAATTAAGATGTTTACAAATTATTATTTGAGCTTATAAATTCTTGCGTCGTACCATTTCGGCGACCGGAAAAAGAAAGAGACGAGCAATGACAGTTAGCGATGGCTAAAATATCGGTATATCGAATATATCTTTAATAGTTACTCGATATACAGAAAAATACAATTATTTTTGAAAGCGATATATCTCATTTATTGAAAATTATAATCATTCAGACACATAATGTTTAATTATTTTAGCCATTTTATTTCTACGAGTGTATTCCATATCGCTTTAAGAGTAATTTATGAATTTTTTTTGAAAAGGTAGTAGAAATTTGTATCGATTAGGTACGGTAGTTTTTGACAGATCCTCAGGGCTGCACAAATACTTCGATTAGTAGTGGCAGCGCTGTAACATACCTCCTTTGCAGCACTAAAATAATGGCAGCGGTAAATTTACGTAAAGGTTTTTTACTTGTGCCTCAAAATGTGAGTAAATTTTATTAATAATACTTAATAAGAACTTATTATGAGCGAAATCCACATCCATAGGTGGTAGCCAACCTGCAAAGAAGCTATGCTTCATCGAAACAGACAAAGGCCAAAACATTAGAAGCTGTTGGAAAATCTATTGCTTCGAAAGGGTAAATATTAGTCCCAAGTGATGGTTGGATGTTAAGTATTCCAATCGCTTACAGTTTCCTGCGTCCAAACAAACCATACGCACCTACTACAGATGCAGCGAGTCGTATTCGTGCCGTGGCTGCCAATTTGCAGATGGCCAAAGGCGGAGACCAGCGACAATTATCTAATTTAGAGGAAAAGTTCAAGTTTCTCACGGCCTGCTTCCAGGAACTGCAGCATGGTGTGCCCAATTCGCAGGTGCACGAGATGTCCACGGTGGCCGATGTTATCGCATTCTATGAGACGGCGGTGGACACAACTGTGCCGCTGGATGCACTGAAGCGCATCGATTTGCCAGAGAATTTGCATATACAATATGAATATTTGCGCTTCCACCCGGACACAGACACAAAGTTCAATGGAAAAACAGCTTTCCCGAAGAGCTCCACTTTGGTCACCGGACTCAAATATCGAAACAAATATGAGGGACATGAAGCTAAGCGGTCATGGCCTTAATTTAATGTGTTAATCCTATTCGCTCTGATTATAGTTAATAATAAAGTGTTACGCTCTATAAGTATTGAGAGATTGTCTCCTTCAGATCGGAGTTGTATAGGGTTTCCAGCGCCGTTATAACCCTCCGATCCTTCAGCAGTTCCATAAGACGGTTGTCTGCCCTCGCCGTCTCAAATGTGGGATACATAAACTCGTAGTTGATCTCTGTGATCGAGGGCTTATTCATAACGCTGAGAATTCTCTTTTGCAGCTCGATTTCTGGATCGGGCGCTTGAAGTTTGGCCAGGGCGTTCGCTTCGCCCAACTCCAGCTTCAACTGTTGCTCCCGCTGCTTCTCCAAATATTTGATGACGCATTCATACTGCAAACCCGTCAACTGTCGGTTCTCCGCCAGCATTTCAATCAAATGCTGCATTGTATCGGGATGTCTGCTCTGGTTGGGGTTCATTTGGGAAGTGGTGAGCGCGTCGCGTTGCTTCTTCGATCTGAAGTCGTTGGAAACGAGTACGATGGCGTCCTCTAATGGCATATTGCGATGCTCGGCAGGTATTCCATATAGTATGTTGACTGTAATGCTATTCAGAGCTTCGTGCTGCGGTGTCACCAGAATAGCGTAGAGGCAGCCGCGTGCTGATATATTGCTCAGCACTTGGCTCAGCATAACGTCCTCATTGGGAAAGAGCACATCTACCCGCATGCCAATCTTTCTCAAACGATCCTCAATGAATTCTGCGTATTTTCTGTACAGTTGAGCAGGAGCAGCATATTGGTTAGTAGATGGGGCAACAGGACACTAAACATACTCACGTATTCTCGCGATTCACCACAATTATTTCGCAATCGTTGATGGGCACAGCCGTAGCAGCGGCAGCGGCGGACATAACAATCCCGCCCTGCACGGCCATTGGAACACCGCCTGGATTGTGGGTGATTACATTAAGTTTCTTCGCATTTGTATTGACTGCTTTTGGTTTGATGCTCGCATTTCGCACGGTTAGGGCCTTCGACTTAAATGTCGATTTATTCAATGCAGAGGCACATTTGTTGGCAATTTCTTCGCTCTCAAACTGCACAAAACCAAAATTCTTTTGCACCAATGATCCCAAAACTTTTCCATACGGATGGCAAATGCTCTCCAGCTCTTCTCTTGTGCAAATGGGCAGATTTCCAATGAAAATGCGATTCTTTACCAAGTTGGGATCTCGCGCAATATTGTAACCGACTGAGCTGGGATCCCGATGAGTAGCCATTCTACTTTAATAACGTCTAAATTTATGTTTATTTAAATACAAGACAATGCAGCTGCAGAAATAATTTGCGTTGAAATGATTATTACCGGGTATCGATAGGAAATACACAAAAACAACAAACTATCGATACAATTGGTCGATATGAATTTAAGCGATACGGTCGTTACTATTATGATAATGTTTTAAATTTAAATTGAAACGAAGTTTATTGTCGTAAAAACGTAACAGAACAATTAAATAATTAGTTACATAATAGGTTTTAGTATTTAGGCGTGTATCAAAAATCCATGAGCGTCATGTGGCAGATGTGCCTCATGTTCCAATTCAGGCTTCTTTTTCGGCACATAGGGATTATGCTCCGGATCCGCGTTTAAGCTGATCATTGATTAAGAATTGATAATAAATTAAATATAATATTTATATTTAAAAAACTTACTGGTAAAAGCTGATGGCCTCCTCGCATTTCACATTGTACCACCAGTCGCAGGCAAACTCCTTTTGGTTGAATATGGTGCCGTTGGTGCAGAGGAACGAGGCGCCCTGGTGTCCCTCCCGACCATCGTGGCACACGTGATAAGCCTGGCATCCGGTCTCCACATTCGCATACATGCCCGGAACTGCGGGCACATTGTGGCAACTGAATTGCGTGTGGGGAACTTCATGGTAAATCGGATAATCAACTCCCGCCACTCCTGGTATTTTATTCAGATCCTGTTTATCTTCGCGGCGTTCATGATGCTCTGGTTGTGGCGGATTATACAGGTGTCCGAATTTCTGCAGCAACATAAGTAAACATATCAAATGTTGCATATTGCGTAAGCCAAAGACTTGTGCGGTAACCGGTTCCGCAGTCTCCAAGTCTTTGAGTTTTTCAGTCTCCAACTCCCCCCAAGTGGCAGCCCGCTCATTATTAGCAAACAATTAAACATGTGTGTTGTTATGAACATATATGTGTTTGTGTGTGTGTGTGAGTGTGTTTCGTGTTGGTGTGTGCCTCAATTGCATGTTACAATTTTTGGGTCAAAAGTGAACGTCGACCACAACGTCGCGTGGTAAGAAACAGCCACGCGTGCCAAGTCTATGAGAGGCGGGAACTGTGCTGTTCCCTGCTCTGATTGCAGCTCATCATTATGCTTTATCGATATTAATTATCGTCTCAGACTAACCTGCACTTCAATGGCCATCGCTAGACCAGCCACAAGTAGCAGCAGCGCTGCCAGCATCGTCTGTTGCTTCAACATCTCTTTATTTTTTTTTTTAGATTTTGAGGATCAGGTTGGGTTTATTTGCAGTTTTGGGATTGATTCAACCGTCTGCGCTCAGCTTGAAAATCGCACTGAAGCTGAAGTGCAGTTTTCCAAGCGGCATCCACTTGAACGGCGTCGTCGTGCAAGCTTTCAAGGGTACCCATAAACGATTTCTAACGGTAAGCGTGCTTCGTGTCTCGTGCTTCGTTCGGCTGTGCAACTTTCGATTTTTGGAAGCTGCTTTTCTAAGCTTTTTTTTTGTTTTGCTTTTTGTTTTTGTATATTTGCTTCGCAATTGAACAAACAGATCGCACCGCCTAAATAGTACAGTAAAACTTTAGCTATAACGATGATAAGCATAAGTATCTTATGCATATGTAAGTAGTTATTGCTTGTGCAGGAAAGCATAATGCAATATGGTTTATTTTGCAAGCAAACATTTTTTTACGCTTAACAAATTTTCAGCTGGCTTAAATACAAGAAATACCTATTAATTATGATATGATTGAGTGTAATAACAATAAATGGAAAGTACATTCAACTTGGTTAAAATAATTGAACTGCGTGTAAACGATTCGCAATTGGCATAGTTATAATGAGCATTAAACTCTATATACCCTATAAACTCAACCATTAACGAAGTTAGCTAGTATTGACACGAGTTCTTTATTGTTCTGCCTTAACTTCTAGAGCTTATAATTTATGCACTTAGAGAAAAACAAACGAACAAACTAATACAATTTCTGTCCGGCTGGATTCAAATCGAGCTTTTTAAGCAAATCGTCAAATTCACTAAAGAGCTGCAATCAAGAGTTTAAGAGTTAAAGCTGATGGTTCATAATGGTGTCATAAAGGTTGAGCTTACATGAGTCTTGCCATAGCTATCCACATAGGTCTTACTCCCACCGGCTGTTTTCTTAAACGCTGGCACCGCTTGGCCATGCAACAGATTCACATTTTGATAGGACTGCGCCTTGCCTGATGCGCTAGATGCATGGCTCTTGCCCACGGTGGGCGCCAGTTCCAGAAAATTGGGCACTGCACAAGCCACATAAATGTTAAGTGCAACAAGGCGTAACAGAGAGTAAAAAATAAAAATAAAAATAAATAATTGCTTAGCTCACCTTTCTTGGGCTGGAATTTCACTTGATTGAGCAACGGATTATGCAGCTGCAGTTGACGGTAGCTGGGCAATGCATGTTTGGGCGGCACGAACACATACGGATGACCCACAGCCTGCGGATACAGATAGGTAGTCTCCACGCTGGGCACCTGACGGTACTGATAGCGACCTTCTCGGGCCGTATAGCGGCCATCGGAGCTGAGCGCTATGTGGTAAACGGTGCGCATGGGCTTGTTATAGTATTGATAAACCTAGTTATTAAATATATATAACTAATTATTAAGTGTGCTGAAATGATATTTATATATTTTTCATTAATTAGTTGTATTGATTACCTGTGGATTGCGCTGCTCTGGCACAATGCCATCTGGCACGGAAATGCCCTCCTTTTGCAAGCGATTTAGAAACAGACGATCAGTTTCAAAGGCGGTGTCGGGTATCTTGCCACCCGCATGTGGCAGCACTTGCTCTCGATAGATCTGACGTTTCTTTAATTGGTTTTTGTTTCGATTATTTATGACTGTAGCTAGCATAGTTACTCTGGCCTACACACCTTGTGATTGCGTTCCGCAGTTATGGACTCTTCGGCAAAGACAGCTGCGCTCAGACTTAGCACCACAATTAAGTGGCAAAAATGTGGCGATAACATTTTAGTTATTTTTAAATGTGATAAAATATTTTGATATATTTTTATATATTTTCATAAATTTTGATATGTTTATTTTTATTTTTTGCATGCAATTTAAATATAATTCTTGCAGCAAAAGGTCAACTCTGAACTCTAGTTCTTGGCAAACAAGTGTCAGCAGCTTGGTACACAAATCCACATTTCAAACATTTTTATTCAAATTGCAATAGACACAAATACAAAGACAGACACAGATACACATATACACATACGCACACTCACACACTCACGTCTCGTAAGTCGGCTTAAGAATTTAGAGGAATTGACAATCTCGACGTGACGAAGATCTTTCGGATTGAGAGAATTGTGTTGTGGCCGCGTCGACGGTGCCAAACATAATGAATGCAAATGCACAAAGCGCGCTGATCTGTGGCGGGTGCCCACAACCGCCGCCGCCAAACAACCAACCAGGTGCCCTCTGCTGCTGCGGCGGCGGCTGCTGCTGCTGCTGCTGCTGCTGCTGTTACCTCTGCTGCCGATGACAATAACAAAAACAACAACAAGCACAAAACTTAGGATACTGTTGGCATCACGTGGTAGCTTGGCACGACAATCATCATCATGATGATGACGATGATGATGATGTTGCTGCCATAATCTGAAGATTGCCCAAAATACACGATAGTAAAAGTGATCTAGTCGGGTGAGGTGGACGTTGGGATATCCTAGAGGATGCTTAAGAGTAAATGGGAAAGGAGAGGCAAATTCAGAGAGACTGATAAATGATAGGTGATAGGGAGTAATAGGTATGAGAGAGTAATAGGTAGAGAGTAGAAAGGGAATAGAGGAGTACGAGAGAGAGAGAGGGAGAATATAGATAATAAAAACAAAAAGGACATATAAGTATAGATATATTGTGATGGAGAGATGGAGGGAAAGAAATAGATAGAGAGCGGATAGACCTTCTCTGAGATAGGGAGAGGACAGAGAGCAAGAGAGAGAGAGACAGGAAAAGTGATAAATAATATATACATATATATAGAAAGAGACAGAGAGAGAGAGACACAGATAATAGCATGAAAGATAATAAGAGGGGTAGAGAGAGGGAAACAGAGTGATATAGATAGACACAGAGAAATAGCGAAAGACAGGAAGACAACGAGAGGGATAGAGCTAAAACAATAGAGATAAATAGACAACAGTTGGCAAATTTAAAATATTTTGCCTACTCAAATCGGAATATTCCCTTTGTATACTAATCTTAAAATTACAGGGTATTGCAGCTGCAGCATTTGCATTTGTGAGCGACCATCAGACATTTCCTATGGCTTTTACATTAAAGACCAAACACAAAATTAGTTGCCATTTTATATTTGGCACTTAATTTGCTTAAGCCAAAGTGGCAACAAGAAGAGAGAAAAATATAAATAAAAACATAAATAAATACATAAATGAAAACATAAAACAACGTACATTTTGAGCAAAGTAATTAATTAATCTTGTTGTTAAACTGGGCAGGTTGGCGTTGATGATGCACTGAATCGTTAGGGTCGATTGGAGGGGCTACTTCACTTGAAACTTTCAATATTTGGCTGGCTATATCTTTGTTATGCATAATAATAATTGGTAAAGTATTTTATTTTTATTTTTATGCAATATTTTTTTTGCCTTTTTTTCGGACAGGGCAAACTTTTTTTTTGATAATTTTTTTTGTGTGCTCGTCTTTTGAAAGTGAATGTTTGTTATTGTTTTTGTTCGAATTTTGTTGTTGATTGCGCTTCAGCTGAACAATTTTGTATAATGTTTTTAAATTTATTGATTGTTTTTGTTATTATAATAAATATTTGTATAATTTGTGTAGCTCTCGCAGCGGCCACTCAAGCTGCCTGCTGAAGGGTTCATCTCTGGGGGACCTTGAAGCTGTTGTGAAAGTGAAATGTGAATTGTGATCTTAGAAGTTCGAATCACGTTTTTGATCTGTATTCATAACTAGGTATTGCTAACTTGCTATTGCCATATTCCCACGCAGCTTGCATTTAAAATTCCAATTGCATATGACAGCAAATAGACAATCATACCAAGTGAGCCAGCCAGCCAGCCAGCCAGCCAGCCAGCTGAAGTGAAAGCCAAGAATGGCTTACAAAGACACCGAAACTGAAGACTCAACATTTGAAATGCCAAACACAAAGCCAACAGCAGCAGCAGCAACAGCAGCAGCAACAGCAGCATAAGCATAAGCAACTCATGTAGTTTACAAGATAATTATCGCCGTTACACAATGGTTGTAAATGGTTTTACATTACCAATTACAAGAGCGGAAACCTAAACCACAAATAGGAGCAGCTTCTGGCATCGGGGCGCTTCTATTGCAGCTGACCTTGGCGCCATCAAATGAAATCAAGATGCAACAATCAACGTGCACAGCATCCCATTAACGATACAAAACAAGATGCTGATGACAATTAAAGATTAATTATTTTAAATCACCGTTGACCTTGGAATAACTACAACTACAACTACAACTACAGCCTCAACTTCAACTTCAACTTCAACTCGAACTAGCCCAGGCCGAGCATCGTTGTGGGCAGCTCTGAATTGGTAGCAAATCATCTTTGTTGTTGGCACTCTCGAGTCACGCGCTAATTGGTTAGCAACTGCGGGTTTCCTGGAGCGTTTTTCTTTTTCTTTCTGCAATCTATTACAAATTGGAAACGATTCGATTTCAAGGATTTCCTAGCCAACATTCCCACGTCTACAACAACCAAATAAAACCAAGCCTTTCGAAACTGTCGCAAAATCACAAAAGTGACAAGCCAATAACACGAAATGCTCTCCAGGCACAGTCTCAACTCAATTGTTGAGAGTGTTACGAAGTAGTTGTATTAGAGTGGTTCGGCAATGGCCTCCAGAGCGCATCGCGCAGCGCATTGACTCAAAGGTTACCCAAATTGGCCCACAATCAGGTTCAATTGCCTTTGAAGCCAATTGCCAATTGCCAATTGCTGCTATGACCGTCTCGAATTCAATTTGTAATCAGACATGCTTTTGGGACCTACATAGATAGATATATATATAACATATATATGTATATGGGTGTGTATTTAATGCCAATTAACGCATGATTTAAAATTTTTCATAATTTCTTCAATTTTTTATGTTTTGGGCCACGTGCTGCAGCACTGATCAATTAAGTAAGGTTGTCAAAAATTATGATGGGAGCTCCACACGGAAGTGCTCGACTAGCAAATACCCTGAACTAGAAAGCGGTCAAGGGTTTTTAGATGGGAATTGGCAGAGATTGAAATATTTTGTATTTGGGTATACTTAAAGAGAATCTATATATTAAATATGATAAGTCACTTTATGAAATTTGGCGATATATTCTCAAAAACCTAATGCTTGATACCCATTTTAATCAACTTATAATAAATAAATTAGATAATATATCCAATAATTGAAGATATTCTCAAAAAACTAATGCTGGATATCAAAATTAAATATTTGAATCTATGTTTTTAAAGCCAAATAATATATCGATTGAAACTAATTTGATTTGAATAAGCAATAGAAAGACTAACTCTTAATACAATTTAGTTGGATCTAATAAGTTCCAAGTTCAGCTCCTGGATAGATGTAGACTTTTGGCTGTGTCGACTATATCTTCAGCCAATTTTGTGCAACTTTCTATATATGGTTTCAGCCGTGCCTTCTACTGCCTGTTACAGACATTCCACAAAAACAATATGCCCTGTTTATGCAGTTTCGGGGTTTCCCTTACTTACATATATTCTATTATATTCCATATTCTTATAATCTACCCAAAGTTAAACAAATTTTATTTGTATAATAACTAACTAGGTTTTATTTTGCTATTGTTGTTGTTGTTGCTTGAATCTAAAACACTTTACAAAAAATCAAACAGTTATATCAATCTTTGCTCATTTCGTGGACAAGTTTTTCTATAGAGTTTCTCGTACATGGCATATATTACTCTATATACAATATTTTCAATTCCGAACAGATTTAGCAAACTAAGATAAAAGTTAACTTTCTCGCTTCATAATTAAATCAACTTCGTTGTAGTTGTTGTTGGGTTTTTGGTTTTTGTTTTTCAGTGCACGAAAAATGTTTTAAATGCAAAAACTGCTTTTTAATTCGTTGAAATTTCGGTGTAATTTTTGTTGTATATTTTCTATGTATTTTAAATATTTAATAGTTAAATATTGTTTTTTTTTTTAAAGCTATATTAAAAATACAAATGTTAAGCAACAAAAATGAAGTATGCATTAAGAATATCGTATAATTGAATATTATTCTCTGATTTTTCAGGTTTTGTTTGGTTTTTCTCTTTTCGATTTTCTTGTAATTTGAACTAAATAAGTTTGTATAAAAAAATATATAATTTGAGTAACAATGTTTTTTTTTTGCTTGGATGGACTCCCTGAAAAGCTCTGCAAAATATATATACAAAAATAAGTCTTTTTTTGAATGGTTGCAGAGCTCCAAGGAGCCCAAGAACCAAATCGTATTGCTTATAAACTAAACATGCTAAAAAACAAAATGTTGTAAATGTTTGCAAATTTTGGTTTTTCTCTTTTTTTTTTTTTTTTGTAATACTCTTTTAGAACAGAGAGGAAGTAAGCATAAAAGACGGACAGAAGAAAAGGATGAAAGTGCTATCAAATTCTTTTTAGCTTGTTACGAATATACACTAAGATCAATAAAACTTTTCCTTGAGTTTTAAAGCTAGTTAACTTTATAGAATTGGTACTAAAAATGTACTCAACAATTAATATACATTTATGTTTAAGCTAATTTTTTCCATTTTTTTTTTTCATCATATAATTGCATTTGCATGTGTACTAAAACGTGCTAAAACGGACAGTTTTGGTGCTGTGTGTGTGCTACATAGTTAGGCACTCGAATAGATAGTTTAACCTAGGTGTACTATGGTTAAGCGATGCGCTTCATCTTTCATGAAAAATGTACAAAGTGTGGGCGCAGTTTAATTTTTTGTTTTGCTTCTTTTTTTTTTTACATCTAACAATAGTTAGATTTCTAGGAAATAATCAAGAGCTAATCCCGGCTGGCTCATGCTACAAACTACACACTAAAATGTATATGTCTCATCAAATGGTATACAAATAGTGTATATAATAATTATATATATATGATATATACATATATATATATGTATATACATATATATATGTATATGTATATATTTATATATATGTATGTATATAATAATTATATATATATGATATATAGATATATATATATATATATATATATATATATATATATATATATATATATACATGAATATATCCCTTGGTATAGCACTGTTTGCATTACGATTCTTATGTTGTTGCTGTTGTTGTTGTTTTTTGTTTTTGTGTTACGCACAGGAGATTATTTTCATATATTTTCATTTTCCCAATTTATTGAGCTTCCGTGGACCCGCTGTAAACCTTCATGATGTCCTGAATGGCTGAGAGAGAGCCAAAGATGAGGGCAGCAACGCCGCACAGCATGATGACAATATTCTTCCACAGTATCCAATTGCAAGCACCAAAGCCGGAATCCCAGTGCACGACAAGCTCAATGATGACCTGAGATGAGATATAAAATATATATGAGTTGGGTTCAATTCTAATTTAATCTGTTTAAGCCACACATACCGGAAAGATCAAGCCGAGTATGGAGAAGCAGAAGGCGCCAATTAGACCCATAAATGGCGCTATGGTTGGCACTGATATGGCCAGCACTACAGCAGCAGTTACCAGAACGGTGCTGTAAGGAAATAACAAAGACTATGAGTATAAAACACTTGTGAAAGAATATATATTATTTTAATTTACCGCAGCACATAGTTGACGAATACTGGACGCTTGGTGCAGCGCTCCTTGATGCCATCCCAGACAATCTCCAGGCACACAAAGAACTGCAGCCCAAATGTGCAATAGACAGCCAGGGCAATCAATACCTTTACAGCCTGGGCGGGCCATTCCTCGATGGGGAGATTCAGTGTGATGCTCTCGCCGGTCGCGCTGCCATAGCGCAGATAGCCAAGGAAACCGAGCAGCATGTAGATCAGTGTAACACCAGACATGCCCTGGCTGAGCACACCGCAAATGCCAAGGAAGTTCTTTGGCGTCTTCATATTGTTTTCCAGCGGCATGACCACACCAATTGCCTCCATCGCAAATATGGTTATGGAGAAGAAGGCGGGCAGCGTTGACAGCGTAACGAGGGAACGTTCCTCAATTGGCGGCAGATCCTGGACCAGATAGTAGAATGTGATGCCCAAGCCGAGACCCATGAAAACATTGGCAACCATCGAAACGGGCGCCAAGTACTTGAGATTGGGCACCCAGGCAATCAGAATCAGTGGCACGAGCATTATGCAGATGATCACACGCGGCTCAATATCGCGTCCCAACCAATGCACCAGTACTTGCTCAAAGTTCTTGGCCACAATGACCGTGTAGACGGAACAGGTACCGAAATAGGTAAGAAACAGGCCAAACAATATGGAAAACTTTGCCACGGGCGCAAAGCCGCGCAGACTCTTTGGACCCTTTTGGAATGCAGCCTCTGCGATTTCAGCAAAAGTCATCTTAGTGCGACGTGTTTTATAGTACAGCTTGTGACCGCATTTGACCTGCAGATGAACGCCATTAATAACCAAGCTCTACTAAGATAATGCAGGGGGATACTTACCAGCACGTAACTGCAGTGCGTGCAGATGAAGGCAGTAAAGATGGTGGCAAAGATGCCCATAACCAAGCCCGAGTACATAAACGCAAATGGCATGCCCAAAATGCCAGTTCCCAGTGAGGCCTTCAGCAAATGCGTCAAAGTTTCATTATCACTGGAATAGAAAGAGAGAGAGAGTGTGAGTTACAGAGAGAGTTGTGATTATGTAATTTTTTGGGTTGGGGGGGACTTACGTAGTGGGATGCTCATTTTCGCGCATTGCAAATGGATCGAAATCATTGTTAGCCAAGGCCTGCTCGGCATCTGATTTGCGTGGCTGTATCTTGTATCTGTAAAAAGAAAAACAAAGATAACAACATTATTAGTAAATGACTGAAATAGTTAGCCTTGGATCATATAATATCAATGCCACCTCAGCTCCACATGAGTGGGTTCTAAGTCGCCCATTGTCATGCTTGTATCTGAACCGATCTGTACTCTGGTCACAACTAAAAGCCATCAACGTGTGCACCATTTTCTTTATATATGTTGTATGTGCAAGTCGTAAGTGAAATTCTTTACTATGGAATTGCTGCATCTGCAATTATCGTCGACGCGTCTCACTCGCTGTTTACAAGCTGTGCAAAACGCTAGAGAAACAACAAGAGCAACAACTGCTAGCCGAAATTGGACTGTAAATGCCAATTGTGATTGGCTAGTTGGCTGCTTTTGCACTCAGCCTGATTTCAAGCTGGCAGCGCATTGCATCAGCCACAAAAAGAAAACAATCAACTATGCACAGCTGCAGTAGCATAAAAATACCAATAAAAATACCATTGCCTACATTTAGGCGGCGCAATAAAATAAATACAATTTTGAAATATTTTAAATATAAATTGAAAATATTTTAACGGCAAAGCTCTTGTAAATAAAAATCAAGCAAATATATATTACCATAAATATAAATTATCTCAGATCATATTACAGTTATACTTTTATATCATTATCTGTCTGCATTTTCTGCTTTGTCAGCTTGAGCATATAATTAAAATACACTTAAATATATATCTAGTCATTTCCTTTAAAACCACACAATCATTTCCTGTAAAAATCTTCTGTGGCATATGTCTGATAAGCACATAACAAACCACACATGCAAAAATTTCCATATTTTGGCTACGCATTAATCTATAAACATATACATATATATGAATATAAAAATATTTATATTTAATTTCTTACTTCTTATTGTTGTTTTTGTTAAAGCATTTTGATTATAAACTCATTAAATTGTTTATTATCATTTGAAGTGCAAGGTTTGCTCACTAAAATAATAAAAAAAGGTTATCTTGCCTGATTATGTCTGATTTCTGTTTTATTTCTGCTTTCAATATTTCCGAATTCCGAAAAATAATTTATTTTAATTTGTGCTTTACAGCATTCGGTTGCTGCTGATGCTAAAGCTAATGTCATTGTAAATAGGAAAATTTATATATATATATATATATATTGGTTATATAGTTATTTGTTATCAGTGAGATGAAAACTTAATTTTCTACTCGTGATCATCAATATTTATATTACGATTCTCGTAAAATATACAATGAAATTAGCGTTCAATTCAATGCAAAAACAAAAACAAAAATTAAAAAATATTTGCAAACTTTGAACTTTGACTAAAACGCAAAATACGTAAACAATTATCTGTTTCTATATAATTGTATATGTATATAATTATGTATTTTTCCTATTCAGATTTTAAGCTGAGTATTACACGTATGTGATTAGGCAAATATGTGTATAGCTAGATCTAGGTCTAGTTGGCAACTAAAGCGCAACAATTTTGTTTTGTAATGATAGGCAGCAGCAGGCTAGTTAATAACTGCGATCATCAACCCTATATATACTTGTATAGTAGGCACTTAATATCACACCATGACTGAGTTAATTTTTGTGGCGTCTGGCAATTTGGCGAGCCGTGTGACATTTGGCGGCATCATTGTACAGTAATTTGTCGGGCTAAACTTACATTTAATTGACTGACACGCAAAGGCAATTGTCGGCTGACTTAGTTGTTAATATTATATTAGATCTCTTAATGAAAGAGAGAGACGACTTACTTGTTGGCGCCATCGCCTGGCAGGAATTGTTCCATTTCCTGTGGCGCATGTTTCGCGCTGCCATCCTGCAATCAAAAATCAATTTTTGGGCTTAACAATCAAAGGGAAAAACGAAAAGTCTTTAGTTACTTACTATAACGTTCACCATTGTGTTTTTGTTTTATTTTACACTCTTTATACTGAGTCTGCAAGTAGAAGAAGAGTTTAGAAATTATTAGTTATAGCTGGAATGCGTAGGAATTAATAGAATTTGCCTGATTGAATCAGCAGACGTTGGTTTGATCAAATTTCAATCGGTCTGACAATGTCTTTAATTTGTTCAGATTTTATGCGTTCAATTGTCATTTAATTGATTCGCGGGCCGCCGCACATTTAATTTACGAGTAAAAGGCATTTGATTTAATTTATTGAAATTTATTCTACGCGCTTTTTATATACAATAGTATGCTCGTTTAGCAAATGAAATGAGAGTATATGGGATTTTTCTATAGTGTGCATCAATTTGTCTGTGGCTTGAAATTCCTCAAATGAAATGGGAGTATATTGCTTTTGTTTATGATATGTCTTGATGTCTAGCTGTCTGTCTTGATTGAGGCTTGAGAGACTTGAAATTCGGCAAATGAAACGAGAATATATTGAGTTTGTTTTGATGATTGAAGCTTAAGAGACTTGCGTAACTTCTTTTAAGGTTCAAGCCTCAAATGAGCAAGGCAATTCAAAGAAGAAAATGCAATACCTACAACAAATTTAGAGCTTAAAGATATAGTAGTATACATATAAAGTATATAGAGAGTATACTACTATATATTATTTCTAAGCTCAAACCCTTATTCATATACTGAACGAGCATTATGCAGTCAGTTGTGCTCGCTTGCAACTCGTTTGCATTTGAGATTTGCATACAAATGTTTGTTTGGTTGGACAATTGTTCGACGTATGACAACTTATATTCACTTAATTTTTTTATATGCCACTTAAATGTCATCTAATGAGTTCTATATTTAGACTTGCTATCAATGAACTCTCTCGCTGCGCCCAATTCGGGCTGTTTGTCGAAAACATATTCTTTTCGCCCTGTCATTGTGCTTATGAGAGTCGAAACGCGAACTTGTTTATCCGCCGCGGATCTATTATTAATATACGAGCATATTAGGTTGAATCTCAGGCAGCAAAAATTGAATTTGGTTTTTAGCCATTTCACATGTGTTACACTTCACACTGTCGAGTGCTGAAATTGTCACAAGTTTTTTGTTTTTTTTCGGAAAGGGGGCGGCAGCACATTCGCCTGTCACATGCGTCAATAGAAACAGCCTTGTACTTTGGCTTTGTGTCACAATTTGGCTTTCTAATTTAGCTGCTGCTGCTGGCAATTAACATTTTGCTGGCCTTGTCAAAAATGTAGTAGCTCAAACAGAAAGCAAGCAGAGCTCAGCCGTAGCTTATAGAACTTTTCATATCAAATAAACCCACGTGGGCTCAGCTACGTCAAATTTCATATCGAGTATACGCAAATATATGTATGTAATATATCAAATGGCAAGATAAATGTGCTTTCATTTTTTGGCCAATTTACATGAATATTCATGCGGCTGCGTAGACACATTTCAATGTTCAAGTTTCGTTTGTTTATTGGCTTTATTTTCTGATCTTCGCTTACTTCAGCACATTTCTCAGCAAGGTATTATACACATCAAAGAACCTTCACCCAGTGCGAATTGGCACAGTTTATTTAGTTCGAGCTCTCGATCTCGTTTATATTTAGTGACATTCCCTGCCCGCCCCATATATCATTAATTGTCTTTGTTCTAGACCCCAAAAACCGGCTAGAACTGGTTGCGTTTAACCTTTAGATAACGGATCGATTTATATCAGTGCCAAAAAATGTATAAAAAAACTACATTGTGTTGCGTGCACATAGAAAAGTTCCGCCATGACATAGACAAAAGTGAAAACTATATATATATCAAGATATATTAGATGTAGTAAATTGATGCCCTTTCAGAGTTCTGTCTATGTTCTTATTGTCATTGCAATGGAATTTCTTAGGAATTGCCAAAAATATACACGATTTCATCATATCAATTAAGTTTTCTGGTTATGTTTCTTTTTTTTATATCTTTGGCATTGTGTATGTGGGGTGGTTTGATGCTCTAATTGAAGCTAGTTGTGTTTGGGGAAATGTCGCATAGTCGAAGAACTAAAGATTACAATATCTTCTAAGAGAACAAAGTCACATTCTGTATATATATATTATGTGCATATCTGAGGCAGGCTAGTCAATGATAAATTCGGAAAAAGCTTATTGACAAGACTAAAATAACATATTCTGTTTGCAGCATCGCCAGCGAGACGACCTTGAAAATGAAATTTTGACAAAGACTGAACCAATTTAGCATACTGTATTGAAAAATATTCAAAACGAATACAGCACAAAATGAAATAAGACGTAGCCAAGAACAGAAACTCATTAAGATCTACAAAAACTATCACATTTGTATCCACTGTTAATCTCAAACAATGCGAATAGTCTTTAATGAGAAAGAGAGGGAGATAGAGAGAGAGAGAGAGATGGGAAGAGACACGACTGTTGCGCTTATGTGACGTCATGTCTAGCTGATTTCTCTCCCATGACGATTCAGCGCAGCATCCAGTTTTGAGAGCGCTCTCAGCTCTCAACTCTCTGAACTAAAACGGACAGGCCCCTAACCAAAATTAAAAAACACGTGTTTCATTTTTAGCAACAAATGAATATTTGGTTTTCCACATGCAATTCCAATGACGTTTGTTCTATGTATATCATATAATTCATCCAAAATTGTTGTTGAAACTATATAAATGTTTCCTCTGATATCATTAAATTAGCGGGAATGTGAATTTTCATGAATAAGTTTATGTTTACATGGATAAGATAAGAAGTAAAAAAAAACTGAATTTACAAGGTTTTTGTCAACGAATCATAAATCGCACAGTGGTACACATATGTATATAAAGTGGTTCAAAGCTGTGAACCACTGTATACATATATGTATATATAAATGTAAAAATACTTTTAATGTATGTTTATATTTAGCTGTTTAGCTAGTTTATGTGAGAACGCGCAATGTTTCATAGAAATTTCATCAGGTACAAATCGCTATTCCCTCAGTGTGGTCGGGGACTTATGTTGCATTTGTGTAATCAGAAATGTTATTTTTACGAATTCGAACCAGCCTCGGTAGGGACTTTTCAATAACAATATTATATTTCAAAATGCTTACAGTGAAAGTGGCTTCGTAGTAGAGTAAGCACACAGACAATAATCACAAGTCCAATCGGATTTGGAATTTACGTACTTCTAGATCTAAGATCAACAACAATATTTGACGTAGGCAATAATAGAATAGCTTTATAGCTGCTGTTCAAATAATAATGTCATCATTTTCAGGTAGCATTTAGACTATTATTATTATTATTGAGGGCACGTGAGACGCTCTTCAAGTGCAATCGCATGCCTACGTAATATATTTGTATATATCTAGCAGAAATATTCAGATAGACTGCATGCGAACAATGTTAGGTAATTCATAGGTAATTACCATTTTATAGATAAGTGCAGTAGCCCCTAACAGAACTATAAACAATTAGAGTGCTTTCAAGAGCTTTCCGGTTGCATAAGCAGATAAGATTCGTGGGCTCACTTTATCAATGCAGTCGGATTATTTACTAAATAATTTATAGTATATATGTTAAATGTTTAACTGAAAAGTGGTTCGTTCTCTGGGATGGCTCGAGTGTTAATGTTGCCATTGCCACCTGAGCTGTGTGGCTACGTTACGGTAATTGGCTGCATCTAAAAATAAATCAATTTGTCTTGAGGCCATGCTTCTTCTTCTACGCTCCACCACCAAGAGCTCGAGTCAAGTCAAGTCAAGTCTAGGCAAGTCAAGTGTAAGGGCGTGTGCAAACAATTTGCGCAAATTGACAGGCAAACAAGAAACCATATTGTCAAGAACAAACGTCAGTTCGGACTGTAAAAGAAAGTGCTACAAAAATAACAGTAAACATGGGTTCGAGCCCTTGGAAAGTTAGATATTGATAAGGTATAGCTAGATATGCTGACAAACAGTCTATTTAGGCAATGCAGTCCTCTAGCAGCCCTAAACTGGATACTTGATCATTATTGATCTTGATCTTTATTATGGATTTCTCTTCATTTTAGATAGTTCATAGAGGTTCAATATAGATTATCAATTTCTTTGCATTATTCTAAATATATCTTAAAGTAAATTCCAACTCTAAGTGCTTAAACCTAGATCTTCTAGAGATCTAGTCTATCTGACTCTCTGAAATACAGTTCTTTAAGTTGGATTATCAATTTCTATATATTATTCACAATATATCTTAAAGTCGATTCCAATGCAAACTGCTTAAACCTTGATCATGATGACTGATCTATTCTGCTCCACACTTAGACTCTCTCAATACAATTCTCTAAGTTCGATTACAAATTTCTATACAACAGTCTACTTTAAAGTCAATATCGTAAATATCTTCCATAAATTCAACACCTAATTTCCGTTGCTTAAGCTCTCAAACAACTAACGCAATTAGCATAAAAATTTGTTCTCATGAATAGAGATTTGCATTTCTAAGAAGAGCTAAAAAACCCGATTGCTGCCCACGCAACACAACAGTTGCTGACGTTGACCCTGCATAAAGTTCTTGCCCTTATATTTTTGCACGCTGACGTCACTGTTTTTACTGCGCCTTTTCTTCCATTCGCTTTTTGCTGCGGATATTCTTTTTAATGTTAATTATCGCAGCACACAAAAATCAATAGCTCCACGCGACATTGAAAACTATTGGTACGACTATGCATTCTTACTTAATGGCCAACCATTTTGTAGCTTTCAGAATGGAAATAGATAAGGCAGATAGGTGTTTGCTGAGCACTGAAGGTCGCCCCACATTATTATTTGACTCTTTATGGTCGATTCTAATTTGTTGTTTTTGTTTGCTACAATTATCACGAGCTTTTCATTACAATGCAATATCCTGAAGCGCTCCTCTGCACGTCAGCTGGCATTAGTGTCAAAAGGTGTGTGTGTGTGTGTGCGCGTAGGTGTGTGTAGCTCACTGATTGATATTGTTGTGGGCGTTTGTTTACCTGCACCTAAAACCTACACACTATACAGGTAAAGCACAGTTCGATTTCTCCCTTTAAGTGCTCAATTACCTTTGAATTACGTACTTAGCCAGAGAAAACACATCAACAATTTTAATGAAGCTCATGCACACACTAACAACAGCAACAACAACAACTCCCACATCTGCAACACAAAATGAAACAAATTTTCTGCAAAACTCAATGGCAAATTAGAAAGCGCGCGCTTAAACTGTATTCTCGTTAACTGTTACGTGTTACGTGATATAGATTTCATTCATTGAAAATAAGTCGAATATGCTATGCAAATCGGAAGTTTGTGTTAAAGGTCAGGAAAAATGCCGCCACAACGTAGTATGCAAGTTGACAGAGAGAGTGAAAGAGAGAGAGTAACCTAAGGGCGAACAGGTGCAACGCTGGCAGCGACGCGTCGCTGTCGACATCAGCAGCGCAGCTAGCGCTCGCAACGTTTTGCTTACGTTGCAGGCGCGTGTCCACGTTAAAAGGGAATTTGCTTTTGACCTGTCAGAATTTGTATTGAATTTGCATGAATACATATCTCTGGCTGGGTCTTTAAATGGTTTAAAAATACTGTATAACAATATGCAAACGGATTCTCGTGCGCAGTACAATGTTGAAATATAATTGACGTTAATCTTTTGTTGTTCAGACAGACCGCGTGAATATGTTGAATAATAATGTATTAACCAACAAATTGGTCATACAGATTCTTTGTGTGATTATTTTTGGGTCACATTTTGTCTGTCTGTTTGTCTGCCTGTCTGGGTATCTTTCATCAGTGCACGCTTGTGTAATTTTGACATTTGCTCATTAGTTTAGAAAAACTGTACATACTTAATTGGGCCATGTTAACGACTTTCTTAGCTGCTGTATAACGTAACGCAACATAACGCAACATAACGTAACGTGTACGTTTGATCGTCAGCCTCATTCTAACGCTTTACTCTTGCCATGCATTCCGTCTTCTATTTTCAGACACCCAAATTTGTGCCATGTGCTTGACACTTTTTTTTTTTACTTATGCTCTTCGCATGCACGTCCAAAAAAAAATGTCTTGAATGTGACATACACACGTAGACATGTTTATATATATGGGTGTCTGCTGGGTGTGTGTGTGTGTGTGTACTTACTTTGCTGACTTTTGCTTTAAATATTGCCTTCCTTTGGATTAGCACTTACACTCTGGAAACACAAATTGTTTTCTAATTTACACACTGGTTAACGTGTTCTCTCTCGTCGTCGTAATTAGTTTCTTGTAACGTTGCGGTTATTGAATAATAAATAATATTAGGTGTAACGATGCACACGTTCTTAAAAATGTTTAACAACTGTCGCACCGCCTGCAGAACGTTGACCACGCGGCACTAAAGTCAGACAGCGACTGACGCTACGATAGCCGACCGTCGTTTTTAAACGAGGAGCGCTCAGTGAGCGCGCCAAAAAACTCAGTTGCCGTTAAATAGCTGAATAAAATAAAACCGGCACGCTGAACGCGCAGAAGCAACTGAGTGAAAAGAGTAAACATGAGTGTGCACGTTTCGCCATTCACTCTTCGTCTCTTCGTCTCTTCGTCTCTCTCTCCCTCTCTCACTCTCTCTTGCTCGCGTTTGAGCTGCTCTCGCAATGTTGCTGATAATCCACCGTTTCTTTCAAACCAAAAATGCCTTAATTTATTTGTTAAAAACAAAGCTTATAATGGAACACCTTTCTTTCGTTAGTCTATTAAAATGTTAAACTTTTTGTATACATTTATTATAGCAAATTTGACTTGTGATTTGGCCGTGCAATTGGCATAGCAAGAGACAAAGGATAAGCAATAGGATAATATATTGAGAGGTTGAGCTGGTACACGCTACCTACCCTCTTGGCTAGAGGTCCGGGCATTAGAGAAACGTCATAAAAAGGGCAAGGGCCCTCAACTGCCTTGCCATTTGGCTGATGAAATCGGTTCAGGTGTTTCATAACCATTACAAATACTTTTAAAGTTCTCTTTCACTTCGCAACGGAAACATGAAACTTTAAAATAGAGGCGCTGCAATACGACACGCTACTCCATCCTATTTAGTCGCTGATGAAGATAAAAACTCAATTGCGTCAGCAAAAGCGTGCAGAGCCAAACCCGCCATGATAATAATAATAATAATAATATATGTACAAAACAAATATTATTCTTGAAATTTTCTGAAATTTTCTAATAATGATATTTCCTATATATTAATATTAGAATCACAAAATATTAAAGTATATAAGAATATATTAAAATGTTATTAGATTCCCAAATCATTAAACTACAAATGAGTTCAGAAAAGTTCAAAGCTTTATACTTATCTTAGCTATCTAATAAAGTGCAATGTCATGACGATTGGCATCTAATTTTCACATTCGTTATTCATTAATACATGTGTACGTCATCATTCTAGGGATTTCTATTCAATTAATAAACAAAAACAATCAGGCCTGATGAAATTCACATATGTTTTATATGCATGTCATTGGTGAATATATAATATAAGATATGTATGTACATACATATGTGGCAAAGCTAACTGATTTTTTAGCGCCACCTGCTAAAGTCGTGTGCCGTGTGCTTTGAAAATTTTTAAGTGTTATGAGATAGCAGGCTGATTGACATTGAATTAAACTCAATAGAGTTCCAATGGGTTTTGCTTATCAAAAAAGTTTTTAAGGTTAAACAAAACATTAAAGCTATCAGTACACTCAAATAGAAATAATGAAGAAAAGATAAAAATGAATGCATAAAATAATGTAATTATTTAAGTAACCTCAATTTTATCTGGACAATGGATTTGCATATATATAATACATCCGGACAAAAGATTTCTGATAATATATTCTAATGATAAATGACAATTAAAAGTTAATAATCCCAACCATTTATTATAAATAAAACTGCCTTAGCTGATTATTAAACAAGTTTTCCATGAAACACATATTTCTTTGGTCTATTCAAAATTTTAATTTAAAATGTAAAACTTTATTCCAAAAATCAGCAAATCTTTTTGTATACATTTCTCATATTTTACGTATAATATATATTTAATTTAAAATGTTTATGCATAAAAATTAAATGAAACCACTTTTTAATCCGTTTACAGCGATTAAACGAAAGACTTGATTATGAGTAAGAACAAAAAACTTTGCGTATTATACAATAGATTTCAAATCTGTTAGCATCAAATCATAATCCTTACTTGAGCTGGGACTTAAACAAAACAAATAAAAATATATGTAAATTGCACAAGAAATTCTTACAAAATGCCTTGGCATAGATATTAAGAGTCTGGTACATGTGTATATATGTATATGTATTTGTTAGATAAGTGTTTTATAGCCGTGTGAAGCACGTTGACTGTGTCTGTAGTTTCTATATGAGTTTGCCAGTTTGGAACTGTCCTTCAGTTACTATTGAGTTTCTGTTTGATCTATTGTAAATGTTAGTTTCAAGTGATACTGATTGAGAGTAGTTTGCATTGCAAATATATTATATAGTTCTGATGCTGTGTGTGAGTGTGTGTATGTGAGGTAAAAATTTCTTGCCAATGGACGTTAATACTTAAATATACAAATATATGGCAGTACATTGGGGTCTTTAAAATTTGTTTGCATTGGTCTCTCTACTAGACCAGTCTTTCCCACACACGCGCTATGCATCCGATTTTCATTGATTGTTAAACTATTTGAAGCCCCGCGCTCTAAGGCTTCAAATAAATGAATCGTCAGTGCTCCTCTGGCGGAGTGCGAAACTCTGAGATCCAATCGGTGACGCGCAATCGAAAGATTTCCGTTTTGGTCAGTATCCAGTCGCGATATTGATGCGGTATATACTCCACCAGCTTGTCGGCAATGTCCGGATTCTTGAACATAATCATATAAATGATGAGTATATTGATCATGAAGAGCAATAGAAATGTCATCAGCGATGAGAAAGCAACACCCGATAGGGTTTTGAGCCAGCCTCTCCTGTTGCTGCTATTTGTGGACTTCTTCTTTTGATTGCTCTTTTGAGTGGTTGTGGACTTGATGGGACCCGCATTAACTGGTTTGATTGAGAGTTCGTTTTCAGCTCCTGATTTCTTGGATTTCGACTTCTTATTGGCTTTGCCGGCCTTTTTGGATGCCTCGCCGCCATTGGCCTTTGTGCTCTGGTTGGACGTGGAGCTGGCGTCCCCATCGCCGGATCCAGCCAATTGTGAAGAGCTCGCTTGGCGCATTTGGGCGGCTAAACGTTCACGTTCAATAAACTCGGACTTGTAGTTTGCACAGACGTTCACCTGCAAAATGTGAGCAAATTGTACATAAAAGGCCACTCAACTGAAGTGCCACTTGTCTTACAGTATTCTTGGCCGCCTGTTGGCAGTCCTTCAACGTTGAACAGCAGCCCACAATTTTCTGCCAGGCGGGCGTCAAGGGATTACCCTTCAAGTCCAAATAGCGCAGGCGACGCAAACGACCAAAGCTCAAAGGTAAATGCTCCAGGCAATTGTCGTACAAGTCCAAGTGACGCAGATGCTCCAGCTGACCAAAGTCTTCGGGCAGAATACGAATTTGATTCTTGCTCAGATCCAGCTTGATTAGCCGCGTGAGCGTGGTAAAGTTGCGCTATGGGTCAGTAAACATATGCTGATTAAATAATATGCTTATATATATCATTTTCTTTGTTTTACAAACGTACGCCGAGTGTGACCAGCCGATTGCTGGAGAGATCCAGGAAGATAACCCGCTTGAACGAAGCCTATGAAGGTAAAATATGAACTGAATATGAGTTGAATTTTAAAACAGGAAGTTCAACAACCAAAAAAGAAACCCCCGAAAACAACAGTAAAATACAATATTTGGCAACTTTCCCGTGCCACTCGTTGTCCGTCCGGAGGGGTGGTAGCTGCGCTTCCAAATCACAAAAATCAACCCCCTGAAGCAATTTTGGCTGCACACACACACACACACGAGTGCATACACACACACAAACACATACATCTTCCTTATGCGGCGCTTTCAAGTGTAAATGCAATGCAGTCAACGTCAGCGTTAATTGCAAACCAGCCGGCAGCCAGGCTACAACAACACAACAACAACAATCACCGTATTCAACTGTTTGTGCGAGCGAGACAGCAATAACTGGCTAGACTTCTGGCAGACCAGGCAGCGCTTTGTTTGCACTTGTGCGGCGGCGAGCGCATCAGAAGGGTCAGAATTCAGTCCAGTGCAGAAGATAATTAGCCATAGATGTATGTACGTCGATATTATTGTAATTATTCGTGGTTTTGCACACAATTTACTCACAATTTCACGCACTGGTATTTCCGTCAGCTCGGAGAGGCTTAGATCACAGTTTTCATCTTCGACACGTTCCTTGACGTTCACTTTTACCTTATCGACGCCTTTTGGCATATTTGCTAGCTGTATGCTATTTAATTTGAATATTAAATTCCTTACAATAACTATGACACAATTTAGAATGCCGACTACTCCAAATGAAAACCAAAACACAGCTGCACTCGCCAAAAGCCGCTCAGAGACTGCCGGCGCATGGTACGCAGCACACGATGACAATGCTTTGAGCGAGCTGCACGACTCAATTAAAGTGACGTCACAAGTGTATGCAACAGCGTACTCAGGCTGTCGCTGTACGCCCTCTCATTTTATGGTGAGAGCGCAACACACACTTGAGCCTTGCTTAATGCTATAACTAAACACATGCTAATGGTTCGACAGTCTGGCAACGCCACAAACCCACCACCAGAAATAAATATATATATATATAAGTACAAACTTGTATTTGTTTTTCTTAAGGACTTTTACATTTATTTTGCAAATAATTCCATTTTACTTCATTAAAATTTAACTGACTGGCAGTTTAGTCCTCCTCCTCTTCGGCAGCAGCTGCGCCACCACCTTGGTTCTTCTTCAAGTTCTTCCTCTTGACACGTCCTGGACGGCCGCCACCGAAGGGCGACTTCAGGGAGAAGTCAATGTGCTTCTGCGAATCCAGACGCACAACGAACGATGGAATGTTGACCACCTGCTTGCGCACACTATAATGAATACAGATAAGAAATTACATTTAATTAATACAGGTAAGTTAAATTAGCTCTGTGGCTTATCAGGTTGGAGCTAATTGTTCAGTGCAACTTACGCTATGCAGCTATGCATTAAGGTCTGTGTGAACACAACTGGGCGATCAACAAACATGACCAAAAGACGTTGAGAGCCGGTGCAAGCCTGGTTTGCACTTGGCTTGTTCGACTCCCAAGTGGTCTTACTGAACATTAATTTCTTAGCATTTAGATTTGTTGCCTGGCGTTAAATTACCGAATGTGACGCTGACGGATCAACACGCGTGCATGATGAATGGACTTGGCCAATCCAAGCTTGAACACTTGGGTCTGCAGGCGACGCTCCAAGAAGTCCTCAATCTTCAAACCGAGCACGTAATCGAGCTTCATGCGAGACTCATCCAAGACACCAATGCGCACCAAACGACGCAGTAGAGCATTACCTAAACAAAGTAAATTGTTATATTAATTTTTTTTTTAATTATATAGCAAATGTCATTTAGTTTCCCTCAGTGTATATTTATTAGCATCAACGTGTTTTCAGACAAGAAGTGTCAGAATTTATTAATATATATTAATTCATCATGACATGACTAAAAGTAGGACGAGGGTCATTGCTTGCCAACTTACCCTGGAAGAGACGCTTCTCGTCCTTCTCATCCAAAGTCAGCAGCTCACGGGCAGCCTTACGGATCTTGGCCAGGGCGTATTTGACGCGCCACACTTCGCGCTTGTTGCGCAGACCATATTCGCCAATGATCTTCAACTCCTGATCCAGACGCGCCTTTTCATAAGGGCGACGGGGAGTCACATAGGTCTTCGAGAAGACCGAGGGTATGCGGCCGTTAACCATGATTCCAACAATTCAACCGATACTGTAAAGTGAGAGGTTAGATATTAATCACACTGTATAACGTGCATCCGTGAAGATTTTCAATTTTTTTTAATAAATAACTATTGCTTGGTTATTAAGACAGTATATCTGTCTGGTATTTCAAACAATAATGGCTATTATTTGCCATATTTTTGTAATTATTTAGGAAGCAAAAAATTTTACGTACGTCCGGCCTGATGTTTCACGCTGAAAGAAAGAGCCACCAAAAGATTAGTGAGGAGACTCGTCGCGTTGCAACGAATTTCTGCTGTTAATGTTAATGTTAAAGTTGCCACTAAATAAAACAGTCTGGTAGCACCATTTTGTGGGAATGGCAAATGCCTATTTTTCTTATCGATAAATAAAAACGTTGAAAAATTCAAAATATTGTAAGCTTGTAAATCATCGATATATTTATTTGGTATGCATATTGTATACAAGATAATTTTTAATGCACAATAATAAAATAAAATAATATAGTATATTTTATACAGAAGTGCGCGCATAAATTAGTTAATCTGTTTATTTTGTATGCATATTGTATACAATATAAGTTTTAATACACAATAATAAAATAAAATAAAATAGTATATTTTATACAGATGTTCGCGCATATATTAGTTGATATATTTATTTTGTATGCATATTGTATACAATATAATTTTTAATACACAATAATAAAAATAAATAAAATAGTATATTTTATACTGATGTGCGCGCATAAACTCGTACGTCAGCTTTCCATTTCTTGAATGCACTTACACGAATGTGTAGTACGTAATTTCCCTTTGGTGCCGGAATTTTGGGAAATATATTAAATCTATCTATAGTTCCTTTGACGATTATATCATGCTGTCAATAAAGAACTCTCAAATTGATGATTAAACAAATTTAGCACAGGACAAACCTGGTAGGGACATGAGTGATTTATATTCGAACATTTTAGAATGGGTCCCGCGGCTAAACTTGAAAATTTCGATGCAAACGATTGACGCATAAAGCTACAGAAATCGATTGTCTCATCAACAAGTATTATGCGATTGTTTTTTGAAACTTTATGAACGCCTATAGAAACCTTTAAGGAATAACATAACATTTTAAAATTCAGTTTGTTATGAACAAAATATCCCGAACTACTTACATGAATCTTATCGACGGGATTCTTATAGACCATTGCCACATGAACATCCATTGTGGTTTTATTATCTATGGTAAACACTTCACAGCTTTCGAAGTAACTAAACTCTGGGTCCAAAGTCTTACACTCGGCCTTGCTAAAAACAAACACTCTTGCTTGACAGCCCAGCAAACTCCAGCAAACAGTAATCAATAGCAAAGTGCGCGGTATCATCTTATCCATTCACCTGATAAATTGCGACTGAATAAAGCCATCAAATTTTGTACTTGTCAAATCGTTTCCTAAACGGTATTTAATAGTCGTATGAAACAAATGTCGATTAAAAGCTTGTCATGTCAGATAAATAGATAGTGTAAGAGAGTTGCAAAATCAGAGAGAGATTCAGAGGCAGACAAATGCAGAGAGAGAAAGGAAGTTGAAATGAGAGAAAGAGAAAAAAAGTTGAAGGCTAGGGGGACGAGAAAGAATGAGAGTATGAAAAAAAAGACCGGGAGATGGCTAAAAAAAAATAAAAAAGATGGCGAGACAGATAAAGACTAAAATAAATATACGCAAATATACTGGCACAGAGATAGACAGTATTAAAAGATCTGTAAGCCAAATTCGCTTCTCGTAATGTCATAATTCCATATAAGCACAGTTTAATTTACTTTAATTTAATGCTTAACTAAGATTATTTTATTGTTAATCAGATCGTGTGACAAAGATTTTAAGTTCCGCACGCCAAACTTTGGAGACCGAGAGTTTGATGTTGATCATATATTCTCCGTTTGGTAAGGGCAGATCTATCATGGAACCGCGCTCGTAAATGAATCGATTGATTATGATGTCGTGCTGTTGAACACAATAATAAGAATAATAGTTAGTTACAGAGAATAACAAACTAGAAACAATTAAAACTGACATCATAGGGACACGTGTGATTGAAGTTGGAGACAGCCACGAAAGTCTTGTGGAAGGCGTGAAAGAATACGTAGGCCTTGGGATTGCGCATGTAGTAGCAGAAGTCGAGACTCTGATTGAGCAGGTAGGAGCGATAGCCGTTCGACTTCTTGAACAGCTCCAGATTGATGAAGATATTGTCCACAGGTCGCTGAAGCAGCACTGTGTGCATACTGAAGGCAGCCACGCCCCTGCGCCTCATTGTCAGCTCGCACTGCTGGAAGGTGCAGTAGGCGGTGTCGTAGCACCGACAGGCCACATTGTTCAACTTGAAGTGACTGCACCGTACCACGGTCAGACAAGCGACGAAGATCACAATTACTAAATGACGCATATTGTGCTCGGTCCAAGAGCCAATGTTCAACTAACTGATCTAAGCATTTGTTTTGTTTACGTTGACCACAAGCGAGGCGTTATTAAAAAACATTTAAGCAAATGTGTTCAACTTCATTTGGGAATTTAATATGCATTTGATATATAGGGCATATACTTATGTATATTTAAATCAGTCTGCTTATCGAAAGCTCTAACAATTTATAATTATCATATGATTCATTAGTCTAATCGCACAGTAAATCTAAAAATTTTCGTTTTGGCTCATTAATATTCAATTTAATTATTTTTATAAAATAATTTATTTTATATATGGACTATAGTATTTTGGTACCTTTAGTGGCAACTGATGAGTTTATTATTAATTATTACTTACAATATTAACAAAAATTGAATAAAATATTATAGGAGCGAACCTTTAGGGAATTTTTTTTTATTTATATATAAGTTTAAAAAAACAAAGACAATTCTCTTGAACTTTAAGTGCGGAATGTAAGTATTTATTTATTAAAAACACCTGGTGAGGTCCTTTAATGATTTGTTTTTATGTATATTCCTAATCTCAAATTGCATCGGTTTTTTTTTTAAACCTATGGAATTTCAATAGTGCTTTAATAATAAAAGAGATAAGAGGTAATAATTTTCTAAGTCTTTCAAGTTTTCTAAGTCTGTCTAGTTTTCTAAGTCTTTCAAGTTTTCTAAATCTTTAAAGTTTTCTAAGTCTTTCAAGTTTTCTAAGTCTTTGTAATTTTCTAAGTCTTTCTAGTTTTCTAAGTCTTTCAAGTTTTCTAAGTCTTTCAAGTTTTCTAAGTCTTCCTAATTTTCTAAGTCTTTCAAAATTTCTAAGTCTTCCTAATTTTCTAAGTCTTTGTAATTTTCTAAGTCTTTCAAGCTTTCTAAGTCTTTCTAATTTTCTAAGTCTTTCATGTTTTCTAAGTCTTCCTAATTTTCTAAGTCTTTCAAGTTTTCTAAGTCTTTCTAATTTTCTAAGTCTTTCTAATTTTCTAAGCCTTTCAAGTTTTTTAAGTCTGTAATTTTCTAAGTCTTTCTAGTTTTCTAAGTCTTCAACATTTTCTAAGTCTTAACTGCTTAGCTCAACGATCATTAACATTGTCTTATGTCTATAGTTTTTCTTATATCCAAAATTTAAACAATTCCTTACAATTATTTTTAACTATTACAATTCTGCTTACAGTACTTAAAATTAATAACAAATAAAATATTTACCTGACCACACTTCACTTCACTTTCACTTTCACTTTACTGCACTGCACTACTGACCCCCACCGGGCCTGGACGACTGAAGAAATGCTGCAGCTGCTGCTCTTTATATAGGGCGACGTTCACTCAAACTCCAAGGCGTGCTCAAATGTTGAGCCTGCGTCGAGTCTCGGTCGCTGCAGTCGATCGTGAAGTGACCAATGAGAACACTCTCTGCTGCTTCAAGCATTCTAAATGAGTTTAACTTAAATGTAAATGTAAGCATATATTGCTGTATACATAAAGACAACAGAACTGATCTTCTGCAGCTCATTTTTGTTGCTTGTTTTCGTTAGGCAGACAGACAGACAGACAGACAGACAGACTTAGAGACAAAGAGAGAGAGACAGACAGATTTGCAGATATACAGACAGACATACGGTCAGATTTATAGGCACACAAACAGAGAAGAAGAGCCAATAGCCAATGAGAATACTCTCTGCTGTATCAAGCATTCTAAATAGGTTTTACTTAAATATAAATATTGCTACAAACATATAAAGGTATTAAAGTTGTCTTCTTCTTTCCTTCTTCTGGGTGAACACATTATACGATTTATAGACAATTTATAATAGGGTATATATAGTTAATCTTTTATTTTCTATTTCATACAATTACTTTCCAAAATATATTTGATTATGTGTAAGTAGATAAGAACTATGGTGTCGTATACTCTTAACCAAAAAATGTAAAACACAACACTTTTGTATACCTAATTTTTATTAAAAATAAAGTGTCCATTAAAATTAATTTTAATACATAGCACACAAAATATATTTCAATTTGTTTAACAAACAAAAGCAGAAGCAGAAACTTGTCTATGTTTTATGACAAGAGTCGATGAAACTATATAACATGTATGTGTATGTCTGTTTGCCTATCTGTCTGTCTGCGTAATTGTCCGATTTCTGTGTGAGTGGCTTCCTAATTTTGATAGTGCATGAACAACTCAATTCCTATAAGAAGGAAAGAAGAAGACAAGTTTAAGACCTTTATACATATGTATGTCTGTAGCAATATTTATATTTAAGTAAAACCTTGATACAGCAGAGAGTATTCTCATTGGCTATTGGCTCTTCTTCTCTGTTTGTGTGCCTATAAATCTGACCGTATGTCGGACTGTATATCCGCAAATCTGTCTGTCTCTTTCTCTTTGTCTCTAAGTCTGTCTGTCTGTCTGTCTGCCTAACGAAAACAAGCAACAAAAATGAGCTGCAGAAGATCAGTTCTGTTGTCTTTATGTATACAGCAATATTTGCTTACATTTACATTTAAGTTAAACTCATTTAGAATGCTTGAAGCAGCAGAGAGTGTTCTCATTGGTCACTTCACGATCGACTGCAGCGACCGCAACTCGACGCAGGCTCAACATTTGAGCACGCCTTGGAGTTTGAGTGAACGTCGCCCTATATAAAGAGCAGCAGCTGCAGCATTTCTTCAGTCGTCCAGGCCCGGTGGGGGTCAGTAGTGCAGTGCAGTAAAGTGAAAGTGAAAGTGAAGTGAAGTGTGGTCAGGTAAATATTTTATTTGTTATTAATTTTAAGTACTGTAAGCAGAATTGTAATAGTTAAAAATAATTGTAAGGAATTGTTTAAATTTTGGATATAAGAAAAACTGTAGACATAAGACAATGTTAATGATCGTTGAGCTAAGCAGTAAAGACTTAGAAAATGTTGAAGACTTAGAAAACTTGAAAGACTTAGAAAACTTGAAAGACTTAGAAAACTTGAAAGACTTAGAATATTAGAAAGACTTAGAAATCTTGACAGACTTAGAAATCTTGAAAGACTTAGAAAACTAGAAAGACTTAGAAAATTACAAAGACTTAGAAAATTAGGAAGACTTAGAAATCTGGACAGACTTAGAAAACTTGAAAGACCTAGAAAACTAGAAAGACTTAGTAAACTGGAAAGACTTAGAAAACTTGAAAGACTTAGAAATCTTGAAAGACTTAGAAAATTAGAAAGACTTAGAAATCTTGACAGACTTAGAAATCTTGACAGACTTAGAAAACTAGAAAGACTTAGAAAATTACAAAGACTTAGAAAACTTGAAAGACTTAGAAATCTTGAAGGACTTAGAAAATTAGAAAGACTTAGAAAACTAGAAAGACTTAGAAAACTGGAAAGACTTAGAAAACTTGAAAGACTTAGAAAATTAGGAAGACTTAGAAAATTAGACAGACTTAGTAAGCTTGAAAGACTTAGAAAACTTGAAAGACTTAGAAAATTACAAAGACTTAGAAAACCAGACAGACTTAGTAAACTGGAAAGACTTAGAAAACTTGAAAGACTTAGAAAACTTGAAAGACTTAGAAAATTAGACAGACTTAGAAATCTTGACAGACTTAGAAATCTTGACAGACTTAGAAAACTAGAAAGACTTAGAAAATTACAAAGACTTAGAAAATTAGGAAGACTTAGAAATCTGGACAGACTTAGAAGACTTGAAAGACCTAGAAAACTAGAAAGACTTAGAAAACTTGAAAGACTTTAACTGCCTGAAAAATTATATTTTCTAAATAATTTTTGAAAGTACTTTTACAAAAAATGTACATTAACTTAGGGACATTTCCATCAAATGAAGGGTATTTCTTAGTTGAGCACTCACGAGCCCTCACTTATTATTAAAGGAATATTCAAATTCCATAGGGCTTAAAAAAAATCGATGAAATTTGAGATGTTTCGAATCAGCTTAGGAAAATACATAAAATCAAATCATTACAGCACCTCACCAGGTGTTAAAAAAAAAAAAAAAATACATACATTCAGCGTTTAACGTTCAAGAGAATTGTCTTTGTTATTTTAAACTTATATATAAATATAAAAAATTGTAAGAGTTTCCCTTGAACAGCAATAGGGGTACTCTATATATATAAAATCAATTTCCTATGAGCTTTTCACTTTGTAAACTAATATTAAATGTCTTCATTTTTTTGTAAAATACATACAAATGAATCTACGTTATAAATTTGAAGACTGATGAAAATTTTTGTACTAGCAGTCCAGTCTATGTGTTGTATGGTTACTGTTTGATCATAAATTTAAAAATACCTAAATACACAAAAAGTACTGTATTCGATAACAAATAAAAGCGCCATGTTAGGCATACATTTAAACTGTTTGGAACATGAAAATTTGTTATTGAATTTTGCATGGCTATCTTACAGCTAGATTTGAACTGCTCTGTTTGCGGTTCTAATGGCCCACTTACTTGAGGCTGCTCTCAGCTGAAATATGTACAATGTAGACGCCCCCAGCGGAGCAGCGGAAAACAATTCAATTCTGTTGTATGTCAAGTCACATCAATTTCTAATGTGCTTTTACTTTATTGTGACTGCTGCAGCACAAGCAGCTTCAACATTTGCCACGCCCTCACAACTGTCAACTAAACGCCAACTAAAGTTGTACAGTAAGCCCTCCCTAATGCAGCCCACACGCCAAAGCCCCAGTCCCAGCTCCAGCCCCAGCCACTGCCCATGCTTCAATACATTGTCTAGGGTCTGTCATGTTTGTTTGCTTGTGTCAAGTACATCATATGCTTGTCATATACATATATAAAAACACATCTCTGTCATGTATATATACATATATGTATATAAATTGGCAACATTTGCCCGTCTCGAGTGCCACACTTGCTCTCTCTCTCTCTCAGTCTCTTTTTTCCTCTCCCTCCTTTGCTAGACATGTGAAGCACCCTCTGCCCTAGAGCATCTGCTTATTAATTTCGTTTTTCATATTAAATATAGTTATGTTTAATTTGTTTTTATGTTTATTACATTTCATTGTGCAAATAAAAGTATTTTTGGCATATGTTTCGGCATTGCTAATCAACAACACGTAGACATTAAAGCGAAGCGAGAAAAACTAACTCAATTAACAGACTGCTCTAAGCACTCACACAAGCACACACACAAGCACACACACACAGAGAGAGAAGGTTGTCTAAGTGCTTGTTGATATGTAAAAACAGCACGACTGACTTTGAGTTACCCTATACACATATAGAGCTTAGGAGCTGCATTTGCCAGAGCTAATTTTATAGCACAGTTCGATAAATGTTGCCTCACCCCACTCATGGAATAATAATGGAATAAGAGTTGTTTTTTAGTTTCTGCCTGTGTCAGGGAGACAATATGCCCGCTGTCCTGCAGTAGTCGTTGTTGTTAGTTAGTTGGACCTGACAACCGAATAATTGTTTACGCAGCAGCAGGCAGTTCAGCCCCACACAAAAATGAGGAGCAAAGGCCAAAGGACACGTGAACGAGTGAGAGGGAGGCAGGCAGGCAGTCATGAGGACAGACCAACAGGCAGACCGGCATATTCAAGTGCTACAGAGCATAACAATAGAACTTTGGAGTGGCAGCACCACTAGCAAACAAATTAATATAGCTAACAGGCTGCAGGAGGCAACAGCTGAAAAAAAAAAAAAAGTAAAAGCAACAACAAAACTTTATTTATTTGGCCAGCAATCAGAGGGCCTCAATGAAGCTGTGCTTAGGCTGTCCGGACATGCTTACACTTATAAATATTTATGCGCTGCTCTGCAACAGTCTAATCCAATCAACATCAGGCACATGCAGACAACAACAACAACAACATCAACCAACAAACAATCATCGATGGGTAAAAAAAGGAATAAAAAAAAAAACATATTTGCCAAGTCAAAAATTGCAGTTATCCTGGCTGCAGCAGCGTCGAACCTCCCATCCCCCTGATCCACCACCCCTGAAACTATTCACTCAACTGCAATGAATTCGATTTTATGTCTGAGTGCACTGCTCTCGCATGCCACGCCCCCAGCCGCGCTAACCGCCCTCAAACAAAACTGAATATGTAAAGCGCTTGAAAGCATTTGCTTGATGCCAAAAATCGAGCGCGAAAATTGTTTAGTGACTTTTGACAAGAATAAAAAACTAGAAAAACTGAAAATAATAAAAAAATTATGTTTGGATTGAAATTGATGAGCATGAGCGCCTAATAGATACCCTCTAGTGGTTGAAACTTAAAGTTAGCTGCCTTAACTGCAGTTTTCCCGTCTTGCTTATGTCTTTAAAGTTGTATGAACAGAAAACTAATTTTATAAACAACAGAGACAATTCAGCTATTTATAGCTCATACCTGCTATAAAGTTGATATCTTCTTACAGCTAACAGCAGTTGACCTACATACATATATTGTTTGTACCCTTTTAGGCACTTAAGTTTCATGTAGGGTATATAAAAAGCAGTCCCAAGGCACTTGTCGCAGGCTATGCCAAAAGCAATATGGCACAGTATCCGGTTTAGGTGGACGGTGGAGAGACGGGCGGACAGACGAACGGACGGACGAACGGAATAGCGCAACTAAAATAAAATGGCAATGGTCAGACATAATGCAGGGCAAGCAGACCTATGCATACCACTAGCCACATGCTGAATGCCTTTCAATAAACGGAATTGCTTGTAGGCCTTGCCACACACACACACACACACACACACACATACAGTTGGTTGGCCATGACCTTAGGCACATTTTCACACGCGCACAACTTGACAAAAGGCCAGGGACAACAGAAGACGATGGAGCCAAAGTGGTTCAGCTGGCAGACTTGCAGATGCGCTGCAGACTAGTAAATATCTATTAAAGAGGCTTTGCTGAGAGAACCGTATTTAAATCTGCTGCAGCAAATAGGCAACATTATTGTTGGCCTTTTGTTGAGACAGTTAAAAAGCACTATAACCAGGATCGAGCCTAAAACATAAACTACCATCAAATAGAGCACATAAACGAACACGTACATAACTTCATCAAGTTGGGTCGAGGCAAGGACGTAGAGCTTAGGCCAGTGCCAAGGAAATCAACACACACACATGCCCACACACACACACACACACATGACAATGAAGGCAGAAAATCCATTATTACATTTTTCACGCCAATAAAAACAAATACAAAACGTCAGCTTGAAGAGCAACACGCAACGCTGAGCAACTCTTAGGTTGCTGTTGCTGCTGCCCGCCTTGGGTTATTTTTGGCAATTTCCTCTGGTTGCCTTTGGTCACTCACGAAAATTACTAAAAATTGTATTTCCGTTTCCGGTTGAAGCGGCGCCAAAGCTGTTGCCAGGCAGTTGCCAGCGCCTGTTATTTATTTCCAGCCAAATGTCCTTGAGGCTAAAGGCATACTCCGATTTGCTGGCATAATTTATGGCACATCACGCATACGACACGTTGCACACATGCGACCCAAAGTGAAAACTAAAAGTGAAAAAAAGAGCAGAAGTGACGACAGCGACAACTTTTTGCTGCCACATGGGGCACTAGAAGACGAAGAACGGATGCTGCCTTTGATTTTGCCTTTACTCAGCTTACCTTCGCCACTTCAAATTGCCTCAATTAACAAGACGCCAGCCAAAGGCCAAGAGAATCAGTTAAGAGCCAATCAACGCTGATGGCACTTACGACCAGCCCATCAGGATTAATAATTATGGCCAAAAACTGACAGGCGGCTGTCCCAAATGGCTAAAGTTTTTGCCAGCTGCCAGCTGCCAGCTGCCACAGGTAAACATTGAGCTTGTGAAAATCATGAATATCCTTGGATTTTATGTACATTATGAATATTTAAGTTTTTTGACAGCAACGGCGGCGGCTGCTGACGAGCTTTAACGAGCGCGAGCGGCTAAACTTATAATTTGTCTAATTAAAAGTTTTGGCTCGTTGCAGCAAGTGCAAAAGGCTGCCACGTGCTACTTGCCACATGCCACATGCCGCATGCCGCATGCCACTTCTCAGTTGCCACTTGCCACTAAGTGATATAAGGCAACGGAACAATTGCCGCAGGGTGGCAATAAAACTAATCGAGCTGCAATGCATCAGTTGTTGCTTTGCGCCACATGTGGCAAATAGCTGTCTGCCACAGACACACACACACACACACACACACACATAAGCTGAATGTTTTGCAGCACTTCAGAACTTTGCTTGCGGTCAACAAAATTGACTTTAGCTTTGAGTCAAAATGTAAACTTGACGTATTTATTATTTATTGCTAAACTTTGCAGCGAGCAAACAAAGAGCTAAAGGGACGCAGGCAGCAAGAGAGCCCAAACAATATCCATTTAACACTTTACATAATTAAACTAAATACAAAATTGGATTAATAATGTAAAGATTTTGATAGTCGATGGGGAGTTTTTGCTATAAAATAAATACATATGTGTAATAAACATTTTTGTTATATGACTAACTCAGTAGCTAATAATAAATATTAATATTTATTATGTTTTCTATAGAAACTCTGTGCTGTTAGAATTTATTATGATTATCTCAGTATATATACATATATATTTAGAATAGCGCTGGAGTAAAGCTGACAGTATCAGAGAGTATAAAAGAGCTTTTGTTTTATTGGTTTTAAGCAAAGGTGAAAAAGCAGATAAGCCTTATTATGTTTTTACAACAATTGTGAGAAATTAGAGCTGATGAAATTTATATAGTTGTAATTCCATGGTAATCAAAGCATCTCGCTGTTCATTTGTCTAGCAAACAATGTTTTATTTAGCTAGCTCATAATTATAAATATATACATAAATATGCCGAGACTTTGCCAAATTGAAATTTTCATTGATATGCAAATTTTTGTGATTTATTTAAATTTGCGCGATGCTGATCTACCGCCTTTAAACATCTATTTTGCAGACTCTCTTTATCAAGCTCAATTTCTAGTTGCGTTCTCTTCGTGCATCAAAATCACATCGAACCTGTATGAAAAGCCTCAGGAGCCATCGCACTCTAAGTCAGCAACAGCTGGAACTACTGTTGACCGCTTCTCGATGTCTGCAAATAAATGTCTTTTATTGACACTCTGAGAAAAATCTCGGAGAGCAGCCAATTGCTTCGGCCCTTCAACGAGTACATTCGCGATCGAACAGCAATCTCTCTGGGTTTTCCCCGACTACTTGGATGAGTTAAATGAAGCAGAAGGTCTTTTGGGTATGTCTTGGTATGCATGCGAGGGTTGAGTTCGCTAATCACATCAATAGCGTACGTGAATTGAAAGTGTGTATGTGTATGTGAATATGAATATCATTTGCATTGACTTTTTGAGCTCACTTTTTGCTCACTTACTGAGTGAACATCATCATCGTATCTGTTCCTAAATTCTAATTGTTAAAGGGGCGTTACACGAATAGTTTAAAACAAGGCGCTCAACAGAAAACTTCGAAACAGCTTTTGCAGAATTCCTTAAAGACTTTAATCTAAAATTTAGCTGTAGTAAACTTTAAGAAACTTTTTGGTTGACAAATTTCAAAGCTTAATTGCAAATATATCAATCGAAATAAAGAGTCGGCAGTTGCTATTTACTGGCTGTTAATTAAGTCAAGAGTTATTAACATTACCCCACCCCACTTAATAGTGTATGCAAAAGGCTGAAATTTCATTGGAATTTGTCAATTTCGAAGGCAATTCAAATTGTGCAGAATGCGTAACGCATTAAAATTCCCATTAGGCGGCAAATTCAAGTGCAAAATGGCCGTCGTTAAAACTAATTAAACGAATTTAATTGCATTTAAAGAGGCACGTGCAAATTGCAAGCGATTTTAATTGCCACACACACACGAAGGACCTCTAATTAGTGCAAACAGAGAGTTAAACAAATGCCAAACAAAAATGAAAGATAATAGAGCGAGAGAGAGAGAGAGAGAGAGAGAGAGAGAGCGAGTCAGAGAGAGGTAGAGAGAGAGGGCAGCCAAAAAGGAAAGGAAGCGCACAGAAGTCACGCGGCGAGTCAATAAAAAGTCGAAATGGCCATAAGAAATGCCCGCCAAAGGAACTGAAAACTGGCAACTGGCTACTGGGAAGTGGAAGTTGGCAACAGCAGCAGCGGCAGCAGCATCACAGGACACATTCCGACTTAATGTGCGTTAAATGGCAAAGCCAAGGACATGCCCAGAACGAAAGCGTAGCCAACATTGTGAAATGGCTTTAAAAACGGAAATATGTAAACCAAAAGTTTTTGGTCAACAAAGCAGGAGCAGCTGCAGGACCAGCAGAGGGAGAGAGAGAGAGAGAGAGAAGAGGAGGAGAAGAGAGATACTAAGAGCTGCCAGCACGAGCCATTGTTGTGAAATTAAATTCCAACTAGCAGACGCAGCACCAGGTAAGGTCGAAACGGGACGAAACAGCTTTTGTTATTTTTACACTTCATTGCCGTGGAATTTACTTTGTTGCCTCGGCTTTGTTTTCGACTTGGGATGCCGCAAGCGCAGTCCAAGCGTAAAGATAAAACTTGTGTCTCCTCCTTTTACAGTCACTTCCTACACGGCTGGGTCTTCTATTTCTACACTTCTTCTTCATCTTCTTCTTCTTCTGTTGCTACCACAACTTTGGCTATTTGTTTGCTGTGTGTGGGTGGATGTGGGCGGGTGTGGGTGGGTGTGTGTGTGTGTGAGTGAGCTTGTGTCATTGTGTGTGCGTATTATTGTCATAATATTGTCCAACCAATGAAAACTTTTTGCCACTGAACTGAAAGAAAGAAATGCGTTAAACTTTTAATAATACCCTAGTGATGGGAAGTTTTCTAAGGATATACCTAGGGTGTGCTAGAATAGATAGATATGAGTGTGTGTATATAGAAATATATGATAGATCAGCTAGTCTATATATATTTAAAGAAGTTATGAATATGCAACTTTTTGGATATACTTTAACTATTTTTTAATCAAGAAAAACAGTTTCACTTCTCTATATGAATTTTTGATTTATGTATATAAGCATTAATGGTACCTATATAGGTATATATATGAGTGAGTTTATAAAAATATAAAATATATCAGCTAGTCTATAGTTAAAAGTATTAAACTTTTTGGATATACAAATAGTTGAAACTATTTTGCAATTAAGGCAAACAATTTTATGCTTATCTAAATAGAAATACATATAGAAATTCATTTTAGACATTTGTATTTATATATAATAGTATATATATATAATTTGTATATAATAATATAGAAATTTTTATGAATATAAGCATAAGTAAGTGTATAATTACATCAGCAATATACTTCGTTTTTTTAAATATATATATATATATATATATATATATATATATATATATATTTTCTTTTATTTCTATTATTGTCAATTAATTGTAATTATTGCAGCTTATTGTCTATAGCTTCGATTTTAATCTTTTTCTTCCAAATCTAGAGTATCCTATCTTCTGTCATTCATTCCTAACGAGTCTTTGGTGATGTCACCCAAAGGCCAAATTTTAATAATTTTTTACTGTCGAAACTAAATGACTCGCCCATCGATGGCAGGGGCGTGACAACGACTCGATAAGGTCGTCGAAGTTTGTTGACTTTGTTTCGACAGCAAATGCCAAAGCTCAAGCTCAGGTAGTTGCTCTGCCTTAACGTTGAGGGTGCTCGCTACGTTTTCTCAACTTTCCTTCGTTTTTATTTTTATTTTTATTGAATTTGCACCTTGACAAACATTTTAGCAGCTGCCTGAGAACGTCGACGACGTCGACGATGACGACGATGATGATGATGAAGATGAGGATGCGTCGTATTTATTTTGACAGCTCCTGTGGCAGCCGGTCCGTATTAGGTTATTATCCTGCTTGCATATGCTGCGTTATTCATGTAGTTCGCATCCCGTTCGAAGCTTGTGAATTTTCTTGTGTTATGTTTTTCTTCGTTGGGAGCTGTCGCAGCTGATTACTTTAAGGAGATTTATGCATGAATTTGCTGTATTTAGAACAATTTGTTTGCGTTTGATGTTTATTTTGATGTGCGTGCAGCTCGCGGCGTATGTTGTTAAAGCTCCAAGCTTAGAGCAACTTGAAGTCGCAGCTGACAAACTGAAAAACTGACAATTGCACTCGGATATCAAATTGACAAGTTTTTCCTTCCTTCAACTATGCTCGTCTCTCTCTCTGTGTGTGTGTTACAACGTAGCGTATACGTGATGTGGACAAATGTTGTCAGGCGCTGATTTTTTCTACACTATATAGCTGACTGTGTGTGTGTGTGTTGTAAGTATCGCAATGCAGACAGCAGCATTTTCATTTGAAATTTAATGCCAAGTTTGAAAGATGCCGCGTGACTGGCATACACATGAGAGCAAGAACTGCTGCCGTTGCTGCTGCTGCTGCTGCTTTCGAGTCCTTTGGCATTCACATTAAAGCAGCTTTCACACACTTTCTCTCTCTCTTGCAGCTGCTCTAATTAAATAGCCTAGCTACGCGCGAATTTTGACAGCTTTAAGCATATTAGACTGACATAACATTTGCGTAAAGCTAGCTGTGCGCCAACGAGGCGTCCGTCCGTCTGCTGTCTGAAATAGTTGCGACAAATGCCTGAGGAACGCCTCGAGGCAGCAACGTGGCAGCTGCAGGCGGCAGGCATCAAAATTCCAGCAACGTGCGTTGCATACGAAATGCGGGCGCAACTAACGAGACACGAGACAGTAGGCGGAGCAGGAGCGAGCTACGTGCAGGCGTGTCTGTGTCTACGACACCAATTTGGAAAGCATGAGAAAATTAAAAACCTAAAACAAACTGGAGAAAAACTAGAGATGGAAACTAAATATGAACTGGACATGATTAGACTTGAGACAGGCCCTGGCTTGATGGAAGAGTTGAAAACTAGCAACGAGCTCAGCTGTGCGCTGTGGCAGCATCAATCAAAACGCAGCGTACTGCCCTCAATGGCCGGCTGTCATCAATCTTTAAGGCCAAAGTGTGCAGCGGTGCGTATGCGTAATATGCGCATGACAGGCGAGGCGAGCTGCCGGCCAGCTATGGGAGGCGCTGGGACGTCAGCTGAGGTGTTGGCCAAGTAATTAATCAGCCGTGTGCAGGCTGCGTGGGTCAACTCTCCCTCTCTCCCTCTCTCCCTCTCTCCCGCCCTTCCTCTCTCTCATCTATGCCAAAAACAATGATTCTAATCGGTCGCAAATGGATGCACGCATTCGGCTGATTAGATTAACGCCAATTTAATTGACGATTGCCTTAGCATAGCAGTAGCTAAATACAGCCTCAAGGATATGCATAAATCAATACACCCACACACAAACACACTCACACAGACACACAGCTGATTGGTCAAATCTGTTCAGCACACAGAAATGAATTGAAATTTCCAACCAGCAAATTAAAAGTGCAATGCAGGAAGTAGTCTGAACATGTGTAGAACGTGTGAAAGGCAGCCGACAGGACATGCAATGACAAGGACATGCCTGCCTGGACACGGCTGCTGCAATGCAATGCCAATGGGAGACACCAAAGGCAGACTATACATTTTTTTTTTTTTGGTTTTTCCAAGCTGCAGGCAACGGTAAGGCGTGTGACATCTATGGGCAGGATGTGTGAAGAATGTGGACAGCGTCCGGGCCGGACAGGATACGAGAATAGACTGGGATGCCAGCAAGCACACAAACAATGCGACCAATGTTAAGGAAGCTGGGTAATATTCATTACTTGCATGCAGCTGACCCAAAGCACAGCAGAACAGAGCACACAGATTGGGACAGCTGCCAGCAGAAGGCACTGAAAATAATGTAGTCTACTTATGTGCGCAAGCGAAGAAGCAAATGCAAAGACAACAAAGTTGACAGATGCCCTAGACTAGTTGAGTCAAGTGAGAGTATGTGTGCAGTTGAAGGAGTGAATTTCGTGTAAGAAATTGGAAGTGGAGTGTTAGTGATGTATCTATATACTGATTTAGAATGTGTGAATTGAAAAACAGTTAGGCTGTAAGCCTGAGAATTGAAGATTGTGTGTGCAGAGTGACTATCAAACTGTGAAAGCTATAGTAAGTAGTGGCTGCCTTGGGTAGTGGAATTGGGGAATGGAAGGTATTAGTGAGACACTCTTGGCTAGAAAAATTTCTTGGTTTGAGAAAAGTTAGAGAAGCTCCTGCCTATTTTTCAGGACCGAGAAAATAACTGTGAGCTGTTTTTTTTATAATTTATGAAAGAAAACACAGCAAATATTCTTGTTGCATCTATCACTAACGCCACTTTCGATTAATTACTATCTTAAAATAAATATCGTCACAATTAATGAATAATAAATACTCTATAATATCGAAGGCTCTCCATCTCTAAATGTCATTAGCCTGCTATAGTATATTGTCGTAGGGACAAAAATATTTTAAAATTCCACATAGAGGGTATCTTCAAGTTGTATACATTCCCACTTAGGCATGTTACATCCCGTAGGCAAACAGCAGACAAGCTATTGGCCACTGCAGAGAGTGAGAAATATGGCGAGTGTCACGAAAAAGATGCAAAGTTTAGCACACAGCTGCAGTTTGGGGCATGTTGCATGTTTGTACGCTGTTATGGGGTAAATTTAATTTAATGTTGTAGCAGAAGCAGCAGCACCAACAGCAGCAGCAGAAGCAGCAACGGCATTTTGATGTCGATGCGCACGATTTAAGAGTTTGGCACGACAGCGTAGCGGACTTTTAGTGCAACTGCCTCGAAATGTGGCAACTTTACGAACTCTGCGCTCGGACGTAAATTGATTTAAGTGCATGTCACAGCGCACATATATATCTATATATGTATATATAGTCAAGGCAGACGAGACGAGCTGTGTCCTTTTTTGCCGCAGACCAACTGCCGGACGCTGCTTAAATCGTTTAACAAGCCCCGTTTGTTGCTTATAAAATTTGCTCGTAAAATGGTTTATGTTGACTGGTCAAAGAGCTACAGCGAAAGAGTCAGAGAGAGAAAGAGAGAGAGAGAGAGAGAGAGGGCGAGAGAGGGGTTGGGCGAGAGGGATAGGGCTGAAGCTGTAGCTGTAACTGTATTTCGTTTGCTCGCAGCTGCACTCTAATCACATTTTGTTAGAACCGGAACCGGATACGTAATTGGTTTACTCGACTGCAGCGAGCCCGAGCGCCTAATGAAGTTGTTCCACAGCACAGCAAGAGGCGGAAGCGTAACGAGGGCGACAGAGTGGCAGAGAGGCAGAGAGGCAGAGCGGCAGAGTGGTTGAGTGGGCAATGGATTGGCAGCAAATGATTCGCAAATAGCTGCAACGCATATTTTCGCATACGTGTACTTCGAGTTGTTTAATGAGGCGTGAGTGCAAGAAAAAACAGTCCCAGAACAAACTTTCCTAAAACGTTGTTTATTACGCCCAAGCATTGTCCTAGCAGCGTTAAGGTGGGTTTAATCAGCTGAGTAATACTCTGCCAACATTATTGACAATCTTTTTTGGAGAGAACAAATGTTAAACACTATATTTCCCACTTTCATATGATTTGCCTTCCAGAAACCTTTAACTGCCTCTATAAGTAATATATCAAGCTTTAAGTCTCAGCCCGAATATACTCCTTTTCCTGTTCTTTATGCGTAACGTAATACAGCTGTGTGGACAGAATGTAATGCTTCTCTGGGGGCTGCCATAACACAGCCTTGACAATCCACGCAGCGAACGTAACTGCCACGAAAGTCCTTCCCCTTCTATACATATTTTTTGTTCTTTGTTGTGCCGTCAGGCACTGCCTATACAAGCCAAATAACCCTATACAAGCAAAGAAAGAGAAAAGGATTGAGAGTGGGGGAAAGTCTACAACCCTAGCTAGCATCCTGAACGGCTTTCGCTGCGTTTTTGTTTTCTACTTGGCCATAACTTTGACTTTGTTGTTGTTGTTGTGGATGTTGTGGATGTTGTTGCTGTTGGCACTGCGAATGATTTAAAACTTTTCTTGTTATTTTCATCTTTAACAAGTTTTTGCCGGCACTGCATTTGCTACCACTATCAAAATGTAAGAGCCCCTCGATTGCCACTCAGGGCCACTATTTGAGCGTCCAAAGTTGTAGGCAACAAATTAATTTAATGTCAGACACAAAACTTGTCAGCTTGTGGGTTAGTCTCTGGTCTGAGGTTTGAGGCCTTACGATTGGGTTACTCTAGATTCCCAAAGACTCTCCAACTCGCCAACAAATGAACTGCCAATGACATAAATTCATTAAAGGCTTTAGCAAAGTTTTATGCATGCTAAAATTTTAGTATTATGCGGCAACAGTTTGATATGAGCTGCGAGAGTCCATAAACTAGAGCTGAGCTATGGTTGTCTAACATGAAAGAGTTTAGTTTTATGAGTGGCAAACACTAAAGCCTGGCAACAGCAATATGGCTTAATTGTTGGGATTTACGCTGAGCACTTTTGTGTTGTGGGACTATAAAAGAAGAAAGAGCTGGAGTGAGAATAAGCAGGTAATAGATCACATTCTTACTCCTGCTCAGAACTTGTTTGCTGCTTAAATCAAAAGTGCATGAGTCTCTTTCTGCTGAGCATAAGTAAAGGTTATCAAAGTGGGTAATAGATCTCTGCTAACCTCTTATGCCCAGCAAAAGGAGATTGTTTTAGTTTTGATTTAAGCAGCAAGCAAATGCTCTCTTTGCCTTGGCATTTACTGCTGCATCTATTCTTCTTTGTACTCAGCATTCACTTCTGTACCTACTCTATATTGTTCTCTTAAATCTAACTTTATTTATAATACTCTTAGCATATGCTTTCCACTGTCAACGTTTCCTGTTCATCTATTAACATTTACTTGCTTTAATATCTTCTGCTTGATTCACCGCTGCCATTAAAATCATAAATTTCACGGTAAATGTCAATGGCCAATTGTGTTGCGAGCACTCAAATTGAACTCGCGCCAATTCAAAAAAATGTCGCGTGACTCATGCAAGCTCTGCTCACAGCACCACGCCCACACAACTACACCGCCCACACTCACACACTCGTTTCAGTCTCGGTTTGGCAGCTGGCAAGCGAAACAGAAGCAACTACTGACCGCACTCACATCGCCATTTACGGGCATTACAACCATTTGGCCACACTTCACCCCTCTGGCCACCTTTTATACTTAATTGCACTTGTCGGCATTTGTTTTACACTGACCCCAAAAACCGGAAGAGCAGCCTCCCCTGCCTGCTTGCAACTCGAAACTTACTGCTCCCTCAATTCACGGCACATTTTATGCTTTCGAGTTGAGCAAGGCATAACATAAATTGCCCAGACTGTGTTCACCAGAGAAATAAAAATTGTACATTTTATACTTTGTAAATTTATACCCTCACTGTCTGTGCATTAAAATATATTCTTCATTTTGCAGCTCATGATAATAAAGTTGTGGGAATGCATGGTAATAGCATACCATGGATTCAGTTTTTATATAGTTTTTGATATACTCTAAATTATGACTAACAATGAATCAGTTTGTCAGTCAGTCCATCAGTCAGTTCTCTATACTGTCTGTCAAAAATGTAGACTGATTATCGAATATATAGAGAGAGTTGTTGAAAATTAAAACATGATAAGTTTTAATAAAGCTATGAATGTTTATACATAGTTTGGGACTTTGAACTTTGGATATTTTATAAGTTCAGAATATAAATAAAAGCTGTTAATACTGAGCCCTTTAAAGCTGCTTAGAGGATGGTAAAAATATCATTAGGACAGGCAAAACCAATTAATACAATTTTTTTTGTCTTGGAAATTTACAAATGTTAAGTATTTTGAAAACTATTTTGGAGCTCGCAAAAAAAAAGGTTTTTGAAAATGAGAAAGGGTATTATATTTTTTTGTCAATAAGATTTACGAAACCTAGTAATAGAAATAGTTCCAAAAGCAATTAGTTTAGTCAAACTCATATAAATTTAAATAACAGCATAGTTTTCACTTTCCTTCAGCGTATTTTCAAGTCGTGCACTCCCCACTAGAACCCGCTTTCTTGTTATTTCTTTTTGTTTTATACGAATCCGTATTTATACGTCGTGAAAGTAAATCGTTTGTTGCCATATAAATCGTTCTGTTCTCAGGACAACAATACGTTTGTGTTTTCGTTTTCATTTTCATTTTCGTACTCGCTTTGCTGCATTGCGTGTTTGCCGGGTCGAATTTATAGCTGTCCATTTCCACGTTTGTTGAATTATTGTAAACGTAAATTGAAAATAGCAAAGCAAGAAACAAATAAATAAATATTGTAGTTGGTTGCTTCACTTGCCCCCGCCTAAACTTGTTTCTAAATTTTTACCCCAGCCACATGAAAACATTTGAAGCTGTTGAATCGTAAGTTGGTTGCTCTCAAGTTCTAGAAATTGCAATTCAAATAAGATTGAAGTTGGCTTTGTGGCTTTTGCTTAAAAGTCGACTTGCATATTTTATCAGCTAGTCACTCACCAATCTCTCACTTCTCTCCATGCGGCATGGTTTCCTGTTATTCAAATCAAAAGAGCAAATTTGGCAAAAAATCAATTCAAAAAGGTCTCAGGGTTATTTTAAATATGCATGTCATGAGTGCGTATAAATATTGTATGGCCTGAACCTGAACCTGAATCTGAATCTGAATCTGTATCTGAATATGGCCCATGGAAAATGGGATTAAAATCAAATTGAATACATCATCGGATGGCGAAACACTTAAAACTGACAAACAAATGTAAATATTTAATAGATAGCTGTAAAACATTTCATGTGGCAGGGTTGAGCTACGCTTCCCATTTTCACTCCCATTTCCATTTCCATTTTCATTTTGTTTGTTGGCTTTGATTTCGACTCTGTTGCCAACTGACTTTTGCAGCTTTAAGTGGCTCAGCGTTTTGATTGAGTTCGTTGGGCTCTTAACTGTTATAATATTCTGTGATGCTGCGAGCGCATATTATTATGAGTCTTATGTCAATGTGTGTGTGTGCGTCTTCACATTTTGCGGGCTCAATTTCGTGTGAACGACGCAGTTCAGGTAATTTCCCGTGCTGTGAGCAACGGAAATTTTAGCAGCCATTTTGTCGCTGCCATTCCAAACGACATTTTATTTATGTGCGCTCATAATTCAACTGTAAATGTCGCGCACACACACACACGTGCACGCACGCACACATGCACACAGACCGACACATTAGCCGCGACGTTGCCGCGACAGCCAAGTGCCGCTAGTTTCCGTTTCCGGCGTAAAGCTGCCAGCCAGCCTTGCAAAATTAACAACAATGGCGGTGATAAAGACGCCGTCGCATTGTGTGTATGTTCCCCTGCCACACACTCTGTATGTGTATGTGTGTGGTGTGCGTGTGTGGCTTTTGTGGCTTTAAGTAGCAAAATGTGCATGGCCCTCTGGCTGCCTGTGTTCCGTTCACTCCACCAACCATTTAGTTGCTGATTTTCTTACACTTTTTAGCGTTGCCCTCGTCGCTAGTTTGCCAACATTTTACGGCGGGGTTTTTGTTGTACGTGCCCAGTGCATTTGGCTGACTTACGAGCGTATGTGGGTGTAGATTTCTCCCTGTGTGTGCTTGTGTGTGTGTGTGTGTGGCATTGTACTTAGGGGAGCGGTTAGCAGCCATCCGCAGCGGATTTATGGAGTCTTGGCGCACACTTTCGACCCGACTTGGGCCAATTGAAATGTCACGTTGTGCAATGAATGCAAACGTAATGATGCGGTTAATGTTGTGCAAGCTACGGAAACGAAACCCATTTCGAATTACGAAACATATATACATTTTTAAAAATATATACACACGAATGAATACACACTTGAATGCAGAATGAGTCAAGGGGCGGCATCTCTGGAGTAAAGTAATTGTATAGCAAATTTCATAAATGGATGGAATTATGAATGATATTAATTTAAATATATCACTATAATTATTATTATTTTGATTGTCATTATCATTGCCATAGTTATTGTCTTCAGCTTAATTAGTATTGTTTTTAGTTATTATTCATCATTAATCATTCATCATTTATACATCATACATCAGACATCATTATCTCATTATTCATCATATATATACATAATAAATTTAACATCATACATCATACATCATTCAGCATTCATCAATTATCAAGTTATATAGATGAGCAAATCATTGAAAGTATATAAAGAATACTTAAACATACTTTAAAATCAACAAACATCAATCACCATTCATATTTATATTCACCATTCATTATTCATCATGCATCATGCATCATGCATCATGCATCATGCATAATTCATCATACATCATACATCAGACATCATACATCATACATCATACATCATACATCATTTATCAAGTTATATAGATGAGCAAATCGTTGAAAGTATATAAAGAATTTTTAAATATACTTTAAAAACAACAAACATCAATCACCATTCATATTTATATTCACCATTCATAATGCATCATGCATCATGCATAATTCATCATACATCATACATCATACATCATTTATCAAGTTATATAGATGAGCAAATCGTTGAAAGTATATAAAGAATTCTTAAATATACTTTAAAAACAACAAACATCAATCACCATTCATATTTATATTACCATTCACCATTCATCATTCATCATGCATCATGCATCATGCATCATGCATCATGCATAATGCATCATGCATAATTCATCATACATCATACATCATACATCATTTATCAAGTTATATAGATGAGCAAATCGTTGAAAGTATACAAGTAGACAAACATCAATCACCATTCATCATTCATCATGCATAATTCATCATACATCATACATCATACATCATATATCATACAAATACATGATAAATTTAACATCATACATCATACATCATACATCATACTTCTTACATCATTCTGCATTCATCATATAGAAGAGCAAATCATTGAAAGTATTTAAAAAATACTTAAAATCATCAATCACAATTCATCATTCACCATTCATAATTCATCATTCACCACTCATCATTCATCATACTTCATTCATCAGTCGGCCGTCTTCTTTGCACCTGTCCGAATAAAACCGCTAATTAAACTCATATTCATTTAGCATTAAATTTGTATTTAAAATTATTTATAAACTTGATTCTAATCGAATTTATTTAATGTTATAAACTCAGTGAATAGTTTTTTCAATAATTCATGCTTTTATTTATGCTCATTAGGCTAAATTGCAAATATTTTCACTAGCCACAAAAGCGCTATTCATAATTGAAACAGTCATTAGGCAGAGCAGCAAACAAAATCAAAAATCGAATGGAAATTTATGTTCATTTTTGCATTTCGACTGGGAACAAAAACTTTTGCCATTTCGCATGCCCAAACACAGACATATATACATAGATATGTATATATATATGTATATATATGTATACATTTATGATATCCATTATAATTTTTCGATGGCTGCATGAACAAATCCGTAGAATAGAGCAGAACGTTTGGTTGTCTCGTTCAGTTAGCTGAAAATGTGTTGTTGATGTTCGCTCATGTGAATTGAAAGCATTTCCAAATGTCAATGTTGCAACGCTTTATTTCATGCGATGCACTTTTGCAATTGCTGCAACTATTTGACGCCATATATATCAATTGAATTTATTTGTTTTTATCTGTTTTTTTATCTCAATCTCTTTCATATTTCATTGATTCGCACGAATGCACTTTATTTGAGTGAAGCATAATATATTTTAGTTTTTGCTCTTTTCTCCATAGAATTTGTTGGCGAACTATGCCAACTGCATGTTGTACATATAATATATCGAAAATCAAGACCTGTTCAGCAACTATTTGCATCTTCACTTTCATTATGCTGCATGTTCGTGGCTTGTACAAGACCCGTGGCAATGAACCTTTGTCCAATTCAGGCGAGTTCTTGTTGCTTTGATTCTCGTATCAATTGCATCTCAACTGGGAGCTAAGCTGCCAAACTAGTTTGCTGAACGAAACCGAAATGAAGCTGGTTTTCAAGGGGGTGTGGGGTGTGGGGGCAGTTGCGGTGATGCAGCTCTTTGTGGTACGTGTTGCATGCCACATGTGGAACGCAATATCGTGGCAAGCTTAAGAGCAGTTCTTAAAGAGCCACAGACATGGGCTTAAGCTTGCGACAATTGCTTGGAGCACGTTGTAAGATATTCAGATATGCTCATAATATATACTATATAAATGTATACAAATGTTCTATACTCAGTCGATATGGCCGCTGGGCAAATGCATATAAATGAGAATTATAGATATATTTAGGCATGCGGGCATATAAAGAGATTTGGGGCGTAGGGCGTAGCTAAGCACAAGCAAAACAATCAAATGCCAGGCAAATGCTTAAAGTGAACATGCAAAGAGAAAATAGACACAGAAACTGTGCTAAGCATCTACACAAGCACACACATGGATATCTAATACACACACACACACACACACACACACAGCATTATACAGAAGCAGACAATAGATTGCCTTGGGTTTGGCATTCATTCATTTGCCTTGATGTCCTTTGCATGCATGTCTAGGGGGGCGTATACGTAACACGGTCGCTGCCTCCATTCGAACTGCCAACTGGCAACTGGCAACTGCTTTTGTTCAACATGACAAAGACATGACAGCATACGCGGCTCAGAAAAAATTGCGCTTTTTGTAATGCTTTTAATGCTCTGGCTAAAATTTCGCTTGGATTGATTTATGACAAGCCATTGCAGACCGGGCCGTGTGTGTGAGTGTGTGGATGGATGTATTCAATGGATCCAAATCAATGGATGGCTGCCTTAAAGGTCGCAGTGAGTGCGGCTTTAGTGGCAATGTAATTGCGGCAAGTTATGAAAGCACAAGCACAAAATCTCTTGGGCTTTCAGCTTTGCTCTTGGCCGTCAAATAGATTGAGATTGAGTTGCATTTGGTTCTGGGCCCTAGACCAAGCCATTTGTTCGCATGTCAAAGGCACAACAATGGCAACGGGAATGGCGAACTGTCGCTTGTCACTTAAACGTTCATCAATTTCATTTAGTTTTGCATTTTCAATGAGACAAGATCTATGGCCAAAACAAATGCTGGCCGAAGGCTGCTCGCTGATTTGGTACCCTTGGCTCAATCAGCGAACAAACTGCAAGTTTCAGTATAATCAGCATTGAGAATTTACTGCTCTCTTCACACACTACATACTGAAATTGAAATACCTTTGGTTAGTAAATAACTCTTCAAGCTATGCAAAGTTCTGCTGAGTGGGGTATATTCATTCACTTTGTTTTGTTTTGTGTTTTGTGCGGTTGTTGCTGCTGGTTCAACACTCATTTGCATAACGAAAACTTGCTAATAATGGCAACTAAGTTGCCTGCTTATACAGTCAAAACACACCCACACACTAACACACACCCACACACAAACCAACACATATAACCCCTTACAATCACACAGCAGCTGGCAACAGCAAGTTTTGCATAGCTTAGATAAAGTTTTTGATTGAGTTTCAGCTATGCCGTCTAATACATAGCCGCTCTCAAGCGATTTTCCAAAGGTGTTTTTCCTAAGCTTGTTTTCATCTCTCACTCATTATGTTCGCTTGGCTGTCGGCAAAGTTTTCGGCGCTCAATCTCCGTCATAATTATCACAGCACAACATTTGTTTTTCTTTTTTTTGTTCACTTCTCTATTTTGCCGCAGGACCTTTTTGTTCGTGTTCAAAGTTACTTTAAAATTTATGCAAATGACAAACTGGGCACCAAATTGTGTCATCAACAAATTCTTGCGACTAATTACACAAAAATTAATTTGCTGGTTGCCCAGCGAAAGAAAAAAAAAAATAACACGAGATCCCTAATATTCCGAAAGGAAAATGTTGCTGCTTAATTTATGTCATTTCGTTGACCGAGCGACATTTGCATTGAAAATATGCAAATTAGTGAATACCCGCATCAACAGCTACCACGCCCAGCTGCTTTTACTCCTCCTGCTGTAAAACTTTGCTCTTGATTTCAGATGCAAAAACACGCAACTTTTGGTTTTTAGCTTTCGTTCTGCGGCAACTGCAACACACAACGCCCAAAGTTTTTCCTAGAATTTTTCCATAAATTTGGTCTGGCTGCAAATGCTTTTGATCTCATCATATATACTAGAGTGTTAACTTAGCATGATCACATAAATTGTATAATGAACTATGAACTAAATGATTTTCAGTTTGAATTCGTAAGCCAAGCGTAAACAGCCTTCGATATACCAACAGCAGCCAAAAGCCATAACCATCTTTCCAATCAAACGATTTGGCCAGGTTATTGTAATTAGCTAGAAAAGCTCATCAAAAACTTATTTGAATACCCTACAAACTTAGATGGGTATATTGGGTAGATGGTTTTATTCTTTTACTCACATAAATTATGATAGATAAATATTTTTGTTATATTTTAGATATTTATTTTCCTTATTTTATTTATTTATTTATTTTTTTTTTATACTAACATCCCGCAAAATCAATAACAGATTTAGCAAATTATTTAAAGAGGCTATTGTATTCTTTTTAATTAAAAACTGATAATGAAAAATAAGTTTATTAAGTAGAGAACAAATCGATGGGTTGGCTAAGAAGAAAAGAGTTTGATTCCACAATAGAGAAATAATTAATTATTTTATATTTGACTAGGCCAGTCTAAACATATATACATATATATGTAACTGGTTAGGGTATCTGCTCTTCGATCACATATAACTAATTATTTTTGTATATTTCATACTTGCCGTCTATTAATATTACCGAGCTTGCCTTTCTAGGCGTAATTGAGTTTTGCAAGGTATTGGAAAATGTTGTTTCCATTTGTGCTGCTCATGCTGACAACAGAGATTGCCTCTGTCAGCGAATCGCGTTTCACAAATATTGAGTGCAAGATGTTAGATCCATACTACGCCGTCTATGAACAATGTGAACTGAAAATTCTTGGTCGTGGTATCGTTGGTTTGAGTATAAAAGCGAGACTGAAGAAAGGCCCCTTCAATAATGCAAAGGTACGTAGCTTGAACATCATATATGAAAAACTATCTAACTTTAAAATTGCAAGGTCAATATGAGTCTTTGGCGGAAATTTAATGGCTATCGACCTTTCCTTGTGAATTCGACCTTTGATTTCTGTAAGTTCATGGACAAATCAACCAAGAAATTGTCATACGAAAAAGTGTTTATGGATTACATATATAAAAACTCGAATTTGAATCACTCTTGTCCATACGATGTAAGCTCTGATGTTAAAAGGCTGTTTCACTTAATTAATATGTGTGTATTTCAGAATGCTATAATTGTAAAAGACTTGGTCTTTGACGAAGAATATTTCAAGTTTCTGCCATGGCCACCGGGCCAATATAAATTCCGGCTTATGGCAGGTACCGACAACGAATGGAAATCAGTTATCGACACACATTTAGTACATACTGATCATTAAATAAATAACTTTTGTTTAAGTTAATGCTGTAAATAAAGGCCAATTGAATATTTACATCAATTTATATGACTTAATATGATGATCATCACATAATTTAAATCAATCCTAATTTTAGTTAATTATAATTATACATGAATTCGTGCATCAGTTCAACGAATCTAAATTCATGATGGAATGATCGATTAGCGAGTATATATTATAAAATGTTCTGTTTAATGCCCATTGGTGTCGAGAAAGATTACACTAAATAAATATAATAAAAATGAATGGTGCGATGGTGGTAAATTATAGTTAAGTAAATATTAGTTAAGTAAAATAAATAAATAATAAAATGGTAAATATTAGTTAAGTAAAATAAACTTAAATGCCATCAGAGCACTATTTTAAATAAAGCTGTTGCCTTCACAAAACAAATTCTAATTAGAGCTTTCGACAGTGATTTGTAAACTTAGTGGAGCGCACAAAATTTAGCTACCTTTCCATTTGTGCAACGAGTTTAATTAGCGCAACAGAGACCACAAAATGCGTTGCCCAAATGCATAGTTGATAACGTTCGATTCGATTTGGGGCATGGCAGCCGCAAATTAGCATTTTGACCTAGTCTTGGGCAGAATGTGTTTGAGAGCTCGCTTTTGCTGCCCATAAATGTGGTCAGTCCCAATTACCATGCCAAACTGAATGTGAAATCGTCCAATGAAGAGTCTGAAATTCCTTTTAAATTTACTACTACCCAAAGTTCATCTATCATTTTCAAGTGTTACCTTTGATCTATAATGGCCAGGCATATGTAGGTCCTTTCAAATCTTAATGGACACTAAAATGAGGAATTAAATGACTGCTGAATTTGTAAATTTCGTAATGAAATTGTCACAGATTGTGTTATCATAGTGGAGCTTCTCTCCTATTGAAGTAATAGGCGTGACAATCATTGTAATTTAGATAGATCTTGAAGAAATCTAATAAATCCTATACAACTAAACGGTAAATTATACATACAATATTCCATTTGATGAGTAAGTGGGTATATTGAAGTTCTGATAATAAAATAAAATTGTGAAGATAAAAGGAACTTCAACAACATTATATTGTAGTTATGTGTGTTAAAAAATGTTGATGAATTTTAAATTAGTATGAGTGACGCCATATTAATGCATACTTATCAAATACAAAATAATTAAAAAAAAGATAATGTGAAAAATATTGAATAGTTGTATTTTAATCAGTGCTACAACACCCATAAAATTTGTAGCCCAATGGCATGGTTGATAGCGCTTTTGATGTCGTGCTAATCAATAGCACATCCCATAGATGATTTTGATGTCAGTCGTAATGCCCTCAGCCATAATAAATAGGAGTAAATCAGAGTTACAAAATTGTTTCTGTCATTTGAAATACAAATTTAGATATTGCATGGATTTTCTAATTTTAGCTGTGCAAAAAATAAGGCAGCAAATTTTTTGTAAAATTTTACTCTGGCTTTGCATACAGCTCATATGCACCAATTAACTGGGTGTGTTAGAGAGTTAAATATAACAACTCCTCATTTGCCGAATCCAAGACGAACTTGAACTGTTTATTTCCTAGTTTCCTAATACCTCACATTACATTTCGTCGCTGCGTTGGTCGTTAGACAACACGCAGGTTATAGAATATTATTTAAATATACTAAGAGTATATATATCAGATGTGCTCATGCTCGAACAGAGTGATATGATTGAAAACTGGAACAAACCCGTTATTTGTATGTCGTTTATTTGTGGAAAATCAAGCATATACACACAATCTTTCCAATCGAACGATTATTCAAAAATAAACTGCATATGATATATATAATAGCAAAAGCTCGAGTTATAGGTATTATAGGGTATTTTCACGCTCTCCCGGGTCAAGTAAGTGCTCTATAATAAGTATTGATGTTCTCCGTTTAAGTTCTTTTATATTTGGTAATATCAAAATTCGTCGATCCATTCAGTTAAATTCAGATACGTGTTGCAATAAGTTGGACAATGTGGCGTCAAGTTGCAATACTTTTATTGGTGACAAATGCTTTGTCCATGGAGGTAACCCGCTTCACCAATGTCGAGTGCGAGATGTTGGATCCATCGTATGCTACCTTTGAGCAGTGTGAACTTAAAATACTTGGTCGTGGGATCATTGCCTTGAACGTATTTGCAAGACTGAACAAAGGACCCTTTAACAATGCAAAGGTAGATAATGCAAATGAAATAATTTTGGATCATCTTAACCGTTAAGATTTTAGGTTAATATCAGTCTTTGGCGCAAGTTTAATGGTTATCGTCCGTTTATTTTTAATACGACTTTCGATTTTTGTAAGTATATGGAAAGAGCGAATACGAAATTGTCATATGAAAAAATATTCATGGATATGCTTCGTTATAACTCAAATTTAAATCACTCGTGTCCCTATGAGGTAAGTCTAAATGTCTAAGAAAACAAAACAATTTTATTAATCAGAGTTTATTTTAGAAGGCTATAGTTATAAAAAACTTGATTTTTAAGAACGATTACTTTAAGTATATGCCATTGCCAGCTGGCCAGTATAAATATCAGATTATGGCAGCAAGTAACAAGGAATGGAAAACTATTGTCAATGTATATTTGCAGATAGCTGAATAAAGATTTAAAATATATATAATACCTGATATTTCTTTAAGAACATAGACTGCTCGATTTCTTTATTTTTTACTGAAATAGTCATAGAATATGTTACTAGAATGGACACATAAACTATTGAAGCACTTGGCGTGACGATCGCACGATTAAAATAGATTAAAAATCATAATAATACAACTAAATGGTAATTTATACACGCTATACCCTTTGATGGCTATGTAGGGTACATCGAAAATCTGTTGAGAAAAATATGAAGATAAAAGTAATTCCAATCTCTTAATAAATATTATTGCTTGATAACAAATAACAACTGAACTTATTCATTGATCTACGCAAGAGGATCGATTTTCTGTCTGAGCGATGTTTCGTCATAGGATTTTAAGGTTAGAGTTAATACAGAGCTCATGTTTGCCTTGTATTGTATTGTTAAGTTCTTACTTATGCCAAAAGCATTGTTTTTATAAAATATTTGTATACTCATGTAAATAAAATGAATATCTTGGTTTTGTGAAATATGCGATGATGATGATATCCTCTATTGATTTCCACTAAAACAATATATTATATATATATAAATATAAATATATATATATAGCATAGCATATCGGAAAATGCATCTGGCAACGTTTGGCCGTGAATGAGTATTCTGCAGTCAGTAACGCCCGGTAGCCACGTTCTTAATTGCTTTTATCTTAAATTTGGCTATTTCTAGATTGGCTTTTTCAGTCTGAGTTAAGAGTTTCATTCTGTCGGACGATGTGGCTTTCATTTATGCTCATTTTGCTGTTGCCAGAAGTCCGTTCCATTGAAGTGACGCGATTTACTAATATAGATTGCGAATCGTTGAATCCAGTGACCCTCATCTACACGCAATGCGAACTCAAAGTACTTGGTCGTGGTGTAATTGGGCTGAATGTAAAGGCAACATTAGTCAAAGGGATTTATTCTCATTGCCAGGTATGTGAAAGGACGTTTTATTTATCTTTTTATTTTTGAACTGTCTAGCTTTGCTCATTTCAGGTTAATCTCGCTCTTTGGCGTAAGTTTAATGGGTATCGGCCGTATATTTTTAATATAACCTTTGATTTATGTAAGTATATGGCCATATCAAATAAACGATTATCATATGAAAAAATACTTATGGACATGATGTTGAAGGAGTCGAATGTTAATCACTCTTGCCCTTATGAAGTAAGCAATAATAGTTTATTATGTTCAATTGTATTCATTTGGTGAATATTTCAGCGCGAAATAGTTGTGAGAAACTTGGTTTTTAAAAGAGAGCATCTGCGGTTCCTTCCCTTGCCAACCGGCGAGTATAAATTTATGATTATTATATCTAATAACAAAGCCTGGAAAACAATAATTAATGCACATTTTGCACATAAAGAAGAATTGAAGAATAATTGATTTGAATATTAAATGTCGTGCAGTAAGTTTAACGAATTATGTTTTTTTTTCACAAAATATAGAATTACATGAATATTAAACTTTGATTTCACAATGGATTTTTATGCCGCAAAACGAGTCACCTCAGTTTGCTGAGCAACGAATTTAATTATTGCTACAACTGACCATAAGCTGAGTCTGCTCATGCATGGTAGCACATTGTTCCCAATTGAGCCCTAATTAAAGGGGATAATCGGTGACGCTTTACTTCGGAAATCGCTGCTACGTTTATATTTTGCTCATCAGACTTATACATTACACTTTAATAAGCTTTTTGAATTGGTTATACACAGACGAAAATTGAAAGTAGGCAACAAATTTTGGGTAAACTTTATTGTGTATTTGCAGACAGTAATAAGCGTTACAATCTTTCCAATCGAACGATTTTTTATTTAAATGTTTCAAATTTAAATGGTATTTAACTACCCATACCCATTTGTTTATTTGTCAATAAAAAGTTTGTGTAGTCGGGGGTCCCTTCCTCCCCGAAAGAATTATATTTGCTTGATCACCAGCTTATTTCGAAGCATGTATTTCCACGTACTTTTTTCTAATGGAAATTAGATAGCCTAAAATGTTTTTAATTAACAAATATTTTGACTCTCCTCTATTTTATTAAAATTGGAATTCAAATTGAAATGAAATTTAGTTACATATTCATGCTATCATTCATGCTATGCTATCAATCGGACAATGTGGCTCCAAGTTACAATCCTCTTATTGGTGACAAATGCTTTGTCCATGGAGGTAACCCGCTTCACCAATGTCGAGTGCGAGATGTTGGATCCATCGTATGCTACCTTTGAGCAGTGTGAACTTAAAATACTTGGTCGTGGGATCATTGGCTTGAACATATATGCAAGACTGAAGAAGGGACCCTTCAATAACGCAAAGGTAGATAATGTAAGTGATATAATTTTGGATCAACCTAACCATTAAGATTTTAGGTTAATATCAGTTTGTGGCGCAAGTTTAATGGTTATCGTCCGTTTATTTTTAATACGACTTTCGATTTTTGTAAGTATATGGAAAGAGCGAATACGAAATTGTCATATCAAAAAATATTTATGGGATTTATGCTTGACGCGTCGAATTTAAATCACAGTTGTCCATTTGACGTAAGTTAAAATGTGGGAAAAAATTAAATTTTAATACCTTGAGTTTATTTTAGGCTGTATATGTGAAGAACATGGTTTTCAAGGATGAGTACCTCAAGTTTTGCCCGTTGCCAACTGGCCAGTATAAATTTCAGCTAATGGCAGCGACCGACAAGGAGTGGAAAACTATTGTCAATGTATACTTTTCATTTGCAGATAGATAAAAAATATTTTAAATATTTGAAATGCATAAATGTAAACTGTCTGTTTATGTGTGAGTAAATACCTAAAAGAAATATATATTGTTTTTTGAGTATTGTAATTCTTGCTTTTTATTTGACGATTATTGATATCTGACCTATCTTATTTTATTGAGATTTAATACATTGTTATTTATTTATGACATCATCAAACACAGATTACTGTCAACAGCAACAATGTAATTAGCTTTTAATAATACATAGGATTTAAATTCGAATTTTGGTTAATTATCATATAGAAAAACATGTCAGAAGATTGTGTCAGTTATTGATTTAACAATGTTTTCACTTGAATGATTTTAATATGCTTAATTGTTTTCGTTTTAATTGTTTTTTTTTTGTTGTTGTTGCTATTCACTTAATTGGTGAATCAGGAGGAGTAATATATATTAAAATGTAGACAAAGTACAAGTTTTACTTGTACAGTCCCCAATTCAACAAATGAATAGGAGACTTCACATCCAAATGTGCTACTTATTCTACATTTTGATTTAATTGTTTAGTTAACATACTGTTTAACCACACAAATTGCTTAAATATATATTATGCTATCGATTAGAGCTTTAGCATTAATGTCCTAATGCTAAGCGCCTTAAGTTGAGAATTACTGAAAACAGCTGCCATTTTAAGTGCGCACGAAAGTAGGCAATACATTTTTTATTCAATGCATTCTCTCTATTGTACGTAGCTGATAATTTGAACCTGTGATGGTAATAAGACTCAAGAGAGATAATGAAAAAGAAGCTTGGATGTTCACTAAAAATACATTTAAAAAAAATTCTCTCTGTACATTAATTGAGCGCATTTATATCTGGAGTAATAATCGTTTCAGTTGAGCAATTTAAATAAATCGTTTATTAATCAAACTTTAGACTAAAATTTGAACGGGAACGAAAACCTCACTGCAGATGCTTGAAATCTGAAGTTCAGATGCTCATAATAATAATAAAATAGATTTGTTTTCACTATATATGTATAATTAACATTTGATTTTACAGCTGAAACACTATGAGCGCTTTAAAAACTTGATAGGTATAGCCAAAGGCAGATTTAAAGCTAGTTTATAAATTAATAAAAATAGAAGCATGGAAGGTTAAACAAGCTGCAGAATGTTAGGTCGTCTACAGTTTTAGAAAGAATGCTTACATACTAGGCAACAGAAATTCTTCTGAAATTATTTAAAAAACTAATATACATATTTAAATATATAACATATTTTTAATATAACTTAGATGTCAATTGCTTTGTATGTGTTCTATAGCTACGAAATTATATTGTGAAGCAACGCACTTCAACCGCCAGTAAGTGCTTTAGCATTTATTGTTTAATTTGAATATAATTCAACTTCAATGCACTGTTCATTTAGTCTTTATTACGCTTTGCAACCAGTCGGACAATGTGGCTGCCATTAGTATTCTTTTTATCGGTATCAAACGTTCTATCAGGCGATGTGGCTCGGTTTACAAATATCGATTGTAAGATGTTGGATCCTTCGTACGCTACCTTTGAACAATGCAAACTCAAAATGCTTAGTCGTGGTATCGTTGGCATGAATATCTATATCAAATTGATGAAAGGACCTTTCTACAATGCGAAGGTTTGTGCCTTGATCATATTTAGAGAATTATTTAACGTTCAAATTTATAGATTAATATGAGTCTTTGGCGGAAATTTAATGGATATCATCCTTTTATTGTTAACTCAACCTTTGACTTTTGTAAGTTCATGGCAAAGCCGTCTAGAAAAATGTCATTTGCAAAAGTATTTATGGATCTAATGTCGGACAACTCGAACTTGAATCACACGTGTCCATATGACGTAAGTCACAATTTGAGAGAGCTTACAATATTGTATATAACTTGAGTCGATTTTAGAAAGAATTAATTGTAAGCAACATGATATTCAAGGAGGAGTATATCAATTTTGCCCCATTTCCCCCCGGTCACTATAAATTTCAGTTGATGGCAGGCACCAACAACAAATGGAAAGCTATTATCAATGTACATTTTTTACATAATGCAGAGTAAACAAACATTGCTTATATGTGTGAAATAATTACGAGTAAAAATGTATTCAATAAAACTGTTTAACAGCATACAACAATTTGATTTAAATTTCTAAAATTCGTAAAAATTAAAAAAAATTGGAAATAGCGAAAGCAATTGGCAATTTGCAATCAGCGTAACTGAAGTTAATAAAAGCTTTGAGTGATGATAATAATGAACGATCAAATATTGCCAGTTTTAAATGAAGGCTTAAAGTATAGAGCTTCTAAGCTCTGTTAATCAGAACTTTGGTTGGGTATTCATAAAGCTTTCGAGCTTCGGCGCACACAAAAGTAGGCAATAAATAAAATGTACAGAGATTAATTTCGTGTTTATATTTATACGATGTTATTCCAGCTACGTTTAGTAAATGTAATTCAAATTTGTTTACATTTATTTACAGCTTGAAATTGCCTTTTAGGCAACTTAATCTAAACAGCAGTTAATTATTATATTATATATAACTATAAAAATCGAGCATAGGATACATATCTATGTTATTTTTAGTTATTTGTTTTCTGATTAGACTTATTCTTAGATGTAATGTAAAGTAAAAGTGATGTATCATAACATCATAAGTAGGCGTGGTTGATGTATATATGTTCTGGAATAACAACCTATTCTAGCTCGCCTTTTTCGACCCCTTGATCTCGAAATGTATAAAATATACAGACTTGGAGTTTTAAATGCTAGTCCTCCCATTAGCAAATATTATGTATAATATATTTATTATTCCCGAAATCGCCATAATTCAGCTAAATGTGAAAGATCAAATGAATAAAATTTACTGTTTTTATTTTGCTTTATTTCCATATATTAATTCAGTCGTTGGCGTAACAATCTTCTCAATCAATCTATTTATTTTAGTACAGCTGATATACATTGATGAGTAAAAATGGTTCAATGATCATGGATATTTAGGCAGTGAAGAGAGCGTAGTGGTTCTTAGTTATGCCCAAAGTGCATTCCGTAAGTCTAACTACCTGTCTTTATTTAATATATAACCCGATAATTATCTGGCCTTTCGAGGAAAACTCATTGAAGGCTATACAGATAATTGGACTTTTGGATCATTGGACTTTCTGATTGTTTTTTTTTTTTTAATTGTCAATCTGCATTTAGGGTATTTCAATGCCCTGTCGATTCAGTATCTATAAAGTATTTAGTTCGAATTGGTTTCAAATGGGCTCAGTTGAACAGTTGTCAATACGCATCGCAACCTGTTGGACAATGCGGCTCCCATTCGCAATTCTTCTTTTGGTCACGAATGCTCTAACTGCTGATGTGTCCCGGTTCACAAATATCGAGTGTGAGTCGTTGGATCCATTGCGAATAATATACAAGAAATGCGAACTCAAAATACTTGGTCGCGGCATTGTCGGCTTAAATATATATACGAAATTGATTAATGGGCCTTGGAACAATGTAAAGGTACGTTTTTACTTCTATACAAATATGTTTCAATACATATTTATAATATATATTATATTTTTAGATTTCTATCAATCTTTGGCGGAAGTTTAACGGATATCAGCCATTCCTTATTAATTCCACCTTTGACCTATGTAAATTCATGGCAAGCCCGAAGAGCAAAATGTCATTTGCTAAAATATTTATGGGTGTCCTCATGGAAAGCTCGAACATCAATCACACGTGCCCATATGAAGTAAGTTATTATGTTGAAAAGTTGATGATGTTATTAAATTGAATTAATTTAATTAGAACGAAGTTATTGTCCGCAACATGATATTCAAAGACGAGTACTTGAAGTTTGCCCCATTGCCACATGGTCATTATAAATTGCAGTATATGGCAGGCACCGACAACGAATGGAAATGTCTTGTCAATGCACATATTTTTCATAGTTCATTGCTATAAATATGTCTCATATTTTCATTTGAGAGCATGTAAAAATATATACGCTCTACTTTATTTTGTCAAAAGAAAATTTTATATTCATTCTTCTTCTTTTTCTGAACATTAAATAGAGTACATTAAAATATATGCAAGATATATAGTAGAAATGTATATCTAGGCTGATATATAGATTACCAACATACCAACAATGATTGAACAACAATTATTAGGTTATATTTAATGCATACTTAATTGTCAAAGCAGATTTCATAAATGAAATAAAATGAAATAGTTCAACAAACTTGATGAAAATCGATAAATTTATGGGAAAAATTGACTTAATAGACTCTTGTCATCGCTTAGGGCCTTGGGCCGTGTTTAATTTGATTTGCCGGCAATAAAGCTGTTCTGTGTGTGCGTCGACAATGGCTGCACTCTACTGCAGGGCATATGAAATTGAATTTCCCTTTGGGCCTGGAGCACAACAGAATGCGCTTAAAGTGCCAATTGGCTCATCGATTTGCCATCAATGGCAACAGCTATGGGGCACTCTCTCTGTCTCTCTTTCGCTCCCTCTATCTCTCTACTCTCTCTCTCTCTCTTTGTCTTCTTTTCTAAGGCTGCTGCCATAAAACACGCGTTAAATTGCAATAACCAGCAAATCCAACCAACTTTTCCTGTCCATCCGCATCAACATTTTCAGAGATAAAGCGATACGTCAATTATCTGGATGCTGTGCTGAAGCCTGGCTATCAGCCTGGCTGCCTGGGTCTGAAACAAAAACTAAAGCAACAAAACGATTCGACAACATTGAAACCTTGTCAACGACAGCCGTAACGGTATCAGTTGACACTTTCAAACCAATCCCCATTTGAAAAATGTTTGATTTATGTCAGCTTTATCGACTGTGAAGTGGACACCCTATGCCCGGCATCTGTTGCAAGGTATTCGCTTACACAAAGTATTTGTGTTCATTTAGCAGCAGGTAAACATTATTTGGCAGACTGGGTCCATTATACATACTATTACTAAAATTATTATAATTGTGTATCATTATTTTAATAATGTTTTTTTTTAAATAAGAAAAATTGAAATATAACTTTTATCAATGAATTATGAATAATGATGATCATTGATGATCATTAATGAATAATGAATATTATTAAAAAAGCGTGTAAGTAATAATTATCAGCGCCTCACTATTTTAAATGATAGTTAGCTAATGTCATTAGCTAATGGTAAGTTAATACAATTAAATATATATTTATGCATATTATAATTAAAAATATAATTAAAGAAATTTTTAACTATATTTATCAATTTTTATCAAGTTTGTTGAACTATTTCCGTAAATTATGAGACCTGATTTAACTTTACACAAATATGGGCCAGTGGTGAAATATTTTTACATATGTTTATTAATTATATATTTATTGAAATATTTAACTATCTCACTCCAAAAATTTAAAAATAGTATTAAACTATTTATAATTTATTTTTATTACATGTAATCATTTTTTGAATAACTTTATTTTGAAAATATTTTTTTATTACATTTCATTCATTTACCATACATTTTTTTTTGGTCAACTCATAAATAAGTAACTCGCACAAGAGGGTGACAAACGCAAGCAGCAAGGCAGATGCCCAGCCCAACCACACATAAATCAAGTCGTCCACCTTGAAGTCATGAAAGGGTTCATATGAATACGGATCCTTGAGATTGATTTCACCCAGCGCCATAAAGTCTCGCAGTGACTGCGCCGTCCAGTACATATAGAGGCCCGTGTCCTTGACTCGAATCATGAACAGATGCAGTGGCTCGGCATAAATGGAGTTCGGTTGCAATGGCACCGAAGCGAGTATTTTGGATCGAAAGACGAGATCGGGATGATAGCACAGCACAGGTCGTTTGAATAGTTTCTGTTGTTGCTTGTAAAACTCCCAGATGGTTTCAGTCATAGAAAATGCCATCGAGTTGCTCAGCTTTTTGCGCATCACTTCAAACTCCTTCGTCTCCAGGAACGTGATCCTTGATCTAACAATATGAAGGGCGTTCCATTTTGACATCATGTTCACATAGTAAAGCTCATCCTCGGTAAAGTGAATTTCGAGATGAGAATCGCGTAGCTCCACAAAATTGGTGACCATTCGTTCCATGGGTCGCTTCGTAAGCAGCGTCTTCAAGTGGGCGGCGACGAGCGTGCTCAGTATGAGGCCCAACAGAAAGAGTTGAGCATGAGCTTGACGAGAGCTGTTCATGGCATGGGCTTTAAGCCGGCTTGGCTGACCAATTAGGACAGAGATTATGCGTTCATTGAAGCACAGGTTTGTCCAGTCCACTTGCCGCTCCATCAGCAGCCAGCCAAAGCAGGTATCCAGCAGCGCAAAGATGTAGTAGCTGGCCAGGAGCACTATCAACATGTTGCGACTGATCACCAGCAGGTAGACCTTGGCCGTAGCTATCTCCTCGGCACAGGGCACAATGATGAACCACTCGGAAATTTCGAAGGGATACGTAAAGACGCCCTGGACGGTGGACAGCTCATAGCCACATAGGGTCATGGGCAAATCGAGTGTTCCATTCAAGGTCATGTTCCGCAACAGAATCATGGAAATTTGTTCCTCAGTTTGCAGCTGCTCCTCCCACTGCAACGAGATGTTGTAGACGCGCGCAAACTCCATTAACATCATGGGCATAAAGCCAGTTAGGCGTGTTTTGCCTGTCTTCCTGTCCGTATAAGAGAGCGCAGTTGGCACCTGTTCTTCAGGCAGACTGCGAGCCGTGCGCTGATGGTAGTTGTATTGCCTGGAGAAGATCGGGCTGCTGTTCGACTGCAGCACTTGCCAATCCGTGTCTTCATATGGCTGCAGCTGATAGGCTTTGCCTGTGTTTAATATCAGCAGCACCACATGAGGAAAAAGTAGTTGCCGAGCCGTCTTCGCTATTTCATGGAACTCTTGACCCATTGCCCTCTGCACCAGCAGCAGCAGTCGAATATGCCTCATGTTGCTCAAGTTGCTAGCCAACGCCTGCCACATCTCCACATCCATCTGCTCACTGCCAGTCAGACAGATCAGTGCAAACATCTCCGTGTTTTGGCTACTCTGTAAATAGAAGTTGGCATCGCTGTTGAGGCGCAGCAAGGGCCAAGTGGAGGCAGCTGCCAGTTGCTCCATTTGGCTGCAGTGCAGCTGGCGACTGTGCCGCATCAGCAAAAGCGTCTCGAAGCGCTGTTCTCTATAGCTGCGCTGCAGTATCTCATTTGGTGTGAAGGCCAGATTCGGAATACAGCCGAGCAATAGCCAAAGGACTCGAGCTACAACCAACGCTTGCCACATGTTGCGGCTGTCTGTTTCCATTTGGCTGCAGCTCTGCCTAAAATGTGGTTTATCTCTAGCATCGCAGCTAATTAGCGGTCGTTTGAAATATCTATTTGGTCTTGAACTAATTCACAGTGCCTGCCATTAATGAGCGTCGCGCATTTACGCTTGCAGCTCTAATTGAGCTATTGACAGACATTTAATATTATAATTGGGGCAATTAACACTGAAAGCCTGAAAGCAGACTTAAATAAATAGTTGTTGTTGCTAATAGTTTTCAGCCGTTGGGGTTGATGAAAAATGTTTTATTATGGCTGATGATTTTGTTGAAAAATTGCTGAATGGATAATGAAAATCAGACATCTTAAGATTTTAATTTTTTAATAAAAGGCTAAGTGAATCGTATAGTAAAGGGCAGTGTTAATAATAGTTTTGTATTGGTATAGACTATAAGGTATAGTAGTGTTCTTATAAGTTATAATTGCAATTAGATTAATTTTTATACAATTTCTATATGGGCCATACTTTTGGCGTTTTCGCAACTACTACCAAACTATCAAACTGCTCGCATGTCAGAACTTCTCTTATTTTCTCACAACTTCTCACTACCAAATCTATTTTCAGACTGACTTTAGCATGCTCTAGTTTCACTGATCGTCTGTATGAGTTATTGATAAGTGAAGACTAATATCGAGCCACTCCACAGCAGAGAGAGCAAGAGTGACTGATAACATAATATACAGAGTGAGATCGACTCACTCAGACTAGGTCAGACTCTCAGGTTTAATCTGAAGTTAGAATCTAAGTAGACCACATCAAACTCTTTAACTTATACCAAGACATATTAGCTCTTCAACTCAATTTATCACACAGGTAGCGAAGCGTTTTAAAGTCTGATATAAGAGCAAAAAAAAAAAAAAAGCGCACGGCAATATAATATTAAGTAAGTTCTGATGCTGATAAAGAGATTGATTTACTAAATATTTTAAATAGCTGACAATGCAACAAAAGTAATATTTTAATGACTATATTTTATATTTAAAAATTTCTTCATATAAAAATTTTTATTAATTTTAGATATTTAATATTCATATTTTTGTAACAAACTCTTCTGCATTAAAAAATGTTTTCAATTAATAATAAAAAAAAATAATATAAATATAAATTTTATTCATATATATATATTTAGTTTATATAAAATTTATATTATTTGTTTATAATATATAAAAAAAATTTTTATAAAAAAATCTTCTATATTTCTATATTTAAAAATATCTTCAAATAAGAACTTGTATATTAATTTTCATTCTTGAATATTTGTTTTATTTGTATAAAGTTAAATATCATATCGCCATCACAAAATGTTTTGAATTCATATTTTTAAAGGAAACTCTTCTGATTTTATTGCTTATTTTAACAAATTGAATGGAAATATTTACAAATTTAATATTAAATTATATATAAAATTCTTGGCCAAATGACATTTTATTTCTATTTTAAATCTGCAAATCTTCTAAGCCACTCATAAAATGCCCTTAACTTGATTTTGTCTGCTTTAACAGCTTAAAGCGGCTTACAAATTTGAAATGATTTTGTTTTTTGCCTGAAAGTAAATTCACAGTTAAATTTGCAAGCAATTGGCTTTGGGCCATAACTCGACTCACATTTAAGAACTTTCTGAATATATTTTAAGCTGTTAATCTGTGTTACATATTTAATTGCTCTCCGCTCTCTCATGGCATGTCAAACTTTTGTGCTTCCTTTCATGGGAAACTCGACGTAAAGTAAAAGTTTTCAACAACTTTATGGTCCATGCGACGACTTGTGAAAATTTTAGCATTTGCATTTTGGTTTTTCTTCTCGCGTTTTTGGCTTTTACAGCTCTTTCAATTAGACAAGGGAATGCCAAAGATAGCAGCACATGTGCATATGCCGCACTCTTCTTCAGTTCAGATTCACATTCACATTCACAGTCACATACCCCTTCATATTCATATTCATTTTCATACTTATGTTCATTCCATTTCATACTTTAATACCATTTGAAGAGACTCACGCATTAATTTACACGTCAGTGCATATTTGATTTTATTTTATTTCCATTCACAGTTGTCATGGGAAATGCACGTCTACCAGTTTCTCGGAATATGTTAAGTATATCCTCTGATCTGGGCAGTGTTTGAGGCATATTCAGCCAGCAAGTGTAAATGCAACAGTTGCTGGGCTGATGAAATTTACAAAGTGGAAAGGAAGCTGAACGCTTGTTCTGGCTGAACTACAATAGAATGTGTAACTCGACGAGAAAATACCCTGTAAACGACTATATATAAATATTAAAAAATAAAAATAAAATTAAATAACATAAATATAAATATTTATATAATGCTTATTACTCAATTGATCATTTTGCATTTGCAGGGTATTTCTGAGTCGGTCTGTGTCCTTTTTGTCACTTCTCTATTTGTTGTATTTGCATTTACATAGGACTTTCCGCCGCTGATGCTGAATGCTGCGCACCGCGTTGACATGCATAAGATTGCAAAGAATTGTTGCGAGCATAATTTATGCCATGGCACGGCAGGAGGAAGCGGCAACAAGGACTACAAGGACTACAGCTGGCTACGGTTGGCTGCTTTGCTTACGTATGTCCCGACTGCTGTGCACTCTGGCGTATGCGTAATGTAACATTAATTGTATTTATTTGCTTTGTTGATTGATTTTACCAAAGCCTCGCAGTCTGCCAAAAAAAAAAAAAAACCTGAAAGCCCAAAAGCCTACATTTTAATTTTATCCAAGCTCTTAAGGCTGCCTCCGCTCTCTGCCGTTTGCTAGACAATTGCGTTTATCAAAGTCATTTTGTGTATCATTTGCGCATAGCCCAGAGGGCTACGGCCTCGCCCATGCCCATGGCCTTGCCCACGCCCACGCCCACGCCCACATAAATTAACGTAAGCTTAACGAAGCATGGATAAAATAACAGCGGCAGCAGCAATAGCGGAGGTTGACAATAAATTTATTGGTTTTTATCCACAGCTGCTTGTGCTGTATGACGGAGCTTATCAAAAAAGGGCTTGGAATCGGAGCTCATCTGCGCTTTAATGCGACACATGTGCTGTAAATATTAATGCTAAATGTGTTTCATATATCTGGGCCTATATGTAAGCAAAGCGATTATCCTCTCCGACTAAATGACTGACTGAATGGCCTGGCTGACTTGTGATCAAAGTAGACTGCGATTCTCATAAATTCAATTAAATTTAACTGTCTAGTGTGATAAGTAAAGAATAAGGAGAAGGTTTTAAGAGCGTGAGATAAATAGGATTAGGAGTAAAAATAGGACTAGAAGTAGGCGGAATATTGGCAGTAGCAGTCGAGGTACGTGATAGGAGAAAATGTAGGAGTGGGAGTATGTATATGTATAGTATATATGTAGAGGCAATGGTCCAAATAGTAGGAGGACAAGAAGAATATGGAGTAAAAGAAAATTTAGCCATGAGATAAGAATAGAGTAAAGTAACTGGTATATGTAACATTAGTAGTATGAGTAGAAGTTGGAATGAAAGCCTGAAAAGCGGTAGAATTAGTAAGAAGTCGAAAAGAATTCGATGTAGAAGAAAATCTAGCAGTAATATTAAGAATGGAATTAAAGAAAGAGTATAAATTGCTTAGTAAAAGTGTGACTTTGAGTAGAAGTCGAAGTAAAGAAATAGAGGGAGAAGGATACGGAGTAGGCGACAACTTACCAGGGACATTAAGAGTGGGAGTGATGAATGAGTAGAAATTGGATAAGAACAATTATTAGTATGACTAAGAAGTAGGAGTGGAAATTTGAATAAAGCCAGAGGTAGCAGTAGGAGGAGGACGAAAAGTATATGTAGTAGAATATTTAGAAGAAGGATTAGGAAGAAGTAAAGCATCAGTAGACAGATAAAACGTTGGAGTAGATATATATAAAGAAGAAGTAACAATTGTCATCAGAAATAAAATTAATACAAAGTAGTATAGAGGTAAGACGACAATTTGGAGTATACAAGGGAGAAGCAGTCGTAGAATTAATTTGTATGCTAATATATAATTAAAATATTAAAATTTGATTATCCTATTAGTTGATTTACATTCACATAGCTTAGATATAATATTTTGTTCCATTCTCTTAGGCGCTTTTCTATATGCTCAACAGTAAAAGTCAAGTTGTTAATTGATTTGACTAAGGCTTTAAAGCTATAACAGCTGATTTGAGGCTTAACGCCAGCCATTTGACACGCTTCCACCGACATGCCATTCACACACACACACACACACACACACACACACATACATATGCACATGTGTACCCACCACCCAACCACTCACCCACACACTCACACATCCGCATGTTGGCAGGACAATCGAGAAAGTTTGCCTGAGGTAAGCAAGAAAAAAAAAGTTTGCCAGCCACTTGGCAAGTGACTACATCGATGGGCTGTTGGCGCCGTTAAGTAAGGATGCCAGAGGACTCTTTCAGCTGCCGCCTTTCCTTTTTGACAATGTGCTTGGCCTAAAAAATGACAAAGCACGAAAGTTTTCTTTTGGGGCACGCACTCTCGTTAGAGGGCCATGATTGAACGCATTTCGAGGCACGCATTACCTGTTGAGATTTTAAAGCTCGATTCGCATGAGGCGTATATTAAACACGAAATGATTTTCTAGCAGACGACGAAGAAACTTTTCATTTAAGCTGTTAAACTGTTTGGCGAGGCAAGTCGGGTGTTTGCCCCGTTTTTAATTAAAAAAGTGACCGGCCGGAAAAAGTTGGTAACAGGATTTTAGCGCATTTGCCAGACGACGCGACTGCCAGGCAAAGTTTTTCACTTTGCTGTTTTCATTTGGCCGAGTAGAAGTTGAAAGCGTGCTCCGCGTTGATGGCAGCAGTTGAAATTTAAGTGCAACAAATATTTGTGCATTGAGTTCGATTAGAATTTTTGGCACTTGACGGACTCTGCTATGCATGCACAGCATTGTCAGAAATACATACATCATGCAGCATTGAATGTCTATCGAAACTCATTTCATATTTTTGTTTTTTCCTGCTCCTATATTTTTGCTGTCTGCTCTTGTTGACATTCAACTGATGATGCCCGCAAAGCTTTGGCATATTTCTCATGAATACTATTTGCACCCACCCAAACACACACACACACACACACACACACACACACACACACACATTTCCTCTTTCCACACCTTTGCACACACACACACACATTCAGATATAGACTGTGGCATAGAGTACGTTGAGTTATGCGTAGATATTCGTGAATATTTGTTGCGATTGAGCTGTCTGTGCTTAAGTAAAAAAGTTGCTTTGACAGCCTAGAACTCGTTACATATTTTGTTATTTGACTTATTTCAGGAATTTCAAAAGGGATAGAGAGCTATGTGCCTAATGCTATGCATGCAGACAGCTTTGATGTGGGTAAAGTAACAAGAGAAGGAGCTCAAATTATTTTTATACATTTATATAAAAGTAACTTAAGTATAACAAAAAAAAAAACAAAACAAAAATAAAATTTTATTAGCCACGAGTTAATTTCTAATTTATAAGATCAGTTTAGCTAAAATGACATACTAAATGCTCGTATAATAATTGTTTATATGATTTATGATACGCATTACAGTGCACATCGTTAAAAAGTCTAGACTGCGCGCTAAACTTGTTTGAGAAGTGAATTATTTAAACAAACTTCAGAGGCTCAATTGTCGCAAGACAATGCTTAAAAGTCGCTAAAAGTCTTTGAACGCTTCGCTAAGAGCGCGGACAGGTGGCCAGCGACGACTCTCGCGCCCGAAAAACAAAACCAAAACAGAGAAGCGCGGCAAGCGTTAAGCACGTGTAGTTGCTGCATGCTGATTGGCCAGCGGCTTTCGCTTTTTCGTTAGCACAGAGCGCACTCGCTCTCTCGCGTGCGCTCTTCGTGCGTTTAAGAGAGCGCCACAGCCATACGTAAACTGGTTTGACGGCACCCTGTATGGCATGCTGTTTGGTCGCTGGCTGGGGCCAGGCGACGACGACGCGACCCGAAACGTTTTCAGTTGTTGTTCGGCGTTCATTGAGTGCAGGCCAGGCGTATACGCAACGCATCAAGCCTAACGGTTAACGGGCAGCGCGAATTCGTAGCGCGTCGTCGAATATAACAAGAAAACAAAATCAACAAAAATCAGAAGTAAAAAAAAAAACAAGAAACGAAAAACCAAAATTGGCAAAATTTTTGCATACCGGTTCCCACACAAAAAGCCGTTAAAATTCAAATTCAGTCAAGCGAGCGCTTCCTGTTAAGATCTTCAACCAAAAAAAAAAAATTAATGTAAGGCGACGGCTTAACTTAACATTAAGTAACTTAATATCACAATGAATATATAAGTATTTAAGTATGTGAATAGTTTTCTAAGTATCTGAGTATCTGAAAATTGGTGTATCTTTGTTAGCAATTAACTAGTGTTAAATGTGATTAAGCCCTGCTAGATTTTTCGCATTTGTCGTCAGTTAGCTAAGTATTCGGTTCAGAGGTCAAGTTCTTAGCCAAAAAGACAGACACGCCCCGTTTCACACGCCCCGGCGCAACAGTTAACTCACATAAATTTGTATGCACACTCAAAATACTGACGGGCATTTATTAAATATTCATAAAACTTGCCGTCGCTTAGCAAAAGAAACCAAAACAGAATGAAAAAAAGTAGAGAACATAGCAACAAGTCGGCGCCATTTGGTCAACAACGTTGCCAACACTCTATCCATTTATTAACATTCGCTAAGAGTCCAAAGAAAAAAAAATACAAAAACAAAAACAAATACAAAGCAACGCGTCGCCTCGGCTTCCCAGAATTGGCAGTTAAATTTTGAAAAAAAAAGAATAAGAAATAAGCAAACCAAAAAAATAAAACCGCAAAACCCACAGGAGAGACAGCAACAGCTGAAAGCGTGTAATACGAGTTGTTGTGCGTGTGTGTGTGTGTGTGTGTGCATGAGTGTGTGTGCTAAAGAGATATATAGATGCAGAAGATCTCAAGCTACCCACGCAGAAAGCGCATAGAAATTGAAAGTTCCGCATAATTTGCAACAAAAAAGAAAAAAAGCTGAACTAAAGTGAAAAACTGATTACGCGTCGCGTTCTAGATACAAAACTGCAGATACATATACATATATACATGTATCTATATAATATATACTGACTTGGCTGCAGATACAATCGAGTTGCTTTGTGTCGAATCGTGTGCCAAAACCGTTGTGTTTATTATTTTTATAAAATATGACAGCAAACAGGCAGAAAAAACAATTCGAATTGGGTCTCGCTATGTGAAACGCAACGAATGCATCCATAAGATACAGATACAAACTCACTCACACACACACACACACACACACACACACGCACACACTCTCACTGGAGCGTGTGTAGCTAATATAATCAACGCTAAAGTTGAGTGCAATGACAAAATTGCTGATAACTGACCAATCGCCCATCTCAATCATTAATTATGTTTCACAGTTTCTGCTTTGTCTTCAGCTCTTGGCCTGAAATTTCATCTCGTTTCATTTATTGAAACTTCTGTTTAAAGACAGAACAAAGTAAGGAATGCTGCAGCTGGAAAACTCATTCGACGCTCACGACTTATGCTAAATAGTTGAATAGAATCTAGCTAAACGCTCAAGGTTACTACCAATCTAGCGATGTGTATCTTGTAGATACTTTTTAGTTGAGCTCAATTACATACGCTCGCTCAGCTATATAGAAAATCATATATGTATATTTTTGAAATTTCAGCTACGGCAGAAAGTCAAAAACTTTTATTTGGCAATCAGCTAAGATTTATGTTTGTGTGTTGTATTAGCCCAAAGTATTTCATATAGGTACACGGTATAGAGATATTCTGTTGTTTGTTGTATCACGCCCTCCCTCGCTCTCTCTCTCTCTCGCCCTCTCACTCTCTGTGTGTTGGTTGCTTTGGCGCTATTTATAGGCGCGTAACACATACGCGTATAGCATGTATCTTATAGATACATTCTGGCTAGCTGCCTGGCAGGCAAAAACTTTTGCATCGACCTGCCTCTGCTTCTGCCGCTGCCTCAGCCTCAGCCTCTGCCTGTGTCGGTGTCTGTGTCGCTGCCATCGCCTCTGACTCGCTGCTGTTGCCCGTCTGGGCCAGCCTGCTCATAAATATAAAGCCGAAGCGACATTGGCGAGACAGTGCGCCAAATGGACGTCTGCATTGCCTCGCAGATCGACACAAAGGAATCCGGCCAAAAAAAAGGTTCTCTCCTGCTCTCTCTGCATCTCTCTCTCTCTCTCTGTCTTTATCTCTGTATCCGCAGATCTTGACAGCACTTGGCAATCGACTCTGCAACATGTTGCCGTTGCCTGTTAGCGTTTGCTTTGAAATCGAAAACAAAATTGATGCCAGACGCAAAGGCAGAGGCAAAGGCAGAGGCAAAGGCAGCCTGAAAGATGGCTGAAAAGACTAGGGAGTTAACGCAGCTGGCACAGCTGGTCAGATTTGCTGATTGTGGCCATCAAAGCGCATAATTGTTGTTTATGTGTTTATTTGCCAGCTCAAAATAGCATATACAACAATAAAAACAACAGCAATCGTAAGGCTTTCAAGTTTTCCGCATTATTTGAAAAATATTTTCCAAAAAGCAAAAATGTGCGCAATTTTTGTTTCTTGCTAAAAGTCAAAAGAAAACAAAAGCCAGCCGTTAAAAATCATGAGCTCCAAACCTGACGACCAGTTTCATTTTTATTTCGCTTAGTTTTAATTTTATTTTTGTTATTTTCAATATTTTCTTGCATAACAAGCGCGGCATGCAACAAGCAGCAAGCAGCTTGCGGCAAGTGCGCAGAAACATTTGCAGTTTTGCAGCTGACAAAGGCGCAGAGACCGTCGATCCGCTTGATTGCTGGCGTACGTAATTACAAGAAATCAAATATCAAGAAAAAAATATACAAAAATAAAAGCAAAATACAAAAATACAAAAAGCAAAAAAAACTTGAAAAACTGCTAAACACAAATTGCAGCTGACTGCAGTTAGGGTTGGTGGGGGCGGGGCAGGCTGAGGGGCGGACAGTGCACCAAGAACCGGAAAGGAAGTGAGCGTGTAAGTTACCAAGACTTTGACTTCGGCTGCGAGTTGCTGGAACCCAACAACAAGCCAAAAACCGGTTTTCATTGGCTGACGCCAAGGGAACCCGCGCAGCCCGCGCGCCCAGCGCCTGCGTCGCTTCTTGGAAGCACATCGTCAGCTATGCCAAGTCATTCACTTGCAGGCGATACGAGTTTTTCCATTGTGTTTGTTGTTGTTGTTGTTGTTAGTGTTGCTGCTGTTGTTGGTGCAGCGCGCAGGCGCAGCTTTGTTGTTGATAGTGCGGGCGAAGAACAAGAAACGAAACGGAATGAAATAAAACGAAACGAAACGAAGCGAAGCACGAGACAAAGCGCAATACAAAAACTTGATAGTTGCCAGCGGCGCAGACGTAGAAGAAGCTAGGCGTGCATTCAAGAACAAAACTGAGCAGCATGGTTATACACTGGGAGAAATATAAAGTATATATGCTATACTTAATAAGTGAAGCGAGAGAGATTACTATAAATTTAATATTTAATATATATATATATATATAGTTATTGAAATATCATTTATATATAATTAAATTTTATATTCTAATTTTATAAAATGAGCAGCATGGTTATACATTGCAAGGAATCATGTGTGATATGAGAAATAAGTTAAGCTGAATGAGTGAAGCATAAAATATTAAAATATTATTTTATATAATTAAATTTTATATTATATTGCTTGAGCCGCATAGTTTTACACTGGGAAAAATAATAAAATAAGAAAAAAAAAATAAGAAAAAAATAAAGATAAATAAGATAAGAAATAAGCTAAGCTTTTTCTCCTGAAGCATTAGTTTTCTATAACTAAAACCTATTCAATATATAAAGTAACTAAAATGTTACTTTTATATAGTTGCAATTGTATATTCGAATAATGTGCGAGATGAGAAAAAAGTTATGAGTGTTATTTATATAAATTATACATATCATATACACGTATTATCATACGTATCATTATAAATTATATATAGTTTTATTTTGTATTATAAATCTTACAATTCACCTTTAAGCTTGTCATTTTTCTTAGTGTATACCTCTAAGTGCGTAGCAGAGAAGTGACTTAAGAAAGTTCTTGTTAGGTAAAGGGAAGCAACGATTGGGTTGGGTAATGCATACCGTTCTTTGGCTCTGTACTTCACTCTGCCCCGCCTACTCCTCTCTCTGCCCTTCTCCTACTCTCCCTCTCCCTCTTTCTTTCTATCTCTCTCTCGGCGGGTGCAATGTGAGGCAGTTTTCTAGCAATATGCTTTTAGTATGCTTTGCAACGCATGCGTCGAGTGCTTTGGCCCAGCTCGTGTCTAGCTGGAGGTACTTGAACCCTACCTAGCACGGAGCACACAAAATGGCGCTGGAGCAGCTACCTTTAGTCGTACATAGCAGTAGTAGTTGTAGGAGCAGACCATTTATGCATGATATATGAATGTGGGCGATGGCAGGCATTGAACTTTGCCCAAGCGTTGCTCTGTGGCAACACTAGAAAAAAGGCTACAGAGACTAGAGTAGCATATGTGAGGTGTAGTTCAAGCTTTTCGTATTTCATTCGCATTAATCCCTGCAGCCGATAACGAACTGAGCTCCACTTAAGCAAAGCTGATTTATGTTTCGCCCCAAAAAGTGTCAACTGCTCGGCCCAGTGGCTTCCATTCGGGTGTCAGCTGGCTGCAATTTGAACTGAATCGTTGACCAAATTGATAAGTTAAGGCGAGGTAGACAGAGAGAGAGAGAGAGAGGGAGATAGAGTGAGAGTGAGAGTGAGAGAAACGCAGACAACACAAACGACAAAGAGATATTCGAGAATTGCTGGCATAACTTTTGTTTTAACCTTTTAAAAGCGACCGCCGCATGTTTTTCCCCTCACCTCTAGACGGGCAGGCAATACGAGACGCGAAGCTGGAGAATGAGTTGGAGATGTAGACGGAGTCACTGTTGGGGCCTTCTGGCTGCTGCCGCCGCAGTTGTTGCTGTTGTTGTTGTTGTTATTGTCATTTACAAGCATAAACGTCCATGACCCTTTGGCCTGTCTCACAGCGAGAAACAGCGCCAGAGACTGGGTTAGAGGCAGAGCAACAGATAGAGAGAGGGAGAGACACTACAGAAACAGAAACAAAATCAAAACAAAAAGCAAATTGAAAGACAAAAAAATCACAGCTGTTGACATAAAGTTTCAGTTTGAGTTTTTGCTGAGTTCATTAAAAGCCACTGAGAGCTGGTGAAATATGAGGGGGGGTGGGTGATAGGACGAGGCATTGATTTGACAATTGAACAGGTTCGTCAATAAATAAGAGAGGGAGAGCGAGTGGGTTGCTATAGAGATTACACGACTAAGGGATGCTCAGCAACACGAGCTGCTTTTAAACTGTAAAATATATAAACAGAATGTATATATAAAATATAAAATATATATAAATATATTTATTTATGCTTTTATCTGTTTAACCGCAGCCCTTTCCTGTTTGGCATCAGTCAAATTGAAAGCCGATTTCAATTAAAACGCAGACATTTCCTGTAGCAGCGCCATATAAGAGCCAAGAGCATGAAAAGACGTGCTTAACAAATAATAATAATTATTAATACTATTATGATTGCAAATGTTTTATTCTGTTAGACAATGCAAAGCGTTGTCAGCACGTGCGTGTAGGTGTCATTGCCTATAGAGCGAGATAGACATACAAATAGATAGACCAATACAGAGTGAGTGAGAGAGCAGAAGAGGCTTGTGAATCAGTGGCAAATTAGCGTGATTCCAATAAACTCAACACTCGATTTTGCTGACTCAATAATAAAGTTCGAAAGTTGTTGAGTGAATCACTTCGATAGACGTAAAGTTGAAACGTTTAGACGCATTTGATAACATGATATTAGCCAGCAGCTTATTGGCCTTTGGATATTTCTACTTTTCTGTTGATTTTCGCTCAACTTAAGTTTATTTTCTATTTCTCATCTCTCTCTTTCTCTCTTCTTTTTGCAGCACAAATTGTCGGGTGAATGTCGGGCTGATTTCATAATAAAACGCAAATAGCTAAAGAATCACTTCTCGCTCGGCAACGATTTGAGCCAAACTGACGCAATTCAATTTGCCAGATACAGAGAGAGCTACAGAGGCGACCGCAAGCTCATAAATTGAGATTAAGCAAGAGCACACTGGTGGAGGCTGCAGAGTGCCACAGCCACAGTCAGAGCCAACAGAGTGGAAGGGGAGCAGAAGAAGGAAAAAAACATAACAAATCAATCACAGAGCGTGCTCTCGACGCTCCACACAATTTGCATGAGCCAAAGCATTAGCCAACAGCAGCAGCCGCACCAGCTCAGCCGCAGCCACAGCCAGAGTCGCAGCCAAAGTGGGAGCCACAATCAGAGCCAGAGCCAAAGCCAAAGCCAGACCCAGACCCAGAGCCAGAGCCAGGGTAAGCGTCGTTCGGGTGGCATTTTATGGCAACTGCGCCATCAGCTGCACAGGCGTAGCACAAGGAAAATGAAAACAATTTCATGATACTACAAGTGGTCCGAATCGGTGCTATTGAACTATCTGAAAATGCCATCGACGCCGTACGATCTGGTGCAGGACGATCAGGACTTGCGCGTGCCGCTGCATGCCGAGCAGGCGTTCTTCCATGGCATCACATTTCAGGCCAAGGTAAGTCGAAGATGAGAAATGAAATTATTTTAAATATAAATACTATGGATAAAGAAGTTTCAGTTTGCATCCCAAGCTGAGTTTTGGCAAAGTTTCCATTTCCATTTTCTAGTATTTTCCCATTTCAGTTAATTCTAACTATAAACTTATAATATATAATATATTATTGGGACATATTCTGAAAGAAGATATTTCAGTTTACATCTCAAACTGAGTTTTGACTAAGTTTACATTTCCATTTTCTAAATAATATATACATTATATTATTGGGACATATTCTGAAAGAACATATTTCAGTTGACATCTCAAGCTGAGTTCGGACTAAGTTTACATTTTCTAGTACTTTCCCATTTAAGACAATTCTAACTAAAAATCTATCTTAGCAATCCTATGAATCATTTAACCATTTGCTCACATTTCAGTGACTAATCTCATATTTAGACAACCATCATTATTTTATAGTCTTCTCGGTATGCGAAACGCTCATGCCGCATACTAATTCCCAAATGGTTCTGGCATACGCAAAGCAATTTCGTCGGCTTTGTCTTTCAAGTTGTCTTAGCTGAAGGAAGAGGTGTGTCTACCCTCGCATAGTGTGTGTGCTTGAGCAGCAGCTCCATTTCTCTTATCCGTTTGGCAGCCTCGTAATTGGCATATCCATTGGCCATAGCCGAACCGAAGCCGTATATTTACTTAAATTTACTAATATTTGTAGTTTTTCTACTCTTTGGCAATTATTTTCATATCATTGTTGCAAACGTGGCCAAACACACACAAACTCAAACAGAAATTATTTACAATTTTTTAAATGCAATTATATATATTTTTGCAATTGAATTGAGGCAGCTTTGTTGTTGAGGTTGTTGCTGACGGAAGCATCGGTTACATGAATATCCATCCCCTTCCCCATATATGTATGTGTATATTTATATGGGAAGTTTTTATACACTGCTAACAATGGGTGAAAGGGGTATATTAGGGGGGTGTGTGAAGTGCATGCTCGTTTGATGAATTTGCACTTTGTAAGACTCATTAGAGTGAAGGTCTTTGCTGCTACTTTTTGTTGTATTGTTAATAGTTATAATCTATATAAGTCAATTCTATATACATATATACCCCATAGGTTAGCTTTGTTGAGTAAACCGATTCATGGCTTGTCGTTTTGTATTTTGTGTTCTTTTTTTACACAAATCTCAGAATCGAATTGACATAAATAGAATGTTTACTTTTGCCCCACCCTGTATCATAGCTATCCAAAGTAAATTTCAACTAAACCCTCTTGCAGAGTGGCTCTTATATATCTAATACAAATATCATAGACAAATTGAACGAGCATGCTGCAGTCGCTTATGCCTGACTTAACATTTTGACTTGTTTTGTTTTGACTTCGCTTTTTGTTTTGTTTTTTGAGCATTCAGCAAGTTAGTCAACTGTCACATGGCCAGACATGTTGTTGTTGCTGTTGTTGTTATTTGTGTTGAGAGGGGGAAAATGATAAACAAATTTCCATTTTGTGTGCGTGTGTGTGTGTGTGTGTGTGTGTGTATTTGTGTATGCGTTTACTCGCATTCAATTATTCAACAACGCATGGCGAGCATTTGTTTAGTTCTTTTTTCTCTTTTTTTTTTTTTGGCTGTATTTTTATATATTTGTTGTTGTTTATTATTTTTGTGCAATGTGTGGAAATTGTTTGCGTGCCAAGCTCATATTCTATATGTGTATACATACATATAAAAGTGTATGTGTATCTGCCTAAGTACAGTTGTTATTTTTATGCTTTGGTCAGTTGAAGCTTTTTGATTTTGATTTGATTTGATTAGCTCGCGATGGCTGTTAAGTGCGAAGCCAATGACCCTTAGATACACATATGTATATTTGGCTAGTTACTAGTTGGCCATGTTTCCCAGAGGCTCACGAATTGTTGCTGCTGGAGTGCATTGAGCTTTGACTTTGTCGACTCAATGGCATCTCTTTTTTTGTTTGCTTTTGTTTTTGTGTTGATGCCACACTTTGTATGCAAAGCGCTTGACATTAGTCGGCAGCATTGAGACAGCCCAAGTCTCTGTGAAAAACATTGCACTTGGATTTGTTGCTGGTGCAGTTGCAGTTGCAATTAAATGCACTCAGTTGCAGAGGCGAATTGCCATGGAGCAGCGCTAAGACCCACGCTAACAGCAAACAGCCCAAAACAATTTGCATTGGCGTGGAGGCGCTGGCGGCGGGGGCGTGGCATGTCTGCCACTGTAGCCCTCACGTATGTGGCATAGGCTCTTTGTGTCGCCATCCACGTGTTGTTTGTTTGCTGTTTGTTGTTGTTGTTGTTGCACGTTGCTATTTGCATTTGCCATAAATGAAAAGCAAGCAAAACACAAAGTTTTGCACTTTTGCGATGCTCGTTTTGCTTTCAGCCGTATACCGTTAGCCCAACTATATATACACAAAGAGGCATATCTGGTATATGATATGCTTGGCTGGCTAACCCAAATAAGATACACACACAACTCGGGCAGATAACCGTTTAAAAGACTGCCTGCAGTGCATACAGCAGCTTGTTCTTTCGTTGCCTTATTTTGGTTTTCATTTTTTGTTTGTTTTTTTTTTTCTGTTTCCGCTGTGTCAGCCCAACTGATTCATCTGCGTCGCAGGCTCAAATAACGAGCGTGAGTCATGAGTCTGTTTGACTCGAGTGTGTGGCTGTCATTGAAGGCATTATTTATGAGAGGTATCGGACAGGACGCCACTTATAAATATATTTATGCCACAGCCTGCAAATCTTGCTCTCACACAAATCTCGCCATCGCCAGCCTCTAACTTTGCCTGCGCTGACTTTTGCTTGCTTAGATTAATTGAATTTCACGCTTTGATTTCGCGCCATAAGAAAATTGGTTAGCTGTTGCCTCTACCACCTCTACCACTGTTGCTGCCTCCTTGTGGGCCATGCCGCATAAATCTTTCAAAAGGTGTATAAATTATTCGCTCTCACGCACTTGGCGCCGTGTTTTTCTTTCGCACTTTTTTTTTCTTTTCTTTTGTAGCTTTTTGTTACTTTGCCCGTTTGGCAACATGACGTATACTTAACTTTTGTTTCGCTGCGATTTCCTGCAAGTTGGCTCTATCAAAAATTTATTGAGCAAGCCCTCAAGTTCGATTCGATTTATGTTTCCGCACACAGTTTCCGTTATTTTGACGCGCTTTTCCACACTCAGCTCATCAATTATTTAAGTTGAGGTTCTGTCATAGATGTTTCCCCTGACTACGTTGCCTCAGCGCCTGTTTGCCTCCTTGCCTCTTTGCCTCTTTGTTTTATTTATGCCCTGATGTGTGCGTGGGCAGCTAAATTCACAGTTTATTTCTACACTAACCCAAAATATCATTTAAATTTGACAATATTTTGACTCGAAATGAAAAATATACTGCTCTTGATATACTTCTATGTGTATACGCACCTTAGCTGAATGCCTTTAGGCTTCGATCCGTAATCAATTTCCTGCAATTTCCATAAAATTTTCGAGCTTTATGCTGATGATATTTTGAATACAGACATGAACATAAATCCAATTGAATGATTTGCCACCCGCCGCCTTAAACAATTTGCCTTTTCTCTGTTTTTTTATTAGTTTGCCATCTTACAAAACTCTCGTTGTTATTTATGAAAATTTTCGGTTTATGTATTTAGGCATTATTATTTTCTGTTGCAAAATTAATTATTCGTTATTAAGGTGAAGGTGAGGTGAGGTATTTGATCCAATTCCGCTGCAAAGGCAAACGATGAACATCTCAAGACTATGAACATTTCAAGAATATACAATATTCTTTATATATAGACACATAAAAAATATGGCGCATAAAGAAAAATATTGAAAAACATATAAAAAGCGAGCACAGAGTCTGCGGTCCACGTGCTGCCTGTCTCTCTCACTGTATGTGTGTGTGTGTGTGTGTGTGTGTAATTTTTCACATTTGTTGTGTTTACCCATTTTCCATTCGGTGTGTTCGTACGCAAAATTATGAATTTTCATATGGATCGTCGGTGGCGTATACGCAATGTTTCCGCTCTGCTGCTACGGCTGTTTCTGTTGTTGCTTTTTGTTTTGTTTATCTAAGTGGCACATGCAGCTTCTGCTCGTTTGTTTTCAGGCCAACAAGGGACGGTGGGAGCACCGGCCAAGAAAACCGCCTCTTCATATATCAATTTCAATTATCTGCCCTCGGTGCTGGTTTGAGTCGGTGCCAAAAACCCATTTTTGCTATATAAATTATTGGTTGAGCGTCGAAAAGGACAAAACCCGAAAAGGATTATGCGGCGTGCAATTGGGTCCTGCTGCTGGCTTTTATCAGCCACAACTGACACGGCCAGACGACGACCCAGCCAGCAGCAGGACACGAGGAGGCGTGAAAAATGAGTCATAAAATGCAAATAAAATCTCAAGTGTCCTTTTTGGAGCAAGAGCGACAGACTCTTGTGGGCTTTGTATATGTCACTGTCAGGATTGCTTTTCAGTTTTGGCTTTGTGCAGACTTGAAGACGCTTTAAAAATTTAATATTTGCCATTGCCGCAAGACAACGAAAATGATTTCGTTCACGTGTTTGCTTCACCTTTTCCAACAAAGTTCAATCTGCTCGTTAAGTCTGCGAGCTAAACATTTTGCTATTTTCCATACAGTCAGCTAGATTTTCCGGCAACAGTTTTCAGTCATTGGCATTGCGCCATCATTTTGTGAATCTGTTTAGATTTCGTCTGGTCGACATGGCAAAAATGAAATGAAATGAAATGAACAACTTTTGCTGCATTTACCCGCTGCACTATTAAAACAACAATGCCCCTGGCCAGCCTCTCCCTTCTCCTGATTCTCCTGCTATAAACAAACACAACATACTGAATATTATTGTTTTATTATGAATCTATATATATATCTGTTTCTGACCCTGCCACTGCCTGTGCCTCTGGCTCTGGCTATATTTTTAATGTTGTGGCAAATGCGAACGCATTTAATTTTATCTCTGTTGTCTTTTGGCTCAGGCCACATAAAAAGTTCAATAAAAACAATAATAATAGCCTATAAAATATGTATATCTGCTTCGATTTGGCGCACATTTCACAGGATAATCTGCCTCGGCCTGCGACTTGGCCTAGAGCATCTCATTTTCATATTGATTGCAAATTATTAGCTTAATATGTTTATGGCTGTGTTCTGTGCTCAGGTGGCTGTCCTAGTCCAATGCCCAACGAGTAGTTATTGTAGATAAATAGAATTTTATTGCAGCCTGCCACGCCCCTGCGTGTTTATGCCCCTCTCAGTTTAGCTTCACTCCTGCTGAAGTCTTTCAGTGATTTCTCATGTTTGGCTGAGCAGATGTCTGCTGATGTTTAATGTGTGTCAAGTGCGTTTTTAATGCTGGTCGTCAGGGTTTAAGTGCCCATTAGTGGTTCGCTGTGGAGCACATATACTCAATATTTGTATATATGGAGCTGGGGTTGTTCCATTCTGACTCAACTGAGTCACTCGATTGGCATTGCTCAATGGGGCATGAATGCGGCAAATGCTCTACTATGCTCATTTATTATCTACTTATTACACAATTTGCAGTCGAATGTTGTTGCTGCTGTTGTTGCCACACAAATTGGCTGGCCATTTCGCAATTGGAAGCAATCGCTTTTCACCTGGCGCAGCTGCAGCTCATATACATGTGCATTTCCAATGAGTCAGCCAAAATAAAACGAGCCAAAACAGGCAGTCAGTGGCGCAGGCGCATTAAACCACAACGGTGGCTACAGCTCTCACCCACTTTGGACTGCTGCTCTTCCAGTTTGGCAAATGGGTAACGCACGCAAATTGTGTTGCTGCTGCTGCTGCTGCTGCTGTTGGTGTCTAGCGAAGCGCAGCATTGCGGAAGTTGCAACGGCAGCTGCTGCACGTTTGCTCATATGTGGCACACCAACTCCCAACTGTCCCGACCCTTTGCTTGTCTGTTTGCCTGCCAATGGTCGCTGACAGCTGCCTTTGGCAATATTTGGGCTTGGCCCTGGCCAAATTGTCAATAAAACAGCACAGCGCTGAGAGAAACAACACCAATTTGGGCTAACCGAAGTGCACACACCCTCAATGGATCCTGCTGGTGACAGATGTTAGAAGTAGCTGAAAATTGAACAATCGATCGGAAGACATTTCAAAAACTTTAATAGCGATCAGATAAATTAAAGGCATACAAGTGTTAAATGACTTCATAGTACTTTCAATATGAAACTGAAGCGAGACTTGAATAAGTCTTAGTTTATTTATATCTAAGATTCAGCTGCAGATATTTTAACACCTTTTTCAGTCTTGTTATTTGCACTTAACTGTAATTACTATAAGATTTGACAGTCTGTTGTCTGAGATGATGTCTAAGATACAGTTTATTGTCCAAAACGGGCTTTAGATTTGCTAAAACCTTTTATGGTCTACGACCTGGTGCTTTCCAGCTAACATGATTCATTACTTGCTTCATTACTTGCTTTATACACTATCTCCTTTTCTACATCTAACAGGTTTTTCTTACACAAGACATTCTAAGACCTATAATAGTCTGAGACTTGAGTCTGAGTCTGAGACTCCAGTTAACTAGATTTAGTAGTGGCTTAAGACTTATCTGAGATTTGCATTCAAAGCTTCTTTTTGTACCCAGGATTTTCTTGTTGTAGCTAAATTCTATTTCAATTCTACGTTCTAAGAACTTTTCTACTCTAATTTCCTTTATGCATCTTAATTTTTGATGAAACTCTCTCTGTCAGCATTAGAACTTTTAGTTCCACTTTACGTGAAATTTCCTTCCTTCCTTTGCAACTCGCTTCTGCTACTTCACCTCATACCTTAACCAAATGCTATAAATAATCAAGACTTTTCTGTGCTACCTACTTCGCTTAATCTTCTCATGCCCTTTGTTTGAATATCAGAGGCAAAAACAAAAACAATTGTTGCAGCAAATAAAACTAGCAATTTTTTTCGTTTTTTTTTTTCAGTCTTTTGAATAATGACAAGAATCGATTGTCTGCAATCTTTTTATGCCAATTTTGTGCAGGCGCAAATCTTAAAGGGTAGCTGCAAAAATAGCTCGTTAACTGCCGCTCACGTTTCAGCCAAGAGATAGAAGAAAAAAATTGAAAAAAACCAAACAAAAATAGTACAAATAAGAAGAAAAATTGAAAATTATCTGTGATGCCGTCATCAAAGCGGCAAGCGCAGAGCTCCCAGTTTAATCAGTGACAAGCATTGAATGCAATTGAAGTCACTTAGCTATGCAATCTTTCACAGCAGTTGCAGTTGCAGTTGAAGTTGCAGTTGAAGTTGAAGTTGCAGTTGTAGTAGTTGCAGCAACTGGCTGCCACATGCATTTGTTTTTTTGTTTTTGTTGCTTGGCTGTTTCTTATCGGAGCGCACGCTTTGTGGCATTAGCTTTGACTGTCAGCTACTGCTGCAGCAGCTAGCTGTTGTTGCATTTGTTGTCGCTTGGCTGCCACTGTCAAGTGCAATTATGGGGCAGGCATTCACTGCAACTGCAACAGCAACTGCAACACGACCTTTGACACAGCCACCAGGCAGCAGTTAGACTCGCTCCGACTATGGCACTCTTACAATTTAATTAACTATTAAATTTGATGCGTGCAGCTTTTGTGAAAGTCAACTTTTCTCTCTCGCTCTCTATATATGTGACTATTGATGGACTGAAGAAATTTCTCATATGAGCGATGAACTCACTGCTTTAAACAGCTATATTAAACACAGCTGTAAACATGATAAGGGCGCCATGATGGATTACCACATGTGCTAGGATGCTGTATACATGTTTGGATATTCATATATATTTTCCATAATTTATATATGTACTCAAAGAGACACGGACAGCAAAATTAATTGGATTTGGGCAGGCCAAAAATATCAGGCAATATTCATGATGTCATTATTAGCCTTTATATGAATGTATATATATTATATACGTATATATATATATATATATATAATATAAATAACATATATGTATATATACGAGATATTATATAGCTGCTTTGATGACAAACACAAGTCGTTTCGCCGTTGTTTTATTTATATTTATATTTTCAAATTAATTTCAACAACTTTTTTTTTGGCTTTTAGCTACAAAATTTAAATTTAAAGAAGACGCTCGAATTGTTTTTCTAATAAGCGCTTTGGCTGTCAATTATTTGGACATTAGTTAAACACGTATTGTTGTTGTTGCTGTGGTTTTTATTGACATTGCGCCGGGATTAGACACATCTGGGCGCCTTTTCTGGGGGGCACCTCGGCTGCCCCTTCGCCCCCTCGACGGTATTCGCAATTGAATTTATTTGAACTTTTTACGTGGCCAACGAGCAAATGGGCCAACTAATTTGCATGCCGGAGGCCGCATGTGAAGTTAAAAGTTATTGGGCCATAAATAACGCCCGGCCAAATTCTAAACAAACATTTTTCCGACAGTCAAGAAGACTGTGAAAGTTTTCCACTTGATGCTGTCCGTCTGTCCGTCTGTCCCGCTGTCTCTCAGTCTGCCTTGCCTTTTAGTGCTTTGTGTGAAAATTAGCATAAAACGTTTGGCATTTTTTGCCATTTGCTGCTTGCTGCCAATCGTTAAAATGTTAAATGCACAAAAAAATATCGCATGTAGCAGACACAAAAAAAAAAAAAAAAAAACCTAAAACTCAGCTCATAAATGGCCCAATTTTCTTAGAGTTTTTTGCATGCATATTAGGATGTTTCTTCTTCTCTTCACTCCCACCCTCTCAGCAACGCCCACAAATGTGCGGGCTATATTGTGGTGGGTTGTGGCGTGGTGTGGTGTTGCTGTGTTGTGGGCGTGGTTATGGTCTATGCCCGCCTAATTGCTTAATTGAAAGCCAAAGGCAAATTAATATTGTTGTCGATTGGCGCCTAATTGTAAAATATCAAAAGGCAGCGACCCCCAACGACGCGGCGTATACGCAATGTGTTTTCTTCTTCGCCCTGTTTGGACTTTGACCTCTTGCTCTGTGCTATTAGCTGGCAATTAGTTTGCATATTTTCTTAAAAAAATAACAATTTCAATATTTCAGCCAGCTTTTTCTACTACCACCAAATCAGCTAATAATCTTAGGGCATCTTCATGTATGTTTAATCTACAAGCCTTAGAAGCCCTTGAGCTGTTGGGTCGGCGTGTCCTTGGCCATTGATACGTGTGTGCGTGTGTGTGTGTGTGTGTGTGTGTGTGTGTGTGTGTGTGTGTGTGTGTGTGTGTTCTGTGCTTCAATTTTGTGCTGCGGTTTTCATATATTTGTCGGCATCTATATTTACATTTTTGGCAAATTTTTAATTAAAACACATTTTGTCAGCTGTCGCTTAAAGCTGAAACTTTTGCACGCTAAGCTGCGCACCAAATGTTTTCACAGTTGCCCCACATAATTGGCTAATCATGTTGGCTGGCGGGTTGGTTGGTCGGCTGGATGGTTGGTCGGCGTGGCGAGGCTTGGTGTGGGTTGGGTTAGCACTTGAAAATGATTATGCAAACACCCACTCAAACACACACACACACACATACAGATACACACTCACTTGTCGGCTGGGCGAAGGACCACTAACCGGCGCAACTGTGTGTTGGCCATGTTTTGGCCTCAGGTCCTCTTGTTTTGTCCGTTTTTTAGTGTTTTCTCAGTTGGCTAAATTAAAATTCTGACTTTAGCACTTGTAGAGCCCAAAATAACACTTGCAATGCGCCCTCTTGCTCAACGTCTCTGCCGCTCGTTCACTTTCTGTTTTTTTTTAATGAGCTAAGCACACGCCTTTAGGCCAATCTTTCTTGGCCTTAGCCGTGGCCAAGTTGCGCTAGTCTTTCGCTATCTGCCTGGGCACTTCATTGTTTGCCATTAGTTTGTCAAGCTGTCGCCTGCTTGGGATAATATCTTGGCAGTACACGCCCCCTCCTTCCACTCCCTTTCCCTCCCTCTTGCTCTACCCTTTCGCTAGCTGCTTATCTTTTGCTTTATTTGTCTGGCTTTTGTTTTGGGGACTCTGGCCAGTGCCTGAATGAAAATAATGAAGCACATTTAAATGGCACTTGCCAAGGCAGCATAATGAGTGCCAACAGCTTGGCATATAGAGCACAGTGGTTAAAGCTACCCTCACCCCACCACACCCACTCACACACACAAAAGGACAACTGTCTCCTTTGTGCGCCTTTTAATTATTCAAATTTATTTGTCAGCACAATGTGTGCCAAAGTCTTGATGTATTAAAGCGAGTGTGCGTGTAGCATGTGTGGGTGGGTGAGTGGTGCGCGGTGCGTGGTGCTTGGCATGTGTGTAGGCAGCTGTTGCCGCCGCCATCGAAGTCGAGTGAAACCACAGCGAAACTTTTTAATGAGTTTCGATTCATTGCTCACGCAGTCGCACGCATCTCCCTACAGGACACTCAGGCACAGCTTGCAGCCAGCTGGAGATCTAGAGCAACAATGGGAGGAACTTGTCTGCCATTTATTAATTAAGTTTGCTTAAGCGTGCAGCCCCGCAATTGCTTCGACTCCTGCGACTGCCGAAGCAGAAGCAGAAGGCGAAGGCGAAGCCGAAGCCACTTGTCGCTGTTAGATTCTGTTTGCTCTGCCTAAGCAAAGGCAAATAATACGTTGCTCTGATCTCTATGCCAGGGCAAACAGAAAAAACTACGAGCCATTCATCCTTTCGGCCATACCTTTTGCCTTCGTGCCCTGGCACCTAGGCAACTTTTGCTTAACCTTCAGCAAAGTTTCTTGCACGTGGCTTTAATTGCTTTTGGACTGGTGCTTTGGTCTGGCCTGGTCTGGTCTCTGCTATCTGCGCCCTGGGGCGTGGCATTTCTTTGATTAAAATTGCTTTTGATTAGTTAAATGAGTTGAGTGCGGTTGAGAGAATTCCATTTGTAAAGTCAATAAGCGCCGCTGGCCACAAACCTATCGCTGCAGTCCATAAAAATGCCAAGCACACACAGCCAAAGCGAGGGAGAGAGCATGAGGATGGGGAGTAGCTTGGCCAAGAGCTTGGCCATTGGAAGATTTCGTACACGTTTTTGGTCTCGGAGACCCTCTGCCAAAACATGTCAAGTGCACTGCAGTCATGTGTGTGGAAATTGCACAGGAAGCACTCGAAATGAGGCAGGTCGTAGGCCAAAAGGACAAGACTCAAAGTGCTTGTAAGCCAAGTGCTTAAAACAGAAGAAGCTGCAGAAGCAGCAGAAGCAGCACAGGCATTGGCCAAGTCAGGCCAAGGCTTGCCGTTGTTGAAATATTGCGTATACGCCACGCTAGCCGGCTGGCTTTTTACTTGGCCCGCCACATAAATCACATTTGATGTCTTACAAATGAAATTTCTAAAATAAGAAGAATTATTTCTGACGCAGCAAAAACTCACATTAAATTTTATTTAAATGACAACAACAACAACAAAATGTTGGATATATGCGTGGACCGCAGCAGCACGAAGAACACGAAGGTGACATACAAAGGGGGGCGTGCCTGTCGTGTCAACAGTCGCTCAATGGCACAAGACATAAATAAATAATAACCAACAGCAACGCGAATCTGAAGAATTTTCGCAGCAGCAGCAGCAGCAGCAATCGCATGAGCTTTACTTTATTTAGATTTTCCATATTCCAAAACATAATTTTGCTGAATATTTGCTTATGTTTATATATGTATACATATATTTTATATAAATACAAATAGACGCGTGTAGCTGGTGGTAAAAGGCGGACAGCACACGGTGCGTATTAGTGATGTCTGAAGTGACAGGAAAATGTGTGTGGTGAAAGAGAAACGTTTCCGGGTGGGCTTAATATCGCACATGGTATGGCAGGTGAAATGAGATTAAGGTAACTCGGAGCTGTTTTGGGGATAAGAAAACAGAAACTGAATTTGTCTTTAACAGAGCTGACGGGAGGAAGGGAATGGGGAATATGTAAGCGAAGCATATTCATGATAAGTTCAATGGTTAGGTTGTACAATTATATTGTTGATAGTTAGCTTGATTATTGATATTAAATAAATCTCTTTTTCAAAAAACTTCTTTCAAAAGTCTTAGCTTTACTCACTTTTCATTTAATAAAATTCAAGGTTTTAATTGACATCTTTCAAAATAAAAGGCAATCTCTTACTGCGCTTCAATCAAATTATTCTGTCTAGATATTGATTCATTCATTTGCCAAGCCAAAATATATAAAACAATATTAAAAAAATAAAAATAAAAATAGCTATTATTTAATTAAGCACTCAAGCTGTTTGAAGTGTCTTTCAGCCGAGCAGCAATTAAGATAAATGTCAGCTTGGCACAAATGTAAAGTAACATTTTAATCAATTTTATCAATTAAAACAGACTGGACATAAAATTTGTAAATGTTCGAAGTGAGATGGAGATAGAGAGCGAGAGAGAGAAAGAGCGAGACAGACAATGACAAGGAAAAGCGAGAGCGCCAACAAGGGTAGCGTTTCCCTCCAACATAGATTGACAAAATTTAATTAAAAAACTGCCAGCGTTAAGGGAAACTGGCATTTCAGTAGCTTTTAAGCAATTTAGTTCATGTTGCCGAACAATTGAATTAGTAGCAAAACTTTGTAGCTGCACTTTGAGAAGTGGCAAGTGAAACGGAAGCCAAAACCGAAACCGAAGCCGAAACCCAAACCGAAACCGAAACCGAAACTGAAATTGAAACACACAAAATAGTTAAATGTGTGCTGGAATTGGCGGCCAGTGTTGGTAAGTGCAATGCAATTTGCTGAGAATTTCGCATAAACAATTGGAAAATAATGAACCATTTGCGCTGTGACTCACAGCGTGCGGTATGTGCAATAAATAATTAATGATCGGTGGCAGCCGCACCAGCAGCAATAAACATTCAACGAATCAACAAATCAGCAACCAATCAACAACATTAACAATAACGAGTATAAACAATGCCAGCAATGCATGGCACAAATGCATTCATTGTGAATTCGCCAATTCGTTTAGGCAAACACCTTGACATTGACTTTGCCCCACAAGTACGACCAGATCAGTGCAGCTAAAAAAGTGCGCATTGAACGGGAAAAACTTAATTGTTGAAATGTCCTTATTAGGCATAAATAAACACGCACACACACACGCACACACACTATTCCACTGGCATAGTTATTGTGCGTAGCTGCCAATCAGCAAATTGCTTTAATTTTGTGCGAAAGTCGAGCGCTAGTTTTTTGTTTGTTGCCATTGCCATTGTGCGGCAGCTGCAAGCTCACAAATTGCTATATAATGTGCGTGGCCTCGTTTGGGCTTTTCGATTTTTCTCCATTTTCCTCATTTGTGCGCTAGCCCGCTTACGATTTTCACTGCGCGAAAGTCGACAGCGCACACATCACTCATACGCCGCATTGTCGCTGTGTGACATATGTATGCATATTCTACTTTTTCTACTTTTTGTTCGGCTATTTGTCTAACTGTTCGGTGACCACGCCCATTTTGTTATTAAAATTTCAATGCCAGTGCGTTGCGTGACATTAAACGTGGCCTCAACTTCTTATGCTCGACACTTTTTTATGGCCCAAACAAATGTTGAATTGTGTCCAACATTTCCGGCCGCACGTGTCGCCACAGGGCGTGTCGTCTATCGATTGCCATTAAAAATATAGATATAAAAGAAAAAGTTTTCCATTTAATTTAAGGGACTATACATAATTTAGCACATTATGAAACACATTCGCCGACAATGAACTGTAAGAATGTCAGCGTCAAGTTTTGTGTGCAAAACTTTTGATAAGCCAAAAGGCTAAAAAATCGCTTTTGCAACGCTTTGACGCAGATATATGACCACAGCTTTTCGCGCCTCTTTGTTGGAGGAACACTTCAATGGGCCATTTGTATTGAGCCTGAAACTCCAGCAGCAACCTTAGCTGCTGTCAATTTTTCTTTTTGTTTTGATGGAATACCCGCTGTATTTCACCATTTCTCTGCAGCTATCTTATTCCCACCTCTCTCACTCCCCCTCTTAGTGGCTGTCAGCCATTTGTCATAGATTTTGGTTGCTCAAACTTTCTTTCTCTGACTCGCTCGCTGAGTTGTTCGAGTCAATCACAATTAATTGCGCTCTGAGTGCAAATACATGCATAGCATGCCAATCTATGCTGGGCCATTAGAATGTAGCAGTGCACGCAGCATGCCACGTGGCTTGAGGCAAATCTGATTGCATATTGCTCATACGCAGCGTGCGCCAACCGTCGCTCACTTAACATATTCATGTGGGTAATCTGCATAGTTATGCCATGCATTTCTATGAGAGAGTCTGTGTGTGTGAGTGTGTGAGTGTGGGTGAGCTGTGTTAACAGGCCGATTGGCTTAGCTGCACGTGTCCTGTATGCATTATCCTGCTGCCAGCTTGGCAATCTTGCCATCTTGCCACTGTTGCACTCTTCTCGCCTCAGACGTATGCCAACTGCCGATTGTAATTATATTTACTGTAGCCAGCCATAATGCAGCTGCAGTCTTTGTTCCATTTAAGCACCGACCAGCAGCAGAGTTGCTGTCTAATCAGAAAAAAAAGAGTGGAAACTGTTTGCTTTCGTTTTAGTCCAAATGAGTTTTGCACTTGTTCTTGCGGCTTGCAACTAGTTGAAATTGAATATAATTAGAGCTTGGCTTTTGCCAGTTGCTCCTGCTCCTCCCCTTTGGGGTTCTTATCTCAAATTGCATGAAATTACTTCATCTACGGCGATGAGCTCTCACGTCTGTCACGCCGGATGCCGTCATTTAGGCTATGAGCCCGAGCTAAGCAATCGTCTGCTGGCAGCCACAAACCGTTTGTCGCTGCGTTTGAGTGTTAAATGTGGCAAAATTTCACTAACGCCTTTAAGCGCAACAAAGTGAAATGCGGGCCTAGATAACTAGAGAGTGAGAGGGAGACTTTGAGCAGAGATCAGCCAACAGCCGCAGTCGCAGCATCAAATCTCAGTTTGTCATGTTCAAAATGAGGGGAGGCAGGAGAGGCAGGGGATGGGAGTGGAGGCCCAAGTCAGACTAAAGGAAATTGGCATCAAGACGCACGCAGCTACAACAGATGCGGCCAATGCTGCTGCCAATGGGCCTAACAACTTGTACATGGCCATATTTGAGTTTTGCAATTGCCAACATTTGGCGCTGGCTTTGATGACTTTGGCCCGACAGTCTCTCAGTCTCTCAGCTTGTCTGTCTGCCTGGCTGTCTGTCTGCCAGTCTGTCTGTCTGTCTGTCTGTTTGGCGATCGAGTGCGTCTGTGTGTTCTCAGGCATCAATGGTCATCACATTGGCTTTGACTCTGCGTCTCGTGGCCAAGCCTTGATTTTTTTTTTGTTTTGCTTTTGGCCTGCTGTGTTTTTTCATTAAACAGCGACAAGTTCCAGCGAACACTCGGCCAACTGAAACGGCGGCTATTTGCACTAGCTGGCTAGCTGTTGTTTTTCTTCCTTCAGTTACTGCTGCTGCTGCTGCTGCTGTCTCTTGGCCTGCCTGCTGAATTTATTGCAATGCATTTTCCCATTTACGTCACGCAGGTATTCGCAATCTTAACGCTTTAGTCAGCCAACACAGCCAGAGAGACACGAGAAAGCAAAGCATGGCCAATGTGTTGGAAAATGTCAAAATATATATATCTAACAAAGCTGGCTAATAATACATTTCGTATAGCTGGTAAAGTCAACAAACTGCTTTAAAGCTGCCCATGACATTGCTTTAAGACTTGTGGAAAACTTTGCCTTAAGCCAATAATATCTTAGATGGCTTTTCTATTGATTAAATGATTATTGTTAATTTGACATATAATAAAATCTTTAGCAGATTTGTCGATTGTAAAGGCAGCTACTGTTTGGATTTTTAGCTGCCTTTAAGCTTACTCTTACTTCGTTTTAATACTCGTGGAAACCTTTGTTGTTAGCCAAAAAACCTTATAAATAGCTATTGTTAAATTTTTATTGATTAAGTCGATATTAATAATTGTCCCATATGAAATTACCATAGCTTACAACTTGACTAACTTCTCACACTTTCTTTCCCTTTGCAGGTAAGCTTTGTTATTGACGTCAATTGATATACTTGTCTTGTCCACTTGGTGGGTAAGTTAAGTCCTAGAAAACAGTGCTCCAACATAATTAAGTAGAGTTCATTAAACCCTCTGCCTGGCAACCCACTTTTGACGCAAACAAAAAACAGAAAAGTGGAAACACAACAACCCCAACAGAATAGAACCCCATTGTGAATGAACTCAACCCCTAAAATCGCAACCACAAGCTCGCTTCAATAGGCCGCAACATATTAGGCGGCTCATTACTCAGGCCCGCAACGCCATAAATAAGTGTGACCAGAGCGCAACAATAAAACAATAAAAAGCCACAAAATTCAATTGAAATGATTTTTAATTGAAGCCATTTAAAAATGTTTAGCGCCCGCGTGGGAAATTGAAGCTAGTAAATTTTTTGACAAATTTGTATTGGAATTAGCGGCTCACATTACACGCACACAACAACACAGAGTGCGTGTGTGTGTGTGTGTGTGATTGGGCTGGTGAAGAACGCGGCTGCTGCAGCTGATTAAAATATTAAAGCCGCTAATTAAATGCTTCCGGTCGTTTAGTTTGCCGCGTTGCTCATACGCCCCGTTTGCCACGCAATTTATTTATTTTAATTGATGCTCGCTCTCTCTCTCTCTCTCTCTGTCTTTCTGTTGCCATCTCCCACACGCGCTGGGCCTTTAAAAATTTGCCAGCTTATTGTAGTTGTTGTAATTGGTATTGTTGTTGCTACTGCTGCTCCATCTGCTACTCCTGCTCCTACTGCTGATATCTAAATAATCGCCCTGTGCTAAATTAGACGCCACTTGTTTTGGGCCAACAACTTGTGTGCGCTGCGTCTCTTTGCCTTTGTGTATTGTCGGAGGTGGCACGAGGCACGTGGGCGTGGCAGTGGGCGCCGCTTTCATTGTACTTAGCAATACGTCCATTGTTTGCTTAAGTACTTCAATTGATTTTCTGCTTGTTTATTGTTGTTGGCTACTCAAGTTTTATGCGCTTTGTCGCTTTTTGTATTGCTGCTGTTGCTGCTGCTGCTGCTGCTGCTACAGGCGGTCCTTGTTCAGGACTCTTCAACTTCACTTGGCTGTAGTCCTTTGGTAGCCCAGCTTAAGGCCAGACTGTTTATTGATTTTGACCCACACTCAAGTAGCTAATTTAATTGCTTTATGGCCAGCTTTGACTGTTGTTGAACATTGTTTCTCGAACAAGCCAAGTGCATTGTCCGAGCGAGCTGGGCTTTGATCTAATCATAAGCAACCGCCCACATAGCCGTTATGAGCCACACTGAGCCCCGCATACCGCATACCACATGCCACATGCCACATGCCACATGCCACATCATGTTGCTGCAGCTGCATTTGCATAATGCTTACAAATCGAAAAATTGGCTTCGTCTTTGGAAAAAGATTTGTGGTGGAGAGGGAAAATGTGGGTCAGCTCTGAACAGCAGCCGTGGTTGCTGTGAACTTTTACTTTTCTTAAACTTTTCAGTTTGATTCATAAATTGATATGGGCGTAATACGCTTTATAAATAGATAGAAATATCTATGTAAAAGAAATGTGTGGATGCATTGAACCTTGTCTAAGAGCTAATAAAACTTGACACCAGCTATTGTGCTGGGCGCAGCTAATGAAGTCCACAGACAGCCAGCGAAAGTTTCCAACAAAGAACAAACGAAGAATGCAATGCATACAATTAAAACCAACTCCAAGTCTGTGAGTGAGTGTGTGTGTGTGTGTGTGCTTGTGTTTGTGTTTGTGTTACTTTTATGATTGCTTATCGCTATAGGCGTTGGTATTCTTTCCTCTAGCTCGTATCGCTTATTACTATTATGTGAAGTCGTAATTGTTATGTACGTCTGCTGTCCATAAGTGTGTCAGTTCGCATTGGAGTCTCACTTTCGTCAAGCCGGAAATGGCTTATTACGTGCTGTGCTTTGCCGGGATGGGCCGGGCTGGGTTGGGTTGGTTCAACAAAGACTTTGGCTCGAAGTCAATCAAAGCGGCAAATTGCTGCAAACCTGTTGCAGCCTATGCAAATGTGGCAAAGCTGAGGATTAGACCGAATGAGGTGAGGTGGGCGAGAATTCTGTTAGTTTTATGAGCCAAAAGGTTTGGGTTTTATAGCTCACAAGACAACGAAACTACTGTTGCTGCTGCTGTTAGTGGGAGAAATTCAGAAACATGTCCAACTTTAACTAGTTTAGCACCTGAAGAATTTAGTTGTTGATTCCCGCCAGAACTTAACTGCAAGTTCATCCAGCAAATGGGCAACTTACGGAGGGAGCGCGCAAAGTGTGTTCTGGTGCTGGCCAAGCTGATTTATAGCGCTACTTAACAGCATTTGTTGGCCAGTTAGAGTTGAGCCAAACGCTGTTTGCATCCTGCTGTCTGCTATTCAACTCCAGCTGCAGCGACAACATCAAACTATTGTGTTCTCCTGCTGCTTAGCTGGAAAATAATTGCAGCTGGGCGTAAATGCCAAAACATTTTCAACTGCAATTTGCTGGAGGCGAAATGCAAACTGCGTTTTATGCCCAGGCCACATTTAATGAGCTAACCAATCCGTTGATTTGTGTCTGCTGATTGTTCTTGCCCACTTACTGAAAGTCGAGCTAAGCTGAGCAGCTCAAATAATTGTTTTAAATTAAACGCAGTGCAAAACGCCTAAAGTTATGCACAGCGTAAAAAGTCAGCTGCAAATGGCGGGCGAAACTTTTATGCGCTATCATTAAGTTGGCAGCTCAAATATAATAAAGGAAACAGAGCGAGGCGGAGGCCGTGGGGGCGTGTGGGCGTGGGGGCGTGCTGGTGGCAGGTGGCAGCAGCTTCTGCAGGAAGCCAACTTGCTCTGTTTCGCAACATAGCAAAAACAAGGCACAGGAAGGAAGGAAGGAAGCGCAGCACAAAACTAAACTCAAGATGAAAGCAAAACAAAGCAAGGGCAATGGGCGTGGGCGTGGAACGGTTGTGCGGAGGCGTGGTTGATTATCTGTGGCGGTTGCGTGTGCCAAGCATAGCGGCTGGGTTGCTGGTGGCCATAGAATTAACATTATTAGCGGAAATTCCTCTCCTGTTACTGGGAAATGGAAATGGAGCTAAAGCGGGAGTTGGCTTTGCTGGGGGTGTGGGTGTGGAGGCTGGTGTTGGGTAGGCAGCTCGTGTCACTTTTAACTTTTGCGCTGTTGATTTTCATTTGTTAAATGTTTTGCCGCTGTGCATTCTTTATGACTCAGCACATTAAAGCACGAGTTTTATTAAGCGCCAACCAAATGGTAAACACAATTTTTGCCTGCCTCCAGAAGAGAAGTTTGTTGTCAAGCATTATTTTTATATTGCCCCGAACATAAAACGCATTCACTGCAAATGACAGCAATAAGCTAAATAATATTGAAGATTATGCGTGCCTGCTGCACATTCAATGCCACCGCAAAGTGTTCAATTTAATGTTTCAATAAACAACGTCAAGCACAAAATTCACAGCTCTTATAAAATAATGATCTATTTTCGTTCATTTATGCTTGTGCTGCTTTTTATGTATACGATTTTTCTTTTTGTTAATTAATTACCATGTGTTGATTTTTTATTCGTGCTGCTGTTTTTGCTGTTGTTGTTGCTATGCGACAAGCTTTAAGAGAATAAAGCGCTCTCGTTGCGTTTCGCTGCGCTCTCTTGGCTGTGAAGTTTAATGGCGCCGCCTGAAAGTATGCAGCAAAAAATGTAAAACTCGTTCGCATGGGCAGCACTGGTTAGACTTTTGTTATGCGAATTATGAGACGCCAAGAAAAAAGTTGCAGCAAAACGAATATTTTATACGCTTATCTAAATGCGAGCTGGCTGCAGTCATATCAAGTCTTAAGCTGCCTACTCTTGATCCTGTTAGCACTTGAGCACATTTTCAATTTAAACGTATTATATAAATTGAGTTATTTAACTCGCCGGATATGCTCAACAAAGTTAAAGTACACCCAACTTGCTGGGCAACAATTTGTTGTCCTGCGGCTAAACTGGCGCCAGCCACGTAAAGGGTACAAAAAATGAGAAAAAGCATAAAAACTGTATATATAGACATAAGTACATATATAAGTATGCTTGCATAAAAAATTATGTGTTGAACGCTGTTCAAAATCTGGGCAAACAAATGTTTTACATTGTTGCACAGCAGCTAAAGGCAAGAGCCAGAGACTGAGAGAGAGAGAGAGAGGGAGAGTACGAGAGAGGGCATGAGGAAGCAGAATGAAGAGAATGCTTATATAAAGCTCAATGCTGGCTGCTGTTGCCCATTGGCCAAGCCATTTGCCCTGCAGCGCCATTAGCCGTGACCGAAGCAGCAACAGCAGCAGCAACAACAGCAACAGCAACAGAAACGGAAGCGGAAACCCTAACTGAAACCGAAACCAAATCTAAATCCTTTTTATGCAACGATTTTTCTTTTACATAACATAAAAATCGTTTTTTTTTTTTTTTGGTTTTTTGAATTGTTTTATTTATTTTTGTTTGTTTTCCTTGTGCTGGACGAGACTAAGCTGTTCTAATCTGTTTGCTGTTGCCCGGCGGGTTATCGTGCGCCGCCTACACGTTTGTCTCTTGCCCAACTACCTAAAGCTTCCGCTTTGGCTTTGACTTGGCATTTAATTGCATTATGATATTAGTTCGGCTTTCGGCTGACTTTAGGCAACGTCGACTTGTTGGGCATTATTATTAATGCTGCCTGCAGCTTATCAAATATAAATATGTGAATGATTTTCAACTGACGTCACAGCGCAGCAGACAGACAGCAGCCGTTTGGCAGTTTTTGGCTTTTTGAATGTTCACTTTTGTATATTTCTTTAAAAATGATTTCCATCAAAACGCTAAATGAACGCAAATAAACAAATAAGTCAGAAATAGAATTTCCACTGAAAGAAATTTGGAGAGAAAAGCGAGCAAAGGGCCGCGCTATGAAAACGTGAGTTAAATCATAAAACAAGCCATAGGTAGATCGTTGTATATACATATGTATATATGTATATATGTATATGCATGTATGTATTTGTGTGCCGCTTCGGTCATCTGTAAAATCAATAAAAATAATGCGCCCACAGAATTGTCTTCGTGTCTATTTACTGGCCGAGCGGGTCGTAAAAGGCCAGAGGCCCAACAATTTCAACATTTGTTATTACTTAAATTATGAACTCGGCCCCGGGCATTGCGTTGAGGATTTCATTTGGCTGTAAAAAATGCTCTCCTAATACCGAAGTTGGCCATTTCTACTTGGGCTTTAATCAAAGCAAATGAATTTAAACGAAGCGACGCACAAAGTCCTCCAGCTATTTGCATAGCAGTCGCTGTAGTGAAACGTTTTTTAAGTGAAAAAAGGATGCGAATAGCCATAGATGGCGGAGCATAAAAAAGACGAGTACTAAAAATGTATAGCAACAGCGGGTGGGCGCTGTCTGAGGGGGCGTGACAGCCTGAGGAGCGGAGGGAGAGGCTCTTTTTTTTTTTAAGTTGAGTTGGTTTTTATTTGCGCGAGGATTTGTATAGCTGGAGAGGATAAGCGCTGTATCCGTTATCCTTTGTGTTTGCATGAATTTAATGCAATCTAAATATTTGTGGGAGACTCTTTTGCTGCTTTTGCAACTTCTTTATCTTCAAATGCTGTCAAACAGGGTATTTTTAATTCAAAAGTGAATTTGTACGATACTTGATTATAAATATACAAGTAGTTATATATATATGTGAACAAGTCTCCATTTTTCCCTTTCACTGTCTTTTAGTTTTAATGCAAACTTCTATTGTTTTGACAATTATTTTACTAGTTGCGTTATTCTTCCAACATATCTAGTAAAAGTCCACATTATGCTGAACTACAATATCATCTAACTACCACAGGCACAGCTCGCCTGTAACTTCAAAGCCTTGCAGGGTATTTCATCGCTAACACTCCAACGAAAGTAATTTTTCATGTTTTTTATAGCAGTTGCTTTTCATCTTGGTTGATACCGAAGTGTTGGGAACGCTTTATTTAAATGGATTCAGCTTGGATGGTTTGTGGCGAGAACAAGTAGAAGAACAAGTTGGGGTTTTAATGCAAACTAAATGCAAATTAATACATATTTAAAAACCTTTTGCTGCAAGCACTGTTTGTACAGCAACGGCAACGAGCGCCTGCTAAGTCAGCTACAGAGTTGGATTAAGCTTTAAAAGAAGTAGATAAATTTTAATTTAGAATTGTATTCAAAATACACCGACTTTTAGCAAAATGCTTCGTGATACATACAAATGTAGCCTATAATCTTTAAATGTTAATCGATAGCAGGAAAACCCATCTTAGGGTTCCAAGAATGTAAAAATTCTGAAAGACTTAGCATCTTTAAAATGAGCTTTGCCTATGGTAAACAAATATTTGATTATTGTTCAAATATATCAGATTTTGTAGAAGTTGAAGTCTCATAAATCTAAATAAGTCAGAAAAGTAATAAAATCAAATATAGCTTGCTTGGTCTTTCACTGAATTCTATGTATACTATTTTATCACCTTTAAAGAGGTCAGGGCATATAAATATTGACACTTCAATAGAAATTCTTTGTTTATTTTTACCAGCTTAGTTTCAATCTCACATAAATGATGAATGATTAATGGCATAAATGTTTGTATTTATCTGGCTATAAATAAAGATTTCCATCAATATTTCCATTTCGATTTCCATGTTAATGAACTTATGTGTAAAAACATAATTTCCCCAGCATTATTTCTGACTAACTGGGCGAAAATCTCTTGAAAGCATTTCATATTTGGCAATTTATTATTAATTCTGCCAATATGCCAATATCTATTTTCTATGAATTTTCAACATTTGCTCAGCTATTTTTAGCATGACATCTGGAATCAGGTAATATAGTATAGTAGGCGGCAGGTAACAGGGGGCTGGTTCGCCGTTAATGTGTTGTTGTATCTGGCGCACGCCGTCCCAGTTACGAGCGATCTATATAATTAGAGACAACATCGGCAATACATCAACTGTGTGAGAAAATGCGCAGCAAAATGTAGTTGAACTTTGATATGTTGACAAGGATGCAGAGAGGAAAGGAGAGAGGATTGGGAAGCAGGCAGGCAGAAGCTCAGCTACACTAAGCTAGACCATAAATATTTGCTTTTTATTGCCTGATTTGAGGGCGTGGCTAACATTTTATGCACATTTTTATTGCTGGCAATTGAAGTCTCTTTCCCTCTGCTGTCTCTTTCCCTCTTTCTCTGGCTTCTATTATGGCCATGTCACTTTCATTTAAATTGTTGTTCTCGCTGCAATAAAATGTTCAAATCTAGGTCCATATCTACGCATTCTTCGTCCTTGACGATACGTATAATTTGCGCGTGAAAATTGCAATTTATTTTTCAATATAATTTCTCTGCTCTCCCACTCACCCACTCTCTCTCTCTCTCTCTCTCTCTCTCTCGCTCATTATCTCTCTTCATTTTGTTGTCGCTTTGTGCATGCATTTTGACCATAAATTTGTAGAGGCGGCCATTAAATGTTGGCCCACACGCTCTGCGGCAAGTGCAAGTGGAAAATCTTCAAGAATAGAACAGACAGAGCAGACAGGCCATAAAATGCAATGTGAATTGAAAATGAAATCCATGACGTCAATTTGTTAACAATTGTCGCCTGTGGCCTGATCTGCTTGGGGCCAAAGGGCAGAGGAGCACTGACTACAGATTGCGCATTGTTTCTAGGCTTTAAATTTAGATTATTTGGCAAACTAAAAATAATTAATTGCACGCTGACTGTGTCGAGGCTATTTGGCAACTAGCTGCCAATCGACGCAAAAGTTGGTCGGAATGAATATATATATATATATAAATATATATATATTTCGTAAAGAATGAAATGCACACGAGCTGCAAGATTCAGATACATGCCGAGTGTGTGTCTTTAATCCTAAGTAATATGCCCCAGGGTGTAGTTATAATGTTTTATTGCTTTATTACTTTTTCTTTTTAACAAATATTTATGTTTCCTTTCTCTTTGTAGTTCGTGGGCTGGGAGGAGGTGCCGCGCCCCAATACGAGAGCCGAAATTGTGCAGGCCATGCGTCGCATACGGGTGAGTCAACACATACAACACACCCAAACACACCCAAACAAACGCACACACACACAGACATACATACAGACATTCACACAAATTGAAACCTAAGACCGAGTAACCAAATTTCAAGAGCCCGCATGCACAACTTTTGCCAATCAAAGAAACTTTCGGCGCCCTTTAAGTTCCTTTGCTTTATGCGTGCAGCCTAAAAGCAGGCAACACTTTTTTCTCAGGCTCGGCGCCGCTGTCTCTGTCAATGTCATGTGCTTTGATTACAGCTACAAGCCGCAGTCGCTACAACCGGCAAAAGCTAACGGCATAAAAAGCAAACGTGCCATGGCCAATGTAGCGTTCTTGTTTATCTGCTACGCCCTCACATGCCACACACACCAGCCTCCAGCTGTCCTCGCCTTAGTTAGCTCGTGCGTGTGTTGGCTTAAATATGCCGAGCTGAGGATGTGGGTGATGTGTGTGCGTACATTAGCGTTGTCTGACTTCAATTTAGAAAGCGCTTGATATGGCGCTTGTTATTGTCATGTCGCGGCATTAGCTGCGTGCGTCGAAGCCAGTCAAATGTTAATTGAAAAATTCGGGAATCAGCATAAGCCATACTTAAACAGAAGCCACACAGCAGTTATGCAAATACTTGACATTTATATTGTTATACTTTTCTTTAATATCATTCTCCCTCTCTTTCCCTCTCTCGCAATTTGTAGTACGAGTGCAAAGTGCAAAATCTGAAGAAACGTAAGGTTACAATACAAATATCAGTAAACGGCGTTCGAGTTGTGGTCAAGAAACGTCGTCGAAAAGTAAGTGAACATCCTCAGCTCAATGCTCATCAATCATTTATATGTCAAACTGTCATTTGATGTGTTTGTTTTGTTTGTTGTGTAGAAAAAGAATTGGACCAATGACCCCGAGGAAATCGAGTTGCTCAATCATCCCATCTACAGAATATTTTATGTGTCCCACGACAGCAGCGATCTCAAAATATTCAGCTACATAGCACGCGATGCCAGCACGGATACGTTCAAGTGTTCCGTATTCAAAAGTCACAAAAAGGTAAATTTCATTATTATTATTGTTTACTCAATAAATATTATTTTCGAATAGAATATAGCAATTTGAAATTACTTTATCCATAAACTGCAAAAGTTTTGTGGCTCTGTCCAAAACATGAAAATCTGTAAATTTAATAGTCGGTATGTGACTTACTTTGGTCCCCGCCTCGTTCGCCCCTGCCGCCTGGACCGCTGTCTGTTTGCTCTGTGTGTTTTCTAATTTTAAACACATTTGTACATGACATTTCGACTGTCCTGTTTTCGCAAAATGTGTTCTCATATGCACAAATTTGGCTGGCATCCAGCGACGCCGCATTGCGAGTGAACCTGAAACGCAAACAAGCGGCAAATAAACAAATACATAAGTGCGATTGCCCCAGCAGCATTGCTGGCAGTCTTTAGATGTGCTCTTTGCGGTTGGCTATGGCTATGGCTATGGACATAAAGAATTCCTTATAATCAGATCAAAGTAAGCTGCAAAACTTTTTGCGGCACACATAAATAAAAGTTATTGGCCATAAATGCGAATTGGATCGGGCTTAACCATAACTAAGCCTGGCACACTGCAGTCATTACCATTCATCAGTGTCTAAGAATTTTATATCTTCGCTAAAGATAAATGGCATGAACTGAGACGCAACTATCCATCAGACTGGCCGCCAGGCGTGGCGTTTTATTTCCGCATCTGACGGAGAAAGAAATCGTGAATAGCATTGTGGCCATTCCACTGACAGCGCCCCATCAAGTTTTGACCGCGATTTGCCAAATAAATAGATTGCTTTTACTTTGTAGTCGCCGCAGCAATGCAATGCATTCACTTTGATTTCGACTGCGGTCGACCGCGATGCAATCAAATGAGTAAAGATTTTATGATATCTGCGGTTCGCTTTGGCCTTCAACTTTGCGCTTCAGACAATGTCAAGTTTGTGTCGGCCCTCGGCTGGCATTTCTAATTTGGACACAGTTTTCCAATTAACAAAGTTAAAAACAGAACAGAGCTGAGGATTTCAGAGAGACAGCATGACACAGGCTGTCGAAATGTGTGACAAGTGACATATTAAATTAGGGCCGGGCCCGGAGGCAGGCCAGGAGTCGGTTCACGCGCCGGCCCGGCACGTGTGAAGCATTGCGCATACGCTCCGTGCGTCAGGCCGGTGGGCAGACAGGCGAGCGATCTAATGAACGACAATAAACAAGACGGGAATAGCACAAGCTGCAGCGCAATTGCACTTTGTATTATGGACCTGGATCGTCAAAATAAACATCAGACAAAGTGATGAAAACGCTTGATTTATGGCTAAGCAGCCGTTAGCCACGAAAAATTATAAATGCCAGCACACACAGCACACAGCACAAACACAACAAAAGATGTGAAAAGTTGCCATTGTTTACTTCCGCGAAACACAAAGCAGTGACGTCACACCAGCAGCAAGCAGCAAGCAGCAAGCAGCGCCGCAAGTTGCAAGCGATAATGCGAAATCGCGCATACGCCATGTCAGCCCGCCGACCAGCAGGTCGCCGCCAAAGACCAAAACAAACGCAGCATGTTGCTGCCCAAAAACAAACGACCGTGTTAACAGCTGAGTCGGCACTCAGCGAAAGCTTTTCGCCGAAAAGAAAAACAGAAAAAGCTCTGCGGCGCCGGCTACAGATCGGCGTAGATCTCATTGCGGTCTGCCGCTCAGTTCGCAGTTGCTTTGTCCAGTTCCCACTCGACGGTGCGCCGCTGCAGACGTGTGTTGTATGCCACAAAAGCAAACAGAATTAACTCGATACTGTGTAATTATGCAACATGCAATAGTGTGTGCGTGTGTGTGTGTATCTGTGTGTGTGTGAGTGTAGAGTGCAGTGAAGTGTAAAGCCAGAAATAACTGAAAACATTTATTGGTAGTTAAATAAAAAAAAAACAAAAATAATAATAATAAATAAATAAAAATTTAATTTTCTGCCAGCTGGGAATTATTTATTTGATATTTATAAATATGCGAAAATGTCGCAAGAATTAATTAAATAAATTCAGGCAATGGCATGTCAGAAGCGTTAAGCACAAATATTTTGCCAGACCATAGATCAAACCGGGCAACAACTAAACAGGAAAATCGACGATAAAAATTTGGGAAAATTCAGCAAGCGACAAAAGTGTTTGTCATGGGCCGATGCTGACGCCATCAAGTAGCTGCAAAGCAGCCGGGCCAATCAGTTAAGCAACGACGACAACAAAAACCGAAAGAAAATCAAACTGAAAATGAAAATCAAATGAAAATTGTCAAACAAAAAACTGGAAAATTAATTGCAAGCAAAAATCATAAAACGTGCCGCCTTATATATATATATATATATGTATATAAATGTATATATATATTTATATATATATATTATATAGATCGATGTTGACCTTAGGACTGTTAGCAATCCGAAAGAATAGAATAGTGTATAGTGCGTGCTAAAAGTACCTGCACACAAATCCCAAAAGGCTCGCCCACTGACGCACTTAGCAGCTTGTTTATGTTTACGAGATCTTGGCTAAAAAAATTGGCCATAAAAATGCCGCAATACACTCCATTATTAATAACGCTTTTTCTTTTTCATTTTCATTTTCATTTTAATTTCCATTTCCATTTCCAATTCTAATATTCATCCATCTGCAACTGCCCACGCGGAGGTAGTTAATGTGCCGCGCTCGCCACAGGTAGTCGAGAGAGCATAAATAAATAATATGATGGTCAATCAGGCGCACACACACGTGACAGCTAGAAATATTTATGATACGTTTTTATTTATAATTCTTGGGTGCTTAGGAAAAGCCAAACAGCCAAAAAGCAAAACAAGAATTGGCAAAGAAAAGGGGAAAATCCAATATTGAATCGATTGGAAAAAACATATTATATATTTTAGAGCAAAGAGTTGCCCAAAAGAGGCCAGAATAATAAGCAGCTATATTTATTTATTATTGTAAATGAAATATACTTTGGAAACAATACACTTACATTACAAGCTCGCACACACACACACACACAGACACATAGACACAGATAGCAAATTTGCCTTTGCCTTTGTAATTTGTTGCTTTTGGCGCAAAATGGCGGCCGCAATCGTTGAAATTTTCAATTATTCCGTTGATTTTTGCTCACATTTGCTTTTCTTTTCTTTTATTTTCTTGCGAGATCTCTCTTATTAGTCTTGCTGCCTTTAAACCCGAAATAGATCCATTATTTTAATAGCCTGCTCTAAAGTATTTCGTAAATCGAACAAAAGCGCAAATAGGGGGCGGCTACTTGAAGCTATATTATAAATATATAAACGTGTGTATTTCTGGAGCTGTTTTTCTTTGTGCACCGAGAGAGAGATAGAGGGATAGAGAGGGAGTGAGAGGGGAGGGGAAAATTACAATTTAAGTGCCATGACTAATGAAAAGTTAATTAGTAACAGTAGCAAAGGGAAAATCACGGAAGAATGTACAAGACTGTGAAACCTGTAACAGCAGCAGCAGCAGCAACAGCTGTGGTTGCGGCCATGCCACAGTCACTGCCACTGCCACTGCCACTGCCACTGCCACAGTCGCTGCCACAACTTATGGCCACAGTGCACATGTTGCAGCTGCAGCAATAAAATTCTTGGCAAAAAAAAAAGGAGCAAACGCCGCATTAAGCAGCAGCAAGGGCGGCAGTTGAGCAGCTCCAAAGGGCACGCGGCAGAGATTTACTGTTAAAATTTTCCCTTATGACAGACAAACAAACACAGAAGGAATAAGAAAACAAATAAGCGCTGAGCTTGTTGCCTTTGCAGCAGAAGTGAAATGGAAATTCTAAATCAAATAAATACATAAAAGAAATGCGTTGAACGTTGCTTATGCCATAAATCTTAAAGTAGTTTTCCACGAAGCCAAATCAACTGCAAAATTTTTATTTATTTTAGTTTTCATTGTTGGCGCCGCTGTAACAAAAGCCCAAAAAAAAAAAAAGAGAACAAAAAAAGCAATTCGAATAGAGCAATTCTGAATTTCAAATTCACCTGTGCTCTATTTTGATTTATTTTTTTATAGTTTCTGTTGATTTGATTTATTATTTAGATGTTTGTTGCGTCAGCACAATGCGCACGGATTGACTTGTGTGTGCAGTCAAGCGAATGGACAGGCAGTTAAATAGACAGACAACCAGACAAACAGACAAAAAGAGGGACGGACGGACGTGCAGACAGACGGACATACAACCAGACAATCAATCGACACCTTTGCCACTTCGTTAGACAAATTTGCCGGCACACGCAGCGTATGCGCAATGTTTGCGCTCAGCGTGCGTGCTAAGCGCAAATAGAGTGATATGATTTCAACAGTTGGTTTACTTTATAATTAACTTGCAAACTACAATATATTTATAGTCGACCACACTCTCCACAGCGGTGACTTAAGTGCCGCAGCATTTTGTAATTTGCTTTGAGTACTGCGCATCGGCAGAAACTAATTCTGTCTGCGCCTGTCAGAATAATTCAATTTGATGTCTCCTGTTAATGTCTTGTTAAAATCGTTACTGCCTGCTGGCATTGTTGTTGCCCTGCAAAGTGCTCAATTTGTGGTCAGCAAATGTTCGCAATGATGGACATGCAAAATGAGTCGACTCTTGGCAACAGCCGCCATAGTTCGCCACATATTCAAGCGAAAAATCCCATTGAATGATTGATGGAAAAATCAAAGTATATACAATTCAATTAAAGTTTATGTGAAGAAAGAAAGTAAATGTAGAATTTAGCCAGAAAAGAAACTCTTTCGATGCGTAATCGAGCGTATTTTTAGCCCCAGAGACCTTCGAGCTGTTGTCTCCGTGCCAGTCAAAATGCAGCCAAACAACACATTAGCTGGCGACGAGAGCAGATTCACAGAAATGGGAATTCACTTTAGATTTCAGCGCGCTGACAATGATTAACCCAAACAAAATCCAAATAGATTGACAGTCAGGAATCGAGCCACAGCTGGCAGAAAAACAAATACAAATCAAAATGTAAATGTAAATGTAAATGCAATTGCAATTGCAATTGCAGTTGCAATTGTATATACATGAATGCAAATAAATATACACATTGAAATATGTATCGAAAATAAATAACTAAGAAATATTCAACTACAAATATATAGGCAACAAACAATTGAGAGCTCTGCGGGCAATCGACGAAAATAATTCAATATAAATACTATATATCGCATATACTATATGATATCTTGTGCAAATCAGCTCAGAATCGAAGGGCGAAGAAAATAACAAAAACAAAAAAACATTCGCACTAAAGGTGCGAAAAATAGCAATGTGTGTGAATAACCTGAACCAAGGAGCCAACCCACTCTGCAGACAGCTAAACAATTATGAAATTAATAGCCTCTTAATTGGCGCCGATAATAAGTATTATTGAAAACAAATATTGAGCAGCATTGAACAGCATTGAACCTAGCCGCAGCAGTGTGAAAAGTGCGCGGGTGCGAGAAAAGTCCAACGAAAGTCGTGCGAAAAGTCCAACGAAAGTGTCGACAAGCCAAGTTGGCCAAGTTGTTGTTTTCTGTTTAGGAGACCTTGCTGTTCTTCGGCAAACTTTAGCGAATCAGTGAACGCATGCACGGCTGGCCATGAAGCACGAGAAGAGTTCAGCCATGGCCGCCAATGGTACGCCCCCGCTGAAGCGGGACAAGCAGCGACAGCAGCAGCTGGTGGACTCGGCCAATCCACGCAGTCCCATCACCAAGGCCTTTGACTTCCTGCCCTGGTCACGCAGCCGTAGCCGCAAGCCGGAACCGGAGCCCAGCACAGCAGCAGCTGGCGAGAAGCCCACCGAGGTGCATTACCATCGCAACATCTTTCGCAGCGGCGGCGGCCTTATACGCGACATGCTCGTGGGCGACAAGGACAAGCTGCAGAAGGATAAGCCGCCACAATCTCCCCTCTCGGAGGCCAAGAAGGCGCAGCGCAAACAGAAGCAGCTGTCTCGCAACAAGAGCCTGGACATTCGAGAGCTAATTGGCTGCGTGGACAGCGAGCTGGTGCCGCGCACAAACGCGTTGAGCTCGCCGCAGCCACAGCGTTTCCTTGACGACACCTACATAGACAGCAAGCCACGGCACATACTCTTCAACGACGATGAGAACACTGTGTATCTGATCAAGAAGGAGCAGCCAGTGGCCAAGGCGCATAAGCCGACGCCCACGCACACTGCCCGCGACTGCAATGGCGGAGATGTGCTCAAGGCACGGCTCAAGTTCAAGCGGTTGCCCAGCGACCATTATGCGGCCTCTCCAGAGGCGCTGCGTCGTGCCCAGCAGCTGTATCAGCGCTCCGAGCAGCGTCATCAGCTGCAGCGTCGCAAAAGTCTCAGCGACTCGCATTACGAGCAACAGAGCAGCTCCAGCCTCAGCAGCGGCGGCAGTGGCGTTCAAGCTGCGGCTGCGGCCACGGCGAGCAGCATTATGCTGGAGCGACCGAAGACGGATAAGCCGCGTAAGAAGCTCTCCTTTCGCGAGCCCATCGAGGCGGGCCTCTCGCCCGTGGTCATGGCCATGTCAGCGGCCATGTTAAAGGAGCAGCGGCAGGAGCGACAGCGACGTCGCAGCTCGCCGCTGGAACGCACCAATGTTCAACAAATGGGTCACGGCCTGGACTGTGATAGTGTGTGCAATAATCGAGTAAAGGATGCTATTTACAGTGGCCAAGCTGCCAGTGATCCGGAGGTGGGTACGCCGCGTCACGGGGCGTATGCGTAATTTGCTTTGTTTCGCCGCAGCTGTCGCTGTCAGCCTGAGCTGGCTGGCTGCTTGACTGCGTTAATTGCTAGCTGTGCGGCTTAATATTAATTGCTGTTAACCCTCTCAGCCGACACATGTACACAAATACATATTCACATATTATAGTCCTGTTGCCGTCGCTGATTGCTATGTCTCCCTTTGTCTTTTGCAGTCTCAGGCCATGCGCATTGTGCGCACCGTCGGACAAGCCTTTGAAGTGTGCCACAAATTTAATCTTCATAAGAATTCCCTGGAGCCCAATGACGAACGCTCCGATGTCTCATCGTCGGAGCTGCTGGATGTGGAGCAAATCAGCGAGCAGCAGCTCAGCGAAGATGGAGGCGTTCTAACCAGCGAGACGCCAAAGAAAGGTAAATGCTAAACATATATATATGTGTATATATGTGTGAATGTGTGTGTGTTTGTGAGTGGGAGTGTGTGCATGGCACATGCAATTTTCTCAACAGATAAACCGTCTGATGAACCCTCTCCCTTCACACTGGGTCGTTGTACGTTGCTCAGACTGTGGGCCAATAAATAAATGAAAAGCTGGCGCTGTCGACGCCATCGGCTGCTTCCTGGGGCGCTACGTCGACTGCAATGCGATGCGATGCACGCCACACGATGCTGGCCACTTGTGGGCGGCCCTGGGCCACAGACCGAAAACACCCTGGACAGCAGCTGATTGCATTAGTTTTGCAATTCAGTTTGGCATTTCAATGCAAATTTCTGGTGCTCTTTAATTTTGAATTCCGTTCAATGCGAGTCGCAAATTTGCATTTAAATTGCATTTCGCCAGCAACTGGCAAAAAGTTGAGAGAAAAACGATTTTCCGGCACAAAAATTTGTTGACATTCAAATATGGCATATTTAAAAATTTAACAGAAATTATGAAACAATTAAAAGCAAACGTTAATGGTCCCATAAAATAATTTAATATTTTCATTAGCGAGACAAAAAACCCAGCAGGAATATATGTACATATGTATATATATATGAACATAATGAATATTTATTGATAAATTGAGCCAGCGGCTGGCTGACACTCTGCTGAGGGTTAGGTAATTTCCACGTATTTCTTACATTTTCAATCAACTCAAAGCGGCTTTTCACATTTTTCTCTGCCACTTGACGTCATCAAGCTGAATATATGAAAGGGGCAAAGAAATATTTCAATTCTGTTCGCGTTATTTCGCCGTAAGACGACACAACCAAAAAAAGAAAAGAACATTCTCAGAAATAGCTATAGAATGTAGTCAAGTAGCTTAAAGTAGCTCGGGGTGGGTTGGCTGGCTGCTGCTGGCGTTAACAGGTAACAGGTAGCAGGTAATAGGTAAGACAAAACCGAAACTTTGTCGCCAGGTTACTTGCAGCACACACAAATCACGTGGCTGCCACAAATGCAGGTAGAGCAGCAGCTACATATATATATGTATGTGTGTGTGTAAGTGGAGGCGTTCATTTAGCATTTTGGCATGTCTTTTGCCCGAGTCGTGTGCCAAAAATAATTTATTTACTTTTGTATTTTATATATATATGTTATGTGAAGCAAGCTATATCTCTCTCCCACTCCCACACTCTATCTCTCTCGCTCTTACAGTCTTGTAATTTTGTTAATATTCATATATTTGGTCGCGTCTGTTTGGCTTTTACTAATACATTTATATATATAGGTTTTTCTATGTGTGTGTGTGTGTGTGTGTGTTTTATCTTGACTGCTGTCTTGTGCACAACAGATGCTGCCTTTGTGTGTCTTTGTTGGGAGATTGAGCAATGATAATAGAGAGACAGTTGTAGGGGCAGTTAAGCAAGTTGAATGTCTTACAGAGCTCTACAGCCACAGTAATACTAAACAGGGCATTGTTCAAGCACCGGCTTTAAATTATGCTATGCTTAAAGGCCTTAAGTTACAGCCACAGCATTATCAAATTTGATTGCCTTAGGAGAACTTAAGCATCAATAAAGTTGAGGAAGCCATTCAGCTATGAAGTTATAGATATAAATATTTATTTCTTTCTTTAGCTGTATCTTTCTATTATTTCATTAATTCCGGCAATAACAAAAAATTATCCAAAAATATTCATACTTTAGTGCAAATTTTGCAGCTGCTGACAAAATTCTATATAATTGAATGTATAATTTATGTTAAATAGGTCGTTTAGATTGTAAAATCCATGAATCACTAGACGAAAATATCTGTCAAACATATGTGTGTCTTTCAATTCTTTTCAATACTCTTATTTTTCCATTTTGCACATTAGATTTATATCTAGTTCATGTCCTTGCCGGAAATTGCGAAAGTTCAGCGAGGCAATTTGTGTGAGGGGCATAATTTTGTTTTATATGAACAATTAAACACGCCAAATTAATTTACATGCTGTGGGAAAATGTTTAAGGCCAGTTCAAGTGAAACAGTTTGTAGTTATTAGCATGTGCTCAGGTGCGAAGCCAATACGAAATTGCAAATATATTTCATACGATCTCCAAATTGAGATTAACGATTGGCCACGATTTCCCAGCGCTCATCGCTGTTTCATTAAACACGCGCAACTACTACTACGAAAAGCTGAGTACAGCAAATGATTTGCAAAATTTTCTGCTTAACGAAAATCGTTGAAATATTTTGCACACAAATCAAATATCCCAGCGAAATAAAAATGCAAAATAAACAAATCACTGGACTGAGCAGGACTCTCGGGGAGGAGAGCAGAGAGCGCGAGCTGCTTGTGAGCTATGCTGGGATAATGATATCATTATTTATTGTATACGAAGCATAATCAAAACAAATATTGAAATCAAGCTGTTGTAATTAAGTGGAAATTAAGCGTTAGCTAGGGCAAGAAGCAGCAGGTGTGCTGCACTAGCCAATGAATGAATGTGAATATGAGTGTGTGTGAGTGTATGTGAGTATATGTAAGTATGTGTGTGTGTGTGTGCAGTGACCTTGACAAATGGTTGGGCTTGCTCGGTCAATTTACACGCTCCATTTGGTTGAACATGCAGCGCCTTCTGTCAGCTGCCCACTAATTCTGTGCCCATTTCCGATTATTTATAGAGCACTTGGGCATAACGCCCGATTTGAACCACACGCAGTCGCAGCCGCAGCGGCCGAACCACTTGGAGCTGCTGCCAACGCAGTCGAGTCTACGCAAATCGACCAGCCTGCTGGTAAGTGAAATGAAATGCCTTATGCCCCATACCATAGCCCCAACTATTGCCGTAGCCATAGCTATGGCCATATCCATATCCATATCCCAAGTCCAGCATACTTATTAAATACTTATCAGCAAATTAAATTAAATAATGGCCCCATTGCCAATTTAAATGCCATAAATGTGCAAAAAATAGAATCCATTAGAATATTTCGTTTAGGTCATTCCTATAAATTGGTACTCGCATTCGGTCAGGAATCCGTTGTTTACTTAGGCGAGACAAAAGTGTAAACAAGAAAGTAACATTAAAAATCGCTTATTCTGCGCTTATGAAAGCCCCGTGACTATGTAAAAATATTTTATATAAATAAATAAAATCTCAAAGTTAAACAATATTCGAACAAATATTTTAAGAAGCTGTAAAAATTTGGTTTTTATGATTATTAGCTTTAAAAAATGTATAAAAATATTTCGATACAGACATGCGAACAAAATATGCTGAAACAGTTCTTGGAAAAACAAAATATTTTCAAAAATTCAGATTTATTTAGATCTAGATATTAAATATCTAATTTTGATGCATATATATATAAATTCTACAAGCAGTGCGATGTGGATGACAAATCACCTGTTCCGCCCTCATCGCCGCGCACTGAGATAACCCAGCTGAAGGATCAACTGGAGGCGCAGGCGCAGCAGACCCGTCAGGCACTTGGACAATTGATGCTGGTGCGCGAACAGCTCATCTCGGAGACTAATGCGCGCATCGAGGCGCAGGTGAGTGACGAAAGAAACCCAAATACTAAATCCAAAGTTGACTAACACTCTCTCTTTATCTTGTTTCACTCCCTCTCTACCTCCCCCTCTCTCTTTCTCTCTCTCTCTCTCTCTCTCTCTCTATCTCTTTCAGGCGCGCACGCAGCAGCTGCTGCAACAGAATCGTGAGCTGCTCGAACATTTGGCATCACTGGGCGCTTACAACGAGCAGCAGACGGCGGGTCTGACCTCTGCGAACATTGCCATGGCCCCACAGGTGAGTCCATTTATCCATACACCCCATAGCTATATCTCTCTATATATATATGCCTAAGTATTGTGATCCCTGAACGTGCCGAGTTAACTTGAGAGTTTATGTTCATTTGCCCCAGTTGCCGTAAACAAACTGCGCTTTAATTTATGCCTTCATGATTTGGTTGCCTACATTATTAAAAAAATAACAAAATATATGAAAGAAAAATAAATAAGAATTTTAGGTGCTCGGCGAGCCCTATGCATGTTTATTTTACTTTGCTGCCCGAACCGCTCCCCCTTCCCAATTTGCGTTTTCTTTTGCACGTTTCATTGTTTGTTTGTTGCTCGTTTGTTGTTCTTGTTGTTGTTCATTGATTAAGTTAAGCTGCAGAGTTAATGACTTGAGATACCCTTTCCAACAGCAGCACTCACAGCTGCAACTGCTGCTCCAGGCGACCAGCAACAACAACAACTTGGCCACCATCAATCAGCAGATCAACAATCTGGGCAACATCAATCAGCAATTGACCTCGCTGAGTCACCAGCTCAGCGGCCTCAATCAGCAGAGCCAAAATCTACAGAATCTGCAAAGTCTGCAGCAGACGCCGCCCACGCCAACGGCACAGCAACAGGCGCAATTGACGCCGCCAACGCCACCGCTGACGTCTAGTGGCGCCAGTGGCAGCAGTTCATATCCCTCGATGAGCCAGCTGCAGACCATCAGCAGCCAGCTGCAGCAGCAGCAGCAACAGCAACAGCAGGATGCACTATCCAAGGATCTGTTTCAGGTCAACCAGGAGCTGTTGAATCGCCTGCAGGCAATGAATCTTAATGCGAATGCCACGCAGCAGACGCAGACACAGACGCCGTCGGCCTCGCCGCACAATTCCTACTTCTTCGTGAATCCGCTCTCCTGCACGCCAGCCACGCCCAACAACAATGCAGCGGGCGGATTCAATTTTCTGGCCTCGGGGAGCGGAATGAACGCTGGCACGTTGACACCGTCGCCGTTGGGCACGCTGACACGCAACTCATTTACCGGCAGCTCCATGCTGAACGAGGAGCTGCGTCTGAGCATAGAGCAGAATCTGAACAACCTGGAGGAGCAGCTGAAGGTGGCGGTGTCGAATGGCAATTTGGCTGGCTTGGCCTGCGGCGGCTCCTCGAGCACCAGAGAGACGAGTCGCAGCTCCTCCACATTGGATTCGCCGTCGTCGCCGCGTCAACGCAGCTGTAATAATAATATCAGCCCCAGCAGCAGCAATGGCAACAACAACATTAACAACAACAACAACAGCGGCAATGGCAATGGAGGCAACAATAACAATTCAAGAGAAACCCGCTTCAATACTGTGCTGCTGCGTGTAACCGACGAGGCGGGCCATCAACGCAAGCTATCGGCCACGCCCAGCTTTATAACGCGCAGCACCAGCGAGAAGGTGCCCAATCGCAGCCAAATGATGAGCCAGGTGCAGCGCACCGCCTGGGCCAGGCACACCACCAAGTGAGCGATTGGCCAACAAACATCGAGAGTGGACCAGCTCTTAAGTACAGATAGTCCAATTAAGTTTAGTTGCATGAGAGTGTATGAATGAGTATGACAATGAGTATAAGTATGAGTATGAGTATGAATATGAGTTTGAGTATGAGTATGAGCGTTTGAGTAACAGTATTAAATAATAGAGCTCAACTTGTTTATTAGTTTGCATTTTAAGTTGTTCGAAATTCTAGTCCTGCAAGGTCTTTTTCAAAGCATATACTGAACAGAAGAAGATACTACAACTGCAGCATATCATAAAATAAATAACTAAATATATAAAAGATATATAAATATACATATACATATATAAATTAACTATGAAAGTATTTGCTCTCCCTTTAAAGTTGTTAAGCTCTGAAAATTATTTTAGTTAAAATCTATTTAGTGAACTGTTGTTATGTAAATGTTATGTTTATGCAAAACTCTTCCACAAATGTTTGCTCAACAAATCGGACAGCGCTCAATAATTATAAACATTATGTGAAAAAATTTCGTAAACAAACAGAAATTTAATTTGATTGCAGCAAATGTTCAATGTATAATATACAATTTTATTTATTAACTAAACTTTAAGCTACAAACAAATCAATACAGGCAAACAACAAGCAACAACAATAAAATATACAAAGCATATAAAACAATTAATTTCTATATGGATAAAAATTCAATATATTATCAATATACTCATTAATAATTGTCACTTTCCGCAGCGTTGGACAATTTCATTAATGAGTTTTACATCGGCAGCAAGCGAAATAAAACATTGCATACTTTCGAGCGCAGTGAATAAAAAACGTACTGCATACTTTTAAGCGCATTTGTATTACGCATACGCCGCGTCGGATAATGAACGGCCCAACAGGCAGTGCATAAATTTAGAGTGATAAATGAAAAGCGAAGGCAAGCTGAGAGTGCACCAATGAGAAAACGCACAGAAAAAAAAACAAGTGTCGCCGTTTTTCACTTTTCTTTCTTAGTCTCCTCCTCTGCAACACTCTCGCTCCCCTCTCGTTCAGCCTTTGGTGTTGGTGGACAGCAATTTGCGCACATAACTCATTTGCATAAATTTTCACACTGACTTTTTGTTTATGCCCGACTCATTTTCACAGCTCTCGTCGACGGCCAAAGTGGCCCGCTGGTTTCAACAGCTGCCCTGGCACACCGCCTCGCTCTCCCGCCCCGAGAGCGGCTTCGTCTCGGGCGATTCGCGCTCTGAGAAGTATCAGGAGGATCATTTCTATGGCGGCATGGTAAAGGAAACGGATGATTTATGCGATGAATTTCTGCTCGTCGAGGGCAGCAGCACCATTTGGACTAAGTTGAGCGCCAAAAAACGTCGTAAATTGCTTGGCATGCGTTTGGGCAAAGTGACAACATTTTAGCTCCAGCTCCCTGCCAGCCGTAATGTGTGCGTTTATTAGCTGTTAAGTGCGTTTTTTTAAGTATAGCCCTAGGCAACGGAGCTTTTATCAAGCCAAGTAGCTAGTTACTTATATAAATATATATATAGTTACTTAGGCTAGCGAGTATGAAAATCAATAGACTAAATGACCAAATTAACCCAAAACGAACGACATGCTCATTGAAATGCCATGAACATACACAAATACATACGCACACATACACACATACACACTCACTCGAAAAGATAAGATCAAAGCAAGATACAAGTAGTAAATAGGCGTAGACGTAAGTCAATTAGCGAGCATAAGGCTTAAGCTCAATGTGTATTTAAGTATTAATAAACTAAGTAAAAGTATTTGGCATGTAAGACACAGACACAGATAAGTACACACAAACAAAAGGCAGGTAAACAGGCAAGCAGGCAGGCAGGCAGGCAATTCAGGCAGTCGAGCTATTCATTTGGCGGACAAAGCAGACGCATTTATCAAACGCCTGCTTGACTCCAACGAAACAAAAACGAAACGAAACATCATAAAAGCACCGCAATTGCTGCTTAACTTGGCCAACTTTTCATGTTTGAGAAAAACTGGTTATTAAGCTAAGCAAACACAGCATGCAAAAAGAGCAAAACGGGAACTTCGAGTGGCAAGCGGAAAATGGAGAGAACCCTACACAGCGTACCGTTGCTGCAGCTGCCTGCCTGCCGGATTTGGCTGCTGGAAACTGAATGGTTAAGTAAATAAGCCAAGTTAACAACAAGGACAGCACAGCAAAACACAACATACACGTTATAATCACCCACACACACACACACACACACACACAGACGAGTAGCACCAGCAGCCGCAGCAGCAACGGCAGCTCAAATGTTTGCTATTCATACATTTTTCAGCATGAAGCATTTTTATGCATAAATCGATTTTACTTTTATGCGGCCCTCGTTTTGTGTGCGAGCGATTTTTGGGCAGCACTCTATAAATTTACGCTGTCGGGCTATGCGGCGTATACGTGATTACCGCAGCTGGGGTGGATTTAAACGGACAGCCGGAAAGCCGGAGTAGTTACATGGATCAAAACAGCTTAAAGATTGAGTGCAAAGTAACACGATTCGAATTGCACTCAACACTTTGACAACAGTTCTGAAAGTTTAATGAAATAAGTTAGCATTTATATATAGAACTTAAATAAGGCGCATTCAGCAGATGATTCACGATTTGTCAGGCAACAGTTTAAGGAATTCTCTGCTAAATGCGCCTTAATGCTATAGTTAGAGACGATTTCCCTAACGATTTTAAGCTATCTTGTATTGAACAAATTTTGAAATTTTTTAACGAGATTTTAAATGTTTTAGTTAATTTATGCAACAATTTTTGAGACTGAAACTTAAATTTGTACTAAGCATAAATAGAAAACGCACACACACACATACACATTGAACAAATTCTATTTTTTTTCATGTACAAGCGAATCATTCCAAGCGCATTTTGCAAAACTATCTAATAATAGATTAATTCCATTTGATGTTTTTAAGTTCTGCCACAGAATAAAGTGAGTAATAAAAATTAAACGCACATGCGGTTTTTAATTTGCTGCTGCTGCACACTTTGCTGTTCAATTAATTTAACGTGCTGTGCATGTAATGGAGCCAAGCGTTGCATATCAGCTGGACGCTGAGGGGGCAGCGGACAGCGGGTAGCGGGCAGCGGGCAACAGGACATGGGACATGGCACAGCAAGTGGGCTTGGCTGGCAGCTGGCAGCTGGCAGCTAACAAGCGCACTCATGCGCTTGGCCATTGGGCGGCCCGTGGCCATGTGGGCGTTAATATCGCATATTGAAAATTAGAAAACCCACCCAAGGCGACTTATGTGTGCGGTCATAATTACGAACAACGATATTAGAGGGCGTACGGGGGGCGGTGCGGGGCGGTGCTCTGACTAAAAGCAAAAGAAGCGCACTAATGGAGCGCATGAAAATGAAAAATGAAAAGCGCGACATGCGATATTTTCACTTTTTACTTTTGTAATATTATTTTTTGTTGGTTTTTGACACTTTTTGGGGCACAGGCAGCGGACATAATTATACAAAGCTAAAAGCCATGTAAATGTGTAGGCAGCGCGACGACCCTGAAAACAGGAAGTTCGCACACACATACGCATACACACACGCATAGAGTGAGCGAACAACATCAAGAACATGTGAACTATGTGACAGCAACAAGAAACAGTTGAAAGTGCCGCGTGTCCTGTTGTGTCCTGTGCTTCTGCCAACGTCATTCACATTCGCACATTCACATTCACATTCACATTTATTGCGTGGCTTCAACGCCAACGTCGACGCGTTTAATTCACATTTTATTTTCGCTGCTGCGGCGGCTGTCGACTGGGCGCGTAATTGTTGCTTCCTTCGGCCAGGACAGGGATATAGTACGTTCGCGTTGGCGCTGCACAGCGGACGTGTGCGCGGCACTCAGTGAATTCGCCAGAGCAACCAACACAGCCATGCAAAACGAGTCGACGGACAATGTGGAGCCATCGATGGCCAACATAGCTCAGGATTCGGCCGACTCCATGCGCAGCACACCAGCCGCTGAGCCGCGTCGTCCCAAGCCTGGCATACTCCGTTTGGACATCAGCAAGCCACGACGTTCATCAGGTGGTTCTGTGGACTTTCGTTGCGTGAGTGGTGCTGGTACTGGTGGTGGTGGTGGCGGTGGCGGTGGGGGTGGGGGCAGCAGCGCCAACGTCACGGGCGCCAACAGTGAGGTAAGTGAACATGATTTACTGTACGCCTGGGAGTGCTTACGATTTGGCCAGAGCACGTGTAGCCCCACAGGCCAGACAAAAGCTGCAAACAGCAACAACGGCGGGTCAAGCGCAGATATTTATATCTGGGTAAAAAAAAAGAAAACGTAGAATCTAAAGAGTTGACCACCAAAAATCGGTGAGATTGGCCACAACTATTGAGACTTGACCTTGTTAACAAGCCCTTAAAAGAGTTCAGTAAATTTAGCCAATTGATGCTAGTCACAGTTTATGATACCCTTTGTTACCCACTTTAATAAAGTAGGGTATATAATGTTTATAACTTAATTACCAGGAGCAAACAAAGTGAGAGGCTTGCCCACATTTTGTCACGCACTTATTATGGCTTAAAAGCTAAAGTGAAATCTCAGTAAGCCGGACGTCAGCTAGCTGGCCCATAATTGAGCCAAGTGTTTGTCATAAAGGTTTTCGGAAAAACATGTTGTCTACTTTAAGCTAAAAAAACAAAAAGTCTACAAATACGCAAAACAATTTTATAACTGAGCAAATACTAAAAACCAATAGAAATTCTCAGCGCAATGGCGGGCGAAGCGGGCGATGTAACATCGATGAACTTTCTGACTGGCAGCAGCTTTGAGGGCTCGTGGGACGCTACGGTGCGTATGATGGATGGCTTCGGCAGCTATCGCTATCCGGATGGCAGCGAGTATCGTGGCAGATTTGCTCAAGGCAAATTCCATGGCTTCGGGCAACTGAAGCTGGCTGCACCCTATCGCTTCACAATCAAGGGCGAATTCAAGAATGGCAAACTGGTGGGCGTTGAGGATATGTGGTTCAGTGATGGATTGCATGTGAAGGGCAGCTTCGAGAACGATCAGTTTATGAGCGATGAATGGGACTATCTAACGCCTAACGATCGTCGCTATCAGGCGGAACGGCACTATGGCCAGCAGCCAGTGGGTCCCACCGCCTATGTGACAAAGGACTTGCCACCACGACGAGTGCCGCGAAAGTGCTTTGATGCCGAGGAGGGGCTCTACGATTCCACGACTGGCTGGTTATTCGAAAGGCCGCCACCATTTACAAAGGCCATTTACGTTGGCTGTCCGCATGAGAAGGAGTGGATAATGCGACATTGCCGTAGCCAACGCTATGCAGATATTATAGAGCCGCTGCCTAGCTTTTGCAGGGCCATCATCAAGAACAATGTGGATACTGAGTCTGCCCAAGTGAAGGAAATTACCATCTACGCACCCAACCAGGAGATCAATCGTAAACGCTACTTCCCCAAGGTGTGCCACGAGAAGTTGCCGACGGACACAGATCAGCCACGATATCAACGCCCACCATTCCTCATGGCAAATGCCATTGAGCTCTGCCTGGATGATCGTGTCGCCAAGGAGCAGCTCAAAGCTGAGGACTATCAAAATATGTGGATAAAAAGTCGTGTGCATGGCAAAATGCCACCAATGCCAAGGGATCGCGTATGGACAAGCAGCTCAGATGCGCGAGGCGGCGACTCTGGCGTCTCGTGCACCATCTCCAAGAGCATGTCTGACAATAACCTGAAAACGAATGTAAATACCTTTTACGAAACGGCGATGTCATTGGCGGGGAAGAAACCCACCGATAGCTTGTATGTGGTCCAATCGAATATGAAGCGTCCGGTTAGCTTTATGGATAGAGCTCTTGAATCTGCGTTTGACATTTAATATCAAGTGTGATTCAATTAAGTTTTCGAAGTAAATTCAAGTAATCAAAACAATCAAAGATTTTAACAATTGTTTTTCAAATAAATGTTGGTCGTGAAAGGGATAAGTGACGATTAGTTTCAATTTGTTAAATAATGTGTTTTTGATAAGAAGAAAGACGAAGACTGTTATCATTATTATAAATATATATATACATATATATGCGTATATCATATTTCGAATCTAATATACTCCCAATAATTCATTGGAGTTCAAAGAAAAATGTTTGTTTTACCTGTGTTCATTAAATTTTGCGTTAAATTCTTTTTCAACTTTAATAAAAAAAATCTACTTATGGCCTGTAGCCTTCATTTTAATTTGAAAACCCAACCTGAAACAAGTTCAATGTAAAATAAAAATACAAATAAAAAGTTGGCTTTGACACTTTAAGTTGTGAAACGATACAGAAACTACAAGAACACGAACATATACAGAGATACGAAAATATACGACATAATACAATATATATTACACTACATTGCACCAATGGATAAACTAACAGCGAGGTCATCGGCAACAATGGGCGTGCTAACGGGCTCCAAATTCTTTGGCAGCTGCGACGAGCTCGGCATGCAGAACTATGGTCTCTATGTCTACCCGGATGGCACCAAGTATTTGGGACAGTTCCACAACAATCGCTTTCATGGCAACGGAACCATCCAGCTGCCACATCCATACTGTTTATACTTCTCTGTGCTGCATCAGCATGGCAAGCTGTTGCACATATTCCGAATAAGCTTCAGCGATATGCTGCAGGTGCAGTTCAAAATAACTGATCAGGGCCTTAGCTTCAAGGACTGGAACTATTGCACTGCCGAGGATCGTCGCTTCAATGCGGAGCGTTTAATGGATATGGATGACATTGGGTCGGTGCCGAGCGCAGAGTCACTGAAGCCGCTGCATCGCAACATATTCGATGTGGGCTTCGGTGAGCTGACCGACATGGGCATGCTGAAGGATATACCGCCACATATATCCGATTCGCACAGCATATATGTGGGATGTCGCAAGGTGCGCCGCTGGATACGCGAAAATTGTCGCCATGGACCACTTAAGGGCAAGCATCTCAAGCAGGAGGTGCTGGCTAAGTTTGCACGCCAGATCATCAGAAATAATTTAGAGAGCGCCGAAGAGGTAGCTTCCCATGCGGTCCTATCACGTGTCAAGACGACAGGGCCCAAGTACAAAGTATGCCGACGGTCCAGGAGTGCGGATAGCTCTTCTTCGGCCAAGGAGATTCGCTTGCATTTGGCCCTCACCAGCATGAGCTGCAGCTCCATTTTGGATGATACAGTGAAGCATGGGCCGCAATACAAGCGGGTGTCCATAAAAAACTATCCCATTCGACGCTCAAAAACGGAGGATAACGTTTGCCGCTTAAACTAATCATAGCTAGAGCTCTCTTGTATATTGATATTTATTCATATGTTGTACACGGCTAACCCAAATTCCATAGTATCCATGCTGAACATCTTTTCAGGTCAAAGCCATACACCAAATATATTGCATTACCTCGGGCGGAACCCATGTTTGAGCGTTAGATTTATGGCGGGCACCTCAAAACTGCAATCGAACATGGGAAACCACTTAAAACATACACACAAGTATAACTATGTGTTTGTGTGTGTGTGTGTTGGTGTCTTGTGGGTGTGGCATTTGGGTCAACGGGTCTCACTCTCGCTCTCTGCTCGAAGACATTTGCAAATGCCGTTGCACCTGTCACAGCGGCTAATGAACCCATAAAAACCCACCAAATTATGCTACACGTGCGACATGATTTCCAGTTATAGCGGGACGAAACATACAAGGGATTGGCTGGCAGTCGTGGGGGGGTCCGTTCAGTCCGTTCTGTTCGTTCTGGCACGCACAGATAAATTTGGACGTTAATTAAAAAGCCGTAGCAGGCGGAACTTCATTTAATTAAAAGGACAGTCGAAAACGTCTAAGGATAGTGAAATCTGGTAAAAAGCGCTTTCGCTTTCGCTAAAAAACATGAAAGCGAGAGCGAAACACGGCAAACGACTAAAAGTTATATGAAAACATATTTCAATAGTGGGCGCGTCCTATGCTCGACTCATTGTATGAGTGTGGATGTGTGTGTGTGTGCGTGTATGTGTGTGTGTGTGTCTCGTGTGTTTGTTGCTATTGTAATTGGCGATTTTCTTTATCAACCCTTGCATGTTTGATTTTCATTTACATGCCAGGCCAGTCGGCTAGCCTGGCCAAGAATACAACGTGACTCAATCCTGGCACACACATAGCGACACTCACGCACACACACACAGAGCTTTGTCGACCATCTAAATGAACATTCGATGTCCTGGCTGGTTGCCTGACTCCTTGGTTTGGCCAACCGGTTACACCTGGCGTTGTTATCACATGCCGCTAGCGATTTTAACGCTCATTCGTCTTCGTTTCAACTGGGCGAGGAAGTCAACGAGTGGTCAGCCCAAGCGTCCTGCGCCCCCATCCTTTTCCTACCTCAATACCGATGCGCGTGTCTATGTAAATTCCTTAACATGTGTGTGTGTGTCTGTGTGTGCGTTTTGGGCACGTTTTGGCTTTGATAAGTCTGTCGTACATGGGTAGGGTTCGGTTTGGTTCTTTGCGCTTCATTCATATTCATTCATTATTAGAAAAAATTTAGCTAGCTCGCTCGCTCGCTCTTCAACCTGTCTTGGCAAAAATGTTTGAGTGTGTGTGTGCTACTGTGTCGCGTTGTCCTTTTGATGTCCTGTTTGTGCGGCTTTGCTGGTTTGACCAGCTCGCTAAGCCGTTCAGTCTGCGCTTAAGGCTGCTCCAAAGCGTTACGACAGCACAACTAGCAAATATTCAAAAATTCATTTCTGCCCACGAAATTGAAAAGAGCAAAATCTTAAAGATTAAAGACTTAAGTATTTAGTTATAATAATAAGCAAAGTGAAGACCCGAAAGTATTTTGAATGTGCCTTATATAAATAATAAAAATATACAATCTATACGCTATATTTAATTGTGAATGTTTTTGATAAGCGAAGAGTGTGAGTTTAATTAAAATTGAACAATCCGTAGAACAACTCGGGCGTTACTTCTCCACATCAATTATCCGTGACGTGGGCGCCGCCATGCGATTGGGATAAGGGCGGCTGGCAAATGCAGAGCAGCGCCGACGAGCGCCGAGAATATTATAAAGGACAAAGAGGCAGACGGTGAGTTCAAGTCAAAGCAATTTCCGGGAAACTGTTTAAAGTTTGAGTTAAGTAAATGAAAGGCTCTTCATCCCTCTAGAACTGCATCGCAGGACGATAACAGATCTTATGAACTGAACGGTAGGCAGACAAGACGAGACGAGACGAGACAGCTCGCCACTAATAGCCCCACTTAATTGTAATTACTTCCCACAATTTTCGCCTGTTTTCGGCGGGCACAGATTTCCACGCACAAAACCAAAGCAGCGACGTCGACAGCAACCATCAACAGGACTCGCCCTACGAGCAGCAGCAAAATGGCGCCGTCGATGCTGATGATGACGAGGAGGACTACTCGATTTCCGTATCGGCGATAATGCAAAGACGTGCCAGTGTGCGTGGCTATAGAGGCAAACGTGGCAGTCGCAATTCGCGCCGAGCATCGAGTCCCATGGATCACGTGCTGGATAGTGTGGAGCGGCGGCGCTCCAGTGTTTATACCACAAGCTCAGGCAAGGCGCAGACCAATAACTGCTTTCAAAGATTTTCCTTAACTTACTGCTCTCCAGTGGCTAATCAATGTGCGAGTGTGTGTGTGGGTGTGTGTGTGTGCGAGTGTGTGTGAGTGTGTTTAGCTGGCGGGAGGCAGTTGTAGTTATTTCAGCAGCTACGTGCGCCCATTTAGCGGCACGTGGCTAACTTGGCGTATGTGTAATGTTTACATTGCTTTTGCCTTTGCAGAGGAGGGCACCAATCAGGAGTCCACACAGGAGCAAATCTTTGAGAACATACGCCTACACAAGGAGGTCATACAGTCGGTCAAGCTACAACCATGGCCCATACGCAAGAAGCTCAAGCTGGTGCGCCAGGTAGGCTGGAACTAGGCCAAAGCTGGGCGCGTCGCATTTCACGCCTTAGCCTCAGCCCTCTCCTTTGTGGCCCATTAAATTCACAGCAAATATTTCGATTTCATGTGTCAATCTTTTCTCGCCCTCTTGTCCATGTTTGCCATGTATTTTTTATTTCTTTCTTTTGGCTATATTTTTTGTTCTTTCTCTATTTTACCTGGCATTTTTAATGATGTTGACAGGCAAAAACGTATGTGGCACGCCACGAGGGCGCGCTGCAGGAGCGCTTTGCCATGTCACGCAGCACGAGAGATTTGTGGGCGAGGTTTAAAATTTTAATGGCAGCGGTAAGTAAAATCTTTCAGCACTCCAGACCACACACACACACACACACAAACACAGACAAAGATATAGATGCATATGTTGGCCTGCAATTATGGCTTGGCTTGGCTTGGCTTGGCTGGACTTGAGCAAACACTTTGCTTGGACGGAAATGCAAGCCCCAACACCATTACCCGACTGTCCAAGCATGTGTCCTGCATATATTTATGTTTTGCACACAATTTATGGACCACAGATAAATCAAGAGCTCCATAATTCACAAAAACTTGTCGACACATTCAGCAAGCGCATTTTTTGTATACATGGAAACCAATTAAAATACCAATTCGACAAGACTGAAGTCGAGCTCAAGGCAACCACATTTCTCTCTCTTTCTCTCTCTATAACTATATCTCTATCTGCAGCGCTGGCGGCACTGGAAAAGGGAGACCGCCAGCTTTCTCACAGTGCTCATACCCTGGGAGCTGCGCATCAAGGAAATCGAATCGCATTTCGGCTCCGGCGTCGCATCCTACTTTACATTCCTGCGCTGGCTCATGTGGGTCAACATTATGATTGCCATACCGCTCGTTGCCTTTGTCATTGGACCGGAGGTGAGTCCATTCCCCCAACTGACTGTTGCCATGGGATATTCATATATTGTCTACATATATTTATATGCATTCCTGGTACTCAGTACTTTGCCACCAAGCACGACGAGGCGGATCCACGCAAACGCATGTCCGAGCCTGAATACAAAGTGGCTGGGAATCTTTTTACATTCTGGGAATTCGAGGGCTACCTGAAGTATTCGCCCATGTTTTATGGGTAAGTAAAGAGAGAGCAGGAATTTAAAAAAAAAACACGCTTTATCAGAAATTGTTTTTATTTTGTCGACTTACTTCCTGTTTCTAGTTATTACTCGAGCACTTCCGGCATCAGCACATCCGGCTACAAGCTACCTTTGGCTTATTTCCTAACTGCCGTCCTGGTCTACATCTACAGCTTTGTGGCCACGTTGCGCAAGTGAGTATGGGAGCGGGCGTGGGACACTTCATTAAATCTTTGGACATCGAAGCCACAAAAGCAAACCGAATACCAAAAGTGGTCGTTAATTAATTAAACCGAACATCGCGCTGATTAAATAATACAAATCTTGTCTCTAGGCGTGTCCAGCACAAGAGGAAGGCAAAACTTTTTCGTTTCGCCTATTGGCCGAAACTTGGCCATTATGATTTACGCACGCACGCAGTCAGACACGAGACGGTGGGGCTGTGTGGCTGCGTGGGGCACAGTGGGGCTGGGGAGCGTCTGTGCTTGTTTCGTTTAATGGCTTTGTCGGCATTATGTTGATTTCGTAATTGAACAAAGTAGCAATGTCAACAGCGTGCGATGCCGGCACTGACCTTGCCACTTACCACTTACCACTTACCACTTGTCCTGGTGGCTGGCAGGCAACCAGCTTGCCACATGTTGGTGGCACGTGCGCGGCATGCGTGAATCGTACTCATATTTATGTGGCATTAGTCTCTGTCTGGGATTTGTGCGCCAATTATGTTTTGCAGGCAGCTAACACAGCTAACACAAAAACTTTTCGCTCTTTTATCTGCATTGACAGGATGGCTGAGAACTCGCGCAATTCGAAACTTTCCTCGAAGGATGATGAGTGTGTGTTCTCCTGGAAGCTGTTCACCGGCTGGGACTTTATGATTGGTAAGTAGCATGCCCCTCGAGTGCCGTTATTACAGCAGCTTAACACACCAATACGCCAACACAGGGCACGCTGAGACGGCGCATAATCGCATCGCATCCGTTGTGGTTGGCTTCAAGGAGGCGCTGCTCGAGGAAGCTGAAAAGAAAAAGGATAATCGCAAGTAAGTAGAAAGGAAATCAGCGTCAATTGCAGTTTATAATTGGAGTCTTACGTTCGCAGCTGGCGCGTTATCCTGCAAAGGATACTGGTGAACATTTTGGTGATGGGCTTACTGGGATTATCAGGTGCCACAGTCGTATTACTGGTGAATCAGTAAGTCCTTTCATCTCTTCGCCAGCCAATGCACTTAATTATAACTGACTATTTCATTCGACAGCTCCGAGGATTTGGCCAAGCATGACAATTGGCTTAGCCGCAACGCGGTGAACGTGACGATGACGCTGCTCTCGTTCTTCCTGCCAATGATTTTCGAGGCGCTGGGCTTGTTCGAGAACTGGCATCCCAGGCAACAGTTGCGTCTGCAGTTGGCACGGTAAGCGACCAGGAAAACTCTTTAATACCATGGCATCAACTAATCTATTGGCGTCTCTCCTGTTGCACCACCCCCAGCATCATGATATTGAACATGCTGAATCTGTACTCGCTTATGTTCTCGTTCATCTACAAGATTACCAGCAAGGAGAAACCATTGCAGCTGCTGAAGCAGGAGAACGACACCAACATTCAGGAGCTGCACAGTCTGATGAGCTCCATTGCGGCACTCCGTGCGATGACAACGACGACGCCCATCTACAGTGACAGCACCTCGGATGGATCTTTCGACGACTTGACGACGACCGGGCTGCCCTGGGGCGCCGATGGTGCCGGCACCACAGACTCCCTCTTCTCGAGCACAGCTCTGGGTGCTACGCTGGTATCCGCTGTGCAGAGGCTCAAGTGCTATAACATAACTATAAAATGCTCAAAACCCAGACATCTGTGGATTACCTCGAAAAATATAACAACTACACTGCTGTTACTCAATATGTCAACGACGTCGATATTGCCAACAACCACAACTACGGAAGCAACAACAACCACTTGGTCAACTCTGCCACCAACAACTACAACAGAGGCGACGACAATACCAACTACACTTCCTTGGACTACTTTACCAACAACAACCACAGAAGCGACAACACTAACAACTCCAACAACAACTCCAACAACAACAACAACAACAACTACAACCTTGCCGTCAACAACAACAAGCACTATTCAAACTACGACAACGACAACAACAACCACGACCACCGAGTCGCCTTTCACCACTGATGAGGAGACAGCATATGATTATGGCAGTGATGAGCCACAGCTCGACTCCTCAACCACGACAACAACAGCGGCGCCGGGCAACGACAGCTACTTCAACTATGTCGATTACTTCGAGGGCGCCGAACTGGCCGATCCAGGCGACGACTATCAGTCAACCACCGAGGAATCAGATGATCCGCTGGCTCAGGTGCTAGCCCAAGTGGATGAGCCACCAGCTAGTACACGGACAAAAAGAGCTGTGCCAGAGCCACCTGTTTGGCATGCGAGCAAATACAGTCGAAGATATCGCAATGATACGAGAGCTAACTCTGCTATTACCACAGAGCCGTCAACAACTGCCAGCAGTTCAACCAGCAGACCCACATACATCCCACCATATAGACCGCCGAAGAGAATTCTCAGCGAAGAAGAATGGAATCGCCTGTTGAATCAAGTACGTGGAGGACGCAGCAGAACAACTACGACCACAGAGCGGCCAACCACAACGACGACTACAACCACAACAAAAAAGACAACGACAACCAGAAGGCCAACAACCACCACAGAGGAGCCCACAACGACAACGGACAACTACAGCACGGAAGCGAGTAGTACCGATGGCAGCAGCACCACCGAAGAATTTGAGTACACAGATCGTAATGGGGCCACCATCACGCCCTTTTTCATAGGCGCCGATGATATAGCAGATGTGGGAAGCACCGTTTACTATGACGATGACGAGGACCTCGAATATTGTGTGATAACCGTGTGTCCGAAACCCGGCGAGGACATCTTTGGAGGCAGCACCACACCCGATAGCCTGGACACCACGCTGAGTGGTGAAGTCAATCATCCCACGACAGTAAAAAAGACACAGCTGGAGCGAAAGATGATACGGATGAAGGAAGTTGAGCTGACACTCAAACAAATCCAAATGAATCTGACGACCATGTGCTGGGAGACCTCCCTCGGTCAGGAGCTATCAAAGGTCATCGTCTTTGATGGGGTAAGTAGAGGGGAGTGTGGTGGAGCCGCTACTTAACAACAGCCCCAAACCAACCACAGTTTAAACACAAATTTATCATCATCAGTGGCAGCTATCAATTTCCTTTGCGCCAGTCAAATGCTTCGTTTCCGGCACCGGACTCAGGCAGATAAACAGCTGCCATTTGGCACATATCAAAGAGCTATTTAAACCTAAAATATGATCGAACTTTAAGATAACAACTACAGATACGCAACGCCCAAGCGTGAAATCCCGTTTAGCCAAATTGTGCGGAAAATGCTTTAAAAAAATTTGTTTTCCGCTTTTCATGCACAAAAAATCAAATTTTGGCTGTGTGTGTGGAGCCACGACGAAAAGCTACAAAGGGAGAAGCAGAATAACGACAGAGAGAGAGAGAGAGAGGACAGAGTGGGATATAGAGATAAAAATAAAAATACGTTAGAATGTGGCTCTTAGTCCTTCTCGACTGAGAGATACTCTGTTGACTGCATAAGAACATAGTCATATAACAAAAATATTTAAATAAGTTTCATAAGAGTAAAAGCTTTAAGACTTTAGCAGCTAACTAAAGTTTGACAGCCAGGTCGTATGTTATCATATTCCATATACCCAATAGACAAGAAAACATGGCAACAAAAGTATTTTATCATACTAATCGCTCTCTGGAGTCTTTTAGCCACCAGACACAGCTGGCATCCGGCGTCTGGCCAAAATTTATATCCAATACCCATTTGCATAAGAAACATTTTTGAACTTTTGGCATCGATTTCTCAAGTTTTTCCTTTGTTGAATGAGTGTCGATTGGCCAAGGATTTGATTTTGAACTTCAAGGCTAATCGCCAGCAAATTCATGGGGATCTACGGCCAACTTTTCAGGGTCAATCGGTCTTCACTTTGGGCCTACTTTTTGGCTGTTGCTGTAAACAGCTAAAAACGAAGCAGCCAACAAAAAAAAAAAAAAAGAACAGACAACAAAAAAAAGGACACACGATTTTGATTATGAACAGATTATTGTTGTTGTTGTTGTTGTCAACTCGACATGGCGGACGTAATCTCTATTAAACGATTTGGGCATATAAATTAAACAATTTACGGGGCTTCAGTTAAGCGCATTTATGCCTTATGCATAACAAAATTTTCAGCTCTGCCTTCGTTAAGGACAAATTGGGTTTTGGGCTTTGGGGTTGGAGGTTGGTGGTTTGGGAGCTGGGGGGTTGGGGCTTGGGCCATGTGCGGTTTTACGGCTGGGAGTTGAGCACGTGTTCGTGCATGAATTTTGGCCGGGAAATGAATGGGTTTTTCGGTCAGATAGTTTGGGGCAAGCAAAGCGGCTATAATCATGGCCTTAACTGCAGCCAGGCAGGACACGGCAAGACAATGCACAGCGTGTGGAACGTGTGGCGAGTTTTAAGCAGGGTCCAGTCTTTCATTGCAACATGCTCTTAACACACTAATCCTCTTCACCAGCTGATGTCCATTGTGGCGCCATTGTGCATCGACTTCTTGCGTGCGCTCTTTGTGCGATATGTCAATCAAAACTGGTGCTGGGACATGGAGAAAACATTTCCACAGGTAAGAGATAGCACAACACAGCACAGCTCATCGCCCACAATGCAACTCTCAACTCTCGACCTGCTGACTAATGGGTGCGCTTTGTTTTTGTGGCGTCTGACATGCAGTATGGCGACTTTAAGATAGCCGAGAACATCCTGACGTTGATTAATAACCAGGGCCAAGTGTGGATGGGCATATTCTTCTCGCCGGGGCTGGTGCTCATCAACCTTGTCAAGCTGATGATTATGATGTACTTCAGGTCATGGATAGTGCTCACATGCAATGTGCCCCACGAGGTGGTCTTCAAGTGAGTATTCCAATCACCAGAGCTTGGCCCTCATCGATTGCTTCACTTAATCAACTTGCACTTAATCAACTTGCAGAGCGTCCAAGTCCAACAATTTCTATTTATCGCTGCTGCTGACCATGCTGTTCCTCTGCGTGTTGCCCGTGGGCTATGCCATTGTCTGGCTGCGTCCCTCCTGGCACTGTGGCCCATTTTCGGAATACAATCGCATTGCCGAGTTCATTACGAATACCACACGAAACGCGTTGCCTAAGTGAGTAGCAATACAATCAAACAGCAAACCAATTCAGACTCTCTCCCTCTCTCTTTCTCTCTCTCTCTCTCTCTCTCGCTCATCTACAGACAACTCCACGAGCCTCTGGACTACCTGACGTCCTCCAGTACCGTCATACCTTTGCTACTCCTGCTCATACTCATCATTTACTATCTTATCTCGCTGACGGGAGCGCTCCGCGAGGCTAATCAAGATCTGCGCACTCAGCTGCAGAAGGAGCGAGAGGAGGAGCGCAAGAAGATTTTTAAAGTACCCGAGGTCAAGCAGGCGGAACCAACGGCCACCACGCTGACAAATCGCTGGCGCAAGGTACTCGAGGCATCCTCGCCTGTTACGCCCACTCAACCGCCAGATTTCGACACTGAGGAGTACAAGACTCAGGCCAGAAAAGGTGAGTCAAGCATTGAGAATTTCGCAAAACAATATATAAGCCTCCCCCATGCACCTCGCCAGAGCTCATCTCACGCATCATGAAGAAGGCGCTGCGCAAGGGTTCGGCCACCTCCGATGACGACTCCTTTGTGCGACGCGATGATGATGACACGGACACTGAGCACCAGGACTCGCTGCCGCACGATGAAGAGCCCAAGGAGAAGCGGTTTGGTATGTCACGCCTGCAGCAGATACGGCGCACTCGGAAGCCATCACTTGTGGACATCGTGCAGATTGCCAAGCAGGAGCGGGCACGTTCCGGCTCCATTGCGGCAGCCAATGCGGCACTGGGCGGCGGTGGTGGCAGCAGTCCGGTCAAAGGCGTTGACGGTGGCGATGACGGTGACCACTTTCCCGTTAAAGAGCAGCATCCAAAGAGCCGCTTCAAAGTCGACAGACATGAGAAGAAGGAGAGGGAGAGCTTTAGGGATAAAAGGGACAAGCACAAGCAGCCGCCACACAACGATTCGACGTCACCCAAACCCAGCGAACATGATGCAGAGACAAACACTCGCATTAGTTTGCTGCGTCGAAAGCGAGACAAGGAGGAGCACCCGAAGCCAACAACGCCGGAACCGGAATCACAGCCACCTTCAGTAATGGCTGCGGATCAAGCCGCACTCGAAAGCCAGTTTCACATTGTTGACGAGAAGAAGCCAGTTGAGCTTGAGGAAGAGGAGCAGGAAAAACCATTCAAGGAATTGCCGACGCCTCCAAAAGAAGGTGGTCACCTGGAAGGCCTTGGCCTGGGCAAGTTTAAGTTCCGCAAGCACAGATCACAGAAGGGACACAGCGTGGCTGCCAAGCCAGAGCCTGAGGTCTTCAAATTTGACGAACAGAGTCTGGAGAAGAATAAGTCAGGTGAAATACCTCAAGTGCCCAGTTCCGAGCACCTGAACAGCGAACAGGCCAGCGGCAGTGAGTCACATGCACTGCCCTCGCCCACGCCCAGCCAGATGCACAGTCAGCGCCAGATGAACTCCGAAAAATTGGCGTCTCTATCACGTCAGGGACGCAAGAAAATTGGCTCCTTGTTGGCCCTGGTACGCGAGGCGGTCAACATCAAGAAGGACGACGTGGAGCAAGGTTCCGATGAGTCACCAGGTCCAACCACGCCCACATACTTGGCCTATACACCGCCGCCACCGCCATCGCTTTTGTCGAGCAACTCAAGCGCTACGGCATTGGAAATGCCACCCACACCGGAGCCGGGGTCACCAACGCCCAGCGCTCCGCTGCACTTTGGCAGCAGCACATCCTCGGCATCAAGTCGCCCAACTGTCAAAATACCCACAGCAGCCGCTGCGTCAAGCTCGACACCCACCTTGGCCACCATGGACGATCTTGAGGAGCTGGATATGCCCGGTCCTATAACGTTTCCCAAACGTAGTGCTTCCCAGCGGCGACGTGCCATGAGAGAGGACTCCCAAAGCTCCATTTGGTCGGATAATATACCAACTATTACCATCAGCACCACCGGCAGCGATGAGTGCATCATGGAGCATGATCCAGCAACAGCAGCTGTTGCTACAGGAGCCACTCCAGCAGCCGCTATAAATGGACTACCGGAACGCAGCGATTCACCTGGGCCCACGGTCAACATCATCAAGATCAACATAGAGGACAGCGATGAGCATTAAAACTAATTCCAGAACTCTTCAGCCTAGAAACCAAAAGCCATATTGTCTTCTCTTCACTAATTAAATTAATTTAGTCTATTCGCAATTTAGCTTAAACTTGTTATAAACAACTTGTTAGCAAAACTCTAATTGTCTATCCAAATACTATATATATTGAATAAAATAGTTTGCTTTCCTTGAATGGAGGAGGACTTTTCTATTTCCTGAATAAAATATGAAAAAAAAAGTTTCAGTAAAAGAAATTGAATATTAAATTAGAGACAAAAATTTTCAATTCAATGCAAGCGCCATGTGTCTCATAGCAGTCAGCTTTTGAGCACGGTTGGTAATAGCTAAGACACAAACCTTTAGTTGCAGTGGGACGAAATATTCGCAATGAGAAAGAAAAATATCAGTATATACATATATAATTGGCAGTTAAATTCTATAAAATTCATTTTGAATAAAATATTGATCAGATATTAAATTTAAAATTTATCATAAATAAATGTATTTAAATGCAGTTCTTCATATTAAATAAAATTACAAAAAAGTGCTATAAAATAAATATTGGGCCACATTTTTCTTTTAAAAGTATATTAAGCAAACAATTTCTTTTATAGTTTTTTTCACATTAAATTATAAAATTTATTTTTACAATTTTAGAGTTCAAAGTTCATTTCTTTCTAATTTTGTTTCAAATCTTATATAAATAAAATATTTATTTATAATACATTGACTCTCATTCAAGAACACTTGACAATAATTTTCCCTTGAGCTTTGCAATAATTTTTAGACATTCATTTTGTCAATGAAACTGAAAGTGGTTTTACTTTTCCTTCTTTTTTTGTACAACGAAGTCTTATCAGTTGGGCAGCGATAACCTGTTAGCTCTGTAAGCAACTACTTAGGTCCAAAAGTAGAACGGAGAGCACAGCCGCCGATAGTGCTGGGCTCTAAACGCACGAGCATCTCAATTAGCCGCATACACATGTCTACCAGATATATGCATTGCCTCATAAGTGGATAGCAAATATTTGCGAACACAAACAAAATTCTCTAATTGTTGCTGGAAATTTAAAACCCAACCAGAGAGAAGAAGAAGCGAATTACAATTAAACATCAATTCATAAATCTGCAAAGTACTCCGCTCGCTCTCCAATTTCAACTACATACATAGTTGCCCGGCTAAGCTAAGCCCAGCCAACAACAAAGCGAAGCTCGTCGAGTGCCCATGCGCCAGAGCAACAACAACGATCGTGCAGCTACTCACACATACAGACACAGACACAGGCAGAGGCACTGGCACACAGACACAGACAGATACGAGCAGAGCGGAGCAGAGCGGAGCAGAGCAGAGCAGAGCAGAGCATAGAGTTTCACTCAACGAGAGCCGCTGCTGAGCGGTTGTGCCGCATTCCTCAAGAGTCAGTTGAGCATTGGACGTCCTCGTTAGCGGTTGCCTGTGGTGTTCTGTGCGGAGTAAGTGCGACAGCGTTTGGCTGCTGAAGTGGAAGTGGTGATCGGTGGTGCTTAATGCTGCTCTGTGTGCGGAGGAGTCTTTGGTTTTCTTCTGAAGCTCTTCCGATTTTTATACGATTTTTTTCGGCTGCCTCGCGCTGTGTGTGTGTTGTGTATATCTTTTTTTTTCGTTGTTTGCTTGGGCCGTCGCAGACAGCGACAAAAAAGAAAACCTCGAGATAAAAAAGTATCTTGTCGTACATTGATGCATGTATTCGTGTCAGGGTGTGTGTGTGTGTGAGTGTGGCAGACGGTGTATGACGAACTGTTTACTCAAAAGGTTCTTGCCTTCGGTATAGTGATACAATTACAACAACTGAATAAGACAAGAAATAAGAAAAAAAAGAAACCTCGATAAATTGTACTTAATAATGAAACAAAGCAACTACGAAAATTGTACAATTTCCGAGTCAGCGGAAAAGTGAGAAGTCGTGTGCAAAGTACACAAAAGCCAAAATGAAAAACTCGAAATGAAAGCAAATGCGATGACAAATGCAACTAAACACATGTGAATGCAACTGCATGAGATTTTCTATGCGAGAAACCAAGAAACTATTTATATAAATCAAATGCAGCAAATGCTTTGGAAAACCCTCAAAAATATCAACCAAATGCAGCATGTGCTAGAAGCAAACCAACAACAACAACAAAAGTATCTACAACAAAAATAAGCCATAAATAAACGCAGTGTTTAAAGTTGTGCTGCTGCTGCCCTGTGCAGCGCTAAGATACAAACAACAAAAACAACAAAATAAAAATAAAAATAAAGTAAACCAAAAAAAAACCAAGTTTCGTAAAAGTATCTGACTCGAGTGTGTGTGCAGTTTCTTTTGAGTGATTTCGTGTCGCTTTTCCTCTACCTGAACGGCTGTGCATATGTGTGTGTGAGTGAGTGTGCGTGAGCGTATGTGTTGAAGCAGTTGATAAAAACAAACGCTTCAATAAAGATAAATACCAAAAGGTGCAAACAAAAACGACAAACTCACAACAACCACAAAGTGTAGTGTGCCATAGTTATTTATGTTTTGTTGTGCAGTGTTTCTACTATGTAGTGTGCGCTAAGTCTCCGTCTCCGTCTCCGTCTCGGTCTCAATCAGAATCAGAATTCAGTTCATGCCAGCAGCACATATCGCACTAGTTCGTAGCCCCAAATTCTTATCTCTAAAGGAACTCGTGCTCATAGGCGCGTATCGCAACAGGCGCGCACTGGCAGCTCAACAATTGAAATCTGAATGGAGCGGATGTTCGTTCGTTTCAGTATTATGAATATCTCTATATGAGAACAACAACAGCAGCAACAACATTATATAGAAGTGTTATGAGTCTTGGCCTCAGCTGAACTCATTCCCAAAGGGTTTCACACACACACACACACAAATACACACACACATTCACATACTTGGCTTGACATCGGAGAAGAGTGTATCAACTGTTGCCCCGGCGACAGTCTCCAAGATCTTCTTGTGCTTTGATTCAGTTTCGTAATGAAACAATTTTTTGTTCTTCAAAAATAAAACCAAATGTGAAACTAAAAACTGATAAGCCCGCAACATAAGTCTACAGAGTTCAGCATTGGCTTCAGCCACACTCTCAGAGCTATAAATAAATTTCAAATTAAATATTTTGTGCAAACAAACGTTTGCTCTCACGTCTCATGCAGAGAGTATTACGAAATTCTGTTTACCCTAAAAGGAAAAAAGAATGTCTATATATAAGCTATGGAAGTTTAACCAAACAGTGGGCAAAGAGTGAATTTTAATTCCTGGAATATTTTTGTATTCATGCAACTTCAGATTTACTACATACATATTTATATATATCTATATACAATCGTCTACATTTTATTCAGTTTGCATTATCTTACTCAGGTTCCGCTTTCGACCCACTATAACTGGAAAAATCTTGTAAATCCCCTTTTCATATGCCTTATATGCATTTTTCCACAATATTCTGCAGTATTCAGCAAGTTCTCACAGAGTTTACCTATTCAATTCCAAAAAAAGACTTGCCATAACTATTTAATGATATCATCTCGAATCTTTACTTAGTAAATAGACTCAATTTACTGTGCATATTTGCTAATTAGCGGCAAACACAAAAAGCTACTTAGACATTTGAGATGAGATGAGCTCTGTTTAAATGAATCTAACCTTGGCTAAGCATAAGATGAATGCAACCCAAGATTCCTTTAACAAGTTCTTAAATAGCCTGCACATTTTCCAAAGTAATTGCAAAGTATTTTTATATTCTTTTCTTATCCAGATATGTATCTAGATACATGTGTTTGGTGTGCATGGGCGGAGTAAGCGTAGATGAAATCATCGTCTGGAATAATTTCAAGTTTCATTTAGAGGCTAGAGCGACTACAAAATTGCGGTGGGGTGGTGCTGCTGTCGAGTGGGGTTGGGGTGGGGTGAGCACTGAATATATACGCAGACCTAGTCGGAAACACAAATTTATTGTGTTCAATGCTTGAGTTCATTTCCACAAGTGTGTGTGGGTGTGCATGTGTGTGTGTATGTTTATTTATGTATGTCTTTGCTGTTAAATTTGTTGTTATTTGAAATTTACATTTGCAGTTTTTTTTTTGGTTTTGTTTTGTTTTGTTTACACTGAGAGTGCTGGGGGAATGGGAGCTCTGGTGCGGTTGCTCGGGGCAGACAGATCGTGCAACTTATTGACTGACTGGACAGCAAAGTTTGTTTTTATGAGGCAGCTTCGGGACCGGCGAACGAACTAATTAAAACCGCACAACAACAAAACAACTGAAAGGCTTTTTCATTTAGTTCACACAATATGTGCAGCAGATGTTTTTTCTCGTTTTTGCCCAAAATTATAGATCAACGACACATATACATATCTAAATGGAACGGCATTAGCTAATCGACGTTTATATAACTCTTTACAGCGAGTGAAGCCGCTCCAGAACCAGCCACCATCTCCTTGAGCCACTGATGCCTTTAAACTCAAGTGCAATTATGCTTTAAACTGTGACAGTGAACAAGAACTACAAAATCATAATACCCACCCAAAATATAGAAACTATTCGATTAAGTGTTTAGTAACCTATTGAAATCTAGTGTTACAATAGTACGTAAAGCAAGCCCAACCCCAGTTCAAAATCCCAGCGCTCACGATGAAGCGCAACAGGCGGAGTCCCAGCGAAGGCTCCACTGCAGCGCGACTCCTGCTCGCCGGAGCGCTCCTCTGCAGCTGCGTGGCGACCGCACTTGGTGCACAGCGCCAGCCCATTACCTCCGCCGGCGGACACGAGCTGCGCGGCACCACATTCATGCCGGCGCTGGAGTGCTACGATCCCTACGGCCGACCCCAGGTAAGAGCAATGCAAGGGAAGGGAAGTGGGTGGAGCTAGAGCACTCTATATAAATCATAGTCAAATTGTTTACTGTCAGGCAATTAAATTAAGAGAGAATTGGCACGCGCTTCTTCTGCTGGGTCAATAGAGCTGCTGGCCAGCAATTTGTATGTAGACATACAAGCTAATTGAACAATGAAGACAATTTAGTTGAGCACAAATTGTCGCGTAGCTCTCTATCTCTCTCTCTTTCTCTCTCTCCCTCTCTTTTAATATCTATATATGGGAATCATAATGAAACAGAATAACATAGATATACAAATTATATTTTTATATATTTTTTTAAATATTATTTTATGCTTTATTTCCCTTGAATATTTCTTAACAATTATTTAAAGCGATTGTTTTCGACTGAAATATTTATAATTTTTGGTAGTAAAGGGTTTTCTGTGTTTTTTTTTTTTTAGAAAATGAAAGTTTGGGGAGAAACCCTTGATTTGACTTAATTAATAAGTACTTACTAACTACTTACTAACTATTTACTAACTAATTAAATAGGCATTTTAAAGTTTATATATTGGTGAACAGTTCGATCTTCAGCTAACATAAATATGATTATAGATTTTAGCTATATTTATTATTTATATAAAACTTCTCTTTGAATCCCATTTAGAAATGCTTGCCCGAGTTTATCAATGCCGCCTACCAATTGCAAATTGAGGCGACAAATACCTGCGGTGAGCAGGGCGATAATCATTACTGCATGCAGACAATGAATCCGAATCTGAAAAACTGTGCATTCTGCAGGTAAGCAAGGAAATCACTTGCTTTTCAATGAAATACTTAAACAATACCACCTAGATATGAAGATCACAATCCTACATTCCTGACGGACTTGCACGATCCTCAGAATCCCACCTGGTGGCAATCGGAGACCATGCTGGAGGGCATTCAGCATCCCAATCATGTGAACTTAACGCTGCATTTGCGTAAGTCTAGCAAGCAGGAAACTCAAATTCAAACTGAAATAATTATTTATGATTCTAGGTAAATCCTATGACATAACCTACGTGCGCATCCTCTTCCGTTCGCCGCGTCCCGAGTCCTTTACGATTTACAAGCGCACCACGGAGAAGGGCCCCTGGATACCCTACCAGTTCTACAGTGCCATCTGTCGGGATACCTACGGTCTGCCCGACTCGCGTGCCATTCGCAAGGGCGAGGGCGAGGCTCACGCCCTCTGCACCAGCGAGTACAGCGACATCTCGCCCCTGCGCGATGGAGAAATTGCCTTCTCCACGCTCGAGGGTCGTCCCAGTGGCATCAATTTCGAGCGCAGTCAGGAACTGCAGGAATGGGTAACAGCCACGGACATTCGCATCACACTGGATCGCCTGAATACCTTTGGTGACGAGCTCTTCGGCGACGCTCAAGTCTTGAAGTCCTACTTCTATGCCATCAGCGATATTGCCGTGGGTGCGCGCTGCAAGTGCAATGGACACGCCAGCAAGTGCGTGGCCAGCACCGGAATGCATGGCGAGCGCACCTTGGTCTGCGAGTGTCGCCACAACACGGATGGACCCGACTGCGATCGCTGTCTGCCGCTCTACAATGACGTCAAATGGAAGAGGGCAACCTCAACGGATGTGAACGAGTGCAAAGGTAGGGAAGCAGCATGTGCTAAAACTGGTTACAGTGCGGCACAGTGGACCAATCTAGGCACTAATAATAATAGATAAGGCTGCATTAGGTTTGGCTCGCTTTCATCCCACTGTGCTTCCTATATAAGGCCAAACTGCTTTGCCGTTAGTTGCCACAACTGTTAACGCTTTATGCGCTTCGAACTTCTGTTCAAATTGTCAGTCATGTTGAGGCTGTGCTTGCAAGTTGTCTGCCTGGTGGCATCTGCCAGAGCCTACGGCTGGTCCCATGACCATGCCCTAGAAACTAATCTCATAGACATTAGCTCTGTCTCACATTGGTATCTCATCAACTGTAAAGCACGCTGACGAATATTAAATCACGATTCAGATTTATATTAATATTTACTTTCATTAATATTTACTTCCCAGCTTGCAACTGCAACAACTTTGCGGACAAGTGTTACTTCGATGCCAATCTCTTCAACCTGACGGGCCATGGTGGCCATTGTCTGGACTGCCGCGACAATCGTGATGGACCCAACTGCGAGCGCTGCAAGGAGAACTTCTATATGCGCGACAATGCCTACTGCATCAACTGTGGCTGCGATCCCGTCGGCTCCCGTTCGCTGCAGTGCAACAGCCAGGGCAAGTGCCAGTGCAAGCCCGGCGTGACGGGCGACAAGTGCGATCGCTGCGCCAACAACTACTTCCAGTTTGGCCCCCATGGCTGTCAGCCCTGTGGCTGCGATCCCCATGGCTCCAATGACAATACGCCAGCCTGTGATGCCGAGAGCGGCATTTGCTTCTGCAAGGAGAACGTCGAGGGCAGACGCTGCAATGAGTAAGTGTCAGATGGAGACCAGCATAACAAATATCTCATCTTATTCCTTTTTGTTTTTTACAGATGCAAACCAGGCTTCTTTAATCTGGATAAGAACAATCGCTTTGGCTGCACGCCCTGCTTCTGCTATGGCCACACTTCTGAATGTCAGACTGCGCCTGGCTACTCCATTGTCTCGGTCACCTCCAACTTCAATAAGCACAAGGAACGCTGGACGGCCATTGATCTGAATCGCCGTGACGTGGACATCAAATACAATCAGTATAGTCGCAGCATTGGCACCACAGCTCAGGGCAACGAATACGTCTATTTCCAGGCGCCCGATCGCTTCCTGGGCGATCAACGCGCTTCCTACAATCGTGACCTTAAATTCAAGCTGCAGCTGGTGGGTCAAGTGGGACCCAGCAGCAGTGCCAGCGACGTCATCTTGGAGGGTTCCGGCAGCAAAATCTCCTTGCCCATCTTTGCCCAGGGCAACGGCATACCGGACCAGGGTGTCAGGGAGTACACGTTCCGTCTGCACGAGCATCACGACTACCAGTGGCAGCCCAGCCAGTCGGCGCGTGGCTTCCTCTCCATATTGTCCAATCTGACGGCCATTAAAATCCGCGCCACCTATTCCGTGCAGGGTGAGGCCAATCTGGACGATGTGGAGCTGCAGACAGCGCATAGAGGAGCAGCCGGGCAGCCGGCCACCTGGATTGAGCAGTGCACCTGTCCCGAGGGCTATCTGGGCCAGTTCTGTGAGTCGTGTGCGCCTCGTTATCGCCACAGTCCAGCACGTGGTGGACCCTTCATGCCCTGCATACCATGCGACTGCCATGGCCATGCGGATATCTGTGACTCGGAGACAGGCAGCTGCATCTGTCAGCACAATACCCAGGGTGATAACTGCGATCAGTGCGCCAAGGGCTACTATGGCAATGCCTTGGGCGGCACCCAGAACGACTGCAAGCGTTGTCCCTGCCCCAACGATGGCGCCTGCATGCAAATCAACGGCGATACGGTCATCTGCACAGAGTGCCCCGTGGGCTACTTTGGCTCCCGCTGCGAGCAGTGCAGCGATGGCTTCTATGGAGATCCGACTGGACTGCTGGGCGAGGTGCGCACCTGCAAGAGCTGCGACTGCAACGGCAATGTCGATCCCAATGCGGTGGGCAACTGCAATCGCACCACCGGCGAGTGCTTAAAGTGCATCCACAATACAGCTGGCGAGAACTGCGATCAATGCTTGCCCGGACACTTTGGTGATCCGCTGGCCCTACCTCACGGAAAGTGCGATCGCTGCAGCTGCTATGCCGCCGGCACCGAACAGGACGAGCAGAGCATCTCTCGCTGCGACCAGGTCACAGGCCAATGCCAGTGCAAGCCGAATGTGATTGGACGCGACTGTGGTGAGTGCCAGCCTGGCTACTTCAACATACGTTCCGGCAATGGCTGCGAGAACTGTCTGTGCGATCCCGTGGGCAGCTACAACTCCACCTGCGACAGGTATACGGGTCAGTGCCACTGCAAGCCAGGAGTGATAGGTCTGCGCTGCGATCAGTGCGAGAACTTCTTCTTTGGCTTCTCCGTGGACGGCTGCAAGCCATGTGAGTGCGATGAGAGCGGCTCCAAAGGCTTCCAGTGCGATCAGAACGGACAATGTCCATGTAACGACAATGTGGAGGGACGTCGCTGCAATCGCTGCAAGGAGAACAAATACGATCGCCAGCGCGGCTGTGTTGCCTGTCCAGATTGCTATAATCTTGTGCAAGAGGCAGCCGATCTGCATCGCACCAAGCTGGCCAATTTGAGCTCAACGCTGGATGAGATTGCCCGAACGCCAGTGACGAACGATGAGGAGTTCGAGGGCAAGCTGAAGGCCGTGCAGGAGAAGGTGGCCATATTGGCGCAGGATGCGCGCTCCGGCTCCAGCGATGGCGGCCAGACCTACGTCGAGGTCATTAACGATCTGCACAAGCGATTGGACAGTATGCGTAGTCATTTAGTGAGCGCCGATGCACTGCAGCAGGATGCCAATGCGGAAATCGAGAAGGCACGCAGCAATTACACACAGCTGCGCCTGATCATCGATGATGCCAAAAGGGAACTGCAGGACGCACTGGATCTGCTCAATGATGAGGGCGCACAGGCCTTGGCCAAGGCCAAGAGCAAGTCGGACGAGTTTGGTGAGCACTCAAAACAAATATCTGACATTTCACGCGAGGCACGCGCTCTTGCCGATCGCCTCGAGTCGGAGGCGAAGTACGATCTGACGAATGCCAAGGATGCCATGGATGCTGTCGAGAAGGCCAATCAGCTGGCCAAAAATGCCATCGATCTGCAGCAAAAGGTTGGCGTTGAGCTGCGCTCCGAAGTGCGTCTCGAGCTGAACCAGGTGAAGCAGTCTCTTGGCACAGTCGCCCAAACCTCCAAGGAAGCACTACGCAAGGCCAATGAGGTGTACGATGCGGCTCTCACTCTGCTCAACGATGTGAACGGCCAAACCCAGCCCAACATTGACATCAATCTGCTGAAGAAGAAGGCAGTCGCCGCCAACGAGAATGCGGACAATCTGCTCAAGCAGATCAACGAACTGTCCAACAGCAATGGCGAGGTCTTCTCCAACTTTGAAGTTGAGCGGGATTTCTCTCAAGTCCTACTCGAGCGGTAAGTCATAGTCATGGTCAGCTATAGAGAAGTTTCAATTAACAAATTCATTATTCAGCGCCGATGCCCAGAAGAAGGATGACATTGAGCTCTTGGGCCGCGCCAAAGCTGCCTTCGAGCGAGCCAACAAGGCGGTGGAGCAGGGCGACAGCACACTCAAAGAGGCCAATAAGACCTACAACACGCTTGCGGGCTTCCAGTCTGATGTGCAGAAATCATCCGAAAAGGCTACCTTAGCATTGGAAAAGGTGCCCAGCATCAAGTTGGAAATTGAGAACGCGGACAATCTAATACAACAGGCTGGCAATGCTCTGCAAGGCGCCAACAAGAACGCGAACGAGGCCAAGAACAATGCACAAGAGGCCCAGGAGAAGTATGCGGAGCAAGCCTCAAAGGTAAGCTAATATTACACCTACATTATAATATATATGCCCTACTTATTGGGTCTATAACTACAGGATGCTGAGCTGATACGTCGCAGTGCCAACGAGACAAAGGTCGCTGCCCGCAAGCTGCGCGACGAGGCCGATGAGTTGAACCATCGCGTAACGCTGACACAAAGAGACATCTCCCAGCTGGAAGAAAACTCAACCGAAGATGATAATCTTGTGGACGATGCCAAGCGCAAGGTGGGTCAGGCCAAGGCAGACATGCAGGACGCACAGAAGCAAATTGAAAAGGCGAATAGCGAGTTGTCAGCGATCAAGGATGAGCTGGAGAACTTGAAAGACATCAATACATCTGATTTGGATAAACTAGGTAAGCCTACAACTGAACAATCTCAATAGAGAATTTCAATGCTAATAATAATTCTCCCGTACTCCAACAGAGAATCGGCTCACTGAGGTGGAGAGTAACATCATTCGCGTGAATCTAACTGGACGCATTGAAAAGTACCGAGAACAGCGGAACATACAAAAGAAATTAATCGACAAATACGAAGCAGATTTGAAAGAATTATCCGGTGAAGTGGATAATATACGTTTAATATCTGAGGCACTGCCAAGTGGTTGCTTTAGACGCAATCGTCTAGAGCCCTAGACATATAGACCCTAACTAAGTGCACCACCAACTACCAACTACTTCAATTAACATCTAAGTACGAGGCGAGGACGAACAAATACGGAATTAGCCGTAACCGTAGCCGTTGAATGAAATTATGTAATTTTAGTCTTTTAGCTGAAATATTTTGTTTAGTGAAAGAAAGAAACAAAAGAGCCAACGATAAACGAGAAACGAGCAACAGAAAATGCGAAACGTTTAGCTTTACAAAGCATCGTTCGATTTATTATTATCGTTACAACATGATGCCAATATTGAAACAAATTTCTAAACTGCCAATTGTGCTTTCGATTCAAGCCAGCCATGGACGACTGTATTATACTATATATTGAAAACTGTGCCGTGTACCAAAACCTTCAAACAATATTGCATTTCTATATCTTTCCCCCTTGTATGGCCATGCCATATTGCAATCTATTCTATATATAAATATATATATTAACATACATTTGTCATCTACGTTTAATGTGCCAATTACAATATTTTCTACTGTGCTTAAGTCGCCTTATGAATTTCACCTTAAAATAAAACTTTTCCAACGTTGTAATTTTTTGTATAAAGTACGAGATTGATATTATTTGTCATTCATATTGCGCAACAGCAAAAAGAAATTGCCACTCAAACGAAATACCTGACAAGGCGTCAAGAAAAGGTTAAGTATAATATATATATATACTTCGATTCCAGATACTCACCTGCACTAGCAATTTATTGGATAGTTTCGAAAAGCCCCCGACACTTAGCTTAAAGGTTCGCATTGAAAAAAGCAGCATTAGTCTTATGATGAACTTAAATTCCTCGGACTCGTTGTACCAAGCGCAGTTATACCACTCGTCAAATAAAAGTTCACTCTATAAGAATTTCTATTATAATCTGAATATGGGAATTCCTCAAGAATTACCTGTGTCTCAACCTTCTGTGCATTGACATTATATAAACTGATTTCGAAAGTAATTGTCAGCAAGTAAACCAATATCGAGATCATCTTGAACCAGTCAACTTCCTGCAATATACGATAATATATTATAAAATCTAAATCAATTTGGGATTTCTGCATACCATAATAGTATAAAGCAGCATGCATAACAAAAGGGTGCTTACTCCACATTGTACTAGAATAATAAACTTGAAAAGATTTTCAATCTGAGCATGATGTCTGCAAATGAGAACTATTAAAACTTTTACACAGTTTAAATTAGGCTCAGTTTTTTACCTGGATAGCCGTGCGAAAAACTTAGCACAGCAACGCAAATAGGAAACCCTTGATGATTTAGGTACCACTTCATCATTTGTCGAATTTTTGACTAAATATCTCAACAGCTCAAAGAGGCAAGCCTCATGATTGGTGAGCACAACAAAAAGACTATTGAAGCCAAAGACAGCTAAGAAAATACATGGATTTAGTAAACTACATATAATAGCCAGAGTCAACTCTTACTGAAAAAACAATAGACGGGTCCAGATTGCTCCACAAAAAATCGCACAGAGAAAGAGGGGTATTCATGATTACCAACCTGAACGAAGGGCATTTTGGCTGGGTAGGCTAAAAGAAGTAAATGGTAAAAATGTACATGCGTATTATATTTATATATAACTAAACTCACTCGAAGTCATTTTACAAATATCTCGCACAACATAACAATCGAATACATATAGCAAATAGGGTCGCATGCAATAAAAAATAACTGGCAATGAAACGATTTTGAAGAAGAACATAACCTGATTATTAATACTCTTCCAGCTATCTCTTATCTTTGTGCTCAATGCCCTGCACAAGGCTTGCTTGTTGGTTAAAACTGAAAAAGAAATTAATTAATACAAATGTATAACAAACTACCTCAATTTCCTTATGCTTACCCACGTCAAAGAGACCCAAGTTCTTTAAGACATCAGTCGTTTCTGAGTTGCGTACTAGATCTACACAGTTATCGAGATGATTATGAAAATACGCAACTTTGACTATGTTCATAATTATTTGAAAGCAAAGTACCACAGGCTTAACAAAATTAAAATGAATTATTTAACTATGAATTTTTTAGCCCAGGCGAAAACAAACCTCCACATTGGCTTCAAAGGACACCATATGATTTTCCACAACAAAGCTAACGAGGCCGTAGATAATGTTCAGATTTGTCAGATATGCCACGATGCGTAATCTAAAAAAGCATTTTCATAGCTTAACTTTAAGTCAACCCAATTATAGGTATCACTCACAATCCACAGTGTCGGGAGTCGCGTTTCCTGGGCGCCATATTAATGCCCAATGCATAGCTGCAGTACTCCACCCAAGTTACGCCCTGCTGTGGCAAGTCATCAATTTTTTCTAGTTCCTGATCCAATATGTTCTGCATTCTGTATGTAAATATTTTGACTGTGAACAGGCATCGACCACAACTGCCTTTTATACTAACTTTTCAGTAGAAGGTTCTTCGTCAATTAGTTTTAAATTATATGTTTTGCTTTATAGCTAGGCAAATTACCTTATTGAACATTGTGCACTCTTGCTTAAGAATGCAAAGCAAAAAAAAAAAAAAAAAACCAAAAAGAAAGCCTTAGCAATAATTTCATTAAAAATTGAGGGATAATTAGGAAGAATAATTGATCTTAGTTGGGCAATAATATGACTACACCAAACTAAAATTATCTAAATCAGATAGCTGCACAGGAAATAAATAAATAAAATAAACTGTGCATATTGAAATGAATGTATATTATTACCGAAAGCAATGAAAAGCAAAGTTTAATATTTTGAATTAAGAATTTACTTCCTTGCTAAGCTTGCAAATATTTAAATGTTAACTGATATTCGCGGCATAAGGCTTTTACCTAAGTTGGCAGCGCCATCAGCTGTTCGAGTTCGCAGAACGCAACAGATGGGCAGCACAGTCGTAATGTAAATCGCATATTGTTTGTTTACTTGCTTTGAATTAGTTTGCAATTGAGTTAAAACTAAGAACCAGTGGCTAAAGGCTACGCCTTAATGACCAAAATGAGCCCAGCCAAACAGGAACTGCTACAGCCGGTGAAGACAACGAATCCCATTGTCTATTTCGACATTAGCATTGGCGAGGAGTGCGGTAAGCGAAACGAGAAGCTCACAATCTGTGCTTGACCTAGTTAAACGTTATCGTATGTATAATTTCATATCTCGATTTTTTCGCACAGCGGGACGCATGATAATTGAACTGCGCAAGGATGTTGTGCCAAAAACAGCGGAAAATTTCCGTGCCCTTTGCACGGGCGAACGCGGTATAGGGCAGCTGGGCGAACGGCTGCACTACAAGGGCACGCGTTTCCATACGATCAAGCGAGTGTTTGCGGTTCAAGGTGGCGATGTTGTGAACAATGATGGCACCAGCGGTGACAGCATCTATGGTCCACTGTTTGAGGACGAGAACTTTGAGCTGACGGTGAGTGGAACAAAGTGTGTAAATAATTCATTGATAACTAATCCCATCTTGACTGCAGCACAATGAAGAGGGTGTGGTCAGCATGGCCAACTATGGCACGCCAAATACAAACAACTCACAATTCTTTATCACTGCCGTTGGCTGTGAGAACCTCAATGGGATCAATGTGGTTGTGGGCCGTGTATTGCGCGGCCTGGGCATCATTGCTGAAATGGAACAGAACTGCAACGATGAAGCCCATCCAACGACAGATATAACAATAACAGACTGTGGGGAACTGGCTCCTGGCGAGGATTGGGGCATTGAATGCAGTGATGAGACAACAGACAAGTTGCCGCCCTATCCCCAGGATTGGACGGGAAAATTCAAGAAGCCAACGGTAAGCTTTTAATTATGCAATCCATGATTCACGTTAATTCACGTTAAACATTTGTTGTTGTTCTCTGTATCAGTGCGACACGGCCGTTAGCCTACTCACGAGCATGCGGCAGTCGGGTAATCACTTCTTTCAGCTGGGTCGCTACTATGAGGCACGAGCCAAATACCGCAAAGCGAATCGTTATTATACGATGCTGCGCCGCAACTATGACTGGCAGGAACTGAAGCGGAGTCAAGGTGACTCGGAACTGAGAAGATTAGATGCCTTTTCCGTGGTGAATAATATCAACATGGCAGCTGTGGAGCTTAAATTGGGCAACTATCAGCATGCCAAATATGAGTGCTCCGAGGCCATACGCTTGGATCCCAAATGCAGCAAAGCGTTCTATAGACGAGGACAAGCGCAACGTGCCTTGCGCAACTACGAGGAGGCCATCAAAGATTTGAAACATGCACACACCCTATTGCCGGAAAATAAACAAATCTTGAATGAACTAAATAGCGCCAAGCTGCTTCTGGCCGAGTACAATAAACAGCAACGAAATGCGCTCAAGAATCTGTTCAACTAGTTAAGAAGGTTTATATATATGTATACGTGTGTCATAAAACATCACACCTGACTAAATGCTAAGCTGACAAATTTGCTCTATTTGCTGTAGAATGTCGCAGTTTAATGTTGACAGAAAAATGAATACAAATACTTTGTAATTAAATGTTTTTATTATTATACAAAATATTGCAAATTGTTGTTCAATGTTCCCAAGGGTTAATCAAAGAGCTCACCTCTGGAGCTTTATAAGTATATGTCAAAACTAATTGCGATCAGTGTTAAATATTTATGTATATATTATGTAATTATATCGTACTTAAAAAACATTTGTTCATACACAATAATGCTTGTTCAACTCTCAACTGAATGATAGTGCCCTATAATGCTGCTTAAATACTAACAACTAAATTTGATTACATATCAAAATGAGCTTAAATCCTCACTAATCTTAAACATATGTAAAGTTCCTCTACACTTAAAGATTTGTCACAATGTCCTGCTCGCTGCGATGCAAATTGCTCGCACCAACGCCCATAGAGTAGCTCTTCATATTGATTTCCATGTTGGTCAGAGCGCTGGAGACATGATACAAGTTCTCTGAGAGTATAGCATACACTTCGTACAACTCCGAGTCCGACTTGGATACGATGAAGGCCTCTGCTGGTCAAACAAATGTGTTACAAGTAGTTTTCATAATTATTTGATTCGAACACAAACCTGTGCGATCCTTCATAATGCTGTGCGCATACGCATTCAATATGATCGACATCTCATCGAACTTGATGCGACTATCCAAATTGCTATAGCTAAAGATGGTCAGACTCTGATCACCGGCACTCAGCGTGGACACACGTCGATACTGTCGCACATGAGAAATGGCGCTCGACCAGCGCTGCAGATCAATATGCTCATACAGCGACGCCTCAAACTCCTCCTGCGTCATGGGCAAGCCTGGCGAGGGCGTCGGCGTATGCTCACCCTCCGTCGAGGTGGATGACTCCAAGCAATCCAGTTCAGCTTCGCTGGTACAGCGCACCAATGCATCTCGCACCAGGGCATAGAGATCGGATATGTCGTGCATCTGTAGGAAAAGTAAATATTAGCGATAAATACATATTTCCCAGACGGCTTTACTTACGTTTTCATTAACGCGAAAATGATTAACGACATTCGAGGATATTTTATGATTCGATTCAATCAGTAAAAGCAGCTGAAACATAAGCTTATACAAAGAGCGACCCAAATCCAGAACTACTTCCGTGGAGGCGGGATCGAAGGGCATACAGGCAATACTGGAACTGCTGGGTAGCTCCAATCCAGAGGCAGCGACATCGGATTCATTAAATAGAGACAGTTTACAGGATGTCTTCACAGCATCCAGGCACTGCAATATAGAATACCAAAGTGAAAAGAGATACTTTAAATAGAAATAAAAGTACTCACCTCAAGTACCTGATCCTTGCGATCGAAGAACGTCTCCAGATGCTCCTGCACTTCAAGCACATTGAATCTCAAAGTTTCCAACAGTTTCGGCGTGGTGGGCTGCATCTCACTGCACCAAACACGTGGCGGATCGGCGCGTGCACTTAATAAATCCGTAAAGAGGGATATGCGATTTCCTAGCTGTGAGCCGATGCCAGTGAAGAATTTCTTGGCCTCCTTGGAAATGCTAATTGTCTTGAATGTCAGCTCCTTGACCAGCCTGTATAGTTGCTGCAGCAGCTCAGAAGTGTGCGCCGAGGGTTGATTAACCAGCATCGACTGCAGTTGACGGCGCCAGTTCTCCTCCGCCTCATCGCGCACGGCGGCGCCAAAGCGAATGATGCCCTGCATATGCGGCGAGGCATTACAAGGCGTTATGTCACCCAAATCTCCAGCACTTGATCCGCTTGTGTCACTGCGAGACACAGAATTGCGACGACGCCGCTCCCGCAAGCTCAGCGAAGAAGGCGGTGCACCGCCTAGGAAGGACTTTAAGAAGGATTGACGGTGATCGTCGTCCAGCGGTGATTCCGACTCGGCTTCCTCATCAGATGAATCATCTGCGGTCTGCCGTTTGCGCTTGCTCAGAATTGGTGTCTTATCGCTGAAGCTATCCTCCAGAGCTGACGAATGGCCGCCCTTGATAGAGCCGCCCATGCCGCTGCCGAGGTTCAGAAGATCTTCATCACCCTCAAAGAGCTGATGGCGACGCACGCCCCAATTAAAGTTATCCGTGGATTCACCAGCAATGCTGTCCTCGTACTCCAGGAAATCGAAGTCCTTGAACACAGTGAAATCGGGCTGACCATCGTCGCGACGTGAGCCGCTGCTTAGATCGCCCTGCGGTCCTGATGTCTCCTCCGTCGATGAGGCGGCCGATGATTGCCGTTCCATGAGATCCGAGGATTGGCTAAAGATGACCTGAATATTGGTAAATAAACCTTGGATCAGTATGCAATTAACGAAGAGAGCACATGCAGTAGAAACACTCAAGTAGATATATGGAATCAAATATTAAGTAAGATAAGAGTGGAAAGCTTACGCTTTGTCTGGTCGCAATCGATCCTGTTAGTAGCGATGTGCTCAGAGACTGAACGTATTAAAACAAAGAAAAACGAAACGAACAGTTTGAAACAAAACAGAGACACATGCAATATGTTAAAAGTGCGGAACGAAAGAAAAATGGAAATAAAACTCAAGAGAACTAGCGATGCCCAAAAGAGATGTCCCAAACTGAGAGCAAGCCTTCATGGTCGTGTGTACGAAATGTGTGGAATGAAACGGATGAGCATGATGCATACAAGTGAAATGAAACGAGCCAAAACAAATTACGTAAACAAAGACAAAGCTACACGTGACATTTGAGAAACATGTTTTTTTACCTTTGAGCAAATAGAGTTTAGAAAATCGTCCTATAATTAGGTTTTGGTTCGGGTTGTTAATGATGATATAATGGCGTGTTAGATTTGATATTGGAATTGGTTTATATCAACATTGATTTGTAATTTTGTTTTTGTATTTTATACATGAAAGAAAAAGAACCAGAAATAAATAATTTGGTAGAGATGATGGCCATATTAGAAAGCAGGAGCTGAAAAAGCTAGCGCTAGGGGAGCTCAAAGCATGCACCTGGCTAATGTACAAGCTGGAAAACCCCTTTCGAACCCCTTGTGGCCAGAAACTTACCGATGGTGACTTGGGCAAGCCGACACGCTGTCCACAGGTGGTCAACAGATTCACCAGGCACTCGCGCACGCGGCACTGCGACATCCAAGGACGCTTCCAGCCGCTGAGCGGCACTGTATCCGCCGGCGATAGGCTGGCACTGCGCCTGGGTGAGTTGGGTGTGCCAACAACGCTGCCAAGGCCAATGCCGTGCTGCTGTTGCTGGTGCTGCTGGGCAGCGGAGGCAGAGGTGCCAATGGCAGCCACATTGCCATGGGCACGTTGCTGCTGCAGCTGTGCGCTGACCTGCTGAGCAGGCGCAACTGTCACGGTGGTGGCATTGGTCAGTGTGGAGTTTATTGACGAGCTGCCTGTGGCGGATGCAGTGGAGCCTGATGTGGGCTCCTCGGTTTTGAGCAAGATGCGACGTCCGATCAGCGGAGTTTGCGATACATCGAAGGTGAACTCCATGGTGCGGCCGGCCAGTTCCTTTTTACAGAACATATCCGAGTCCGGATATGCGCCATAGAAGGAGAACGATAAGCCGGCGCTGCTGCCATCGCTGGGCGGCACCACCTGCAGCGAAGAGCTGCGTGTTACGATTAGTTTAAGGATCTTTAAGGAATCCTTCCAGTTCACAGTCTGCAAAAGAATAGTAGTTAGAAGAAATCACAAAATATCTCTGATTAACTCACATCCAGATATTTGCCTATGGCACGCAGTAAATCCGCATTGATAGACTGCGCCTGTGGCGCCGAGAGATCTACATAGTGCAACATGCAGTGAATGACATTGAGGACCGGCACTTGGACCTGTTGCGGCCCCTTCTCCAATACCTCGATGAGGAAGGCCAGCATGTGGAGGCCCATGTGAGCGTATGTGTCATGCAAATACTTGACCACACACTTGGTCCACTGGAATGATTCCTTGCAGAACGTTTTGCGACTGTACAAGGTCATCACAGTGCCCAGATTCTCCAGCTTGGCGCCCAGCTCAGTGGACACGTGTGCAATATTCTCAGCGCTGCGTATGCAAATCTCATTGGCATCCTCATAGTGGAGCAGCATGTACGGCAGCAGTGCAATCACGTTCATGGGAAAAGCGCAGCTCTGTGTGGGATCACAGACTGGCAGGCTAAGCAGCGGTGCGAACTGGGCCAGCAGTGTGATTGTGGGCTCATAGGTGGCACTGTGAGTGCAGCCCTGAAGGAAAAGAATGCAAAGTTTAATAGCCGCTTACACTGTGGCTAGTCACGTTTACTCACCTTCAATAACAACGCATGCACGCCTGGATAAGCGGTCCATTTCAGCTGCTGCTGCAGCTTCTCCACTTTGTCCCGCGCATCGGGTCGATCCAGCGGCAAGCGATGCAGCACGCGGGTCAGCAGACGCAGCGCCAGCAAAAACTCGTGCTCATAGTCTGATTCGAGCAGTGAAACCGATAGCCAGAATAGTTGCGCCAATATGGTCATCTTGTCATCCTGTGTGGCCGTGTCGCCCAGCATCTTCAGGCTCTGTGCGCTACGTGAGCGCGACAAGGCGGAGCCAGCTCCAACGCCAACGCCGCCCACGCCAAACTTACACACAACACTGCGCTCCAGCTCAATGCCTGAGGCGCGATTCCTCAGCTCCACCTGCTTGTCGCAGGGCGAGTTGTTGGCCTTGCGGCCGCAATAGGATACCGAGTAGCTGGTGCTACGTCCATGACTGGGTATGGAGTAGTTGGAGGATTGCGGTGTCATGCCCGATGGTGACTTCTTGCCAGGCAGTATAGAGTTGGGCCCACCATCCTTATTGTTCAAATTGGGTGTGCTCTTGAAAATGTCCTTCATTACGTCCAGCGGTCGGAAGTCCGAGTCCAAACTGTCAACAGCAGCTTCCAGCGTCAGCAGCAACTCGGTCACATAGCCCTGCATATCCTCGCCCTGCTCCGCCACTGTCTCCACCAGACGGGACAGTATGTCCGAGAGCATGCGCGAATTGATGGGCACATTGAGAGCGCGAAAGATTTGCAGGCAACGCCCAGCATAATGACGCAAGGAACAGGATAAGCCCAACTGTAAAGCTGTCTGCGCCCATCGCTCGGCAATGCGCGCCTGTGGATAGCTATCGGCAAACACCTTGACCATGTGCTTCAAGAAACAGCTCAGCTGCTCCGCAGACTTCACCGACCACACTTTAGCTGTGATATCCTCGTAGTTCCACAGCGGCTGGCAGGTGTCGTGGGCAAGGAACTTGAGCAAACTCTTGATAACATGCGCTATGGGCATGCTGGGACCTGGCTGAGGAGGGGCATGCTCATCCGCATGGATTAACGGCACCTCCGAGTTTTCCGTATTATTCGGATTGATCTGCAGCGCAGCGGGCGTGGCAGTCAAGGCTGCTGGCGTGGCACTTGCTCCAGCACTATGCACTGGAGGCAGCTGCTGCTGATTCTGCGGCGTCTGCGGCAACGTTTGCTGGTTGGTCGAGTGCGACGCAATGATTGTGGAGCTCGAGAGATTATGCTGCAGCGCATAGGCAGCCGCCTGCGGGCTTACATGCAGCAGATAACTATCGAACTGCTGATGCAACTCCGTAAAGTTATTGTCAATCACGGGCAGAGCAGGCACACTCAGACCCAAGTCCAGTTTGCTCGTCTCACTGTTCAGCAGAATGCGCGCTACAGTCAGATGATCATTGTGCTCAGCCAGGACAATCAACAAATTGACGCAGAGCTGCTTGCAATGTTGGCGCACAATGATGCGAGTGTGATCGAGGCCCAAGAACAAAATGTGCAGCATCAGTGGCAAGTGCAGCGTCCAATCGATGCCAGGAATGCCATCCACCACAATGTCTGTGAGCAGCATGACAGCCACATTGCAGCTGCAAGAGAAGAGATTGAAAGGTTAATTTAAAGGTAAAACATTCTTTGATCAATTATAAGACTTTAATAACAAAATTAGTTTATATATTATATATTTTTTTATCAAGAGAACCCTTAAAAAGCTTCTGACTCTTGCTTGTCTGTTTTTTTCTTTTTCCAATAAATGATGCTACAAGTTATCTATATATTCAACTAAGATATCATTATCTAAAGTTTCTATTAGTAAACCTTAGGAGTTTCATTTTCTCAGCTTATCCTAATGCACGAACACATTATTTGTTCTAAATTATTTTGTTTACATTGCAAATGAATAAGGTTAATTAGTATAGCTTGCCAAGGGACTTTACCTAAAAAGTGGGTCAGTTGACTATATAAACTCCAACTGATTTGCGACTACTTGCATTCAGAATGAAGGTGTTGATAATATTTCTGCTGTTTACTCTTGCTCTAGCAAGCAGTTCGATTTCTAGGCCAGACTTTGAGGAAGTATATCCTGACTTACGGATTGAAGTGGAGCCAGAGCCAGAGTCAGAGCTGGAGTCGAGCAATGAGCTGGGGCCTGAGAACATCATCACGAATGGCTATATAGCACCAGAGGGCAAGGCCCCGTATATTGTGGGTCTGCTTTTTAGAAAAAGCACTTCCGGCGCATGGTGCGGCGGCTCTATAATTGGAAATACTTGGATCCTAACCGCTTCACATTGCTCAAAGGGTTTCAGCACTGCGACCATTTACTACGGCTCGAATCGTCGTGCCCAGGGTTCGATTATACACACTGTTAATGCGGACAATATCATTAACCATCCCACTTATGATATCGCATTGATACGCACTCCACACGTTACCTTCACCGACCGCATCAAGCTGGTCAAGTTACCCAGTGCGAATAATGCTGGTGAACAGTATGTCAATAAACGGACAACGATCTGCGGCTGGGGCAGAACAACCTCATCGAATACACCCGAACAACTGCAATGCATCGATGCGACCGTTATATCGAATAATGAATGTGCCAGAACCTATGCCCCAGGCACAATAAACAGCCAAATCCTCTGCATAAGCACTCCAGGCGGCAGATCCAGTTGCTTTGGCGACTCTGGCGGACCGCTTGTCACACAGGACAATACAGTTTTGATTGGCGTTAGTAAATTTGTTTCTTCAAGCGGTTGCACAGCTGGACATCCGGCTGGCTTCACTCGTGTTACAAGTCATCTAACATGGATACGACAGTACACTAACATCTCGTACTAAATACTTAATCCCTACAACTATTCGCAAATTAAATTAAATAATCCAAACTAAATTAAATAATATATATAAAATCTTTTACTGCATTCAATGTGAATTTTTTCTTTGGAATATAGAGTAAGAAGTAAGGTGAAAGAAGAATTGTAAAATTAGCATTGAAATATAATTTGTTCTACTAAAAAATACCTGAAGCATATATATAAAGAGGTATAGATAATTATATACTTCATTTAGCTGGTTTCCCACGAATTACTGCTCACTTGAATTGGATACGTGAAAACTTATCAACACATAGACAAAGTGAAAAACTAATAAAGGTGGATTCTATATAAACATAGGTTATAGATATGTCTTAAGCTTTTAGCAATGCACCATTATCTTGTATTTCAATAGCTTATTTCTATTATCACAACATATATTATCATCAGATAATTCTAAGCGAATGACGTAATAAGTTCCTGAAACCGACTATATAAGATCGTAACTGACAACGATTCAATCACATTCTACTCAAGTATGAAAGCTCTCTTGCTACTGCTTTCATTGGCATTTGCCTCTGCTTGTGCAGAAAACAATCAGACAACGATAAAGACCTCGCCGGAAGATCTCCCTTTCGGAGTTTTTATTACCAATGGCTATCCAGCCGAAGAGGGCAAGGCTCCCTACATCGTCAGTCTGCTTATAAAGACAGACAACAGCAATAGCGCTGCAATAGGCGGTGGCACCATCATCGGCGACACCTGGGTGCTGACGGCTGCCCATTGTCTAACCACGGACTATGTGGACATCCATTATGGCTCCACCTTACGAGTCAATGGACAATATCATCACAGTGTTCGCAAGGAAAACTTTATTCGCCACCCTCTCTGGCCCGATACCAATGGCAATGACATCGGCCTGATACGCACTCCGCACGTTGACTTTACCCCAACAGTCAACAAGGTTAGCTTGCCCAGTTTCAGTCAGCAGAACGAACTCTTCGAGAACTGGTGGGCAGTAACTTGTGGCTGGGGAGGAATGGCCAATGGTCAATTGGCAGATTGGCTGCAGTGCGTCGATCTACAAATCATGAGCAACGACGAGTGCTCAAAGAGCTATGGCAGTCTACCAAACGGCATACTCTGTGTTGGAACACCTGATGGAAAATCCACCTGCGGTGGTGATTCCGGTGGCCCGTTGGTAACACATGATAATCCCATTCTAGTGGGCGTTACATCTTTTGGGTCGGCAGAAGGCTGCATGGTCGGAAAGCCGGCTGGGTTTACCCGTGTGACCGCTCACTTGGACTGGATACGTGGACACACTGGAATTGCTTACTAATAAACTACACTTTGCAAAGAATTAAAATAACAAACCCCTATTGTATATATACATATAATATATATAAAATTGTATTTTTTATCCCCTACTATCAATAAATAAAAAATGATCGCAGCTTAGTATTTATGGCTTTTTAAAGTTGTTTTCAACAGGTAGAGCAATTAAAATATCTAAAACATCCCATTGCCAGTCACAAGAGTCAAATACTTATTTCAATAACTAATGTCTTAGCTCATTAATAATCTATTATAATCTTCTATTGCAAAAACTTCTTTCTATTTTAACTCATTATCTACAGATAATTCTTAACAAATAGCGTAATTAGCTTCTGCATTTAACTATAAAAGATCGCAACAGCAAAAGTTTTATTCACTTTCCAACTAAGCATGAAAGTTCTTCTGGTAATATTTTCATTGGCCGTTGCCTTTTCTTCTGCAGAAGACAATCAGACCAGGATCACGGCCTCACCGGACGATCATGATCCCAACAATATCATTACGAATGGCTATGCAGCCTATGAGGGCAAAGCTCCCTATATCGTCAGTCTGCTGATAAGAACTGATAACAGCAATAGCGCTGCTATTGGCGGTGGCACCATCATCGGCCACACTTGGGTTCTGACTGCCGCCCATTGCTTAACCACGGACTATGTGGACATTCATTATGGTTCCAATTGGCGTGCCAATGGCCAATATTATCACAGTGTGCGGAACAACAACTTTATTCGTCACCATCTCTGGCCCAATACCAATGGCAATGACATTGGCCTGATTCGCACTCCGCACGTTGACTTTACCCCTAGGGTCAACAAGGTTAATCTGCCCAGATTTAATCAAGAGCATGAGCTCTTTGAGAACTGGTGGACAGTTGCTTGTGGCTGGGGAGGACAGGCGAATGGTCAATTGGCTGACTGGCTGCAATGCGTCGATCTACAAATCATAAGCAACAATGAATGCTCTAGGAGCTATGGCAGTCTGCCAAATGGCATATTGTGTGTGAGGACACCTGATGGAAAATCCACATGCGGTGGTGACTCTGGTGGCCCATTGGTCACACACGATAATCCCATTCTAGTGGGCGTTACATCTTTTGTGTCGGCAGGAGGGTGCACGGTCGGAACACCAGCTGGATTTACCCGTGTGACCGCTCACTTGGACTGGATACGTCAAAACTCTGGAATCGCTTACTACTAACCAATTAAATATGTTGAGTTGTTTAAAAATTTAATAAAAATGCATTATATATAAAACTGTTCTTCTATATAAAATTGTTCATCGTCCACGTTTTTTAGTCGGTTACTATTTATATTAAAAAAATAAAATAAAAATAATAATACTGAAAACACTACTAAAAACTTTCAAAACATGGTTTATAGATTTCAATTATTCAAGAAGCAAGTTTTGGGTGCTTGTGCAGAATACTGTGGCTGATAAAAAAATTATGTAATTTGAATAGTAATGTAGGTCAATTTTAGCAAAAATATAAAAGGATTTTTGTCAAAAATTATTATAAGACCCCAAAATCAAGGAATATTGTAACTTTGTTTTAAACTGCCACAAAGTAAGTGGCATAAATGAATAGACCTTAATATATGATGAGAAACTATCTAGAGAAACTTTGTAGAGCAATAGGAAAATCAATGTAAATATAATATATAAAAATCCAAATAAATTATAGACAGTTAACGAAAGCAATAATATATCTAATAAGCAATGATCAAATCCAATAATATTGTGTTTGACTGCCACCCATAGACGTGAAATACCCATTTGAATAGCTAATGTCTTAAGCTATTGTCTTAAGTCATTAGTTATCTATAATTATCCTCAATTACCATTCTTTATTACTATTATCATTAACAATCACCAAACCAAATTGGACAAATGTGTGTAAATAGTCATTAGAGTTCCCTATATAAGATCGCAGCTGAAAGTATTTTTTACTTTCAAATTAAGCATGAAAGTTTTCTTTCAAATTCTTTTGCTGGCCTTTGCCTGTGCCACTGCAAGTGGCAATCAGACGACTTCAACGGCTGCCCCAGACGACCATAATCCCGATAACATCATTGTCAATGGCTATTCAGCCTACAAAGGCAAAGCGCCCTACATTGTCAGCCTGTTATTGGAAAATTATGAGGGCGACCAGGTTGCAATTTGCAGTGGCGTAATCATCTCTAATAGCTATGTCCTGACTGCCGCCCAATGCCTAAGCACGGACTATGTGAACGTTTATTTCGGTGCCATTTCGCGAGGCAATGGCCAGTCTCATTATAGAGCTTACGAATATGATTTCATTCGTCACGATCTCTGGCCGTCCATAGGGAATGACATTGGTCTGATTCGCATTCCCTACGTGGAATTCTCAGCGACCGTAAACCAGATTAATCTGCCAAAACTCAGTCAAAAGAACGAACGCTTTGAGAACTGGTGGGCAGTTGCCTGTGGTTGGGGAAAAATGGCTAATGGCCAACCTGCTGATAGGCTGCAGTGTGTCGATCTACAAATTATGACTAATAATGAGTGTCATGAGAGCTATGGCGTTCTGCCGTCAAACACACTCTGTGCAAGAACAACAGGCGGAAAATCCACCTGCAGTGGTGATAATGGCGGCCCTCTGGTAGCACATGACGAGCCCGTTTTGGTGGGCATCACATCTTTCGGTTCGGCTGATGGCTGCACGATCGGAAAGCCAGCTGGCTTTACCCGTGTTACCTCCCACTTAGATTGGATACGCTCTCACACGGGAATTTATTACGAATAATTTGTACCAATGTATTTGAGTATAACAAAATAATAAAGAAGCAGTCATAAAAGCAAATATCTTACTACTAACTGTTGGTAATACTTCTGAGCCCCCTGACTAGAATATAATTTTCTTTTCACTCACCGATGGAATCCGCTGATGGGTAAACTGACATCTGGTAAAAACTCGGTAAGAGGCGCAAAGTAACCGCCATATTCGGGCATGGGCAGCGGATGGGGATGAGGATTGACCGGCGCCTCCGCTGTATTGCGCAGCTCCACATTCTCTTCCTGCCGCAGCTCTGGGTCATTGATTAATATATCCTCGGGTCGCGGCAGTATGGACGGACCTGAGGCTGCACGTATCTTATCAGCACCCCGAGGCGGACGACTGCCGCCGGTAATGGGCGTGACAGCAGCGGCAGCTGCAGCTGCGGCTGCTTGTGTATAGGCGCGTATGCCGCTGTCCGATTTGCAGGTGCTAAAAATACCAAGATTAACAAAATTAATTTAAAGTCCCATTTGCATTTTAGGTAAATGTAACAAACCCAATCTTAATGGGATCCTCGCCGCTGTGCCGTTTGGTGTGTATGGTGCCCTTCTCCACGGTCAGATCCTGTGTGCGTGAATCGTTAATGCCGCCCACAGGTTGTCCTGGCAAACAAAGAGTAAAGTTGAACAGAACAGTTGCTAAAATCAAAGTTCAGCTGTAACTTACCATCGGCGCTATGGCTGGAAGCCTTTCGCATACTGGTCAGCCTGTAGAAAGGCGGTGTTTCAGTGCGCTCAATAAGGCAGTTGAGTGTCTCCACTGTCTGCAGCTCGGCCATCAGTTCATCAAGCAAGCGATCCGGGCAGCTGCGTGCCAAATAGAGAGCCACGCGTTTAGCCTGCAAATACATGGATTAGTTCCCCAAAACGTGTCTAATATGGATGACACTTACATAAGGCAACAGCTCGGTGGGTGCCATGCCGCTCATGATGACCAAATAGCGCAGGATGACCTTTAGATTGTTGGGCCAGAACTGGCACAAGGTGCCCCACAGCTCCTCGATATCGCGCGGATGTGCATCCGAAAACTAATGACAGGAGAGACAATAGAAATAGACAGAGAGAGAGAGAGAGAGTTAAGCAGTGCATTAATATAAATCTTACGTTTACTCACCTTGGCGGTTATATAAAACAGATTATTCAAAATCATTTCTGTGGCCTCCGTTGAGCCGGTGCCCTCACGACGTCCACGTGTGCCCGAGTCCGGGAAATACTGCAAATGAAGCATAGCTACAGTAAAGCACAACTGACAAGTGACTATAAAGACATGCCTACCATAATATACGAAAGGGGCGTGGCAGGCGGCACACTGGTTGCAACTAGTTCCATGTTCTGCAGCCAGGGCAACAGACACTGCAGCAGCAGGGCGCGCACATCCTCGCGTGCGCTCTGAAAGCGATGTGTTATCTCTGCAAATATATAGCAAAAAGAAGATATCAAATGCTGTCTGCTGACGTCTAACAAGTTGCCAGTCGTCGTAACTCACCCGAAAATATGGACATTGTTAGCTCGGGTCGCAAGTGCGCCAGCTGCTTGGAGAGGAAACGTTGCGAGCGACAATAAGCATTACTCAGCAGTTCATCCAGCGTGCCCACTTTGTCATCTTCTGAAAAGAAACAAAAAGAACAAGTGAAAGTTTAGTGAAAGGAAAACCTCAACATATCACATAAAACATATTCGTAAAAGGAAAACCCAAACACATGTATTACTTCCGGCCATTTTGTGGTTCTGGCGCAGCTGAGTGCTCGGCAACAACTGAATGCATCCGGCGAGGATATTTCGTAGCCAACTGCGAGGCTTCATATTTCCAGTGGGTAAAAAGCTTAAAGCCGGCACTGGAAAGCCCCGAGTTCCGTGTTTATGTTTATTTCAAACTTTGCCAGCTCACAGCAACAGATAACAACTAAAACACACTAACACAATTACAATCGCATGTTGACAACAATAACTGCACCGCTCGCAACCCTCTCCCCCTCCCTTAGCCTAGCAATTAGATGGCATTTCACTTGTTGGGCCGGCTCTCACCCGTGACCTTGTCACCTGTTGATTCTATGAATGAAATGACGACATTTGGCAGTGCGCCGACTCCAAACTGCAGGCGAAAAGCTTTCCGGCATTTTTGGCGCCTTCCAATGGAGGCGAAATGAACCAACTACCTTATAAACTCGCCTCGGCCATTGTCTCGGCTTAGTTGCGCGCGTATTGTCCTGCAGGCCAGATGACCTGCCACCAAATTGTCTGAGCCAACAAAACGTAATAAAAAGCGCCGTCGGTAAAATTGAACGTGCCCCATTGAACAATTAATAGACTAATAAATAGCTCAAGTAAAGAGCCCAAAACGAAAAAAAAGATTAAAGCCAAAACGGAAAGTTTGACAAACTTTTATTAAAAATCAAAAACTTTTCCTTGAGCACTTGTCCGATTTCAGAGCGTGTGAAAAAGTTCTTCTAACAAAATCAAATTAAGAACAAAATTTATATAAAACATAAAAGTAGAAGAATCAAACGTAAAAAAAGTCAAGAAACCATTCGAAAAAAAAAACTTTGATGTAATAATTTTTGCTGATAATTGCGTGAAACTTCCTGAAACTTAAAATGAACAATATTTATTTCATATTTGACGGTGCATGCGAAAAGCACAAAATGATATATGCTTTTTAGGAAAAGAAACTTTTACAGAACTTGAAGTTGCGAAAAATATTCTACTAAAAGTATTCAAACTTGAAAACTTTTAATGCATAAACATTTTTTACATTCAACTACTTGTAGAAATTTTGTTTTTTTGCTTTGTTATGAAATGTGAAGTGAAATGAACTTTATATAATGTATATAGAAGTATACAGTAGACTGGCATAACTAGCTAAACATAGGACATAGGTCATTGCAAAAGATTAGAAATTCGATAGCTAAGAGAATGAGCAAGTAATTAGAGCTAATGTATAAGATATTATTATTATTACAGGTTATTAGATACATATTTGAAACCTGTTGAATACCTTAAAGTCCATTTAAAATTTGTTTTTAAACGAATATTAATATTATTTAGCTTATCTTCAATATGAAATTCTAAAAGAATACTCTAGTTAATATATAAACTATATATAATAGTCCAAAATTTTCTACATGTTCAATATATAAACTATATCTTCAGCACAACGAAATAAGCTATATATTCTATATATTAATATATATAAAGCAAACTCTTAAAGGGTATTCAATCTTTCTTCATCGAAACTAACATTTTGATAGCTTATTATTTTATTTGCCTCAAGTTTGCTGCAGAGCAGAAAAGTTTGTAGCTAGAAAATACAAGGAAGCTGTGGGCGCAGTAGTTTATTATTTGAAGCTCTCTGACAGTCATGTCCAACAGAAAAGTGCATCGTATTAGATTGGCATCTGTTTTGGCTTCTCTGTGCCGTAGTAAAAGGGAAATGAAATGCTAACAAAAACTAGTTGTTGAATTGAAAATGCAGTAAAGTCGCAGAGTTAAAGTGAAGACTAATGCATCAATCACTTTGCAGCGGAAACAGCTCAAACACAATTATGGCTAATCCCTACGAGACCGCCGTGTCGAATGTAACCCAGGACATATCAACAGCATCGACAGCGAATGGAACGTTGCTCGACTATGCGACAGATGGCAGCACAAATGCCAGCAGCGACATGGACTTTATGTCCGTTGAGGACGAGGAAATGCTACGAGTTGCATACCTCATTGGCGATATTGTGAACAGATATTACGTGCCCATTATCTGCTGTACGGGCAGCATTGGCAACATACTCTCCGTCTTTGTCTTCTTCATGACCAAGCTACGCAAATTATCGTCGAGCTTCTATTTGGCCGCTTTGGCCATTAGCGATACCTGCTTCCTGTGCGGCCTATTCATGCAGTGGCTCAACTTTCTCAACGTGAACATCTACAATAAGAATTATTTCTGCCAGTTCTTCACGTTCTTCAGCTATTTGGCCAGCTTCTGTTCGGTGTGGTTTGTTGTTGCCTTCACCGTGGAGCGTTTCATAGCGGTCATGTATCCGTTGAAGCGTCAAATTATGTGCACCGTACGACGTGCCAAAATCGTCCTTTTTGGCCTCACACTAGCTGGCTGTGTGCACTGTGTGCCGTATATACTAATTGCCAAGCCCGTCTACAGTCCCAAATTGAATGAGACCATATGCGATCTGAACACCTCCTATAACGTGAGTAATATTTTCAGCTACTATTTAAGTTTACCACACACAGGCCCTATGATTTTTAGTTGAATGAAGTACACATCAAATTCACACACTCATTCATTCACGCATTCACACATTCACACATTCATACATCAAATTCACACATTCATATCCATATCAAACATGAAAAGCCTTTCTATTGCATATTTGTAATTCCATATACTGGTCTCTGAACGCTTTAAGTGGGTTGCCATCGGCAACTGGCAGCGACTAGTGCCAAGAATGTTGCAAGTGAACGACCAACAAAAGGTTGCCACAAAAGCACAGACTACGGCACATCCTGTCGTTAAATTCTCTGAATTCACCATATGCGCGCAGCACATATTCAAAATGCTTGACTTTGTTTGTTCTTTGTTATGCTGCTGCTTCAGTCTATAGAATTTATACGATTTCGCACATAGCTCATAAATCAAAGCGAATAAAAATTTTGAGGAAATATAAAAATAAAGAAACACTTCATGCATCACCCATCTTAATTAATGTGATTATCAATGATATATTGAAATTTAAGGAATCGACTTCTATTTGCTGCCTGCCAGAAGTAAACTGAATGTTATATCAAATATTATATTTCAATATATTTATATGAAATATATTCAATCTATAGTTTACACTCGAAGAGCTACCCTTTGTTCAACATTCCGTGTGGTTCACAGGATTTCCGAATCAATTTAAGCAACAGCTTCAGCAAATAAACGAATTGCCAGGCACTTGGCAGATATTTCACTCTCCTTTCAGTTGGTTTGCTGTCGAAAACATTTCCGTTCGCTGCTGTTCTTTTTTTTCCTTTTTTTTTTTACTGCTGCTGGTGCTGCTGATAAGGCCCTTATCTTACAATATGTTAAATCGAAGCGTGAGCTTCAACAAAAATCTCTTTGACCGCTGAACACTGAATGACTGGCGCTTAATTTAATAGCTGCGCACTTGAGTAGGCAGCAAACTAAAGCTCAAATCTTAAAGGCACAAAAAAAGGAACAACATGTTAAGAACAAGGCCAAATGAGTCAAGAGGAAAAAAACCAAAAATAGGAAAATAACAATAATAACAGTTCGTAAACGTTACCAATTAATCAAACGCACAGTTTATTTAGCCAACTGCTGAGTGAGTTAGGCACAAATTGACAATTTATTAAGAAGGACAACGAATTAGAGGCACAAATGTGGCCCACAGCGCAGCAGCATGCCACCAAAGGCCAAAGAACTTGAAGTAAACCTCAGAGAACTTGGCGACGAATATCAAATACCTTGGAAAGGTTTAGGTAAAACTCAAACCTTTGTCATCAGCAAAAAACTATTTTATTTCTTAGATTATTCTCTGATTATCATGCTAGGCCACTTCGTTAAACCTATCTTCTCACTCATCCTTAAGCATAGTGACGCACTCCATTAGCTTTCCCTCTCTACAGGGTATAAAAAGGCATTATACAAAAAACCGCAACTAAAACTAAGGCAATAATTTTGTTTTTTAACCACAACGCAAAAGAAGAAAGTCAAACAATTGCTACACAAGCCAGAGCCCTTGGACTAGATATAGGTGTGTCCGATTGACGAACACGCGCACCAAAAAACTTTACTTCCCCCACACTTACTCACACACACACACACACACACACACAAAAGAGGTAGAGCTGGCAGGTACTGCAAGGTGCTCAACCAATAAAAACTTCCCTAGGCAATTCGTTAAATCTCAAATTTCTATTTGTAAAGCATATACAATATATTTTATATGTATATTGAATATTGTTTGGACCACCCGATGGGCATGATGTCGACACTGAAATTCGATGCTAATTTGCAGACAGTGCAAGTCAAACAAGCCAAACAAAATGTCTACCTTTAAAGCCCAGAGAGAAAGAAACATGCAGCAGAAATAGCGATCGTTGCTATTAGCCAAATTGGACTCAGCAACAACTGAGCCGTAAAGTTGGCAACAAAGCCGCGCCTATCAAAATGATAAAGTGGCCCAAAATTGTCGCATTGTCAAGAACAATATATGAATACATATATATATATATATATATATACATTTCAGACATTCAAATCCAATCAGTAACGCCAAAATAAAAGAGAAAAGCGAAAATAAAATGAAAATGAAAGCACAAACATTGGCACTTGCTGCTGCTGCTGCTGCTGGCGTTGCTGGCGAACGTGTCGTATGAGTGATGTGGACATATCTTTGTCCTTTTGAACGTTTCGCTTGACTACGTTGTTGAAAACTTGGTAGATCGATGGCTGAACGTGGGCATTGCCAAAAATATAGAAAAAGTGAACATAGATTTGTGGTCGGGCGTACATAAATTCGAAAATTATGTAAAGCGACAACAACATTTTTCACTTCTCGTAGGCAAGGTCTGTGCAAGCATTAAAGGCAGCAGCTGCTGCTGTTGCTCTTGCTACTCCTGCTTAAGTTGCTTATTCACTGAATCTGCCAAAATTACACAGAAATGTTAGCCATGTGCCGGCCAGAAGACAGGCGTTGGCTCGACCTACACATAAATGAATTAAATTAGAAGTAATTGTTAGTAAGTACATTAGAATGTATAAATAGTCTGCATTAGCAAATGGCCGTACAAAATATGTTCCAGAGCGAAACATAACGAGCTGTAATTAGGCCCCACATATTTGAATATTGTGTGGGACTTTAAGGTATTAGCCAGAGTCCAAAAATTTAAAGTCTTGCCCTAGGAAAGACATCTCGCATTAGATAAATATGTTTTGACCACCTTTTCCAGCTCTGTTCCATGGAATTTTGCATATTAAAGCATTTCAACTTTGTCATTTTACAGTAAATACGATTTTGAATTCACATCTGAATTAATTAACTTTGCTATTTTGTTGAGCCTATTAATAAGACACGCCTTGGGCGACTCTTAGTTAAGAATTTCTGCACATTGAAAGCGAAATTCTGTGGCCTTAAGCAATATTTTGCTGAAGCATGATAGATATATACAAGTAATATATATATATATATATATATATATATATGTATTTAATCCCACTGCCCACTGCCTTTAAATCAATCAAGCTGCTGCAAGGTCACAGCTAACACTCATATGGCTTAGTTTATTGCTAACCAAGAGGCGTCTCTGATTAAAATTGCGTCTTGTCAATGTGGGAAACACAATTGTTGACAATTTCCAGCAGCAGCTGCTCAACTACAACATCTTTAGATAGAATAAATATGTAAGCCATATGTATACAGCAAAAGAAATCAAATTGAAACTTAGCTCGGACACTGTCTCCTCCCTCCCCCAACAGAAACCACTGCCACAGACAAATCACTCAATGTTGCAACTGAATGGCCAACTGCCTGTGCTCAGGCCAAGCTCGTTCTCAGTCTATAATCAAAATTGGAAAATTGGCACAAAAACTTGTAAAAGGATATTGCAAAGGCCTTTACAGCACATTCCACAACAGCAGCAGCAACAACAATAATAATTGATTGAAAATTGAAGAGTTATTATGCTTTTGATCCACTCGACACGCTTACCAAGACTAAAACATTTGCTAAATTTTCCCAAAAATTGTAAAAGGTTCACGAAAATTACTTTAATTGATTGCATTTCGGACCGTACCGGACTCCGTATTCCGTACCCACCTCCATATAAATAGCTGAATGTCTTAAGGTCATAATTACATCACAATAGCCTCCTGCACAAAGGAATCCAATAATATTATCTTACATTGGCTCATTACGGCCCTTTGGCAATATTCGCAAGCCGATTCAATTACCTTAAACATTCAGCACCCAATTTCCGTTCAATATATTCATTAATTACATCTGAATGTGGATTGTGTACAATTGTGTAAGTGTTTATTAAACAGCAATCTGACATTTTTGCGGATGGCAAACAATTTAATTCCGAGATAATCAATTTTAATTAATTCTGTTAATTAACCATATTTATTTTTATTGCATTGCATTGTTTTTCGGCTTAAAGGTGAACAGGAAAACAATCAAATTGAACAGCAGACAATTAAAATTTTCCATGAATGAGTTTTTTAGCTGTTTGAGGAGGTATTAAAAATAAATTGTAGATTAAGCAGCAAGAAGTTGATTAAGAGCTCAGATTAACATACTATAAATAGAAGGAAAGGGTTCAAGTACAACTTGAAATTCTGTCCATTCCAAAAATGAACAAATATTTAATCTAACACTTTTGTTGACCTTATATAAAATTTCTGATAAGGGATCAATTTAGCTAGTAAACCAATTAAAAAATGTAGCTAGAAAACAACAAACATCCTTCTGTGAGTGTTTTGGTCAGCTTTAACATTGTTAACTTTGCACTCGAAAATGCACAGAAAATAATCGCATTTTTAACAAATCTAAAAAAAAAAGCAAATAAAAAAAAAAAAAAAAAATATATATATATATATATATATATATATATATATATATATATATATTTAAAAAACTAATACTTTTTCTAGTTTTCATCTAGTTTGCTGCAGTTTTTAATTGTTTTTAAGCCAATGCAATTCGATTTGCCTGCACAGTTGCACTTTTCAGTATATTACGCATACGCCTCGTCTGCTCGCGCTACAATCCCAATTTGATTAAAGGCCACAAACACACACACACACACACACACACACATACAGTCAAATACGCACACAAATGGCATACAAATTTCTAACTAAATTTGGATTTTATTACAGGAGCAACTGGCTCTATTCAACTACTGGGACTCGATTGTTGTCTATGCGGTGCCCTTTACAACCATCACCGTGCTGAACACCTGCACGGGCTGCACCGTTTGGAAATTTGCCACTGTTCGACGCACACTGACAATGCACAAGATGTGAGTTGGCATTGTTGCATTTGATATATATATATATATATATATATATATGCACATGATATATGATTGCATTTCTGCAATAATGCAGTCCACATCTATGACAAATATAATATATAAGTACAAAAGTCCAATTTCAATCTAATCAAGTATGTTTTCCTTTTGTTGCTATATGCTGCATTGCAGGAAGCCTCAGATGACAAACATGCCAGCAAATGCAGCATCCAGTTATCGCATTGCAGCATCGTTGAAGCGTCAAAAGTCAACGGGAACACACCCAAGCGGACAGCACAGTGTATCAAGGCACACCGAGCAGCAGCAGCAGCAGCACCGACAGGAACTCAGACCCCAACATCATTGCGAGATAACACAGAAACCAGGTGAGTAACGACGGCAAGTTAGGTTGCATTTAGTTGACAAGACTACACATAAGCTGCTTACATGTAACAAGCTGCGAGGCAACACAAACACACGCACACAGGCACAGGCACATACACACACACACACACTCATGCACAACTGCAGTAAACTTGTTGACAAACTTTATTAACTTTGCCGCGCACAAATTTCCCACAATTACGCTTGAGAAGCAGCGTGAAAATTCCAACTACTTAAGAGTTGTATTGCCACTGGCTGGGCAAAAAGTTTTACTTAAATAATTGCCAAGTTATTTACACATATCATCAACACGCATCTAACTAATATGTCCTTTTCACCTTATGTTGCAGGACGTCGCAAGGTGCAGAACTCATCCCAGTTAAAGGTAACCAAAATGTTGCTAGTCGTCTCCACGGTTTTTGTCTGCCTCAATTTGCCGAGCTGCTTGCTGCGCATCGAAACCTATTGGGAGGTAAGTTTATTATTTAAAGCCGCACATGGCCGGGTAATAATCGCCAACACAAACGCTCTGAGCTATCAAAACACACAGCCGCATGAGGTCAGCCTCAGCTCTAGTTAATATGCATACTTCGAAAATGCCACAAAGGCTCTTTAATTACGCATACGCTGCGTGTGCCGACGAGATTTTAACTTGAAAAATCATCGCTACACGTGTGTGATACATTTCTTAGACTTAATTAAAGCTGATCAAGCATGATGATAACAGACTGGCCAGAGCTACATATATACTATATATACAATATATACTATATATACAATATATATATGAAACACACGCCAGCTGTTGCCATTGAATAAAGAAAGTTTTATGATTGCAGCAACAGCAACAGCAAAAGCTAATTAATCGTGTCCTCTGAGTAAAAACAGACCACACACTAGATTTATGCTAAAATTCTATTCGGGAGCTGGAAATTTGTTGTTCTGTTAAATAGAAAAATTAAAGGTTGAGTTGATTTTCATTCTAAAAAATGCTTTTAAGCTAAACAAGCTATGGTTAACAGAGGAACATGGCCATATTAAATTCAAGTTGACTGGAATTCATATAGCAGCAAAATAAAGCAATGGAACAATTTTATCATAGGTACATAAATTATATGCTAAATTAATTATATAATTAGCAGCATATGTTTTATATTTCACGAAGAGAAAGAGTTCCAAACCGAAAATGCTTGTCAAATATAAGCAAATACTGCTTAGTTAATGAGCTGAAGTCAGCTAGGAAGTAAGTTCATGAACTTATACCCATTGAAAATGCGAATTTGGGGTATACCTATTCTAAGAAAGTGTATGTAACAGCCAGTGTCAGACATCGCTACCTCCACAAACCATATACATACACCTGCTGTAAAAAAAAAATAGTAGCAGTAGTAGTACTGTTGTTATTTTGAAAACCATATATATATATATGAATATATATTGTTATTCATTTAGATGTCGATATTAAGTTATTATGTCTCTTTATTTTTTGATCCAACATTTAGTATTCAGTCGCACTACAATATTTTTTACCGCAACTGTATATACTTGATCAAAAGCAATATCCAAATCGATTTATCAAAATTCCTCTCGCTGCCCGTCCGACTATTTAGGTATCAGCCTTGGAAGCTATTTAAGCAAGCCACTTCACGGGCCTTCCTATAGCATCCGCAGATTAATATTATATCAAATAAACGATCAATAATAACATACATGATCAGCAATATAATTATTTATTTCAGAGTATCTCCTACTCGCGCACTTCACGAATAACGCTATTATTATTGCTTTTATATCAAATAATCGATAGAGAATACCGTGAAAGCCTAACTCCTAACATCTTTAAAGTTAAAACTCGCACATTTTCCTTTGAGTCTTTTGCAATTTGTATATATACATACATTTGTATAGATATATACATACATTCACAGTATCTCCTAGTCGCGCACTTCACGACTGATGTCTTTTAACTTTTTTAATACTTTATATTTATAAGGCATTTCCTGGAATGCCAAAAAAAATGTCGTGGAGTTGATTAAATGTCAGCTACGCTTATGTATATACGACTGACATGCTTGAATGTTGTCAAACGAAAGGGTTTACGCAGTGGCGCAAGGCGATGCGGAGTACTTTGGAATATGGTTATGGTTTTGCCAGGCTCTGCCTCTGCCATATAATTAAGCTTTAATTAGTTTGTGTACTTTTGACACCCTTGGCTCGTAAAAAATGTGAAATATATATGCGGAAAAAAAATGAATAAGCAGAAAGAAGACAGATTCTTGACAACACTTTGCAACATTTAATTACATAAATAACGCTTTAATGAATAATGGATCATATTCTCCACAGAAAATTTTCATACTTATGATTTTTTTTTTCACTGTTAACTTATATATTTAATTGCTGCTGCACATACTACTCAAATCAGTCTTAATAATTCGCATGAATAAATTCAGAGATTGCGAAAATTGTTATTTCACGAAACGTGTCGAAATGCCTGAACGGGAAAAGTAGCTTTTCATTTTTCATATACGTTTCCCAACCCTTTGCCATCGACACAGCAGCCGATTGAATGAATGAATTGTAAATTGTTTCAGCACGCAAGACAAGCATTGAATATTAATTGCGACATCAAATTAATTGAGCGAAAGGGTTTTCCAGCAACCACGCAACCAACTGGAAATGTCGAAATAAGCTCAACAGGTTACCAGACCAATTTGAGTCGATCTTCCAAGGAAATATTAATTACAAAGTTATGGCATAAATAGTTCAAAGAGCAGCTTAGACCTAAGCCTGCCACAAATAGCAGCTTAAATTATACTTAAATTTAAATACATATATACATAGATACATATATTTATATTTTTAACAATTTTCTCAACCCTCTTTTTCCTGCCAGACACAAACGGCCAAAACGCAAAATTCAACAATCGTTTTGCAGTACATTTTCAATGCGTTTTTCATTACGAATTTTGGCATCAATTTCGTGCTTTATTGCGTGAGCGGACAAAATTTTCGGTAAGTACTTCCAACACAGGGGCTTAAGTACTTTATGTGGAAGCCTGTGTGCATATGAATACATATGTGTAAAATGTAATATCATTTGCCTTGTTTATTTTACGGTTTCGTTATTTAAATTTTACACAGCAGATTGGTCTGGCAACCTCTTAACCGTAATAATCTTCTCTCTCTTGCAATATATTACAGCAAAGCGGTGCTCAGCATTTTCCGGCGCGTCTCATCGGCTCAGCGCGAAGGCATCACTCAAGTGACAGGTAGGTGCACCTGAACGTACGCGCTGCCAAATACATACTTAAGCAATTGCTCAAGCGTCCCGTATACGTAAATTCAAAGGAATGAAAATTTTATTACTCGTACATGGAAAATAAATGCAAAAGAACAATTGAAAATCTCGACGGGATGCAGGCAGCGCCAAAAATTCTGACAGCTCAATTATTTTCAGAAAACCAAGTTATTTCGAGTGATGTTGGAAAGGGAAATCTATACCAAAATAGACATCCTTTGATATACATGTACATGGAATCTAGCTGAGCTGAGAAACTATGTAAAATGTTACCTGATATAAGTAGCTTAATAGATGAAGTAGTAATAGAACAAATATGTAGTAAAATTAATATTATTAAAAAGTAGATTAGATTAGATAAGTAGTGGCAGTAGCAGTAGCAGCAAAAATTTTCATAAAAACATAATATGCATAGAGAAATAGAATAAGAATAAGTTATAGTAGAAATAGAAGTTGTTTCTCTACTACAAAAAGTTGTAGTAGAACAAAATGTAGAAATAGTACTAGAAATCAGTATTAATTGATATTGTAGTAGAACTAAATGAAAAAGTAGTAGTAGAAGTTACTACTAATTGAAGAACTAGTACTACTACTAGTAGAAATAGTAGTAGAATTTACTACTAATTGAAGTAGTAGTATAACTAAATGAAAAAGTAGTACTATAAGTTACTACTACTTGAAGTAGTAGTAGAACTAAATGAAAAAGTAGTAATACAAATGTGCCTGAAGGCCTTTGTTGCTCTGGCATAAAACCAAATTGTTATTTAGAATTAATTCTATTAAAAATTAAATAAATAATAGTAATACAAATGGGAATAGAAGCTTGAGGTAGAAGTAGAAATAGTAGTAAAAGTTATGGAAAAAATAGCAGTAAACTAACATTGTTAGGAGTAGAAGTTGTCTTTAAAGACATCATTATTATCATTATTAACATCAATTTTATTATTATCCCATTATCATCATCATTACCATCATTTTTTATCATCATAATAGTATAATAGGACAATGATTATGTTGTGAACAGAAAGGTCAGCTACGCACATGACTAATCCAACTCAAACTGTCGCTCTGATTAAGAATACATAAATATATATATACATTATTGTATTATGTTGCCCTCCTACTGCCAGCTACATACATTAGCACACAAATATTATGCGCTGATTATCCCCTTTTCGTGAAAGAAGTCGCAAATAGAGTGAAGGAATTCCCAGAAGCAAGTGAGTTCTACTACGCAGTAAAACTAAAACAGAATTTTATGCTAATGCAGAAAATGAACTTTAACTGTTGCGACAGAAGAAGGAGAAGAACTTTAAAGGAAGTCAACTACGCAGATAGTGAAATGCCATTGAGAGACGCCAATCAAAATGATAAATTATTAAAAAATAAAAACAAAATGTTTAGCATATCAAATGGGGAACGTTGTAAAGGTCAACGATGTCTGTTACGCTTCTTAACTTTATTGTAGCTTTCCAAAAAACACACACAAGATAAAAAGCCAACAATGATGAGGGTCAAGTTGATGTAAGTTAATTATAAATACAAATGCCAAATCCATCATAAAATAACTCCGAGTCAATTTTAAAGACTTACATAAGTAACTAACTAAAGTCCCGTAAATGCTATAACTCAATTTGCATTTTACGATTCACCTGTCCAAAGCACATTATTTATTTATGCTCGCATTCGAGGCAGTAACAAATTGCCGCTCTAAGGCGTAATAATAAAGACAACTTCAAGGATTATTACATTAAAAATGTATATTGTAAGCTGGTTAAAACAGGAAATCAAAAAAAGAATTAAATCAAAAGGCGAAGACTTAAGCATTTGTGGCTAAATGTAAAAAAAGATTTAAATCCAAATGAAATTAAATAAAATGTCAGCGGAAGCTGACAAGCTGAAGTGGAACAAAAACTGTTGAAAGCGAGTCAAGCTGCCAAGGTTAAAAGGATCAAAACAGTCAAAAGGTTTTTATGTGTTACACACAAATATTGACAGCTTCGTTCGCTTGCCAGAGCAGCTGAAGCAGCAGCAGCAGCGGTAGCAGTAGCTGAGCAGGTGGAACAACAGTTGAGAATGCGGCTACATCAAATGTAATTAGCGTTTCTATTGTCGCACGACCAACACAACTTTTTCAAAATCGTGCTTCAGCTTGTTTTATTTACATACACACACACACAAATGCATATTTTATATTTGTGTGTGCTTGTCCTAGCTTAAGGACTTTACTCCTGCTGCTGCAATAAAGCTTTATTCTGCAGACTCGTTTTTTTGCGCACGTCAATAACAAGTGTTTAAACAGTAACCAACTGTGCTGTGAGTAAATATCGCACTGCAGGATTAAGCATAGACAGACAGACAGACAGACAGCTCAGCTCCTCTGTGTTAGCACTTTGCAATTATAAAACAAATATTGATTTAAAATTTGTGAACTGATTTAGCCAAGCCATAGGCAACGAAGCAGCACCATAGGCAATTTGATTAATTGAAAGCTGATTAGACAGGTGCATCAATGTCAGCCTAATGAGCTTCAATGGTAAGGAAGGTTTCTTCGCGTAGAGAGCAGCAGCCTTTAATGAGAGTCAATTTGGGCATTTGATTTCCAAGAATCGTCGAGTCTAGCTGTATATTTTTAGCCAATTCTCATTTGGGTATCTTAGCTACATCAAGGTTTAATGTAATGAAATTTGCCTTAACACCATCCAAGCGTTATGCACGACTTCCTTGACTCGCGTTAATTGAAAAACTTATTAACTGCTTTAACGCTTACGCTACAAGGCATTAGTATTGAAACAGATTACATAATACAGCTACGATTTCATTATACAGACATTAAGGCTATTCGAACATCAAACTAATTGCAGCTGCTTTACATCGAGCCATTCTAGGGGCTCGACTCTTTTTCGACAATTCACAAATTTGCTGCATATCCTGCGCCACATTTCAATTTGCCTTGGCACAAAGGATCGCCCGCGTGCCAATTTAATAAGTGTTTGCCGTACGGCAAATTTCAATCATGCGGCTGTAGTTAATCACGACTTTGATTGGCCAACAGCATTCGTTATAGTTTCAAACACTGACTGACACTGACACACGCAAACACACACACACACATGTAGGCAAGCTCTTTTGTTAAATGCGTATAGCTCATACGCCATGTGTGTTACGTGCGCTGCATACAATACGCGAACTTCGGCACGGAAACAGACCTCGCTCATTATGGTTTTTGATACCCTGCACTAAACTGGGTATATTATTTTTGTCAACGATGTTGTAACAGGCGAAAGTAAATGAAGGAAATTCATAGACAATTATGTATCTAGCAAAAGATAACTAGCTGAGGTCTATTCTAAGATCAAGCAGCTTACAAATTATCAATACTTTATTTCTCTTTAATAGGACTTTAGTTTTAGTTTTTGAGATTTATCCTAAGACCAAGCACCTTAAAAATTATCAATACGTTTCTTATCTTAAATAATAGCGATACGAATTCTAGATTTAGGTTCCTTCTTGCTCTCTATTTTAGCAATACCCCAACTTTATACGATTTTCAGGTATCTGCTAGTCGAACACTTCTTGTTCTACTTGTTATCTGTTAGGACTGCTCATTGAATATTGCCAACGCCTTGGGAGCACTCAATGATACCCAGATCCTGGTGGCAATATGGCTGACAGCCAAGTCAATCAGTGCAGCACCCCCTCGAGGGCCGGCCGCTTAACTTAGCCAACAAAGCTGATAATAAAAAAAATCAGAGGGAAAACGTGCAGATATATATATATACACTATATATAGCTCTGCTTATAAATTAAGCCTAGGCGACATGCGGTCGTGGCAGCTGTGACGCACATCTCTCACATTTCACATTTCACTTAGAGCGCGCATTCAAATGCTTTCTCTTTGACTTTTATGTGATGGCCAGCAATTTGGATTCCTTTGTTATTTAACTATATAATTTATATATAATTCAGAGAGAACGGGCGAAAAAAGTGATGCGGGCACTCAAAGGGCAGCGTCATCATTAATCTTGCATAAAAATGTATAGTGTATAGAGTAGCGAAGAGCGTTTCTTGAAAGGCTTTGAAAGAGCAAGCGTGAACTTGATTTATGCACTCCGATTTACGATATCAGCAACTGGAAGGCTTCCTCTTCAAGAGTTTAAATCCCAGACAATTTATAATTGGCTTTATAATAAATTAATTAAAATCAAGCAAAGGCAAAGGCAGGCAAACGCCGACAGGCTCAGGGCCTCTCCATTTTCCTTTTCCTTTTCCTTTTTCTTTCATTTATCATACAACATTATTTGCTGGTGACAATTTTCATTTTATGTACAGCTTTTGTTTTTGACATCAGAGGCAACAGCGTGAAATTCTTTGCATAAGAAAAAATATGGAAAAAAGTGTATGTGTATGTATTAAAAATATATAATATATATACATATTATGCATATATTATTTATAATCAAACAATAACACGCCCAGACCAACAATTTTTACCACTTGCTTACTGAGTGGGTGTGTGTGTGTGGGTGTATGTATGTGTAGGTGTATGTTTGCATATGCATATGTATGCTGGCTAGCGTGTGCATGATTGATTGGCAGAGATTGTCTAGAAATTCAATATGCCCATGCAAAAAAACAAAAAAATTACATTGTCAACAACAAACAAAAAAAAAAAAAAAAAACATTAACAAATTTTGTTGACAGTCAATCAAATTTTTTCACATTAGCTTAAAAAAATTTAGTCTATTAAAAATTGATGAGCGCATAAATGCGTCAATGCACAACAGATGAATACTTAAGGAAAGTAGCTATAAAATAGAGCAGCTATAAATCTTGTTTGCTATAAAAGTTGTTACATAAAGTAAGATTAAGATTGCAAATGGATTTTTAGATCCTACAGAATAATACAGTTTAAAGCGTAGATAGTTCAAGTTGAGAGAGCTGTTAACATGGGAAGTGTTTAGCCAGAAACTTGGGTTAATAATGAAATGTATTTTTTTGTTGGAGATTTCTTTTTATATAATATGATCTATGGTAATATTGCTATAGATCAGTATATGCATAAATAGTAAGATTTTAACCAGAAGCTTGTTTTTAATATTGAAAAGTATTTATATGTTGAAGATTTCTCTTTATATTATATGATCTATGATTACATTGTTATAGATCATTATAGACTGTAAAAGCTTAACCAGAAACTTGTTAATATGGAAAAGTATTTATATTTTGGAGATTTCTTTTCATATATAATCTATAATTTCATTGCTATAGATCAGTATAGACATAAATTCATTTCATTCCCCCTCACACATTAACTCCGTTTATTAGTCATTGTACACTTCATTAGTACACAGATGTATACTATCTTTTTTATACAACAACGTCAAGTTCTACTGCAAAATAAACTCCAAAATTAGAAGTACGACATCTGCGCTGCGCTGATTGCGCCAAATCCACCGTAAAAGGTCTCTGAAACCAAAACAAACTCTACAAAAAAGAAAAAATTATAGCCCGCTTTTGAGCTAATGCAAATAGAAATCTAAATTGGAATCGCGGCAGGTAAATAACGACCGTGGCTGTAAATTAAAAGTGCAGAGAAAAAGGTCCAAAGTCGGGTCGAAATTCAACACAAAGTGTGCATAGAAGTATATAAAAGAAATAGACAGCCAGATAATTGAATAATGACTAATTTTATGAAAAGCAAATAGGTCTTAATGAAAATTTAAACTGCGTTTCTTAAAGTAAATCTCCATGTACTCATTTACGGGCATTGCAAAATGCTTAAATACATTTCGTGAACTCTTTTTATTAAAATATTTGTGAGTGAAGGCAGCATAATTAGAAAGTTTATAATTCACCGCAACCAGCTACATGTGGCACACGCAATCACCTGTAAACACACACACAGCCACAACCACATACATTCGCATACAAACATGTTATATATTACGTCAATAAAGTTTTTTAACAGCGCTTGACTGGCAACAGCAGAGTTCTTCATTTAATGAGATTTTCCCCTCACAGCACTCGCATTTATAAGCGTCGAGACTTCTTGCACTATTTGCAACCGTTTTACACACGTTTTTCACTTGGTTTTTTCTTCTTCGTCTTTGTCTTTGACAGTCTCCGAGTATTGCCGCAACACGGGCACCTCGACTAGACGACGCATGATGACACAGCACTGCTGGAACGAAATGCACGAGCTGCATCCACTTAGATAAACGAACGAGCTAAGCAAATACGAAGCGAGTGCGAATACCCTATGAAACTGAAAACAAAACAACAAGTAAGCATCTAGTAGTCGGGCAACATCGACTGCATAATACTCGTTCATGTACGACAAACATCTCTCAGATATGGCCCTAGATAAGGTAAATAGTACCTTAATACCAGCAGATAAGGTTAATTGCAATTTTAATACAGCTTAACTAATCCTAAATCTTAAAAAATAGTGGAAGTCATAGTTTTTAATCAATTTGGGCGTCTATTTATAAGGGAAAATAATAAATGCCAAATTGTCTGGTTTTAGGTATAAAATTTTGGAGGCATGAGGATTTTTAATGTGGCAAGCTCATAAGTGGGCTTTATACAAAAAAGAAGCATGTATAACAGATACTTTAAATATTTTAAATATATTCAGGCAAACAAATTTGTAATAAAAACCTAATATACCCTTTCCCCCTTACATGAACGAGCATTCAAAGAAATTTAAATAACAAACAAATCCAATATCGTATTTCTTTAAGCTAAAACTGTTTGTGATGTTCAAGTCAAATAAGTGTAAAATCAAAACAAATTTAATTACAAAAAAAAAAAACTAAAAAAAACAAAAGAATTTTAATGAAAATAGTAACAGTCGTGTTATCTGTGTATATACACCTGTTATTTATACCTGTGTAAGCCGAATTTTAACCAAAAATTAAATGAATGAATGTGTGTGTAAGTGAAATTAAATTATGCCTAAACTTAATGCTTCAGCTTAATAGCGCTTATTGAATTTTAATTGAATTCAAAAATAGTATGCCATAGTAAACCACATGTACTTGAATTAAATGTTGCATTGCAAACACTCGACTCGTTAATAAACATTTATTGCACATGCAATAAAAATAAATAAATAAATAAGCTTTGCGAATGATAATTGACACATTCAATTATTAACTGTACACCAAATATTTAATAACTACAATAAATATGCATTTTGTTCACATAACCTCTCGATATTTCAATTTTTGCTATAGTTTCTCCCCACCCAAGGATATTCAATCGAATTATCAAGCATTATAAACCTGAATTGCGCATCAATTTTATAAGTGGTTTTTGGGGTTTCGGGTTTGGGCTTTCGACACGGCAATCATTATAAAATTTATATTCAATTTTACATGTTACATTGACCACACCGTAAGCTGCTGATATGCGTTCAGTTAACTAAACCATTTGGGCCAAATGGTTCGTTCTGGCTCCAGGCATAACTATAACAAAAGCTAAGCTGCTTAGTGCTTGGTAATAAAAAAAGGTCAGTCAAAGAGATTGGACACGACCTATAAGCCACGACCACCCCAAACAAATGGCAAACTCTTAAGAACAACCAAAAAAAAAACAAAACAGAAAAAGCCAACATCTACAGACATTATATATAAATGTATATAAATTTTGAATTTCCAGCAGGACGATTCGAGGATTATATGGAAAGAATACAAAATGTTGAGCAGAAGTCACGCGCGGGCCATGTTTACGAATTGCTGCTAATTGCCGTGACGAATTAACATCCAAGCGCCCTAAATCTGCGCTGGGCTTTATACATTTCAATGAAAATCCATTTTATTAATGCGTTTTTTCTTTGTTGATTTAACATACCCTGTAGACAATAACGAAAAAAATAACAACTAAAGTGGGTTGAATGATTAGATAAACCTTAAAGTTAATATTTTAGCTTATAATATTAATAATCACAATGAATTATGTAAGAGAGAGAGCCAGAAATTTTAGTACATATAAAGTATACGTATTGCTGACTAATGATGATATAGATAGCCTAACTTATCCCAGCTAATATTTAGTATATGCATTGACCATAAGTTATGTAATAGAGACTAAGCAGATATAAAGCAGATATTAAAGCTTACATTACGTATTCTTACTAATACTAAGTTATATAAAACAGAAAAAGTTTTTTAGTAATATTATGTATACGTAATATAGAGTTGAATACAGAATTTATACCTGCTCCTGCAATAACAATTAAATGTTTAACAAATAATAATTAAACCTATTCTTGATCAGCAGATTAAGCTCATTTATATATACTGTACAATCTGACCATACTTTATACCTATATATACTTTTATATATACTATAAATACTTTTTATACTTTTCTCAAAATATCAACTTCTAGTCCAGAGTACAGCGAAAGCCAGCCATAATTTCAAAGAGTAAGTTCTCGTTGGCCAATTTACTCATTTGGGCTTAAAAATTATATTTGCGTTATTCCATATAAGATACACGCCCTAAAAAAATTTGTGTTAACCGCGATGACTTGCTAACGAATTTTTTTCTTTCTTGTTTCTTTTTGGTTTTTTTGTAGAACGTTAACATTAATGGCCCAGCGAGCAGTTTGTGCATAACAAATTGCCATAAAATTACACCGGGTTTTGAAATTCCCTTGCGCTTGCACACAAAATTAAATTCAATTCAATCAAATTGACGCAGCGAACAAACACTTATTCACACACACACACACACACACGCAGCAAGTGAAGCAAATAATTTTATGTGGGCTCGAAATTCAACAGAAAGCTGCTTATATAATGTATATAATGAAATGGGATATCTCAAGCTTTGCCAACAACAACAAACAACATATATGATAACAACAGCAACAACAACAAAATATGTGTTACATCAGTTGCAAATTCAAATCATAAACTATTGAGGAAAAATACTCAATTGAAAGCATATGATTAGAAATGGAAATTCTATAACAGAAATAATTCTAAACATGTGCAAATTGTTCAAATGAAAAGGCAGAAGGAAAAATATAACATGAGGAAGCCGAAATACCCTTTGTTAGAGAAATGTAGCTATGGATGGAATTTTTTGTTGACTGAGAGCTATAATCCCAAATGCTTCAACAAACAATTCTATAAGCTATAGCCACCTTTGGCATCTCATTGCATAGTTGATTAAATTCACTTTAGACGTTGCTCTACATTTCTTCATTTTTATTTTATTTTATTTTTTTTTTTCATTTGTAATTTATTAAAAATTCTCAAAAATAATAAAGCAAGCAAAGAAAAATAATTAAAAAATTTCCTGCAGTTATTAAGAAGTGCAAAACTTTATTGCCATAAAATAGTTTGGCCATTATATATTTTGTACAAGACATTTTTACTGTTGGCCAACAATTCATCGATTCGACGTGAATCGTTGGCATTTTGTACTTTAAATTATCTGTTCAATCACAATTTTCAGCAGCTACAAACAGAATAATATGGCAAAAGCAGTAATATTCAATTGCAGTGAAAGTTTATTAAGGTGGAGCACAAAGCAGATTTTTTATCTATTATATATAGTTCATACCTTTCTCGTTGTCGCTGTGCAAATTGCCCACGCTGCTGCCAAAGAAGCGTTTATCCAGTATCTGCAGCAGCTGCAACGCGGTCGCATGCACCTCCACGCGGGGGCAGCCCGTCATCAGCAGCGTTACGGTAATAACTGACGTATAATGGTCGCAAGGATACTCCCTGTAACAACAAAAAAAAAAAAGATAAACAGCGAGAAAGAGTGTGAGAAAGAGGAAGTAAGTGCAAAAAACACAAACACATTGTGGTTAATGGATTTTATGCTCTTCAAGAATTTTACTTAAAGTATTAAAAGTTCGAACGTAAGTATAAAGTTAACTCGGTTGCGGTTTGGTGGTTTTGTTAAACACCTGTCTTATACCTTAGCTAACGACCTGGAGCTCGCTATAAGTAGATAAAAGGGACAGACAGGCAAATTAACAGTTTGGCCAATTAAAATTCAATCACATAACCCAACCCTAGCTAACGCACGCACACACAGAAGGTCTTAATGCGAACTGGAATGGGCTGAACACCGATGTAGAGCAAGTGAGAGTATTGAGGGAGAGAGAGAGAGCGATAAAGCCATTACCTGCGGCTGGGGCTCTACCTAAGTTGTACCCTATGCAAATTTTCGAAAAATCAATTCTCAATTTGCATAGCAAATTGTAAGCGCAGAAAAGTATGCTACGGATTTCGCTCACTTCTTATTGAACAACTTTACAACTTGAAGATTTACAACATTTGCTGCTGTTGGCTAATAAATTATTAATAAAACAAATATATTCGCAAATTTGATGAAACAGTAAATGGGTTAAGTGACATAAATGACTTAAAACGTATATTAAATTTGAATGGCAAATGATTCTAAACAGACTCCAAAACCTACAGAATATCGTTTTCCGTTGTGTCAAAGTATTTCTAAGAGGAAATGAAGTTTGTCTCTAGCTCAAGAGTTTTCTTAGTTAATTACTGCAAACCCGAGAACCGTTTAAAACTTACTTTATGGTTTGCTGTTTGCAACACATTTGACTTTGTTTAGGCAACATTTTGGCCATTTAGTAGATACAGTTACGATTGGCCTTTTGTACGACAGGCTGGTGTTGAGTGTGGGTTAGAATTTCTTTATAATTTGTTTGCGTATTTAGTCACACGTGCAATGAGTGCAAAATGAAACAGGAATTGCAAACTGACTAACTCTGTTGGCACTTTGCAGCTAATTGGAAATGATTTTGCAGTAAATAAAGTTTAAAGGGCCAATCTGGCATGGCCTGTGGCAAAAAAGGATGTCCATCCACACTGAATGCATTCGAACGAAAAAAAAAGGAAAGCGAATTTCTCTGTTTGCAGACTTTCATATTGAATTTGCTATGGGGCACACTGTCTATGTGTGTGGGTGTGTGTCTATGTGTGTGTGCCACAGTTTGTGTGCTTAACTGTTATACAAACAGTTTGTGCCATTGTATGATAAAGGCAACCATAGACAATTTTGGCATTGAAACGATTTGAAGTTTGGAAAATTAAAAGCCACACTAAATCAAAAATTTAGCCATTTGTAAACTATAAAATGCAGCGAAGCATTAAGATGGAAATTTATATTGTATATGAGCAGCAGCACGCAAAAGATCCACAAACAGCAGCTGCTTCCAGATAGCGCTCTTTGGCACGCCAACAAGAAGTATCATAAACAAAATCAAGAAAACAACAAAAAATTCAACAATTTTTGCGACATGCACCATGTGGCATGTGCCGCAAATAACCAAAGCAAATCACAACACACACGAAACTGTGTGCAGGGCTCAAATAAATATAAATTGTTTGACTCGTTAAAGGTTAAACGGTCCAATAAAGTAGCTGCAATAAGAGCCGTTGCATTTTATTGTTTGACAAGGGAATTATTTGTTCTTACTAAAAATGTAGTTTACTAAAACACCAAGAAATAAATAAGAGGCATCAAGAGCAATTTCCATGAAAATTTTAATAAGAAATATCAATGAGAACTTGAAGAACGAAATAAAATGTAATGAAGTCTCGCCAAGAGCACATTTTCCAACGAAATTTTTTGATGATGAGAAATACACTTTATTAAGTTTTAATATATATAATTATATATACATATATATATATATATATATATATATATATATATATATATATATATATGTGTGTGTATATATGTACATCGTTTCGCGGTAAAATGCGTAAATTATTGCGAGCCTAAAAGACTGTTTATCACCTGGCTGGAATGCAATAAAGCACAAAAAGGAGTGTATACACACAGACATACACACACACACTCAGTTAAACACAGAGGCAGTCAAGCACACACTCAGACAGCCTCAGACCATCGCGATAAGCATGCAGTACAGCAGCGCGCTCCAATGGGCATAAATGGTAGACATACATGAAGATATGTATATAAATGCACAATACATGGCATATATATTGTTTGTTGCTTGTCAATGAAGGCTGTAAATTTAAAGCGGGAGTCATGGCCGCCAGACACGTGAGTCGCCACTTAAGCCCCAGCACACGCACCCACACACACATATCACATACACTGACTGGGGTAGATAGCAGGATACATGTTAAATGAGATTATTTGTAAATAGATCACGTTCTTGGTGGGGGAGGGGGCTGGATGCAATCGGGAGTCGATTTGGAGCGCGACTAATGCGTTAACATATTAAATTGACGAGTGATTAACTTACTTGGCACTGAAGATTGAGGCCAGAGCCAAGAAGCAAGCATCAGCCTCACGTGGCGTCGACGTATAGCATCGATCGATTACCCATTCAAGCAGCTGGCCCATATCCGGATTTGATTCCAGCAACAGCACAACCGTATCGCGAGCCAATTGATAAATCTAAACAACAAACAAACAAACAATATGCCCTGATATATAGCTGACATAATCTCAAAGCTATGGTTTTGCGCCACCCACCTTCTCGTCCTTGGAGGTAAGCAGCAGATCCAGCCACTTATAGATGATGCCATCGTCTTGCAGCAGGGGCGTATAGAAGATGTGACCGCAGCAGAGCAAAGCGGACATGGCCTGCATAAGAGATATCAGAAATATTCACTTGAGGTCACATAAAGGAGAGAGCCGCAGTTGCAGCAGCCAATGAGAACTTGCCTGTAATGCGCTAAATTGCAGTTTCTCCTCCTCGGGGGTTTGGCCAATCTGAGAGCTGATGCTTAGTGGCTTGGAGAAGCTGCCACACCATGTGGCAAATAAATTGAATAGATTACGCTTCAAGTCACGCGACAATAAAGTGGCGCACGATTCAACTGTGTCAAGTAGTAGCTAAAGTTATAAAATATAATTTAGATTCAATTCGAGGGCAACCTACGTGAAAAATTCTTAATCATTTTTCGTATGAAATTGCAAAAGTGCGCCTTGACTTCACGTATGCTGAGATTATCCTTGTCCGTTTCAGCCATCAGATAAGCCATGGCACCTTCTATGTACTCCACAAATGTCGGATGCAGCGACATGGTATCACGTTCCAGCACGCAAGTGCTGTCAGGAAGGAATTAAAGAAATTTATGTCAACATTACGATGTTGGGGATTTTAAGAAGCTTACCTCACGCCAAAGGTGCCATTCTCAGCTATCTTCTCCAGCACACGCACCACCTGCAGACGCAGTGCATCGCGACGACGACGACGTCGCATATTCTCCTGCTTTCGATCGACAGCCTCGCGTATATAGACCACCAGCTCCTCCATGAGATCCCTGTTAAATAGAGATTGAGTATCTTTGTCGAATCACAGATGTAAACTTTCCGCTTACTTGAGCGCATCGTGATTTATCATGCCCAACGCATTGACAGCCGCATCCCGCACATCAATAGCCTCGCAGCGCAGCAGGGGCACCACCAGCTTGTACAGTGCCTGCGGCGAGGCGCTGCCCATTGCTGATTTGTCGCTGCGATCTGCGTTCAGGGAATCTGGCGATGAGCTATAAAATAAAATTTACGGTCGCAACATTTTAGTGTCCTGTTTTAATGCTTAAACTTCCTCGGAAGCCGGCTGGCCCCTAAGCTCTGGGCAACTGCTATTGACAGAGGCTCTTCTGCTCTGCTCCGTTGGCAGTCAAATTCGTAATTCTATTTATATTTATAAGTGAGTTGCCCATTACCCAGCCATTTGATTGAAATTAACATTATAAATATTAAATGTGCATATTTCAATTAAAAAGTAACATTTCGCTTCAGCAAAAAATTAAATGTGTTGACAGTAAATAAAATTTTATATATATATATTCCTTTTTTTATGCACCGCATATCATATTCTGTCTGTGAGCTAAGGCAAACGTGGCTTGGTGTGTGGGTCGAGTACACATCAGCTAGGAATATATAAAATAAATAAACTTGATTCTTTTCACAGTTTTTCAGCATAGCAAAAATAGGCAATAAAAGGAGGCGGGCCACGCGCAGCACAATCTCGGCAAACGTATTTGGTACAAAAATCAAATGGCAAACAAAATAGCTAACAAAAAGAGCGTGCTATAGTCAAGGAGTAACAGACTTCAAGATACCCTGTAAACCTGTACCCATTAGCACTCTAATTAATCTTAGATTGGCAAGTTAATAGAAATGAACAAATAGGCGAACGGACAGACAGACAAAATTTAATGCGTCTCAGTACTAAACATAATTTCGTGATAAATTAATTTTTTGAAACTAAGGTGAAACTAATGTTAAGATTGACATAATTACTATTAATTTAAATTTTTTTTTTCTTTTGGGTTTAAAAATATAACTATATGGATATATAAAACCTCTAACCATACAACACATAGACTGGACAGCTAGTACATAATTTTTTGACGAAGAAAGAGAATGCATTAAGGCCTAGTAAACTTTGTGCCTGCTCGGCTCAGTCTGTTTAGGCTCGGGCAGTGAAAATATAACACGACAAATTCAGTGTACTTCCAGCGCTCTAACGAAATGGTCTCATTCTGACATGAAGCACCGCTATGTGTTATTCTTTCCTTACTCTTCAAGCTTACTAAGTCTTTCAAGTTTTCTAAGCCTTTCAAGTTTTCTAAGTCTTGCTAATTTTCTAAGTCTTGAAAATTTTCTAAGTCTTGCTGATTTTCTAAGTCTTGCTGATATTTTAAGTCTTGCTGATTTTCTAAGTCTTGCTGATTTTCTAAGTCTTTCAAGTTTTCGAAGCCTTTCAAGTTTTCTAAGTCTTGCTAATTTTCTAAGTCTTGAAAATTTTCTAAGTCTTGCTGATTTTCTAAGTCTTTCAAATTTTCTAAGTCTTTCAAATTTTCTAAGTCTTCCTAATTTGCTGAGTCTTTCTAGTTTTCTAAGTCTTCCTAGTTTTCTAAGTCTTTCAATTTTTCAAAGTTGTTAGTCATCAACATTTTCTAAGTCTTTCCTCTAAGCCTAAGTCTTCACTGCTTAGCTCAACGATCATTAACATTATCTTATGTCTACAGTTTTTCTTATATCCAAAATTTAAACAATTCCTTACAATTATTTTTAACTATTACAATTCTGCTTACAGTACTTAAAATTAATAACAAATAAAAATATTTACCTGACCACACTTCACTGCACTTTCACTTTCACTTTCACTTTACTGCACTGCACTACTGACCCCCACCGGGCCTGGACGACTGAAGAAATGCTGCAGCTGCTGCTCTTTATATAGGGCGACGTTCACTCAAACTCCAAGGCGTGCTCAAATGTTGAGCCTGCGTCGAGTTGCGGTCGCTGCAGTCGATCGTGAAGTGACCAATGAGAACACTCTGCTGCTTCAAGCATTCTAAATGAGTTTAACTTAAATGTAAATGTAAGCAAATATTGCTCTATACAGAGAACGGATCTTCTGCAGCTATATGACCTTACATTTACATTTAAGTTAAACTCATTTAGAATGCTTGAAGCAGCAGAGTGTTCTCATTGGTCACTTCACGATCGACTGCAGCGACCGCAACTCGACGCAGGCTCAACATTTGAGCTTGCCTTAGATTTTGAGTGAACGTCGCCCTATATAAAGAGCAGCAGCTGAAGCATTTCTTCAGTCGTCCAGGCCCGGTGGGGGTCAGTAGTGCAGTGCAGTAAAGTGAAAGTGAAGTGAAGTGAAGTGTGGTCAGGTAAATATTTTATTTGTTAATAATGTTAAGTACTTTAAGCAGAATTGTAATAGTTAAAAATAATTTTAAGGAATTGTTTAAATTTTGGATATAAGAAAAACTGTAGACATAAGATAATGTTAATGATCGTTGAGCTAAACAGTAAAGACTTAGGCTTAGAGGAAAGACTTAGAAAATGTTGAACACTTTAACAACTTAGAAAAATTGAAAGACTTAGAATACTAGGAAGACTTAGAAAATTTTAAAGACAGAAAATTAGGAAGACTTAGAAAACTTGGAAGACTTAAAAAACTTGAAAGACTTAGAAAACTCCAAAGACTTAGAAAATTTGAAAGACTTAGAAAATTTGGAAGACTTAGAAAATTTGAAAGACAGAAAATTAAGAAGACTTAGAAATTTGAAAAACTTAGAAAACTACAAAGACTTAGAAAACTTGAAAGACTTATAAAATTTGAAAGACTTAGAAAATCAGTAGAGCTTGGAAAATTAGCAAGACTTACAAAACTAGGAAGACTTAGAAAACTAAAAAGACTTAGAAAATTAGGAAGACTTAGAAAACTTGAAAGACTTAGAAAATTTGAAAGACTTAGAAATTTGAAAGACTTAGAAATTTGAAAGACTTAGAAAATTTGAAAGACAGAAAATTAGGAAGACTTAGAAATTTGAAAAACTTAGAAAACTACAAAGACTTAGAAAATTTGAAAGACTTAGAAATTTGAAAGACTTAGAAAATTTGAAAGACTTAGAAAATTAGCAAGACTTAGAAAACTTGACAGAATTAGAAAACTTGACAGAATTAGAAAACTTGGAAGACTTAAAAAACTTGAAAGACTAAGATAACTAGAAAGACTTAGAAAATTAGGAAGACTCTTAGAAAACCTGACAGACTTAAAAAGCTTGAAACACTTAGTAAACGTGAAACACTGCTTGTGCCAAGCAGGCACGAAGTTTACTCGGCTCTAATGCATTCTTTTTCTTCGTCAAAACATTTTGTATTAGCTGTCCAGCCTATAGGTTGTATGGTTAGTGATAAAACTCAGGACTTGAAAACCAAATATTATTAAAATAGTAGCGGCTTGTAAAAAAGGAAAAAAACTTGTTGGCATTAGTCTAACTCCATGATATTTATTATAAGCATATATTTTATTTGTATATAGGTATATATATAATCATATATATGTATATAGATTAGTAGACATATGTGAACTTACATATTCTCCTACCTCAGGAAGCCATAAACAACATTCAATATAGCTTTATTTTTCTTGAATACTAGACTACCCGCTAACACACTATATTCACTGACTACAGTGTATTATTCTCACAATGTGGTCAAATTGAAAGAATTCGAATCCAATGGAAATATTTAATATTTTAAACATATATTGAATGACAAGCAACTACAAAGCCCCAAAGTTTTATTTTACCGAACTACAACTAAAGGTTATTCTACAAAAAAAAAAAAAAAAAACTATATATATATATATATATATATATATATATATATATATATATATATATATATTTAGAAAATCATATTAATACACTCTACAAATATTAAAACAGCAATTTGTGATGCTCTAATTAAATACGCATTAAATGAACAATAAATGTGAATATCACATATGAGCAAAAATATTAAACAGCAAAACCTGCTTTGACTTACAATATTTGACAATTAAAGGTAAATATTAGCAAACTAAAAGACGTAAGCAACTACGTAGGACATAAGCACTTGAGCATTAAGTTGCACGTCACAAACACACACACAGACACACACTTATACACACACACACAGAGAGAGAGAGACGCACAGCACACACATTGAAGCACTTATGGCCATAAAAGCCACATTAAAAGTAATCGGAGCAGACTTATGCATATTAATTATAAGTTTCTTGTTTGCTTATGTTTTCGGGGGATCTTTGGATGTTTTGGGATATTTGGGGGGGTTTAAAGGGTTTTCTTTTTGTTGTGTTTTGGTGTTGATTTGCTTTACCCAAGTCGTTTCTGGCGCGCTTCTTTGCGTCCGTAGGAGAGCGGCAGTGTGAAACGTGTCACAATTCCCTCCGGCCCAAAAACATTTGACGGTATATTGTCCAACGAATCGGATAGCGAACGTGAGTCCGATTGATCTTGTAAACTATAAATTACAATCCATATATAGTGATCAAACATAGATATATAAATTTATAGATAGACGAGTAAAACAATAACATAAACGAACGATGGTTTATTTGTGAAATTTATGATCTTTGACCAATAACGAGACAATTTTTCTCAAACTGATTTTGATGTTGACATATGGACATATGGACTATGAGCTGTGTATATAAATAACATTCCCCAACTACCAACTCACATTTAACAATAGTTATGAACTGTATGTACGTGTGTGTTTGTGTGCTATGATTTATGTAAAAGAATAGTTGTCGATTTTCAAAATAATGCAAGTCTCATAGGTAACGAAGCACTTTAAGCAAATATAACTTAAAGTCGCAGGAAACAATTATCTATAGCAAACGAAACTTTAATATTTATTTTTAAATCAAAGTAGCAGCAATAAGAGTCACCTTAAATTATTCATTCGCTGGCCGGTCCACTAATAATTACAGCTGTTTTGATTGCATATTAAAGGCGTTCGCCTCATTTACATATTTAGAGGCGGCAGTTGTCAAATTCCTGATAAAATTTGCAATTTGCATTTCAAACAAAGCAAACAAATAGATGTATGTATGTGTGTTTGTGTGTGTGTTGGTTTATTTGTTTTAGATGCAACCTGGCTACAATTAAAATTACAATTACAAAGAAATCAAGATATGCAAATACAACATTTTAATAGAAATAGCAAATGACACCAACTATAAGAAACAACAAAGAACATACAACAAGCAGACAGAAACTCTATTTACAACAAAGGACAACAGGACGTATGATGGATTCGAATACTTTTTTTTCACATTCCAATTAAGAATTTTGATTGATTTTATGCAAATACGTGAATCGAAATAGAAATCCAATTCACTTTAATAGATATTTGAAAACTATTTTAACTTGAATATGCCATTATTATGACAGGTGCGAATGGGTGTGTGTGTGTGTATTGGGGTGTTGGTGTGTGTGAAACGTGGACAAACAGGCGTATCGGATGCAACTTAGTTAAAAACAAATAAACAGGTAGACCAACTAAAACGAAATGGCAACAAAATTAAATATAAAATGAATTTGCATAGAATTGGAACAAGCACACGTGCGCTGATTATAATCGAATGCTAAATGTTAAACAAACACGGGACAAATGAAAATGTTGTATTTGCGATTGCGATTGGACCCACTCACAATTTGTTTTTTTTTTTAATGCACTGAACAATGTTGTTGTTGGCAATGTTGTTGTTGGCCATTTTCAAACTTACCTCAAGCTCAGATCTGGCGAGGCACAGCGCACGGCTACGCTTGGTATCTGTGGCACCAGGCGCATGGCACAAGCCACCTGGTTACGCCACAGACGCATGTACAAATCCTTTTGACTCTCGGTGGGCATTTTCTTTGTGGGCGCCGAGCCGCGCAGCAAGGAGGCGCGATTATCACTAACAGGACTGCAAATGGAAAGTTAATTAAAGAACTCTTCCATCTCTTCAAGCTTCAGCTTACGTGGGATCTATGACGCTATAGAGTGCAGTGAGACGGGAATAACAAATGGGCCAGGCCTGGGCCACCGCTGAGGGGCATTGCTGCAGCACACGCTGACGCTCCAACAGACCGAACAGACAGATCGCCCAAGGATCAATGGGCGGCTGCGGCGAGCTGGCAGTTGCAGCGGCTGCAGCAGCTGCAGAGCTCGACTGCGAGAGATTTAGCGTTGATGTGGAGGACTTTGAGTTGTCTAAAATAATAATAAAAAAAAAACCTTTAATATCCACACATTAAATTGTTTGCCCAGCCAGCTTACCATCTGTGAGTCCGGCCAGCCAAACGCCGCCGCTGCGTTCAGCTATCCAACACAGGTCAATGCAATTGGCATTCAGTATGGCTGTCTTCTCTGCCTGCGGCAGCATCGGCAGACATTTCTCCACAACTTGCGGACAGAAGCGATCCATGACATCGATCAGAGGTGGTTCCGTTTCGGGTATGCCCAATGCACGCATTAGGTTCTTCACCTCTTTGAGTATAATGACTGCCAGCTTGCGCAAATAGAACTTGTAATTGCAGAGCAGCACCAAGGCGAAGCCTTCGACAAAGTGCAGCGTCGTAATCAATGGTATCTCGTTCTTTTTGCCCACATCGCTGGCCGCCATATTGAGCACCGTGTGCTGGGTAATGCTGGACATGCCACTCGAGGTGGTTATGCTCGAGGCAGCACTGCTGGCTGTGTTTAGATGCTGCTGCTTGGACTGCTGACTGCTGGTGGTTTCCTTGCCAGCGACGGTCGGTGCTGTGGCTCCAGCAGCCACCGGCGCGGCCTGTGCAACACCTGTGCCAATTGTAGCCGCTGCGCCAGCACCAAGTTTGGACTGTACCGGATTATTGGTAACGCCAGTGGCGCCTGTGCTGGGTACGCTGCTATTACCACCGTTGTTGTTGCCGGTGGCTGCAGCGCCGTTGACATTAATCGCGCAGCGCCAAATGGTTAGGAGAACAAACAAGATGCGCGTACAGTTCTCCAACAATTGCGGATAGGTGTCGGTGACATCGCGCACCAGAAACTGTGTGTAACCGTGCACGACATCCTGACGCCAATCCGGAAAGTCTTTGACCAGCGTCTGCAGCGATTGATACGTCAGTATGCGCAGCTCCTCATCCATGTGAACGGTCAAGCGTGACAGCAGGTCGACCAGCTCTTGGGTCATTGTGTCGGGTATTAAACGTGGCACAGCAGCAACACACGTCCGAAAGAGATCAATGCGAGGCTTTCGTTCACCCGAGAGCATCTCGTCGGGCTCCTTATTCTGATTCTGTGTATTCGTCATCATTAACGGCCGTCCACAATGAACATCCAAAGCACGTAAGATGTCCACAAATACACGACGTACGTGCGGAAAGTATGTGGACATGCCGATGCTACGTGCCGTCTCATCTGTTAACATCTTGTTGATGTACGTCTTCTTCACACGCAACGTATTCCCTGAGGGCAACGCCGGCACAGTGCGCGGCATGGGCGGCTCGCCGTCCTTTTGCTGCAGTGAATCGGCAACCACAAGAAATGCACGCAAGCCGATGCTCATGCGCTCCGGATTGAGTATGACTTTAATGGAGCGGCCCACACAGAGTAAATCGTACACAATCTCCCGCATAGCAAAGTCTAAACGCTCTTGGGCAATAAACTGAATGATCTTGACAAAGATATTCAGCGGTGTATCACGCGGCACAACGCCCTTGGAGCCTCTGCAAATGAAAAGAGTTGTTATTAAAAGCCAATTTCAATTATATCGAGAACAATTTACTTGGGAAACAAGGAGTTGACAATGCTCTGCAATCGTGAATGCGTAGCCGAGTTCGATTCGCACTTGATCCTGATCATGTACACCCACAGGAGACGAAAGAGCGACTCGAGGGCAACGCGACTCATTTTAGCATCGCGATTCTTCAGATTGCTCAAACACATGGCCAGAAAGTAATGCCAGTTGGTCAGAAAGAAAGTTTTCTGCGAAACACAGAGCAGGCAAGTGACGAGCGGAAACAAGGCCAGACGATGCTTTGACTTGGTCGATGCATCCAGCGTCTGAACATACAGCAGCTCCACGAAGTTCTTAACGCACGGCACGTTAACCTCATTTTTGACGGCCTAAAAAATATATATATAGATGAATATATAATGTATAATATATCGATATTCTTACCGCCGCAACGGGCACTAGAATCTCCACAAAAAGTCCAGCCAGTGCATGTTTGATATCCTTGTCTTTGACCTCCAAAAAGTATTGACCACATTCGTGCATGAATTGAAACGAGGCCTCAAACTCCTCAATGGGCACCATTTTAACGCGAAAGAACTTCATGCCCATCAGCAGGCTAATGATGCTCTGCGTCGTCGTGGGCGATGCCTCCTTGCCGCGCAACTCCTTCAGCTCGAACATGAAACGCTTTCGCACCGAAGCGAATCGACTCTGGGCCAGCACGCCAATGACCTCCGAGTAGAGATCCGCAATCATGTGTATATTATGCGCATTGGGATTGTTTTGCAGGCCGTCCTTATACTTGAAGTGCTTAAAGGCCAGATTCTCGATGCTGCGCACCAGATCCTCGTGGCCCGGATGAAACGGCAGCTGCTTGAGTATCTCAATCAGAGCCAAACAAAATATAAACTCTACGGCCGCCTCGCGACGCTGCAGCTGAAAGTCCAGATCGACGCTGGTCTTGTTCACAGCCTGAACACTGCTGCCCGATGCTGGTTTCTTCAGGTCATTCTTGATCTCCATATCGGACAACTGGCGACGATGCCAGGCAAGCAGTGTGTGCAGCAACGAGGGCAAACAATGCTCGGCCACAGAGCCCAGTGCGGACAGCAACTGATCAAATTGCGGATCCTCGCCGCGTTGCAGCAACTTTGATAGATTCTTATCGGCGCTCTCCAACATGGCCAGCTCAATTTTCTTTTCCGCCTGCGCTGTAAAGTCGCTGAACAAATTGCGCATAACTATCTCGCCGGGTCGCGGAGCCGCAGTCAACTCCACGCTGGCCACACTGGCCGCCAGCGCATGCATCTCGGCCTGCGTGTAACTGGGCAGCACGTTTATAATATTGCTGCGCGAATGTGCGCCCCAAGGCAGCAGCGACTGACGTTGTGGTATGATCAAAGGCGGCAATGCAGCTGGAGGTGAGGCGTAACTCTGACGATTGGCGCTATAGCTGATGGTGGCCGTAGCTGGAACAGCGGACTGTTCCTGATTAGTCACCGAGAGTTGTTGTTGCTGTTGCTGTTGTGGGTAAAGCTGTTGTTGCTGTGGTTGCTGCTGCTGCTGTTGTGGCTGATGTGACTCATACTCTATGCTGTAAGGGTATTCCTCGCCAAGTATTTGATAATTTATGGGCGATGTGGTGCCACTGCCATTGGCAGACGCTGAAGCGGACACGGATGCTGCTGATGCTGTTGCTGCTGCTGCGGCGGCTGCACCATTAAGCCCAATGCGTCCAGACTTGGGCGTTGAGCTATATTCACTGGAGTTTATGGAATGACGCTGAGCGGGTGAAACGTTTGCCTCCAGCTGTGCCTCGTTATCAACGTTATCGCCACCAGCGTGATAAGCATCTTCATGATAAACACTACGCTGTGGGCTCTTTGTGGGCGTGGTATTAACAGCTGTGCCTGTTGCTGCTGCTGCTGCTGCTGCTGCTGCTGCTGTTGTTGTTGCTGCAACTGTTTCTGTTGCGGTTGTTGCTGCTGTCGCATTGGGACTGCCGCCAGCTGGTGAGCCAAGGGCCGCCGCACCACCGCCAACAACAACTGTGGCGGCCTCGCTCACGTGTTGCTCATTTGGGTTTTGATTTGTGCCTTTTGGGGAGAAACAAAAACAATATCAGTCATAAAACAATATCAGTTATAAATGGATTTTCATGCTTATCAATACGCAGAAATGGAGCTCAATAAAATAATGTGTATATACAAATGATTCATTTACTGTGACGGCACTACAAGCTACCCTTTTAGCCTTTTAGCAAACAACAACAAAGCTCGTGAGTATTCGTGTATGTTCAAAATTTGTTTACTCAACAATTATGATTTTTTTTTTTTTTACCCAAAATATATATATAGTTTTTTTTTTCTTTTTTGGTATGTCGTTAACACGCGCCTAGCAAATCATATCTGTAAATAGAAAATATTATTATCTCATCATCAGCATAATGTGTTTTCTGTCTTTTTGTGGGTGTGTTGTAACTTTGAACCCAAACAGGTTGCATGGAAGAGAAATACCCTATAGACTGTTTTGTCGTTATCGCTTAAAGTCCATTTCCTCATGTGTGCTCATTTGTTCAGTTGTGTTAGCTTGTATCTTAATTAGAAAATGTTAACGATGCATGGAACATAATTTCATTATCGGCATATCGCATGTCTAGCAAAAATATATATATATCTATATATATATATATTGGCAAAAAAGTTGCAGCTCCGATTCGATACGATACGATTCGATTCGTTTGGGTTTTTTTTAATAATTTTTTTGATGACGACATCGCATCAATTTTTCAATCTATGCGAAGTCAAAGTCTAAATAAAACATGTTTATCCTCATACAATATATCAGTAAATATTATTAGTAAACACACTCTCTTTATCGCTATCTTTATCACGGCGCCATCGAACAACACGTCAAAGAACAAACACCTTTTGATATCAATTCAAGCGAAAAGCCAATTTCACCATTTTTATATATAACAAGCAAACAAATGTACATATGTACATATGTACGTATGTATGTGTACATATATAAAACATTGTCTGGATTATTCCGAGTACCACAAGACTTGTCATCTACATAGATCATGAGCATTTCAATTTCCAGCGAAGTTCATGTTTGTTATTAAATATTCTGTCATTTATTCGAGGAAATAAAATTGTATTGAAGACATCAATCGAAGCGGAGGCCAGACACAATTATTAAGATCATAATAAAAAAAAAAACTCTACCTATTATATTCTACTCAGCAGATACTTTAATAATAAAAATAAACAAGATTATAAAATTGTTAACTATGTGTGAATTAAACAATAAACAATAATCATAAGACTCATAAACTCTATTATCAAATTCGCCTTTAATGAAACCAATAAATTTCTAAAAATATTTAAGCAATTTTGTGCCACTTTAAGACGACTGACAAAGCCTTAAGTTTATGGTTAAATCAGGTACTTGCTGGCTAAATCAATAGACATGAATGTATTAAATGTAAACCTAGTCGCAATTTCAAGTTCAATTCGAACATCTTGTCACTGTCCTTAAGTTGTCATTACGGCTACAGCAAGCCTTTCTCTATTGCCTACGGTTAAAAGTAATATAAATAATAAATGGTAAATGGTAGACGGTAAAAAGGAAAACGTTTGGTGGGAATGCGGCAGGCATTACCCAATGCCGACACATGACCGTCAGCTGTTCCACAGGACTCGAAGGACTCACACGACACTTAAAGGTCACAGCCACAGTTCAGGGCAAAGGTTTCACTGTCACTGAATAATTGATCAACTTTATAAAAGACTACGTAAGTCGATATACTAAATATATATACCAAAGTATATGCATAATATATATGCATGTTTATGTTTGCATATCAGACGACTGCCCCAGCTGCCATGAAAATTGCGCAAAGTTTACGAAATCAAATGAAAATTCAATTTTCTTCTCTTTCCAAATGCAATAAAATTTAGACTTATATTTGTTGCTCGTTATCTAAACATGCTCGCCACATCAGAGAGCTGGGAAAAACAAGATAAGAATGTGGCAATTGAGCAGAAATGACAAGATGTATTACCCTGTAATACAGATTTGAGAATCGCAAAGAGAGGTGATCTTAATAAAGGAGATAAGAGAGTAGAGAGAGGGCCAACTAATGATTGAGTAATCCATAAATAATATAAATAGAGTTTAATATGGAAAAAAGAGAAAAACAAAGAGAAACTAACCGAAAATCCACAACTTCTATATACCCCACTTTCTTTTCAATAGGTATACAAATGCGCAGAAAATATGGAAAATTGCGTTAAAAATATAAAAATCCAAACCGACAGCAAAGACAGATTCTCCCCATTTGTTTGTGTATATTATTAATAACGTATTAACACGCTCGCATCCCATCAAAGCGAAGAAAAAAGAAGAAGAACAAGCGAAAGTAAAGCAAACGAATGGAAACAAACTGAAATTCTTGTTTTAAATGCGCTATGGATGTGTCATTTAACAAAACTAAAACAGTAACAACAACTTGGCAAAGACATGCGACCGAACACGAATCTCTCCTCTCCTGATCTCTTGCTGCCCCAGCACAGCACTTAGCCAATGTCTCCGATTCTCACATCCAATTTCAGTGGGCCAAAAGTTGAAGAACTGCAGCGCAGGCAAAACGAAACATGTTTCTGCTTCTTCTTTTTTTTATTTCAAATGCGCAATTTTTTTCGAAAACAAATTTGAAAAATCAGCAAAAAGAACCAAATTGTTTCAAGTAATTTGTGTAAATTATAATACCACTTGCAATTGCATAGACTGGGTATGATGAACTTGAAGATCTCGTTCTTGTTAGCAAAAAAGTAACTATTTTTCTGCCTTTAAATATATGTAGTTATATGTATGTATATTTTCCCATTAAAAATGATCTCTTCCAGTATCTAGAGTATACTTAGAGTATTTTCTAGTCGAGTCAGCCCCTCGTCTCAAGCACTGATACTTGTTTTCGTACAATTTTGTGAAATATTGCGTTTAAACATTTATGATTTTTGTAGGATTTTTTATAGATTATCAGCCAATTGCACGAATCAAAAACATTTATTAAACAAAAGAGTTGAATTTACTGCAAAAAAATCTTCTTAGGAAAAAACCGTGGAAAAACAATTAAAATTTTCTTAGAATTGATTTGAATTTTTTATTGATTTTCTGTTAGACAAAATGATGAACCATTTAGAGAGCTCAGCCAGGCGAAAATGGGCCATCAGAAGCCATAAAATGAAAATAACGAGAGGTTTTCTTAACTTATGTATATACATACATATATATCTATATCTTTTTTTTTGCCACCCACACACAGATAATATTTAATTGTCCATCTGTTTGACAGTTATTTATGGTAAATGTTTTGTAAGTGAGGAAATTCTATTTGTTACCTTTTAGTTTTTTTGGTGTCCATTGAAAGTTCCATAACATGAAACTGGCGCATAAATTTGTAAAATAATCACAGCTAGGAAAATGATGCTCAGGCAGTTTTTCCAACGTTTAAACACGACAACAACAATAATAATTATAATAGGAGAGAATATTACGAATACAAAGCGCAAATAATTGGCACAATAATATTTCTTCTTGTGGGTGTGTCTGTCTCTCTCACTCTGTGTAGGTGGAAAGGGGGCAGGTGATTAAATAAACGTTGGCATTTGTAAGTACACGTAATTAGAGGCACGTGAGCTTTGTTGCTCTATCTAAACACAAATTATATTTATGAGAACTAATTAATTTCGCGTCGATTTTTTTTTTCTTTCCCTAGCAGGATTATTTGTTGTAATTGTTGTTGTTGCTGCTGTTGTTGCTGTTCCTATTGTTGATAAGAACAGGCCATACAGCTCATAAATGTGTCACCACAAAGCGAACGTATTTTAAGACTTGCGGGCCGAGATTAGATCGTATAAAAAACGAAATAACAAAAATAACAACAAAATCACAAAGCGCAACAACAAATTCAGCTGTCCGTTGGTTTTTAGACGTCACTCATATAACTATAAATATAAATATTAACGATTATTTGTAATTTTCACAGCTTTTTTTTCGAAATTCAGCCTGATATATGTATTTATAATTCTTTTTTATGCTAATTAGCTAGTTTAAAGGCGTCTCAAAAAAATGAGCTCAGCGTTTTGAATTTGAAATCGACACACGACGCTGATGACAACAACAACAACACTAACAACAAGAACAACATCATCAACAAGAACAGAATCAAAAAAATCAACCACAATAACACAAAATTCGGTTGTCAAATTACAATTTCGAGTCAATTTAACGCATTTATTTATATATTTGCGCGATCATTTATATATATGTATTTATAGGTGTGTGCAGCACATATATCTTCACGTTCACATCGCACACAAAACACAATTTCTGTCGGCTAAAACAAAAACACACAATTTATATATTTATATATACATATGCACATATATATGTGTGTGTGTGCACTTATACATATATAAATCTCAATACGCAAACGTCGAAAACGTAAAATGCTAAATGCGAGGCGAACTCTGGCGACGACTAATTTCGACTGCGGCGAAAACGCGCGCGGCTCACAGCCCAAAAAAAGTTCCAAGCAGCGCCAGAATCAGCAGCAGCAGCGAAAGGCAGCGGCGGCAGCAGCAACAAATACAAGCAATAAGTAATACAAAAAAAAATAAATAAAAAGCAAACGTGAAGCAAAAACAAAAAAGTAGTGAGCGAAAATCGCGCGCGCTCGCAAATTGAAAGCACAAAATCAAAACAAACGATAATTGTATATTTAAAAATATGATTAAACACAAGAGACAGAGCGAGATAGAGAGGCACAGAGAGAGAGAGAGAGAGAGAAGTAGTGAGAGCAGCAAGTGTGCCAAAGAGCGTGTAAGTGTGTGGGGTAAGTGTGAAACAGCTGTTGAGAGCGGCGAATTGGAAAAAGCCGCACAGCAATAAAAAGTAACAACAACTCAATCAGCTGAGCAAGTGCCGTCGACAGCGACGCAGACTGCGACAGCGACTGCGTTGGCAATTGTAAAACACAATGATTGGCATTATTTATAGTTGTTGTTGCTTGTTCTTTTTCTTTGCTTTTGTTCTCGTTTGTTTTCACTAATATTTCGGATATTAACATAAATTAGATAAAAACGACAATGAACAAGCAACAACAATAAACATTACAATTAGCTCAGAACGAGGTAGTTCGTAGGTTGTTATGGCACTTAGCACAAACACAAACAAATAGTTCCGCAATTTTGTAGTACGCCGCGTATGCGTAATCGCATTCATATGCACAATTGAAGGCTAAGAAAAAATAGGCGTCGCGGCTTACATTGTATAACCCGTTCTCTCGCCTTTTACGCCCCCCAAACTATTATTTATTACATAAATCATCTTGAAGTGTATTTGTATTTGTATTTTTGTTTTGTTTGTATTTGCGTTCGAGTGTGCGCAAATTTCTAAACAAATATTTGCAATTTTTTGTTTGTTTTCAATTTGTATTCGATTGGCTTTGTTTGTCATATTTCGCAAAGCTTTGCTAATCATGCAAACTGTACAATTTTTGTAACAATAAACAACCAACTTGATTATTAACTGTGGAAGCCATAAGAAAAAGAAACAAAATACAAATGCACTAAAAAAGGAAAACGGTTCGGGAATTAGCACATTATTTCGTATATGCCTCCCTCTCTCTTGCTCCCTAACTCTCCGCGCTCTATAAGTGTTAGTTAACGGGTTTTATTGCAAATTACATCACGCCCTCGCCATATAAATTGCCAAAAAGAAAACCAAAAAGCAAAAAAAAAAAAAAAACACACGCGATGACGAACACGCGACCAAAACGCGCCTTTACACACGAAACAGTTTTAAAGGGAAAACAAAAAAAAAAGGAAGAACCAGAGCAAGGCAGAGAGAACGCACTGCAACTTGACACTTGGCGCGTTGGCAAACAAATGAGCTTTGAAGCCTCAGGACAGCGACTGCGACGGCGACGTCCACGACGACTGCGACGTTTGCAACTGAAACACAGACGGAGACTAAAACTGAGCTAGAACCGCACAACTTATGCAATTGGCACAGGTGTCGCACTCAGAGCTCACTCGACATTTGACTTTTGGCGAGCAGCGGCGAAAATTCAGCTTTTACTATTTTTTTGTTTGGTTCTTCTAATTTTGCACCAGCAGCAGCTGAGAACATCCGTTGGATAAGTGCCAGAGGTTGTGACCAAACTGACTGACGTTCTTGCTTATTGTGAATGTCATTATCAAGGTTTATGTTTTCTGCGTCCATTGTCTGTTTGTGAATGAAATGCCATCACAGCGAATTGAGAGGAGAGCGAGCAGACACGCACACAAAAACACACACACACACGCACACACTCATAATAAATTTACGACTAGGTCTAGGTCAATGCAGTGCCGAAATACGCGTGTATTGGTGATCATCTCTCAGTTTTTAGTGCTTTGCAATTTTACTCTTCTGCTCTCATCAGTCACCACTAAGTGTGTGTGCGTGTGTGCGAAGGAGAAAAAAACATGCGCTCATATCCAACTGTGAGTGGCAACGGTAAATAACAGCCCCCGATGTCAAAGCTCAGTTTAGAGTAGAGCCATAAATGATGGGCAGAGTCAAAGAACAATGGCCACACAAATACACTGAAAGGGGCATATGCAAATGGATTGGGCATTATTTGTATATAGAGCGCAGAGCAGGCGCAATTAAAGTGAATCATCGCTTAGCAAATGAGGAAATCAACAGACATAGGCAAAAGCGCCGACGCAGAGTACTAAACAAGGTGCAAGTGGTGCCAGGTGGTAATGCACACACACACCTGCACTCGAACACACATGCACCAAAACAGATAAAAATGCACACTTGATATGTGGGCGTAAACAATTAGCAACGACGTCAGCGGCAATTAAATGTCGAGTGTATGAGAAACAACAAAAAAAAGGGGGCTGCGCCCAGGTAGAGGCTAATTGAGACGCACAAAAATAGAACTCACCTGCAAAGATTGGACGTGAGCTGACGCCATCCAGAAATGCATCCAGCTCCATCAATTGATCCATGCCTGCTTTTCAGAGCCCAAAAACACTTGCGTACACAATTTTTAATACACTAAGTGGCTGCCATCTTTGTTTTCTCAATGTGCATACAGTTCTGCCAGCACGTCCGTAACGCGGCGACGGCGGCGAGCAACGGCACTGGCACTTGGCAGTAGATGAAACACAGTTAAATGCAATTATTGACGTATTGCAAATAAATTTCGAGAATTTGTCTAAACGAAAAATGTACAAGACGTGAGTGGTAAGAAGAAGCAGATACAGTAGTCAGCAGGCACAGCTGTTTTTTGTTTAGCATGCAGCGTTGCCACCTAACGGCGCGAACGGCGGCGGCGCTTCAAATAGGCAGTGACGTCACAAAGTATGGGTAGTGTATGTCAAGTATATGTTGATTGTATTTGTGTAAGTATAAAAAATATTGTGTGATTAATATTTATTGCATTTTTTAATATATATTTTTTAGCTGCCACTAGTTTGTCTAATTTGTGTTTTTTGGTTTAATTTTTTATTTTGTATTGTGACAGCCCTGGCGAACAGCTGATTCTCACTTTTTGTTTTGCACGCTTTGCTGCGTTATCTGTATTTATCGGCGAATCAGTGTTTATTTAATTTAAAAACCACAAATTCCCGTGTACTTATCAGCATTATTGACTATCAATGTTGTATTAATAGCCGTGAGCGCTGCACCAACAATGGCTGCGTTGCCTGTTGCCGTACATCCGTTAACCAGCGACCCAACCGCCGCCTGGAATGAGATCAGCAAAAGTCAGCGGGTCATCAAGGTTGTTATGAAGCCACCGACCACGACGGTGGCGCCCAATAAGGCGCGTGTGGTCTGCATGTCGGATACCCATTCACTAACGCCTTACATCAAATTCGATATACCCGATGGTGATATATTCATACACGCCGGCGACTTCACCAAGTGTGGACAGCTGCAAGAGGTTGTGGAGTTCAACAATTGGATCGGAGCGTTGCCACACAGGCACAAAATCGTGATTGCGGGCAATCATGAGCTCAGCTTCGATCGAACCTTTACGCATCCCTTCCAGAACAAGGGGCAGACGCATGCTGACCGGTATGAATAAAGCTGTCAAGGATGAAACTATTTTCAAATATACTTCGTACCCTTTTCAGCTCCAAGCACACAGGCATGAGTATTTTAGATGATTTGCCCACGTTGGGCAATGATAAGCAGAGCATGGAGAGCGCCGTAAAGACGCCGAATATACGAGAGGCCTTAACCAATTGCACGTATCTGGAAGATGAGCTGCTGGAGCTGTGGGGTGTGCGCATCTATGGCTCGCCCTGGCAGCCAGAGTTTTGTCGCTGGGCTTTCAATGTGCCGCGAGGAGCCGCCTGTCTGGAGAAATGGAATCAAATACCCGCTGGGGTCGATATTCTAGTCACCCACACACCGCCCGTCGGCCATGGCGATCTTTGCTGCTCCGGAGTGCGGGCGGGCTGTGTGGAACTGCTGAGCACAGTGCAGCAGCGTGTCAAGCCCAAATACCATGTATTTGGCCATGTGCACGAAGGATATGGCATAACGAGCGATGGCAGGATCATCTTTGTAAATGCCTCTACATGTGACATCAACTATTTGCCCAACAATGCGCCCATTGTGTTCGATGTAACGTTGCCGCCAGGCGTGCGCAAGGATTAAGCTGCAGATGCAGCAGTCCCCCAACCCACTTATATTTATTCAGTCTACACTTAAGTTGCCATTTCAACGGAACAAGGAATTTATTTTACACTGCACTACAAATTATTTTAAGTTTTACCAATAACAGAACCCCAACACCACCAAAGTAATGCTCATTAAATGTCCTCGTTGCAGCGCTGGCCTAGTCAAGTTTCAAACCAACTGATCAGAAATGAAAGCAATTCAAAATTTATTGGCAGCTCAGCTGATTAAAGTTCAATCCCTAAAGACATGTCCTGCATATGGCAGCACTGGCTTAGTCAAGTTTTAAACCAACTGTTGATCGGGAATGCAACTCTTCACTGCTCCAGTTGCTACTGACTTTAAATGTCCTGCACATTGCAGCACTGCTCTAGTTAAGTTTCAAACCTGCTATCGATTTCGATTGCAAATCTGCAGCGAACTGAGAGCTTTCTCTAAAGCCATTAAATGTCCTGCAACTTGCAACTCTGACCTAGTCTGATTTTAAACCATTCCAGTGCGATCGCAAATGCAACTCTGCATTTTTCAGGTATTTCGCATTTGCGCCATTCGTTCTAACGGCATCCATCCAGCGCCATCGCTGCCGCCATTTTGTTCTGCAACGTGGCCATCGAAAGAAATTCAATTTGAATTTCTTGCGAGCTGTTCACGAAACTCTTGATTTTAAATTGTGTTTCTGGTTATATAAATTAGCTGTAATTTGGCATACGAAACTATGGTGAGCGAGCTAAATAAACAATTGGTCTTTCCACACCGAGATCTCAAATTGATTTGAAAATTCTGTTAAAGCGCGAAGTCATTTCCATACAAATTGGGCAATGCGGCACGCAGATCGGCAACGCCTGCTGGGAGCTGTATCTGCTGGAGCATGGCATCAATCTGGACGGTAGCCGCAAAACGGATGCGCAGCAGGTGGAGAGTGGCCGTGGCTCGAGTGTGGGCCAAGGCACCTCGGACAATGATGCACACACCTTCTTCATGGAGGCGGGCAATGGAAAGCAGGTGCCGCGCTGTATCTTTGTGGATCTGGAGCCATCGGTGATCGACAGCGTGCGTACGGGCGCCACCCGGTATCTGTATCATCCGGAACAGCTAATCTCCGGCAAGGAGGATGCTGCCAATAACTTTGCCCGTGGACGCTATTCGATTGGCAAGGATGTGCTGGATCGGGTGACATCGCGACTGCAGAAGATTGTGGAGCAATGCGATGGTCTGCAGGGCTTCCTCATCTTCAACTCGATGGGCGGCGGCACTGGCTCGGGCTTCACCTCGCTGCTAATGGAGTCGCTGTCCAATGATTTCAGTAAGAAGTGCAAGCTCAACTTTGGCGTCTATCCCTCTCCGAAGGTGTCCACAGCTGTGGTGGAGCCGTACAATGCGCTGCTAACGACACACTCGACCATGGAGCATGCGGACTGCGTCTTCATGGTGGACAACGAGGCCATCTACGACATCTGCAAAGCCAAACTGGGCGTGGACAGGCCGGCGTACAACAATCTGAATCGCCTGATTGCCCAGATAGTTAGCTCGACGACTGCCTCGCTGCGTTTTAGTGGCTCCATGAATGTGGATCTGAATGAGTTCCAGACGAATCTCGTACCCTTTCCACGCATACACTTCCCCCTGGTCGCCTATGCCCCGCTCATGTCCGCGGATCGAGCTGCCCACGAGCAGCATGCGATCACTACGTTAACGAATGCCTGCTTCGAGTCCTCCAACATGATGGTCAAGTGTGATCCTCGAGCTGGCAAGTTCATGGCCTGCTGCATGCTCTTCCGCGGCGATGTGGTGCCCAAGGATGTGAACGCTGCGATCTCGGCAATCAAATCGAAGCGACATATCCAATTCGTTGACTGGTGTCCCACGGGCTTCAAGATCGGCATCAACTACGAGAAGCCGGCCTTTGTCCAGGATGGCGATCTGGCCCCGACCTCTCGTGCCTGCTGCATGCTCTCCAACACGACGGCCATCAGCGTGGCCTTTTCCAATCTGGCCTACAAATACGATCTGATGTTCAAGAAGCGCGCCTTCGTCCATTGGTATGTGGGCGAGGGCATGGAGGAGGGTGAATTCAACGAGGCTCGAGAGGATATTGCGGTGCTCGAACGGGACTTCAACGAGGTGGGCCTGAACAACGATGAGGAGGACGACGAGGAGTATGCCGAATTCTAAGCATCCTTTCCTTATCAGTAATTATCCATGCTACCAAACTCCATCTAATCTCAGCCGTCAGCAATAGATCTATTTATGAGTTCCCTAACAATATATCCATAAAGATTCCGTTTTAAATTGTAACCAAAAAACCTAGATAAGTATTATTATATAGTATATTATCATGAACTGGTTTCCCGGGTTCTGTTGCTCCCGACATCTTCTAATCAGCGCTGCCCAAAATTCGAGTGTTGTATTTATATCTTTCCATATACGTAAGTCTTAAATGTATATACTATACTATATATTATATGTAGGTCTATGGATCAATAAAGGAACTCTACTAAATGAAGCAAATAAAAATAAATTGTAAGAATCCCAAACTTATATTTGGTTGATTAGCTGGGCTGAAAAATAATAATTGAAACATATATTAGAAAAGAATAATTAAAAATAAAACTATAAAAATAATAATAATGATAAATAAGTAAACAAAAAATTTTAAAAAATAATAATAATAAAATTAATCAAATAAAGAGAATAAAAAATAATAATACAAGTATTAAATAACATTAAAATATATAAAAATTTAAAAAACTAATTTTAATTTTTTTAAATTAAAAATAATAAAATAAAAGGAGCTAAAAATAATTATGCAAATATTAAAAAACATTAAAAAAATATATAAAACTTTAAAATTATAAAAGTATAAAAAGTTGTAAAAATAAAAAATAATACAAAAATGGAAATAAACACAATTATGCAATCATCAAATAACATATAAATGAAGAAATATATATCAACTTTTTAAAATATATAAAAATTATTTATAAAAACAAAATCTGTATAATTTTGGTCAATTAAATTCGAATGTGAATTAAATTTTAATATATTTAGGTGAAAAGAGCAACAGTTCTAATCACACCAAGAGACATTAAAAACCAATGAAAATTCGTGATAGTACATATAATTGCCATCATAAAAGCTTAATAAATGATTAAAAATCATTTACAGTTAGCAATACAGGTGCAATAAACTGATACTGATTACTGATACCCCTCTCCCTCTGCCTCTCTATCGCCCTCTCGCCATCAGAGTAAGATAATAGGGACTTCAACCACATTAAAAATCGCGTGATATTTGTGGACCTGTTTAAAATATAATATAATTATAAAACAAAAAGCTTTTTCGTTTGTTTCTTTTAAACTTTTTTTTTATTTTTGTTGTAGTTTTTTGTTGTTTGTTGGTTGTTGTTGTTTTTTTGTTTGTTTTAAACGTCTAGTTGCTAAATTTTCTTTTCAATTATATTTTTTGTTTACTTATTTACTTAAATTTACTAAAAATTTTTAGTTTTTGTTTTATTTTTTCGTTTTGAACTTGCAAAGCATTTTTTCTCATCAAAACTTATTTTAAGGAAACATCAAAATTTTTCTTGTTGCACAGTGTAAAATTACAATTTATGTGTGTGTGTGTGAGTGTATGTGTTTCTTTTTTTTAACTATATAATCTATACAACTAATTTTCTCTCTAAGAGCTGATAATCTTTTACAAAATGCGAATTGTTTAAAAAGAAAAACAAAATTGTTTAACAAATAGAAAAATGTTTGTTTGTATGTTTTGAAGGCAATTAAGTGTGCAATTGTTGTTATATAGTTTATGCTACTTTATATAATTACATAATGACGCTTTCTTGTTGCTGTTTATATCATAGTTAATAGTTAATAAAAATATATTTATAACGATGAATGAATGGCAAAGAGATGCGCTCAAATAAATTTCTATTGATTATTTGCAATTGGTTTTGTTGTTGCTGTTGTTGTTGTTGTTGTTGCTCTTCTTCTTCTTGTTATGATTGTTATAGTTGTTGTTGTTGTTGTTGTTGTTGTTGTTGTTGCCGTTGCATTTAACACCTAATATGGAACATTTGAGAAGAGATACGAGACGCTCTCGCCATTGTGTGTTCGTCTAACAGCCTCAGCGAACATCATAGACACATCAATGCACTGCAAAAGAGAGAGAGAGAGTTGTAGTGATTGTAAGAGATGGCAAGTTATACCAACTCACCTGTATTTTGGGACAATCACGCATATGTCCGTCCTGTGGTATAGTATTGGTCACCACAACCGCCTCAAAGCAGGCATTATTAATGCGCGAAATCGCCGGACCCGAAAAAATGCCATGCGTCAATATGGCATAAACCTGCCCAAATGAAGGGAATATTAATTATAATCAAATAAAAGCAACTCTTGCACCTTTAGCCTACCTTAGTGGCACCCGCCTCCACTAGACGATCGGCTGCATGCACTATAGTGCCGCATGTATCGGCCATATCGTCCACCAATATGGCAATCTTATCCTTAACATCACCCACAAGCACCATCGAAGCGACCTCATTGGCCTTCTTGCGCTCCTTGTGTATCAGCGCGAATTCCACATTCAAGCGATCCGCTATCGAGGTAACACTGTAAGTAAGTTAGATATTAATATATATATATATATATATATATATATATATATATATAGAGAGAGAGAGAGAAAGAGAGAGAGTGTTATTCTTACCGCTTAGCGCCGCCGGCATCTGGCGAGACAATGATCGAATTTTTCCATTCGGGAATGTTCTCTTTGATCCATTTTAGTACCGCCGGCTCGGCATAGAGATTATCAACTGGTATATCGAAGAAACCCTAAACAAAAACAAAATATATACAAATCACATATATAGCAACTGTGCACAATTCAGTCAGCGCCTTTGCGTCACAACAATTGTTTTTCTACTCTCAGCTAATTTGTATTCCCAAAAAAAAACCTTTAGTTCCATTATCTGGCTATAAACTTCTAAACAAACAGGAGCAAAAACAAATTGAACGTTTCTCAGTTATTTCGATATCCAACAACATATATTTATATATATATACATAGTATATGTATATATATACATATATCTAATGCTAATGCCATAAGCGAACGGAAAGAGAAAGGATGTCGAATTTGCACACTTTGACGCCCGAGGAGCATAAGGAGCTGAGCAATTGGCTGGTTGGCAAGAAGATCGCCTTGAATCATCGCACCAGACGCGATCTATCCGATGTCGTCAATATGGCACTGCTCTTCAAGACAGTCGTTGGCAAAATGGTCAACATGAAGCACTACACATCTCACGGCCAATTGGCCAAGAAGGTACTCAACTGGGAGACATTCAGTCTGAATGTGTTGCGTAAAACGAATCTGATCCTGATGCGCCCAGCACTGGAGCTGCTCGCCTCGGGCGACATGAATGCCATATGCTCGTTGCTCTATCATCTGATGCGCACCGAGCAAAATGGCATTCAGCACGGCTCACGTCGAGCATCTCCAACAAGGGCCACCACGGATCAGCAACAATCATCGATCGATGCTTCAACACAATCGCAAGAGACTCCACCTGTGCAGTCCGAACAGCAGGTGATAACACACTCCCAGATCTCCACACAAACGATGAACGATGCTCCGTTGGCGCTGCCAGATGATATTTCAAATGATATCAACATGTTACCGACTCCCACACAATCGCAAATGGATCTACAGGCGCCGCCTGACAATGCCCAATTGGCGCACCAGCTGAGGGTCATCTGTGCCAAATACGAGGAGCAGCTGCGCATCAATGAGAAGAAGGATATGTACATAGCGTCGCTGACACAAAAGATACAATATCTCGAGAGAGTCATAGTCGAAAAGGAGAAGCGCATCAATCAGCTGCTCGATCACTTGTCCACACTCTCGGTGCGCATTATCTCCATGCAGACGTCGATCGCGGATGAGCCGCCTCCAGACAAATCAACTATTTAGCCAACCATTGAGGAACAATTGCACGAACATTCATGAGACAAACATACACACACACACACTCACAAACACTAACACACACACATACCAACAGCATATATTTGTATACGATCTATATTTTTTCAAACTTGTAGCTGTTTTTTTTTTTTATGTAAATTAATTTTTTTGGCACTTTCCCATTGGCAAGAAAACCACAAAAAATAAAACGAAATTGTTGTATTTTGACCCCCTCACATTTGCGTTGATTTGATTTGAGACTCACCTGAATCTGTGAGGCGTGTAGATCCATGGTTATAATGTGATCCGCACCGGCCACTGATAGCATATTAGCGACCAGCTTCGCCGAGATGGGCGCACGGCTCTGAGCATGGGCCAGCGTAGAAAATATAGAAGAGAATCATGTATATCATTAGCGTAGATAGTAAATGAACTTATAATTATAATAAGTTTTATATATATAGCTTATTATGAGAGTTAACCATGTGTACAAAAAACATATATCAGATAGAGTCAAATATATATACACACAAAAAGAAGTGTAACGTTCCAATGGGTACAAAAAACAAGAACTAAAACGAAGACTTTCGACAAACACAAAGGACAACAATGATCAATTGAGAGCGAGAGAGAGAAAGACAGAGAGAAAGAGTGAGAGAGAGAGAGATGTATATGTGTGTGTGCAGATCATCAATGAGAATGCGCACCAGAGACAATAAAATGTGCAAAATTTTAGTTCATATATCATATAATAATATATATACTAAGAATTTTCGGAGAAAAAAAAAATCATGCAAAACTCTATGGATAATATATATACTAATATTAGTCAAACTTGCTCAATGCAAAAAAACTGGAAAAAAATATAAATTAAAAAAAAACCGCCTTAAAAAATATTTTTAAAAATTTGTAAAAGCTTTTTTTTCTTGTTTTTTTTTTTTTTTTTGTGTTTATATATTAAAAATTATAGATATTTTTGTCGCTGGTAGCTAATTAAAAAGTATAAAGTAACGCTTAGACCCGCTAGCATAACTACTCACAGTATATTGTCTGGGTGAAAACTCCTAAGCACATTTATTAACAGATATTTGTTTTTGTATTTGGTAATTTGTTTATTTTGGTTTGTTTTTGGCTCATAAAAGTTGTTTGATAAAAGAAAAACAAATGAAAGTAGAGAAAAAAGAAAAAGAAGAAACGAAAAGTTGTTTGAGTGAAATATTCTAGTCAGAGTTTTTTTTTATACAAATTTAAAAAAGAAAAAAAATCTAAAGAAAACTAAAAAAGAAATAACTTGAAACACTTGCTGGGAAAGGGATTTATATAGGTTGCTTTGGATTGTGCAAGAACTGGGTGCCATGGATCTGTTAGTTAGTATAAAATTGAATGTTATTAAAACTTTTGGGTGGTGGGTAGGTAAAACGAGTAAAATTTAAGAACATTTTTTAACAAATTTGGGATCTATAGAGCTATAAATAGAAAAAAATTTGATGGGAAATTTAATTGAAGCTAAAGCTGAAAGCTGAAAGACTTAAACTCAACTAAGAAGAACTGACGAAACTAATGTTAAAGAGTTAAAGTAACTAGATAACGATATTTTAAGATATTAATAGAGTCAATGGGAATGTAAAGCTAATCTATAAAACGTATATAAATAGATAGGTTTAATTGAACCTAAAGTCAAGTATATTCTTGAAATGTCATGTATAAAGATAAGACAGATTGAATTTATAGAGTTTAATTGAAATAAAACTCAAGTATACTCTATAGATCTCATGTAGATCGATATGGGAAATTTAATTTATAGAGTTCAATTGAAATTAAAGTCAAGTATTCCTCTATAGATTTCATCTAAATTGATAAGAGAAATAGAATTTATAGAGTTTAATTGAAATTAAACTCAAGTATACTCAATAGATCTCATCTAAATATGACAAATATATAAAGTTGTATTGAAGCTGAAGCTAAGTATTTACTTCTGCTAGTTCTACACTAAAAGATCCAACAATAATAATAATATTATTTTATTATATTACTATAAATATCACATGACAATAATCAGACAATCGTTCGATGTCAAGAAGCGCATTTTGAGTTCACATCAATGCACTTTTCCTATAGATTAAACATCTCGTCTCGCTGACGAAAATAAGTGGAAAAATTACGGGATATATATATATTTATATGCACAAATTGTTGTTAATCTGCTTGGGTTCACAAGCGCACAACAAACAGATACAGTTAGAGAGATAGAGCGCAGCACTACGAAAGACCCCCACTTCAGTTGACGTCAAATTTAATAAATGACGTTACTAATGGGTTATCAATAAATATTTTCAAACTATTTGCATAAACAAATGAGGCAAACGTTTTTAATCAGCATCAACATGAGACAGAGAAGAGATATATTTAAGCTGATCAGGAGTATATTATATATATTTTATATACTTTTTGGGGTCAGTCATGCCATCTCCTGTCTGCTTTACATATAGTCTCAAAATATTTTAAAAATACCCTGTGTGTTAATTTTAAATGGATTGAAGACAGACTCTATCTGGTTGCTAGGCAGACGTCTATGTCTTATCAGCTCTTTAAGATTGTATGGAACCCGGTTTTTAATATTATATGGAATATTTAAACTGAAAAATATATATATATATTGGGAACGCATTCAAATGCCAGGTGCTAAGAAGTGCAAGAAGAAATTATATATATAAGTATAAGATATATATCTATATAGTATGATATATTATTATACTACAACAGCACAAAATGACAAATTAACGAGCAGACAGCAAAACGAGCACTTATAGTATAAGTATAAATAATATATAAATATTGTGTTAATATAAGTATTAAATCATATATTTTTGTTGCAATGAAGCGGCGCCGCTCGAAAAGGAAACAAATTGAAAAATTTTACACAAATAGAATTTTGAGCAGAAAAATGTGGAAATTTTTTTGCTTTAACCAATCGAAAAAGGGAAAATAAATATAAATAAATTTGCTAACAATGTCATTTGTTAAGCGCTTTTCATTGCAGTTTTTCTTAGTTTTCATAGTTTTATTGAATGTTTTTTAATCCATTTTTTTTAGTTAGTTCATGCAGCACGTGTATTAAACATAAAAGACAAAAGCTAAAATATTGTAAAACCTTTTTGTTGTTGTTGAATATATATAAATATTTCTAGTTATTAAAGCATTAACCGAATTGAACTTTTACCAACAGATTATTAAAAGTTTTGATTTAGATTTTGTAATTTTTAATTTGCCCAGAGCCCAGCGAGGTGAGAAATTATTGTTGCAAGTTTTCTTCAATGAGTTGATGAGAAAATTTTTGTAGTTGTATTTGCCCGACGAAAAACAAAACAAATTGTTGTTGGTATCTTATTGAAATGAAAAATGTGAGTCGAGTTCGAGTTGTTGTTGTTGAAAGTTTTAAATACCCTAAATTTCCAATCGTAGTTTTTCTTGGCAAGCTTAGCTTTATCATCTTTCTCCTCACCGCCCGTCAACTAGTGTAGATATAGTTTCAATATACCGCGAGATCAAACAAGAGAGAGAGAGAGAGGGAGAGAGGGATGGCAAGTGAGAGAGAGCGGGAGGTAGGGAGAGAGCGCGAAGTAGACACCAAAAGTTGTTGAAAACAGCGGCATTAACATAATTAATTGAAGAAGAAAAAATGTCAAATATTTATATATATATATGTAAGTAAAATTGTACAATATTTATAGGTTAAATTATTTTCATATAGATCTATTAAAAAAACAAAAGGAAAAAGTTTCCACATTTTAAACGATTTCGCTTCGCTTCCTTGCAACGATTTTGTTGTTGTTGTTTTCGGGGGAGGTAAAACAATAAAAGAAAAACTCAAACTTTAATTACAAAATGCAAAATAAAGAAGAAGAGAAATACACACAGAGATTAACATTTTAATATATATGTATATATACTATAATTTATATATATAAATATATATATATATATATATATATATATATATAGATATAGTTGGGGTTATTAACATTAGACAGTTTAATGCTTTACTGCCTTTACTTTATTTATTGTTGCTATAAAAATCCGAACTAGTTTTGCATTTATTATTTATCTTATATATATATTGTGTGTGTGAATAAATTTAAGAATTATGGAAAATTATTCGAGTATATATATTGAGAGAGAGCTAACTACTATCCCTATGGGGCAAACCTACCTTATCTTTTTTGTCTTGGCGGGCATATGGAAAGCAAGGAATCACAGCTGTAACACGAGATGCTGATGCGATTTTGCATGCATTGATCATGATCAGCAGCTCCATTAAATTATCATTGATCTCCCCGGAACCGGACTGCACAATGTAAACATCTTCGCCACGCACCGATTCGCCGATTTCCACACTGAAATTTGAGAGAAAAGAAAATATTCAATTTAATAAAGTTTATATGATGAATCGAATATCATATTTATAGTGTATATAAAGTGCCGTCTTGCTGGGCGACAAATTTCTTGTTTACTCCCAAGCGCACTTGAGTTGGCTAACATAAACAGACACACGACTCTTGTTGCTGGAGTCACAAATAATTTCTCAATAATAGAATTTGCTGACACTTGTCTGCAAATTGACCTACGAATTGACTATATATGTATACGAGTGTATATATGTAAATATATATAAACATTCCCACAACTCTCACGCATTACTTTGTATACTCTTTCCGCTTGTTTAGCTAAAGTAAACAAAATAGTTTTTTAGCTTTGAAAATATTTCAAGGTAAAATATCAGCTTCAAGTACTTTGCCTACAAAACTTTAGGATATTCTCTCTTATACTTGAGTTTAATTAGTAGTTTGTTTTATGAAGAGAGGTTATATTGGGTTTTTGATGACCAAAAACTTTGGCTCTGCTGACCTAGTTTTCATATTATAAATATATTCGATTAAAATATTAAAAAGTAAAAAACTAAATCTTGCAAAGCTTTAGAACTTCCAAATTTCAAGATTTGCCATAATTAATTCAATAAAAGTCATCATCATTTGTGGTAAATCTAATATACTGCTTTCACTTCTGTAAATGAGTATATTTTCTACATTTTAATTACATTTGAGTTATTATTGACAAGTTAATTACCATTGTGCTATGCTGTAGAATGATAATAGTTATAGATACACCCATACGTTGTCTGACATATAACTATATCTTGCGCAGTTTTAAAGTCACATTCCCACAGTTTTTGGTTGTTGCTATGCAATGTTGACCTTATCGACAGACAGAGCTCGATTCACTCTTGATAAATTGAAAAAATATTGATTTTTGTTTGTAATTATTATACCCTGAAGCCATTGAAAATAGGAATTTGAGGTATAATGGCTTGGTCTGTTTAAAGTTTACTCTTAGGTTCTTATTACACCTAAACAAAAACCAATCTATTATAAACAGAACAGTATTATGAACAAAAATGAAACTAGACGTTTACTTGTATATATAATATAAACATTATCATATTATATCATATGGTTTAACTTGAGACAAATGTTATATTTATGATATATATTATACACAAATATAATATAATATATCCTATAATTTAGAGACAGCTAAGATTTCTTGATTTATAGTTTGTGTGTTTCCGAGTATAAAAAATATATTTTATACTTTCGTATGTATGTATATATTATATATATATATATATATATATATATATATATATATATATATATATATATATATATATATATATATATATATATATATATATGTATATGTTTATTTATCATAAATTCATATTCTTTCATATATACCTCGTAGATCTGATATAATACCATTTCCTTGATTAGTTCCTAGCTCACTTTTTATAGCTTTCCCTTACTTTCCTCTACCTTTCTCGTTTATTGTGTTGTTTACGTTTTGATTTTCTGTTTCTCTTTCACCTCTCTACTTACACTCACACACACATACACATATACACTCTCCCACACACACACACACACACACACACACACATTTTGGTCATTGCCATTGTTATTTGCATTGAAGGTTAATTGAATTACGTGTAGAACTGCGCCCAGAATATCGAACGCCTTCGCCCAGTCCATCGATTGACAAATTTTTGGACATATTTTTTGTGTTGCCCTGACAATTCGTATATACATATATATATAATTAATGTGTGTGAACATTAGCGCCAGTGCTTGACCCAATCAGGAATTATGAGCACAGTCGCACGCTCTCAGCTGTCTTTTGTTATGGCTGCGTTCTACGGCATATTACGCATACGCCGCATTGTTCGCTTAGCTTTTGGCAAAATGCATTTTATTAGCAGCCAATGCTAATGCTAATGCTGTGGCAGTTGCAGTTGACGTTGCATGAAATGAATGCATTTTTTCAGCATTTTGTTTTTTGTTTTCATCTCAGAAGAAAAACACTTTCGCCTCTGGCATTGCTCGAATGCCAAACGCTGCTACTGCTGTTGCTGCTTTTGCTGGTTTGGCTGTGGTTCGTGCGGCCAACTCTTGGGATCTCTATGCTGGCAGTGGGCCAAGTATTAACCGTCTTGCTCTGCAGCTGTCAGAGGGTAGACCGTTGTCTAGCACCAGCACCGGCAGCAGCACCAGCAGCTGTTTCCTTTGTTTTGCCTCTTTTTATGCATGTATATTTTTAACTAGCTGTTTGACTTTTATTTTTGTCAGACAACTGACAAGCCTCTGCATCTGTGTGTGTTTGTGTGTTAGTGATAGTATAATCTAAAGGTATCGTCGGTCGACTCGGCTCACTTAATTCCTGTTGGCTCATAAACATATACAACATATATATATATATATATATATATATATGATGCTCGCTTTAAAGCCATATCTTGGCATCTAAATCGGTTTGGCTCTCAACCACTTATCAGCTAGCCAGACGTAGCTCTTGCTCCCATTCGCCTCATATTACGGACAACACGCAAATTTCTTATCGATCAAACTTTTCAATTTGTACTTGTAATCGAATTTGTTTTTGTTTTTGTTTTAGTCTTGGTTTAGTGGCGTGTTTTGACCTTTAGAATTGATGGCCATTTGCGTTGGCTATTGAAAAATTGCATTGGCGGCGGGTTTTGGGTTGCCTTTGGCAAGGTCATTTGTGGCTAAGCCTTAAATTAGGTATGAATAGTAATAATATTTACCCACACGAAACTGTCATAAAATTGTCACTCTAAATATTTTCCATTAAATTAATGGAAATTTCGTTTCAAACACTTATCAAGAATATGAATTTCCATGACGTCATCGAAGCGCCCTACAAGCGCTATCATTGATTGTAACCCAGGTCTACGACATCCATACATACATATGTACATACATACATACATTCATACGTCTAATAGGGGTAACAATAACAAATTTTTAGCGCCAATCAGCGCATAAGACACGCTTCAATCAAGTCATAGTGCAAGAGAAATAATAACAGTAACAACAGCAGAACAGCAACAACAACAACAGCAAACAATAAAGAAGAAGAGCAATGCGAGAAATCTAACTGTGAACATATTAGTTACGTTACACTGTTGCTGTCAGCGCTCAGCGAGAACAAACCAGAAATTGCCACAACAAGCCGACAAGTGCGCAGCAACAAAAACAACATAAATTAGCACAACCACCGTGTTGTTGTGTCTGCGCTTGCAGCACACACGTGGGGGCCGTATCATCACTGAGAGAGACAGAGAGAGAGAGAGAGAGAGAGAGAGAGCGCGCAAAGGCAAACGCGTGAGCGCAAAGCGGCATGAACATGTGGGGGCGTCGTTGACGTCGCCGTCGTCGTCGACGTCGCCATCGTCATCGGCTGACTTATAAGTGACTCTCTTCTGTGCGCTCTCTCAGGCTCGCTCAGTTGGCGGCGAAAAAACGTGACAGTGTCGTGTTATGGTTTGGTTTGCTTTCGCTGTCTGCTCCCTGCATGCGCCCTGCCTGCCTGTCAGCTTGCCGCTTGCCTTCCGTTGCTTCTGTTTTGGAGCTTACCTTTGTGTGAGTTGCGTGGCGTTGCGTCTGTATGCGAGAGCATAGCATAATACATGCATAAACGTGTGTCTGCGTATGCACTACTTACACACTCACTCGCACACACATATACACACATCTGTATGTATGGAATACTCACGCTCATTTGGCTAGCGCGTATCATGTCAAAAAGCTTAGCGCGCATTATTTATATTATAACCTCTAATTTTTCTTACTTTTCTCACTCACTTCTTTTGCCTGCCTTCTTCTTTTTCTTTTTTTTTTTGTTTTTTTCCCCCTTACACTCTAATTGTTTGCTAATTTCCTTCGTATCACTTTCAACGTTTATTTAATTCTATTAAAATTCTTTTAGGCCGCTTTGCATGTGTCGCGTTTCAGTGTGTGCGTGTTGATAAGGCGCCAGCCACCAGAGACACTTTATTATTATTTGTCGTTGTTGTTGTTGTTGTTGGAGTAGCAGCTGACTTGCTCGCTTGTGAGAGTGTATGAGTGTGCGTGTGTCTGTGTATGAGTGTAAAGCAAAGCTGAGGCTGAAGCTGCGCCGCAGCAGTGACCAAAGCAAAAGCACATGTGCTAATTAAATATAAATGAAATAATTTTGTAAATTTATGTAGATTCCATATTTTATTATTATTTAAATTTTACGGGCGACAAACAAATTGCATGCGACATTGGCTTCGGATGTGCCCAAAGCGCGTTCCTCTTGGTGTTTTACGCGATTGTCTGAGTATTTAAGTATACGTGTGAATGTTTGTGTGCGTGTGTGTATGAGTGTGTATGCGTGAGTCTCATACACACAATCACGCACACACACAGACATATAGAAAGGCAAGCACACGGCAAGCAACCAATGACTACGGTGTACAGTCCACTTGTTAAATCAATAAAAATAAAAAGCACCAAAAAGCAAAACGAACTGTATTAAGAAACCCATTAAAAGAAATGTACTAAATAAAATGCTATAATTTACTATACTGCAGCCAGGCGACAGGCACCTGCTGTCAGTAGGAGGAAAACGCATGGCCAAGCGTTTGGCTCAACCTTTGGTGAATGTCAAGGAGCTGGAACTGTGTCCACATGGACACACACAATTTTTTCTTTTTTTTTCAATTTATTTCCGAGCACTTATCACACGCATTTAACGGGGTCACATTTCACATAATTTGTTATTATTATTGCTGTTGTTCTTGTTGCTGTTGTTTTATTTAGTAAACGGCTGGCGCACGCGATTCGATTTTGTTGTGTATGTGTGTATATGTTAGTGTGTGTACTTACCATGTTTCCAAATTGCTAAACTTCTTGGTGACTACTTTGCCCAGGTCGATGCCAAGGCGATCGACAATACGCTGCGCCAAATCCGGATGCGAGGTGCCCGAAAACACTTTAATGTTTGGCATTCTGGAGTGTATTAGATTTAGACAACCAGCCTGTTTCTCCAAATTGTCTCGGATCAAACTTCTAGCGCGTATCGGATTAGCAGAACGTACTGGCATCACACAATCTACGAGTACAAGTTTTTATTATAAAAATTTTTTTGCAAAAGCAGCGGCAGCGACGTCGCCGCATTCGCTCTGCCTCTGCTGTTACCCGTGTATGTGTATGCGTGTGCATGGCGGAATTGAGCGAAGAGAGCGTAGAGAGTAAGCGAACCGCTTGTAATAGAGCGTAATGAGCGTAAATGTAAGCAGATGATGGCAGCGGCAGCAGCAGCAGCAGTAGCAGCAGCAGCAGCAATGCTTTCATTGGCGCTCTCTCACACTCACGCGCCAAATATTCATTCATACATCTGTCGTAAGCAGCGAAAAGCTTGTCTGTATATATATCTCATGCAACAGTATAGGCATGTGTGTGTACGGGAGAGAGTGAGCATGAGAGAGAGAGAGAGAGAGAGCGAAAGAGTCCCAGCAAAGCCACCCCAAGCGACAGCCATGTGATTATTTTGACATATTGCTGTCACAACCTGTGTGAGTGAGCGAATGTTGTTTGCTGTGGCCAGATCGCGGCGAATATTGATGAATATTTTTTTAGTTGTCAGTCAAAGTTGATCAAAATCAAACAATAAGTATTGTTAAACTAAGCAAAAGTTTTACTCGAATACTGTACATAAATACAGTCTGGCAGCATTGTTAGCTCTCCTGGCGTCAGACTGACCAAAAACATTAATCAAAAGCTCGCATGTAGCCTGATAAAGCCTTTGGCTGCGCTCTCGGCTCTCTTTTAAGAGCGCGAATCTATGGGAATGCAGCGAAAACAAAATAGTCTGGCATGCATACAGGCGCGTGCCGAAAAGCTTTTATCACGACACAAACCGAACAGCTGTTTGTATGGATGGTTAGGGGGTTTTCGCTTGACAATGGCCGTGAAATACCTATATAACCTTGCACGCAATACGCACCATTTTGTTCAGATTTTAAACTTTTTGTATCTGGCATCATGACAAAATGCTTGAAAACTCTGCAATGACGTGCAACACGACGCGCACAACTTGCCGCTATTTATCAGGTGCTAACGGTAATACGCGACTGAGGAACGAACTGCAAATTTATGAAGCAAAGAGCGCGCACGTAAAAAAATAGCTTTGTATATTTTATTTTTGTGTTTTATAAGTATATTTATTATAACTATGACGGTAGATTAGGCGTTGAGTACAACAGAATCAAGCGCAACGCCGCCAGCAGCGAGTGAGCAATTGGAACTACTGAGCGCGTACATGGCGTATGCGTTTCACACATACACGCACACCTACACATAAGTACACATGCATACATCTGCTCACACACACACACACATATATATAAACACCTATAAGCTACTAGACGCAGAGCAATGCTAGTGCCAGAAGCTTTCGCCGCAGCATTGACTATTGTTTCGCTCTCTCGCTCTCGCTCTCTTTGTCTCTTCCTTTTGATTGTTGCACAGCTGTTTAGCTGCAATTTCGAGGGCTACAGAAAATGCATTTAAATTTTGCATTGCTTTTTATTTAAGCTGGCCGAAGCTAATGATCCCATCTAAAGCTATTTATTTTTGGGGGGCTCGTCTTTGCTGCTTTGTTGTACAGTAGAGTACAACGTACTTGAACAGAGCAATGGAATACGCAGAGATTTGTCAAATTGTTTTCGTGTCTAAATTTAAATGAACTAAAGCCAATGCTAAAATGCCAGGCTAAAATGTTTTTGTTTTTTTTTTTTACAAAAGGAAGGCGCTGACGTAGTCTGTTGGTATGTATGCATGTATGTATGTGTGTGTGTATATTGTTGACGCAAATGCAAATGGCGTCGCTGCATTCATACAAAAAATGAGGAGGGTTGGGATAAGCAACCACGTGTCAGCTTCTTAAATGCTGACAACGCACGTTTTCTAGAGCATTAGAAATAGATAAAGCACAATAAAAACACATATACACACACCCATACACTCATACAAGCATACGTAAACACGTTTCGGCAATAGAATTCAACTTACATGAAACATGTGCGGAAACAAATCGGTTCGGAAATAACTAAGTACACAAACAAATTAGGCGTTGAAACGGTTATTTTAGTTTTTTTTATTGGTTTTTGTTTCTTACTCACGTTTCACTTAGTCTGCGTTAATTCTTTTGTTTGGCACTTTAGAATGCAGCCGCTTCAATGAAAATGCAAAAGCTGAATGATTTCATTGGCGGCGAAGTCATGAAGTTTGACTGCCAAGCAGAAGAGAGCGTGAAGAAACCAGCAGAGAATGGAAGACGGAGAGTCAGTATCGTGGAGAGTGAGAGCGAGAGAGGCAAATCAAAGAAGTCAAAGAGTAAGCACGCCGGCAAGTCGCTATGTTTTTTTAATTGTGTTTTGTATATGTTTTTTTAATGGAGCTTGGGGCCGACGAACGTCTGTGCAAAAGAAAACAAACGAAACACGTGCCCAGCGAACAAGCGCAGCACAAAACTAAAACAGAAACCGTCTCAGATGTCGTCAAGCTAGAATGTTCGCGTTGACCAATTGATAAGAAGTTAGTTAGAAAAGTAAATAAATTAGAGCAGACATGGTCTAGACTCGAGACGTATCGAATGACCTTAAAAATGATTCGCTGGGCTATTTTTAACAGCTAAACTCGTCTTGTTGTGCAGCTTTTCGTCCCACACGTTTTTTTCTGTTTTTAAACGTAAAAAGGAAACACAAAAAAATAGTGTTGAGTCGCATAATTGCTGTATATTATTTTGGCTGCTGTTGCTAAGCTGGTCGAGAACCCTATTGTAAGCTAGACGCGCGTTTGTTATTTATAAGAGACGAAAACGAGTTTTGAATTGCCATCGAAATGAATCGGTTGCCAAGGCGTAATAGAAGTCTCTACCTGAGGTCAAATCAAGTTCATTTTGAGGGATCAAGCCGAAACCTTGAAAGTGGCTGTGGAAAAATACTGTGGCAGCACTGTGAAACATATCCACCAGATACCTACACATGGATCAAGTTCAAGTTATAGCTATGCATATTCATAACATGAACATAAATAGTACATAAAAACTAAACTTGATCTCAACTTGGCGCTTAAATTTCAAATATCTATTAACATTTCACAGCACTACGCGCAATCGGTTAAATGTTAATCGTTAAAACTTAACAGTAATACTCCTCCTATTAACAGACTCGATAGCAAATTTAAGATTTCGTTTATTTTTTCAATTATGGCCTGTGGGTCACACTTGCCAGCAGCTGACTGCCAATGTATATCGATAGTCTAGCAGCCCTGGCTTACGTGCACAGTTTGTTGAGAAAAGTGTCAGTTTGATATAATTGAAATACAGAAGCGTTTCATATTGTTTTTGTATGCTGCCGCCACTTAGCTGCAACATATATGTCTATATATATATCATAAATTTGTGCCCAGCGTTAACGAACTTCGCGTTATTTACGCAACAACAACGACAACAACAGCAATAACAGGACAAACTAAACAACAATCAACAATCCAACAACAATCGAGAACTTTTGCTGCAATCGGCAGTAAAATTCAGCGACAGCTAAACAACAACAAAAGCAACAGCAACAAAAACTCCCAACAACAAAATCAACAATCATGGCGAACATGGCCGTATCACGTATCAAGCGCGAATTTAAAGAAGTTATGCGCAGCGAAGAGGTGAGCACAATATATACAAATATATATACGTATATATATATAATACACAATATATACTATGGGAGGAGAAGTCAAGGACTTTGCCTCCAATCAGATATTTTGCTGTTTTGGCGCGCGCCTGGCAAAACAATCAAATTGCATAATTCCATGAGCATTATTAATCGATTTATGCTAATATCGTATATCTAAACCCCAACTGTAGATCGTACAGTGTTCGATCAAAATAGAGCTGGTCAATGATAGCTGGACAGAGCTGCGGGGCGAGATAGCCGGCCCGCCAGACACGCCCTATGAGGGCGGCAAATTCGTGCTGGAAATCAAAGTGCCAGAAACCTACCCATTCAATCCACCAAAGGTGAGCTAGTTGTCTGTGTATATATTATGATATATGTATGTACATATGTATATATATAAATATTTGTGTAAACTCGGGTGTTGTGTTGCAGGTTCGTTTTATAACACGCATTTGGCATCCGAACATTTCGTCAGTCACTGGCGCCATTTGCCTGGACATATTGAAGGATAATTGGGCTGCGGCGATGACATTGCGTACGGTATTATTGTCGCTGCAGGCGCTGCTGGCTGCCGCCGAGCCCGATGATCCCCAGGATGCCGTTGTCGCATATCAATTCAAGGATAAACACGATCTATTTGTACTCACTGCCCGACACTGGACCAATGCCTATGCCGGTGGTCCGAACACGTTTCCCGATTGTGATTCAAAGATACAGCGCCTCAAGGATATGGGCATTGATGAGCACGATGCGCGCGCTGTATTATCCAAAGAGAATTGGAATTTGGAGAAGGCGACCGAGTGTCTATTCAGTTAGCTTTGCGGCGAGACGAGCAACCACAACCATAGCAACAGCAACAACAACAACAACAACAAAAACCACAACAGCTAAAACAACAACAAAAATCACAGCATCATTATCATTAACAGCAAAAACAATAAAATTAACAACAGCAGCTAAACACCAACAGCAACAAGTTAAAAGAAACAAAAGCAGGCAGAAAAAGAAGAAGCAGCAACAGCAGCAGCAGTAGCAAATTCAATAAGAGCATTCATTTCAATCAATTCTCGTTTGTCAATCAATCGAAACTCAAATTACAATGCAAAATTTTAAGTACTCTGTTGGAGAACCAAAAAGTTGATTAACTTTATATAACTGGCATATATAATTTGAGCACGCACACAGATACACTAATACACACAAGCAGACGCCTACACGCACACATACACACACTCACTCACACACACACGTACACGATGTATTTATTGAAAATTTTTAATTATTGTTTTGTTAATTTCCAAATTTATTTACTGTGTAATTGCTAAAAAAACAAAAGCAAAAGCTCTCGGTCCCCATTCCGGTTCTCACTTGCCCAAATCGCATTTTCCGTGCGAGTTTTCCACCTCGAAAACGAAAACGAAAACAAAAAACAAATTAAAGTGTAATAAAAGTGAGTTCCGGCTGTGGCCCAACAGTTTTTCCTTTTCCTATTGTGGCAGTCCCTTATTTATTTGTTTGTCTAAGTGCGCAGACCAACTGAAATGCTTAAGATTGTGTTGCATTTCCTGCTACAGGTTGAGCCTGGGGCACAGCCCGCCCACGACATTTGATTATTATATATATTTTTTATGATAGAAGTAGAACCCAGGGTTCCGTTTGCGCAGCCGCATTTATTGTTAAGCGAAAACAACAACAACAAAAAAAACTAATCAAGAAAAAAATCATAAAAACGAGAAATACGCAAATCTGAAACAATATATAAAATATAATAAATTACTTGCAAAACACACATTTAAAAATAATAATCATACAATTTGTAACCCTTATCCCGGTTTTATTTATGTCGCTAGCCGACGCAAGCAAAGCATAAGAAAATTAATTTTAAAGTTAAAAACAAAAAAATGATCTATAATAAAAATCTTTGTAAATTGCGTTAAGTTAAATAATAAACAACTATTAAGAAATGCATTAAGGTGATTCTATTGATTAGTTGCTTCATAGAACACTATGCAACAAAATTAAAATTGAAACTAAAGCATTTGCCCAATTTGACTATATTTACGTATTCTTTGCATAGATTTATAATATTCTCTACATCATATTTGATTTATGCACTTTTCTACAAATCACGTCTATTGTCTACTTGAAAAATTTTGTCGCCCTTGTTGCATAGTGTAAAACTCTTCGGCTAAACATACATTTGTCTACAATTCCTACTTCTAATATTGTCTACATTTTAGTTGCCATTCGACATAGAAGTCTACTTGTGCTTTTGCTTGGACAACTGCCCAGCGCCCGGGACACCCATCATGCTGCTCACGGTGGCGCCCAGCCCAGAGTGGATACTTTGATTGTTGATGTTGTTGCCCGACGAGCCAGAGCCGCCCACGCCGCCGGCAGAGGTGCCTGCACTGCTGGCACTGCCCGATGGCAGATTGTGGTTGCTGTGACGCTGCTTCAGCATCTCCTTCCACTCGGTCTCCAGTCGCACGTATGTGCCGCCCAGTGGCTGGGAGCTGTGCGTCTGATTTTGATCGGGGCCCGTCTTTTTGGACACGTAGCTGGCCACCTGCTTCATGATCTTCTCCTCGAAGTCACGCTGATGGTCCTGATTGCTGCGCGCCGACAGCTCGCCCGACCAGAAACGTCCAGAGACGGCAGCCGGCCTAAGCGGGAGATGAGTAATTAATGAGAGACGAATATGGATAACTCTCCCTCTTCCTCTTCCTCTCTATTTACCGCTTTCGTTTCTTTTTGCCGCGTGCTTTCCTCGGCGGTGGCCGATGATCCGACTCGCAGCCATCGCTGCTCGAGGAGTACTCGTCGTCCAGCAGCGCATTGCGATTGCGTAGGCGCGGCAGGCGCGTATCCTCGGAACTGGTCGAGTTGTTGTCCGACTCGGAGCTGGTCTCATTCTCATAGCGGCAGCGTCGACTCACCCGATGATTGGTCACTGTGAGAGATATGGAATTGGATGATCAGAGCTCGAAAGAAAATAATCAAAAACCCACTGTCCATGCAGAGCTGCGGCAAGAGACCCTGGCGGCAACGAGAGGGCGTCAACGAGATGCCCAACCAACTGGGACTAATCTCACCCGCAGCGGCCAGCTCCTGCATATGTAGAGGAGGCTGTTCGCTCAGCGCATAGTTCTCACCCACCAGCTGGGCAATGGCCAGGATTGCACGCTCCCGATCTGTGTCCACCAGCACGCTGTGCTCGCGGAACTGGCAGCCCTGCAAGGAACAGAATAAAAACTCATTAAACAGAAATAGTTAAAAGACTTCCATCTTTACATTTGGACCTGGCAACGTCTCGTAGCGGAATGCCTGCTGCTTGCAGCAGGCGTAGCGTCCAGCTGGTCCGGCAATGCGTCCCTCGGCGTCGGGACCTAGAAAGCTCGGCGGTTCGGGATGGTAGCGACACCATTTCATTTGATAGACCGGAAAATGTGCCTCACATGTGCAGCAATACAGATAGTGGCAATGGCCCCACAGCTTCCAGTAGACTTTGCGCCACGACTTGAGGTCCTTGAACAGCTGCATCACGTACACATTGAGATCCCAGTTGGTGTCGCGCACATGGTTGCTGACCAGCTGGCCCCAGCGATTGAGTCGTATATTGCTTGGCAAGCAGTTCACGTAGGACTTCATCGTGTTGGTCACGCAGCGACAGCAGCGCACGCACCGAAAGAGTCCAGAGATACTATAGAAGTGTCCACGCAGCACCTCCGGATCCGGCTCGCAGAGACTCTGTACTAGCTTCGTCCATAGCCTGGGCGTAACACGTTCCTTCTTGTCGCGCACCATCTCCAGCTCTAGGTTGGTAAACATGGCAGCCAAACGGGTGACCAAGGCGTCATTGAGGCACGACAGATTCGTCGAGGTGCGCACCACCTCGCTGAGATGGGCGTGACAGAAGGCCAGGCACTCCAGCAGCAGGGGCTCCATTTGCAGAAAGCTGGCCGAGACCAGAATGGGCACCACATTGTTGCCATCCAGCTGGGGACCCGAGGAGCTGCATTGACCCGGTGCCGGCAACTCCTGACTCTGAGCACTGTACTTAACCCAGCGCATCAACCAGTCAAAGATCTGTATGTCACAGTGAACCGATATGTCCATCTCCTCCAGGCGCTGCCCAGCCGTAACATCCGCAAAGTAGCCCATTTTGCTCACCAACAGGCCCTGGGGACAGGTGAAGTCGCGCGAAGTGTTCTTCACCTCGTCGCACACGTGGATGACGACTTCTGATCTGCAAGGATTTTGGGATTAAATGATGCACTTACTCTTGTATTAATTTATTTTCATACACTTACTCCTTTTTGTCCTGGCGCGAGTGTTTACTGTCCTTGACCAGCAACAAGGATTTACGTCGTGTAGCTGTGCTGGAGGATGCTTTGACACTGGGCTCCTTTACAGATGCGCGCACCACGCTGTTGCCACTGTGCATATCAGCCGCTGGGCTCTCCCTGGGCGAGTGAACGTTGGGCGAGCTCGAGCTGGGCGTCGATAAAGTATTTGAGCTTGGAATGGGATCTGACTTCACCAACTGCAATGGCTGCGATGACTGCACTTTGGTCGCCTTGCCCCGCCCGCCGTTGGGGGCCAAGGTGACCGGCAGGGGCATTGGACAGATGAACGACAGCACCGAGTCCAACACACCCTCGTTGATGACATAGTCCAGTTGCTCACGGAGTTTTGGATGCAGGCCACGCTCGGTGTGCATGTGTCCGGAGCGCATTGAGGATCTCGGATCCGGCAGCAGCAGGCTTGTACGACTGCTCTCGTCCCGGCTGCTGCTGGTAGTTAGGCTGCTGCCGTTGGTTAGGCTGCTGCTGCTCATATGGCGCTGGTGACGCTTGAGGCCCAGGAGTTCGTTAACCAATACATTTTCGGCCAAACTATTGAAATCGAATTCGTCTTTTTTGGAATTTCGCTTAGGGAAGACACCAGCTAGACTCTCGGCGGGCGGCACGGGCTCCCTATTATATGGTTTACCTTCAACTTTTGTTATCATATCGTTTACGTGACAGGAAAGTTTGAGAAAATCGAGAAAATCATTTAAACTGATTTGAAAATCGGAACCGTTTGCGCTGCCATTGCTATTGCCCGCTTGCTGTTGTTGTTCCTCCGAATTTGAGTTGGATGCTGCAGCAGCAGCGCCTTCCTCATCATTATTGCTTGACTTTTCCATTTTGATGACCCAATTATTATTTGAAAATTGCGAACCAAATAAATTCGCACTGTTTCCGTTACTTTGGTAACCGCGATGCTTCTTTTATTTGCCATTCACAATGACTCGACTGCTTTCGATAATCGCCAGCGCATACAACCCTGTACATGCAATTCACACAAAAGATGTAATTTTGACAGCTGCTCTTTTCTGTTCTTTTCCGGTAACAACGTTCGCAATGGTGGGTGTCCGAATGTCAAAACTGAAATAAAAAACTTTAATTAAAAATGCCATCATCGCATTAAAAGTACAAATATGTGAAGCTGAGTGTGGACAAATATGTGCCGCGCTCAAGCGCAGTGAAATTTCATTCAGCCCAGTCCAAGATCTGGCGCAAAATCTTGATTGTTTATGTGTGTAAAGCCGCAAACTAATCTGTGTACTCCAACCAACTTTTCACTTTCAACTTTAGGGTCGCGTCAGAACCAAGACAGTGAAGAAGGCCGCCAAGGTCATCATCGAGAAGTACTACACACGCTTGACGTTGGATTTCCACACCAACAAGCGTATCTGCGAGGAGGTTGCTATCATTCCCACCAAGCCCCTCCGCAACAAGATTGCCGGGTAAGTAGGAAACTGCTGTGAAATGGGATTGCAATACTGATTGTTGCCTGTTGTTGTCTACATCCCTGCAGTTATGTTACCCACTTGATGGGCCGTCTGCGTCACTCCCAGGTGCGTGGCATTTCCATTAAGCTGCAGGAGGAGGAGCGTGAGCGTCGTGACAACTACGTGCCCGCTGTCTCCGCTCTGGAGCAGGACATCATTGAGGTCGATGCCGATACCAAGGAGATGTTGAAGCTGTTGGACTTCCACAACATTCGTGGCCTGCAGCTGACCCAGCCCAACACCAACAACTTTGGACGTCGCAATTAGGTTTAGATCGTGAAGATGGTGATCCTTTGAAGATGCCTGTTTTATAAAAAGAAAAAAACCCTGCATTGGAGCACAATAAACATCAAGTGTGTCAAATGCAAACATTAGAAATCAATAACTGTGTTGTCTTTGGATTGCGATTAAGTAAATGCATTTGGTTGGTTTATTTTCATTTTAATGAAAAATACTGTGTAGACATGCACATATATAAATATGTATACATTCGATCCATAAATAAATGGGTTTGTTCTTTATACAATGATACGACGATATATAAAAGATATTCTCTACGAGTGCACATATGTAAATCTAAGCGTGTACACAAATATATATATGTATGTATATATATTGATATAAATATATGTATAGGGGGTATATGAAGAGTTGTATATGTTGCTTATGCATTGTCAGTTGATTGCTCCAAATTGGGTCTGCGCACCGGATTACGCAAGACCAGCTCCGAATCCTCCGAAATGATGGGCAGTGCATGGACCCAATGGTAATTGATCAAATGGCTGATGCTGTCGAATATGCGATCTTTGGTACGCACCACGCCCTCAGGATCGATGAGCAACAGATGCTTCGGTGTTTTCCCCTCCAACCCCGTCAACACATACTGACCCCGCTTTCCCTGCGACTCGCGCACCAAAAAGTCGCCATCCTGCTGCAGCAGGCGTTCCGCAATGGGACGCGAGATGGCCGCATGGAACCAGATTTCGGCAGTGAGCGGACACTGCGGTCCATCGAACACATCGCGTATGGAATTTGTGGCCACGCCCGCCGCAACGGAAGCTGCCTGCAGCGGATCGAAATGTCCAAGTGAGAGTTTGTTGGTGGTTTGATCGGGTGGCGGGGAGTTAAGATCTATAAGATTGCTGCTCAAGCGATCGCGCGGCTTCTTCAGATTCAACTGGGCGACGCGAGGTGCGTGCGGATGAAGTGGTATTTGTGCCTGAGCCAGTGGTTGTTGCTGCAGCTGCTGCTGTTGTTCCTCACAAGGCAGATCCGGCGGCAGCTTGTTGGGTAAGTCATTGTAATACTCTTTAACATTCTCCTTACAGCTGAGATTAATGTTATCTGCGTTAGCTGCGCCTGCTCCTCCTCCTGCACCCGCACAATTCTGCCTGCTCAGCGCATTGAAGCGCAACACAAAAGCCTTGCCAATGGTGACAATCAGATCCTCGCTCTGTCCGCCAGCACACTCCAGCACATAGCAGGCACGCCACTCGTCACCCTCCCGCTTGGCAATGTAGGCCAGGAAGTCAAGGGTGTCATTGTCACCACCGGAAGCAAACGATATCCGAGGCATATTGTGGCTGGCAATCACTTCGCCCGTTTCCACATTGCTCAACGTTAAAGCCCGACTGGATACGTTAATTATGATGTTGGTGCCCGCATGCTCCATGCTGGGACGATCCGAGATGAAGTTGTGTAGCTTTTTGTCCAATCGCCGTTTGCTCACAGACTTCAGGCCAGCTGCTTCACAAACGCGATTTATGCATTCACTGAAATTGTTGTATGCCATTGTTGATTGGAGTTAAGTTTCTTCTTTTTTCTTTTTTGTTCACCTACCGTGCGAGCAGCGTTCGCGTTTCAAAGTCCAGCGATTTCATGGAGGTCTTGACCTCAACGCAGCCCGTGTAGCGTACATTGAATGTTACGCCCTTTTCCAATATAACATCATCGGGATAGATGCAGCCATCGCTGGTGGCATTTGGGCCTGTGCCACCGTTGCCGGCATCGCCGCCATTCCGTGGCATCTCGTTTCTGTATGCGTATTTTGTGTGTGCGTCCTGTGCGTCCTTTGTTTGTAGAGTTGTATTGAGCCGTTCGGAATAAGTTCGATCGAATGACTCACTTAACTAAATGAACGAACTCTAGTTCTGAGAGGTCGCTCATTTGGCTCGATTGCAGCTGTTAATTAACAGAATCCTTTAGATTGAAAATGCATTGAAAACGACTTTTATAATATAATATTATATATTGTTATGTCTGCAATCCATTTAGTAATACAATGATTAACTAATAGCAATTGAGTGGCTAGCAATTATACTTAAAAGGAATTCTATATATTTAACAGTTCTGCCAACAGTGTGCCCAGCCAAGATTTATATACTTATCGTACAACCGCCTCAGTCTGTTTACTATTTATCGCCCAACCTCTACAACAAACAGCTGCTATAAGCAACTTCTCGGTTTAGCTTGTTGCTAGTTAAAAAGCTTGTGGCACGTTAAAGCTCCACTATAAAGCTTATATCTTGTTTAACTCTCGTGCATACAACAACGTTTGCTCGGACGCTAAATCGTGCGTGTCGGTTTTTCTGTGTTCTCAAGCGGGGCATATACATACACAGAATTTGTTTTCAGAGCCGCAACGCCGTCATCTCAAGCTAACAAAAGTAAATAAAAATCGGCATATCTTAAATTAAAACAACAAATATATTACAATTAGATGGTGTATTAACTATTTAACGATATTTTGTATTATTGTGCCACAATCTTTAGACAATTGATATTTGTGAAAGACCAACAATAGTTTGCTTAAAGTCTAGTTCGAAATAAACAATTTAAAAACTATTTACATTTTGGCCTCAAAGATCTAAATTGAGAATCGATAAAGCATAAGAAACTTGACGGATAAACACCCCCGCGCCGAAGTCGCAACTGCAGTCAAACACCCTCAGAGCAAGAAAACGCAAATCTGTGCAGCGGTTACGCCAACGCAACAGCAGCCGTGCAATTGGAATCTGATTGGAGCGTTCATTCGGCGTCTGACCATAAAAACCATATATAAATAAAATCAGTGTATTTGCAGTTTATTATTATTGTGGTAAGTTATTGCGTTTCTTTTGCGCTATTTGCCATTTTATCAAACTTTCTGCTACTAGTTTCTTTTGTCTGTGTGTGTATGTGTGTGCGTGCGGCTGTTGCCGTTTTGGATGCGGCTCAGTGAGCATAAAACCATTTTTACGTCATTTGCAGGTTGAAATAATTTTTATAGCCGTCCCATGCACACACAGATACGACAAACACACATAGCCGAAACTGTGTGCGTGAGTCATTTGCATGAGACATTTGTAGCCAGCCGTAAGGCCTGCGTCATAACGGTAGCCCCATGAAATCTTGAATCTTACACAAACACACACACACTTATAGAAATACACTTGTATTTAAGCCGTAGCTGGAAACATAATTATGCTTTTACGCAGTTCTTGTTGTTGGTGATCTCATAGGTTTGTTTGGTGGCTTCCGCTAATTGCTGCTTTGAGCGCTTCAAACCTGGCCGCCCAACGGTCCAGACATCTAATGTGGCCTTAATTCACGCCTTTGCTGCTTGAATCAGCAGCCGATTCGCTCCTAATATGGCGCCAGACCAGAGCAAGCTCAAATTAAAGCAAATGACGTTGACCCTCAAACAACAACAATTCTTGCCGGTAAACATCTATCGGTGTGGCTATCGATAACACCTACGCGAGCACGGCCTTGTCTGCCTTTTGTTTTAACTAAATGCTGTTTATAGTATTTATTGTTAATGAATATAAATGGGAGCGTCGGTTGGCCAATTTGTAGTTTGATTGCCTTTAGAAAGTGTGCTTAATGACTCTAACCTTTGCTTTAGTTTTTATTCATTTTTTTATTATTACAACCTTAAAAGAGAGCGCGACGAACTTTTGTATTCATTTCACGCCCTGGTTTAATGATACTGGAACAGCGAATAGAAAGTGTCATCACAGCATTGCGCTGCTCTTTAACAGAGCTGTTAAATGCTCTTGAGAAAAGGCAATAAACTGTATACACACATGTATGCATATATGTATGTATTTACAGTGGTGCGAATAGCGTAATTTCTAGAATATTTTTGGCACATCAAAACATTTATGATTATATTTTTTGCTTGACTGATTATCTGCGTAATTTTGTTTCGTCATCTGTTTTTGCAATACCGAAATGTGGTCTTGCAGCTGTTCCCTCAAGCAAGACTTTACCGCATGAGAATTACTTTCGGAAAGCATTAAAACAAAGTACAAAACTATTGTAACTTTACATTTAACTGCCGTTTTTATTGTTTTGCAAGTGGCTATAAACTTATGCATTCGCATGTACACATTATCAATGTATTTAAATATATGTTTATTTGTATGTATATATATTTATATGTAGGCTTATATACTTAATTTATTTGCTCTAGAAACTATAACACGCCGATTTGCAATACTAAATTCGCTGTGGCTTGCCCCACCTCCACCTCCACATTCACATCAGCTGCTCAAAGTCTGTTATATAATACTGGGCGCGCCTGTAGACTTCCGCTCGCACCACATTGCCGCCGTAGCCGATGAAATTGTTTGCCGGTGGCACAGCTTCCAAATCGGTGGCACCATCTCCAATCATTGTGATGAGTGTTTCTGCCGGATGCTGCTTACGAATCATGCCAATCGCCTCCGCCTTGCCGCCCGAGTGAGATGTGGGCTGGGTGACATCGAAGCTGTCGTAGGCGCCCTTGTAGTCGAAGAGCATTTTGTTGGCGAACATGTGGTTCAGTGGAATGCCCAGTTCGGCGGCCACAGGGGCGATCAGGCAATCGAAACCGCCCGATATGAGATACACCTGTTTGCCATCCGCCTTCAGCTGGGCCACAAATCGCTTCACGTTCCGGCTGAGCGTGCTGGGCCGCTGCTTGATGAACTCGGCTACCTGCTGCTGGGTGGGGCGTATGATATTCAGGCGTATCTTGAGCGCATCCTGGAAGGTCATGCTGCCGCCCATGGCTTCTTTGGTTACGCGGGCCACTTCGCTTCCCTTGCCGCAAAATTCGGCCAGCTCATCGATGCCCTCTTCACAGATAACCGTGGAGTCGACGTCGAAGCAAACGATGTCCGATTGCTTGATTATTTTAGCTGCCTGCTGCGGCTGTTTCGGCTGCGTGGTGGCTACAGTACTTTTACCGCTAGACAGCGCCGCATTTAGTTGCTGGGCGAGCAGTGTGGCCGTTGCTGTTGCTGTGGGGCCTGCACAGCCGTTGGTGGCAGCACTTGGACGTACCATGCTTAACACTGAGCTGCTCATTTTTCGTATGGATATCACGTTGACTTTGTTAATTACGTAAAGGCTGTTACGTGGTTGTGCTTACGTTACGATTCTGCGTCTTTCACACGCTATTCGCTTCTCAAAATTTTCCGTTGTAAACGTTGTGTGTGTATTTGTGTATATTTATACGCATATATTTTGCACACGCGCGTTTCGTTCTGCTCAGCTGTTTTTTGTTTCTTTATATTTGTTCTGTTGTCAGCTTGACATAGCGCTGTTTTTGGTTTTAGTTAATATGTATTTTTTTGTAACTTGTATTTGATCGTTGTGATCTATACGCGTTGACTGGCCTCTTACAACTGATTTTCCAATAGTCGCTGCTCGCGCCTTTATAAGAAAACGCGAACAAACAAATACAAGTGCAGCGCCGCCTTAGTTTGCTGGACTGCTCTCTCTCTCTCTCTCTCTCTCGTTCTCTCTCGCAGCTAACAGACGAATTGTCGCGACGCTGACCAGCCTGTTTGTGCATGGGTGTGTGTGTGTGTGTGTGTGCATGTGTATGAGTGGCGATCATACGATAACTGCCAATTACAGCTCAGCTGATTTGACTGTATGAGTGAGAGTTACCCTGCTGCTGTTACACTTTAATGTTTGTCGATAAACAGCTGCCATAGATATCGGCTCTGCACCGACTATCAGCTCACCTACTTTGTACGTTCCAAATTCGCGTCGTTCCAATGCGTGAGCCAACCTTTGTACAGGCGCGCCTGAGCGAGACAAGCGATGTATGTTTGTTTGTCTTTATCACAATCTTAATAGATGAAAAAAAAAGCACTTGCTGCTCGAGTGCTTACTGAAACTGGTTTGAGCCGGTTTTGCGACCTATTGATGTCTGGCGTTCGTCTCTTATCATAAGCAGGCCAATAAAACATAGCTGATTAGAGTGTAGGAGATCGGATGCCGAATTTGTGCTATTGAAAACCTTGAGCACAGGAGTTATTTTCATTTAATTTTTGAGAACCGGAATTGTGTTGTCTTATCAGTTGATAGGTTGCTACCATGGAAAACATTATACAGCGTATTTTGTGGTCAAGTTGATGGCTGAATCAACATACATATAGAAACGACTTTCTTTTTTAATAATTCATTGATGAGAAGAAATATATATATTCTATATATATGACATGCATAGTATATCAATTTACATATATATGTATATAAAATGTGCATGTGTGCATCAGTATATAGGGGCGCGTTCAGAGGGCTGATGCAATAACGTTTTACGTTACATGTTACGTCAAAAAACGTATCATGCCGCTGAGCGCTGACAATACTCTTTGCAGTTTCTCTTTCTCTCTCTCTCGCCCTCTCTCATTTTGTGTCGTCCGCTTTGTCCAGTAGATAAAACTATCATAAGGCGCGTGCAAAGCAAACAAAAACAGTAAGTAATGAAAATGGAATTGCATTCGCTGTGGTTAAATGCAGTTGTTGGTGTTGTTGGTGTCGTTAGTGTGGTTTTTTGTTGTTTTGAGGAATAACAAGTTGTTTTGATCATTGTTCAGGTCGGTTGCGAAGCGTGCTGTAAACAACAACAAGCCCGAGACCGCAAATGTATTTCATTGCCAGCGATTATGCACTTTGTATGCAGTTGCTTTTGGCTGGCTTCGATAACGATAAATCCCGTTGCGTGCACATTGAAAGATCAAAAGAGCTAACGACTTCAATTGAACACAGTAGTTAAAAATTAAGTTTTAATTGCCAGGCCGTCGTTGCTCCTAGTTGCCTTGGACAACAAACACCTGTCAGAAATTCAACAGCACCGGTTGTTGGGCGTCAAACTTTTCCCTTACCTTGGCAACTTGCTTTCCATTTATCGATTGACCTTGTTGCTGCATAAATTTGACTCGTCTTTTACTTTTGGCTAGCTCAATTTCTGTCGTGTCAGGACAAAACTAGGCTCAATAATGGCCTATGCACATGTGTACATACACATACATGCATGTGTGTGTATGTTTGTTTGTATTGAATACAATTTATTTTTATAGGCCTTTGGTCAGCCAGGCGTGTGTGACTAAGGTTCGATAATAGAATACGCCTATGTACATAATATAGTTCAGCTTAGTCATTTGGTAAATAATTAATGCACGTTGACGTCTATTTATTTCATTGTAATCGAGATGTTGTTGTATACATACATACATATGTATAGAATCATATTACTATGTATTTATTTAATACACGCCCACAACAAACATTTTGAAGTAAAGCAGGGCATGGAGGGGGATTACCCTAGCCTGTGAGGCATCGGCGCAAGCCTCAGGCGAGGGCTTGTTTTTTTCCTCCAGTCAGCGACTAATCAGCTGCTAGACGAAAATAAAAAAATAATTAGGCGACTAGACAGAAGGCCGTGTAATTGCTATATTTAATTTCATCACAGGGCGTGCAAAAATATAAATTGCACAAGCAAAACATTTTTATTTGCGATCTGTCTGACGGGTTGTAATTGATTTGTTTTCGATTAAACAAAAATGCAAGTTGTCAAGCGTTTTGTTTCCAACTGCATTTATTTCTGATTAACGGTTCACTTGTAGTCGCTGTGATCGCGTATATGCATACATACATTCATATATTACTCTCTCACTAACCCACGTTCACACATGTGCCGTTCACACGCGATTTCAGCTCCTTTGCCTGCTCTCATGCTTACACACGCAAGCACACACATACACACTTACTTGACACATTTACAAAAGCGCACATGTCTGTATGTATTTATGTATGTATGTATGATTGTTTGTAAGACGGATGAGCTTAAAAGGGGAGCAACAAGAAGTTCCGTACGTTACCCGCGCTCGCTCCTTATGAGTCTTATTGCATTGTTCTTGCTTTTGTTTTTGTTTTTGTTCTAGATCATGCGCTTTGGCTTATGCACAGTTATTGTGGAAAGCACTTTGTGGAGAAAGATAGAGGGAGAGGGAGATATATAGCGTATAGCAACGTCAACAGTTTGCTGTTGGGCAAATAAACAACAAGAACGTCAACTGCAAGGCAATCCCCTCTCTGCTGGGGGCTATGCTGCACAGTGTAAACACGTCATTTGTGCGGTGTTGCAGTTGCTGTTGTTGTTGCTGTTGCTATCGCATTTTGACATTCGAACTGCGCTGTTAAGCAGTGACGCCGACTGCAACGCTGACGCTGACTGCAATCGCAGCCTGTTGTTTAAGTTTGTGGCTGACAAAACTACTCAAAAAGTAGTAGCGGCAAAAAGTTTTGCATGAGCTCGAAATGATTGCTCCGCCCCCAGCCCCCCTCAACTCAATTGTAATTACAAAAGCGCTTATCGCTCTCTTTCTGTCGGCATCAGTTCGTTGCACTCGCAAATTAGCCATACAGGAGTTTTGTAACCGCATTGTGTGCCACTTTCCCATGCTCCTCCGCCCCCACAGATATTAGTTTAATGACACCGATAAGGTATACGTATGTATGTATGTATGTACATATGTGTATACGCATATTGCACGGTTACAGTTATCGGTTGGCGTGTGTAGGCAGCGCTGCTCAAGACTGTTACTTATTTTTATGGCAATTTGCCTGTCAGCACACCTAGACGTGTATTTCCTAACCGCTGAATTAGCTAGCTGAATGGCATGTGTTGTGGTGATTCCCACGCGAGGTCGCACCCAAAATTAGATGCGCCAACCACAGCAACAACGACAACCAAAAAGCAGTTGATAATCAAATTGAAACGCGCCTTTTTGCAATGCTCTATTTAATTGGCCTTCTCAATTGCATTTTCAGTTGATCCGTTCGCTCATCGGCCGTTCGCAATTATGGTGGAATTCCGTTTCGATATTAAGCCGCTGTTTCCGCAGCCAATTATCAAAGTGGCATCGAATCTACTGCCGCACACCTTTCGAGGGGATCGGCGTCAGTGCTTGTGAGTATTGAAACTGTACGCGGGCGGTAAACCCAATTCGAGCTGTAAGTCAATTAACCGTTACGCTTTCCACACTCACGCCCACAGAGATGCCACCTCAAAGATGTCCGAGATAATTGATCGATTAGGTCAGTTGTCGGCCATATCGCAGGGCTTGAATAAGCCAGTAACAACGGCTCAACGCCTGCGTATGTCGGAGAACCAGACCATATATCTCTTAGCGGACACTGAGGCAGGCCACAAGTAAGTCCACTTATCAACTCTTATCATTATCGATTATCCATTATCTTATACTGGAATCTTATCTTTGCATAGCGGCTCTGTCATTGGCCTGCTCAAGGTTGGCACTAAAGATCTCTACTTGTTCGACGAGAACGGTCAGACTCGCAAGATGGAGCAGTCGCCCTCAATCCTGGACTTTTACGTGCACGAGTCACGTCAGCGTGCAGGATTGGGCAAGCGTCTGTTCGAGACCATGTTGAGTGAGGAGCAATGGAAACCAGTGAAGTGCTCCATAGATCGGCCCTCCGAGAAGCTGCTCGCATTTCTGCGCAAGCACTACGGCCTGGTACGCACCATACCACAGGCGAATAATTTCGTACTCTACGAGGGCTTCTTCGGTGACCAAGCTAGTCAGAATGGCTCACGGAATGGGCATGCCGCATCGCCAGAGCGCACCAAGAATGGGCTGCACATTACAAACAGGTGAGTTAAATGGGGACGGTGCAGGGCTGGGCTGGGCAGGGCAGGGCAGTGGGTTAATTGAGGCATTGCGCCTTGCAGGAAACATTTCCGTTGGCTTTGTTGCCCATTTCTTGGCCAACAACATTTGCATATCGCACGCAAACATCCGACTCAACAATTCACCCAATTGTTTGTGTGCCGGTTTCTTTAGTGGGCGTCTGCGATAAAATTGATCGCCTGCGGAAAAGCATTTATCGATAAATAAGCCTTACAAAACAATTGTATGCAATCTATTAACGGTGGCTTGTTGCTTGCGCTTTCACTAGACAAAACTATTTATATATCTGTATATACATTTGAGTCTGCTCCTATATGTATCTATATCTGGGTAATATGGATATGATGTTTCGCACAACTTGATATAGTCAGAATTCATATGAGATAATTTTAAAAAGTTTTAATAAGATAAAAAGTCACATAAAGTTTAAAAAAAAACAAATTTAAAAAATCAAAGTATTAAACAGAATAAATATATAAAATAAGAAAAAATAACAATAAATTTAAAAAAAAAAATAATAATAAACAGAAAAATTTTAGAAGAAAAAAAATATATATAAAAACAAAACAAAAATTTAAATTTAAATAAAAATAAGCAAAAATTAAATAAAAACAAAATTTTAAAAATTAATTTAAAAAAAAATTATAAAATAAATAAATAAAAATAAATAAAAATTAAAAAATATATAATTAAAGTTATTATTTAAAAAAATTCATAATTTGTATTTTTTGTTATGCAGCAGATGTTTAAGACTAAGGAATTTAAATATATCGAAATAAATATATTAACAGTATATATTACAAAAATAAATAAATCTGAAGTTTGAGAAACCAGTGAAATTTAATATAATTTAAAAACTAAATACTCGATTTGAACATTACAACAATCAGGCAATACAAGGTCAAGTTTACCTTTTTTTCATTATTATTAATATTTATATGAGTTTATCACGAGATTTGTATTAATTAATATTTATATCAGTTGAGCACGATATTTAGCTATCAAGTTGAGCGAAACGTATTAAAAGTAACTAATTATAATTGTAATAATATGCATATCTATGTAATTAAGTAACTATACTAAATATTAAATATTTTCAATTCACATGTTGCGCCTGCTACTAACGTTAATCAACAACAACAAACAAACAACAAACAAACAACAATCAAATACATCAATCAATCCATCCATACATCAATCAAGTCCTAACACACATCTCTTTGGGGCCACTTACTTGGGCGACGAGACGTCCAAGCAAAAGCGTTTCGGTAGGCGTGGCAGCGAGTCGCATCAACAACACCAACAGCAGCAACATCATCAGCAGCAGCAGGCGGCACTGCTGCAGCAAATAACACAGATCTCACCCAATGGACGTTACGGGGCACCGCGACCCACATGCAGCATGGCCGAGGTACTCAAATATTAAAACACTTTTCTCACCTTTCTCAAGTTTAACAGTTATGAGTGGACTTTGAGTATGCCCCTGTGGGCCAGCTTTTATTTCAGTTGCTTTTTGTTGCTTTGAATTGTTTTTTTATGCCAAAAAGTAAAAATCATTGTGATCGTAGTAGGCTTTGTTGCTTGGTTTCTGTTTGCTACCGAATTGAAATGTTCATTGTGTGTTAGTTAACATTTCTACTTCACACGATTCACAACGAATTTTTGTTTTAATTTCTGAACAAATCATAAAAAAATTATTTCGATTTGCGCCATTTTAAAAAAAAGCGAAAAAAAACTGAACGAAAAAATTCTCAACTCTCGCGTGATTTTTGTGTGCCATTTATCGTGCGGATTTTATAATTGAATATAAATTGAAATTGAAGCTGAATTTGAAAAGGATTTGATATGGATCAAAAGCGTTCAAATGCTCGCCAAGGCGCCTCCAGGACGAGCGTTGCCGTAAGTTGATAGCAAAAGTGTTTTGAGTATGTTGCATTTAGTTCTACTTTGACCTGCAGTCGCGACATGCTGCTGGTATGCCGGCCAATGCGGCTAACGTGGCACGCAAATACGGCAGCGAGGTCAGCCTAACGCCCAGCCAGGCCAAGCAGAACGTGGAAAATGTAAGCTGCTGCTGCAACAGCAATTAGATTCTGAATTGTGTAGTCAATTTCAAAGAGAAACCTCTTTTCAAAATAGCCACGCAAGAGTCCATTGGATGCTTTGAGTCGCATGAATTATCGCCAGGATCCGTTCCAGCGTCGTTCAGGCTTGCAGGATGTGGATGATTCGTTCATGGCTTCCAATGCCTTTGCTCGTCCCGCACGCTTGCGTCACTCGGGCCTGGAAGCAAGTAATATGCCTGCCGCCGGCACTCCCCCGGTTGGCAATGCTGCTGTTGCTCCCATACGTGTCGCCTCTGGCCAAGAGCCGCTGCAGTCACAGGTGCAATATCAGCAACAGCAGCCGCCTCTAATGCAGCAGCCACAGCAGCAGCAGCAGCAGCCGCAGGTTGCTCAGGCACCACAGCAGACTGTCGGCAACATCATAGCACCGGCACAAGCACAGATGCAACAGCAGCAGCCGGCTGCATCATCGGGACAACAGCAGCAGCAGCCGTTGGCTCCAGCAGCAGTTGTGCCCGCACAGCAGCCGCAGCAATCGATGCCGCAACAGCAGAATCAACAGGCACCACAATTCGTGCAGCCACCGGCGGCTGGTCAACCCACCCGTCACGATGGATATCCAAGTGGACGAGCCCATCTGCAGCATGATGTGCAGCAACAGCAAATGGTGCAGCAGGATGCCAAGGGACAAGGTCAAGCTCAACCCCAGATGCAGCAGCAGCAGCAACAGCAGCAGCCAATGCAACAGCAGCAGCAGCCACCGGCACAGTTGTCGCCGCGCAAATATCAACAGATGCAGCAGCAGCAAAACTACGTAATTTGATGTTGCATAAAAAGTGTTCCTCAACTGAACTGATAAACCACCTATATACCCACAGCCCTCGCAGGCGGCTAACAATGTGCCTCCGGCTGCCGAGATGTGCACCACTTGCCCCAATTGCCAGACCACCATTTACCTGGTGCGCACACCTGAGCTGGGCCATGGCGATGCCGGCATGCCAATGCAGTAAAGAGCAAGGAGCAAATGCAACAACAGCCAGCAACAGCAACAACCCATAAAAAACAAATTCTGTCTATACGAAGTCATAAAATCAATAATGGAAAAACGAATTCTTGTGTGATCTTTGGCATGCGAAATTCAATTTGAGGCAATTTAGATGCGTTTGCGTGTGTGTGTGTTTACTCACAATGCATCCAAATTTGAAGTTTACCAAGTGCCAAAATGAAACAAGCAAACAACTATAAAAAAGCGCAGCTAGCAAAGACACAACATACAATATACTATACACATGTGTATATGATATATATATATACATAGCTATACCCCAAATTCCCTGTTCACCTTTTCCGACCAGACTGCCCAAGTCGAAAGATGAATAACTATTTTTTTTTTCTGCTAGACCAGCTAAAGCTTCCATGCTCTGACTCGAAATTTCAATGTAAATAAACTACAGATTTTATTTCATACAAATTCTGGAAATTTTTTTGGGGTTGGCCATTTTATTATTTTGTGGGTCAACCCCTAAAGAAACGGTTATTTTTTGGCTGCGTGCCACGGGGCTGTTTTAAGGGCAGCTCGTGTAGAAAATAAAACTTCGCTTGACACTTGTGCTAGATTCAAGGCGTTTGCTTCGGTGGAGGGGCATCCACTAAAACTATATAATAGAAAAGCTTTTTGTTTTCCTTTATTTAAATGCGCGTATGTGTGAGTGGCTATTTATAAAGAAATTATTGCTGAGCTAAATGAATTTAGTTTAAGCGAGCTATTTAATTTGCATTTGCTTCTGGTTTGGCTAAATAATATAATACTACCCCTAATGTTTGTGTATGCAAATATGACCTATTTCTCTCTTTTAAGTGTTTGTCTCTAATACATTTCATTCTCATCTCTTTACCGTGCAGATAATTCATGCTGGCAGCGCTAGTTCCGGCAAAGGCGGCGGTGGAGGCAGCGCAGAGTCTAACAGGTAAAGCCGTTTGGCTCACCTTTATATATATCTTTTAACTACTAACACTTGTCGAGTATATGTTGTATCGTTTTCGTTTTATCTCTGTTTCATTTTTGGTTTCATTTACTTTTCTTTCGTTATCTTTCAGAATCAAATAATTACGCATACGCACCAGTGGCTGCATTACATACAAAACAATATATTATTAACTAAACAATTGTACAAAGCTCTTATTTGTTTATAGAAGATTATTTATAATTTTGCCTTATCATATAGTTAATAATAACGAAGAGGAAAGGAGGCTGCACTCGCCGCACACCCATCATCACTAAGACACATATCACACACGCTCACATCGGTTCGATCGCTCGACCGTTACACACAAAATACCTGATAATTGTGATTACATTTATGTAACTGTTTTATTTTAACTCTTTCGATTTTCGCATTATTTTTTTACACTTAATTTATTTTCATTTGTCGTGCAATAAAATCAGCAAGAATTCAAATTTGATTTAGTATTTTGTCTAATATGTTATTTAACAGCCACTGTTAACTTTTCCAACAGAGGCAACGAGATAGCAGAAATTGCAGAACAATTGCAATTGCAGCATTTGCAGACGGTCGAGAATCATATCGAATACGAATTGGAGCAGGAGCCAGAGCCGGAACCTGAACCAGAGCCTGAGCCAGAGGAGGTGATCTCTCCACCAACACCACCTCGCCCCAAGAGTAAAACCCCAACTCCACCTATAGTGCGCTCGCCAGAGGTTGCCGAGAGCATTATTGGGGATAATCGTAGGGCACCAGCTTTCCAGCTGAGCAAGCAGCACACTGGCATGAAGAATCGCTCTTTTGGCGTGGGCATGGCCGTTATGCCTACCGGCAAGATGGAATTCAATCAGGAGGAGCGCGAAGATTTTGGTATAGTGAAGATCAACCGTCCGCTGGGCCATGAAGTCACTTCGCCCGTCCAGGACAACACAGATGCCATGTCCACAGTGTCGTCAACTGGCGGCTTGACCGATCAGGGCTATAACGATCTAAAATTCTATCACAATAAATTGTGGTAAACGCGTCTACACAAAATATCAGTCAGCATAGATTTGCGAGCAATATTTGCTAATATGTTTACATTTTTGTACGTGTCATAAAAACATAAAATATGCATACCAATGAATAAGCAAATAGCATTTAAGATATAATTATTAACAAATACTAGAGACAGACACAAACGGTTCCTTCTCGTTTTAGTTCACTTTTGTTGTTCGCTTGTAATGTTCTTTAGTTCTCTGTTAATTAGTTCATTTGTTACACCTTCGCACTCAACAGCGCAGTTAAATGTTAGTCCAGCATCAATTACAGTCTGTAGTTCAATTTAGTTAACAGCAGTCACATACTTAACATAGAATATTAGTGAATACTTTTGATAATCACAAACTGTGCGTATCTTCCATTGCAGCAAACGCGATTATTACGAACAGATCTATAGCGAATATATGCTATAAGTGGCCCTAACATACTTAAAATATCAATTTTCTTGAACCAATTAAAATGTACTCTGTAAAATAATTGCAATAATAGTCCAAAATAAATAAAGTAAACTTTCAAGTTCTATTTATACGCCAAGCCACAATCCGCTTGGTCTTTTTGCATTTAATCTGCTATACAAACACACACACATATACAAATGAAATGGAAATCATCTCCTCCTGGCGACGCGCTCAGCTGAGGTGCTTTAAATGTTTAAAGTAGAGCTATCGTTGGTGATGCAGCCTATCTAGCGAAAAGTGGGGGTTTCCGCCTTTGCCTTACATATAGATAAAGTTGAATCTGTAATGAAGATTAAAAAAGTATTAAACTAGAGGAATGGAAAATGGATCGTTCTCAATTCGAGTCTCACCTGCACAACGCCTGCGGCAGCGATGATATAATGGGTCCATAGCCTTGTGAATTGTCGTACAGCTCGAATAGGGGCGCCGCAACAAGCTTATAATTTTTGGGCACAGCAAATAGTGCTAGATTACAGAAAACGATAGAGACAGAATTTATGTATGTAGCAGAGACCATTAGATATAACAAGGGCTGTAAATCACATGATTATTGCAATAACTAAATAATTACAATTGATTATACAAAACAATTTACAGATTCGCTGCGGTAATTACGTATGATATATAAAAGTTTATATTGGATTTTGTGGTAGTTTTCTTTTGTTTTTTGTTTGTTTTTACATTCATTTATAGTTCGTTAAGCTAATTTACCAGACTTCGTTATTGATGCACAAAATAAATCATATAATTTAATACAGATGGATTCTTCTAGGATTTTGTGCATTAAACCAAGTCTAGTAGATAAGAACATAATTTCGATTACCATTAAAAGCAACATACATTATACAAGGTGCGCGTGTTGCACAATGGATGATGTCAAGGAAGTACTATAAACACAGAGTTATTAAATTGTTACATAAACGAGTGCTTAAAAATTATTTAAGGAGCGGGTAACGACTGCCTGCCTAGTCCAGTTGCATTTGCAATGCACGCAAATCAGCACAACACGCGAGATTTGTGCGCATTAACAGACGACAACCGAAAACATTTACAATGCACTTCTCAACTAAACTAAACTATTCACTGCCTGCCCGATTACAATTGAACGGCTCAACACATAACAATGCAAAAGAATAAACAAATTAGATAGATAAGAGTATCGTGTGTAGGATTGCGCTCTCTGGTTTACAGAAATGTCGACATATTTACAAAATTAATACAACATGAACAATCAAAGAATTTTGGGATATGCGCAAAATATGCCAACAACTCTAGAGAGCAACAAATACAATTTGAAGTAAAAGTTTTGTACAAAAAGTTTTGAACTAGAATCGACGAACTAATTAAATTGTATGCGCCTCGGGGCCATTATGCGATCTGTTTCTGATTCTTTTCATTTCTGTTTGTTTTGGACTCTTGAGAGTAGAGCGTTGAGGAAGAGCTCTATGCTTGGTTGGGCAGATGCCAGATGCGTGAGATTACACAACACAACACGGCGCTATATTGGAACAGCTCAGGGTACATCGTAACTGGCGTTCCTGTCCGTATCTAAACAGCATTGAAAAGATATGACATGAGGTTTGTTAGCGTATCGGTTTGGCAAAAACTTTATACAAGGTTATATGTATTATATATTGTTTATAAATATACTTGTCTTTTTTTTTTGCCATCATTAATACCTACGCTGTGGACAACACTTTTGACTAGCACATTGGATATTTACCCTTTTCGTGTAGCTGTACCAGGAAGAGTCGCTTGTGCTCCTTTGGTTTGGTTATGTGTGGTGGAATGTATGGATATTGTGGTGGCTCGAAGTTTGGGCGCCACCAATTGCCAATCGTGTCCTCGACAATCCAATCTTGCTTAACTCCATCTTGACGGCCCAGCGTCTGCAAAGCATATTACATATTTTATTGATATATTTATTGGTTATGTTTTTTGTTAACATACCTCAGAAAGCAATCGTTTGAGACCTTCGACCTCATCTTCACCCGCATTCAGCTCACCGCCAGGTAGCTTGAAAAATGTGGTGCCGAGCTGTAGCAAGAGTACATGCGGTAATCCATGCTCGTGCACTAAGAGCACACCTTCTACAGACCGACGCATGCCAATCCGATCGAACTCTTCTCGCATACGTTGAAAACGTGACGGTACAGACGGATCTTTCTCAAAGAGCGGCTCTTTGGTGCCGAATGTGTAATTGGTTAATGGGTAACTAGAGGGTTGAACAGATTTGTTTGAGTTTTTTTTTTATATATAACCATATACAGGCACTACTCACAGATTGATTGTGCGATTTATGGTTAATGCTTGATTCGGCGCATATTTTTGTGTACCATTGTTACTGATGCTGGCATCTGCTTGGCCTTGGCTACCACGCCGGGGCCAGCCGGAGCCCGATTTGTTTGAGACTTGTGAGGACGCCATCTTGTTATACACACCACACAATGCCGCAATGGCAATAGAAAAATTTACTATTTCGGCGCCAAATTCCAATTGGTTACTGCTTATCTATTTTGCACGCTAGCACACTACGCACAGGTTTTCAATTAATTTGTTTGTTTTTCAGCACTTTCAAGTTATCTGTTCTTTTCCAATTTTCAATTCTGCTTTTTGATTGCAAAAAATATTCACACCGGCGGAGAATGCAGAATATACAAAACGCATGTACACACTGTTAATTGTAATATGCGCCGGCAGTGTGTACACTGTTTGACCTATTTTTCAACTATCTGGCAGCACCAAAAATACACATTACAAGTGTTTGGCCACTCTGGATACATTTACATTAGTTTTTTGTTTATGTTGGGAAGTCGTCGGAAAATTCGGCTGTTTTGTGTGTGTGCCGCAATGAAAAGCTGCTAAAAAGCTAAATATAAAAATCAGCGCAGCGCGCGGCCGTCTGTCGGTGCATTGTTTTCTAAGTGCAGTCAGTAGGCAGCAGCAATTGATGAGGAAAAATTATGTGAAGCAGAAACGCAGTTTTTGTTTGTGTGTATGTGTACGTACATTGTGTGTTTCTGTATGTGTATTGTGCAATGAAACTGGAAAACCATTATTATTAATGAAAACGCGTGAAATGTGTAAGTGTAGCAATAAAAACTCGAAATGCAGATGCGCTTCTTTTGAACTTTTACCATTTACATGATTTCATTTCATTTCGTTACACGTTCCCCCACTCTCTCGCAGACAACTACAACGACAACGACAACGACCAACTCCTCCCACTTGTACGTGTTGTAGGGGTGAAGGGTGTTTGACTGCTGTGTCTGTGTGCTAGTAAGTGTGTGTGTGTGTTAGTGCGTGCACGATAAGACTTGTATTTGCGGGCAATATTTAATTGAATATATATGCAGAGTAAATGTCAAAGAAGGCGACGCGTGATATGCACACACATTAATAACAGCAAAAGGTCAAAAGTTAAGCTGAAAACAGGACCAAGACGCCGTCATGTTGTAAGTCAGCGGCAGCAATAAGAGAACGAGTGAGAGAGAGAGAGAGAGAAAGAGCGCATGTTGGTGTGAGTGCACACGATAAGAACAAAGAGAAGAGCGAAGAGAACGAAAACCCGTCAAAGAAGCAGTAGCAGAGGGGGGCAAAACAAAAGACTGCTAAAAACTAATAAACAAACAAAAAACAACATCAAATAATAACAACCACAAAACAAATACAAACCGAAAATGTCGGCCGCGGAGCTTGAGACTGAAAGTTCCGCACAGGAGCAGCAATCGAAACAACAACAACACCAACAACAACAACAAAACGAACACACAAGCAACAATAACAGCACTGCCAATGATGCTGAAGCCAATACATTTGGCATAGACCTAGAAGAAACCATTGAGACTATGACATCAAGCAACAACTACAACATTAATGTGGAGCAACAACAGCTGCAGCTTAATAATATGCAGCAGCATGCGCAAATGCAACAGCAACAACATGGACAACATGCACAGCAGGAGCAAGAACAACAGCTAGAGCAACAGGGCGATATGGGGTTGGGGATGACACTGATGCAATCATCGCCACCACCACACAGCTATCGACACTCACGCGCCTATCGCCACTTCAAGAACCCGCCACAGCCCCACATGTGCATTCGCACCACCACTGAAACCGGCGAGGAGTTGTTCATCAATGTACTAAGCTGGACACGTATTGTCATACCACAAGAGCCCAGTGATCCCATACCTTTGTATGGAGGCATGCGTGTAAGTAGAAGCTACAATCATAATCTTCTACAACTCTTTAATGATATTGTTTTAATAGGTGCCGCCTGGCAGCCCGCGCAGTCCACCCATTGTGTTCGCCGTTATGGCCAATCCTGAAGTGCTCAAAGACTCGGGACGCCATAGCAAGGATCCTGAGGAACGACGCGCTATGGTGGAACTAATGTGTGACTTTGTGGAGGCTATGAATCCCGGCGTGAAACTAGTCAGGTGCGTATACTCTTGCTTTTCCATTTGAATATTCCAAATTCAATGTATTTATTATAGAAACGCCGTCATACTCAAGGATCGTGACATTTCGGGCGAGCTTAAGGACGTCTGGAACGCTGTGCAGGCGCAGCGGGATCGTGAGCGTGAGGAGCAAATGTTACAGCAGCGCCAACAGCAGCACTATCAAAACATCACTACGCAACAAATGTTTCCCAAGTCACCGGATGCAATGCGTGCTGGCAGCGCGGCTCAGTCAAATGCGTCCGAGATCGGCTTGCCGCCAGCATATAATGCCGATCTTATGACGGCTGAACATGGGAATGGCATCACACTGGCCGTCTTTGCCCAGCAGTTGGATAACAAGGTGGCCAGTGAGCAGTTGGATGAGCAGCAGCAGGAACAACAAGTGGGTAGCAATGAGGCAACGCCTGGCGATTCTTGCGGTGATCAAACGGATGCAGGTGTCGTTGTTAATGGCAACAGCGGCTCTCCGTCTGCTTCAGAAAATCTATCAACGCCAGAGCAAGCGACACAAGAGCTAGAGGGCAAATCAGTTAATACTTCAGCCAGCAATGGCTGTAGTACTCCCACAAATGCGACAACAGCTCCAACGCCAAACGCTGCTGCTGTTCAGCCCACAGCCACACCTACGCCCACGCCTCCTGCAGCCACAGCCACGCCCACTCCAGCAGCGCCAGTAAAGAAGGAGAAGCTTGGCGGCTTCTTGCCCAACGGTTGCATATTCCCGCGTTTCAAGAATAACAAACATAAGGATAAGGATGGCAATCACAAGGAGAGCAAGAGCAAAGAGAAAACGCTGCTGAATGCGCTGAAGAAGAGCAAGGAGAAGAAGGTGGCGCCCAGCGAGCAAGCGCCCAGTGACAAAACAGCCACGGACAATGGCACCACACAGTACGAGAAGAACTGCATCAACAATCTCGAGTGCGAGGTGCAAAAACTCGATTTGAATAGCAGCAACAACGACAACAACATGTTCATCAAGCTGAAAGTGGCGCCCAGTGCAACATCGGCAGCGGCCGCTGTGGCCAAGTAGTTAAGTATAAATGATAACAATGATAACATCAAGTTTCGTAAGTAGGAAGAGTTAAGGATATCCGAGTAAACAGGCACGATAGGAGTAATGAGTAGAGAGAGAGAGAGAGAACTACCTTTCGGGTAGTCTAGCACTTCACTAGCACCTAGGCGTATTTAGAGTCGTGGACATTTAATATATACAAGATTTACATAAATACATACATATACATATATATATGTATACAAAGTACGTTTATATATGAATATATATATATATACAATATATACAGTTGTATCAGTCAATTTTTTAAGGCAAATCGACAGACTCTCAATGTAATAATATCTGAAAGAAGGAAAAATATAATGTTGTGCCATGCTCCATTCATACTCAAATACATACATGCATATATATATATTTCTTTATGTATATATATATATGTATAGCGCCCAATTGTCTGGGCTTGTCATCCATAGTTTCTCCAGAATTCTTCCCCGGCATACGTAAAGATTAACAAATATAAAAATCAAGTATTTATATAGTTCAATATTTGTATGTTTCGCATACAGTTTGCCTTATATACAAACCAAATGAGAGAGAAACCGAAAACAAAAGCGAATAAGTAAAATAGAGAACTTAAATATTAGGTCATCAAACCAATCAATGGCAATCGTAAAAAGAAACTCATGCGCCAAATTATCATCAAAAATATGTAGACGAAAAAAAAAAAAAAAAACACAGCACCGGACATTGCACTAAAACCCTTACCATCTACTAGTAATTAGACTAGCGAGGGCCTAATGATCGAATAGATAATAGAACCCTGCTGTACAAGTATTACGCATTCATTTTTCCTATACCACTCTGCTCAAATGATCTCCAAGTTTTATTTATTTTTTCGGTTCTTTGAAGTTTCAACTCGTGTGAACGACGACGCAGGCTCTGTAAAGTACCTTTATTTACACTACTATCTATATGAAATGCTATATATTGTTTTCTATTTCTAAATGCTTTGTTTTGCCTTATTTCAATATCAACTACAGTTAATTACTTCAGTAGTCAGAGAACAGTTCCAAATTACTTGAGTAATGCAATTAAAATGACCTGAAAGAAAAAGTACGCATATGATAAACATCTATTCTATTCTATATTGTTATTGTATTTTATTGTTTATTTAATGTTTGTTTTTCTATTTTCTATTCACACGTCGTTTCACACTAAACGAGCCAAACTTCATGAACTCTCGATATATTTATATATTTAAACCACAAAAATGCAGTGAAAATTTAATAGAACTTAATGTGCAAAAGAGAAAACTCAATATTGGACTGAACAAAGCTGCCATATATAAATCACATACATATGTACAAACATATATATAACCATATATATATATATATGTATATATATACACAATGCATATAGGCGAGTATACGAGTACATATGTGTGCATTTGTAATGTTTGCTTTTCATTTAAAACGAAAATTCAATTGTGATTCATTTGAAAATCAAATTTTTGTTTTTAACATCGAAAACTATTTTCAACATAATTACAAAACAAATATATATATATATTTAGTATACTGAAAATCGAATGAACAAATCACTTAACTTTGGCCAGCCGAAGTTTCAATACTCTTGCAAAATAGAGTGAAATCTTTTCAAAAGCATCTAAATTAAAAAATAAATTTTAGCTATTTCATTAATTTTTTTAGTTGACTTTTTTGATTCACTAAATTAATTAACTTTTTGCCAGAGTATTATAAAATTTGATTTCTTTTTTTGAATATTTTTTGCAACGCCCAAAAGCATGTTACAAAAATACTTTGAGTCTCATTTTAGAGATTTGTTTCATTTTGTTTTTCTCTCTAAGATGCATCTCGTCAGCCTCCAGTGCCATAGAAAAAATGGCATTGCATAAGTAGAAAAGAAAAACAAATATAATTAAAATCAAAAATAAGTTTTTATTATAATTACAAAATTATGTTTGTAACGAAATTAATAAAAAAAAACTAAAGCATTGATTAATCAATTAATGAATTAAATAATTTGATTGAATTAAAACTTAGTTTTAGCTGGTTGTCAAAACAAAGAACAAAAAAGAAACGAAAAAAAAAATTAAGTTAAAGAAAATATTGATTCGAATGCTTATAAAAAAACTTAATTTAAGTTCATAAAAGCAATAATTTTACTTGAAAAGCAGCAAAAAAAAAGATAAAAAATAAAATTGACAAAAAAATAAAATGTAAATGTAAAGAACGTATAACAACAACAAAAAAACAACAACTAAAGTGTTAAGATTAACAACAAATAAAATTATACAAGTGGACGGGTTAAAACAACAATTTAAACAAACAAAATGAAACAAAAACAAAAAACACAAAACAACCAAACCACATTTTATATATATGTATATGTAACAATAAAAGCAAAAAACAGAACGTATTTAAGAAGTGTAATAGCTGCTGGATTTATTTAATATATCATTGAATAAATATCTAGAGTTAGGCTATTTGCTATGTGAGTAGAACTACGTCAAGGATCAAGGACTCTATTCGTCCTTGTTGTTGATGGCGCGCAGGCGTTCGAGCTCCTCGCGTTCCGCCTTGTTGCGCAACAGCGGCACGTTGTAGTCGAAGGCGTAGAAGAAGCCCTTGGGCTCGCCCGTCTCCTCTGGTCCGGGCACATAGGGCTTCTCGTCGTGCACGTACTCGCGGGTCTCTGCCTCGCTGGGCTGGTAGGCACCCTCGCCCGTCTGGTATTCGGCGGCATAAGGATCGGGATTGTGGCCAGCGGCAGCGGCCAGCTCACCCCACAGACGGAAGTGCTCCTCCTCGGCCTTCAGCACAGCGGGTGTCTTGGTGGCTGGCTGCTTCAAGTGCGCCGGACGATTGTCCTCAACATGGAAGCCAGTCTTGTCGGCATAGTATTTGGCAATGAAGTCGCGACCATGTGGCTGCACATACTTGTAGGAGCCAGTGACGGTGCCAGCATCGTCGCGTTTCTCGTTCTTGCCCTGATTCCAGTCCTTGTAGCCATAGACGTACTGTCCCAGACCATCCTGGCCATGGTACTGATGCGCATCGTAGTGCTCCTCCACATACTCCTCGGGATGCTCAATCACGCGACCCATATACACAAATTCTCCCTTCTCGTTGCGTGCCTCGGGCAGTGGATTTTCCCCAGTCTTTGGCGCATATTCAATCTCATTAACGCCGCGCAGTTGAGCGCTGTTCAGATACTGTTGCGCCTCCTCTGGCGTGATGTTAATCTTAAATATGTTCTCGGCGCTGGCGCAGCTCACCTATAAATAGAAACCCGAAAAATTCAGAATTAATGAGTTATAAAATGTGCCACGCTTCACAGCTTTTTGATGAACTTCAATCTTGATGATGATGATGTTGATGATGATGTCATTTGGTCAACTTCCTCGGAACGTGTAACACAATTTGCACATCTATAAGTTATACGTGTGGCAAATTGTCGTCAGTCACATTTATATTTGCACATTTGACATTTTTACAACCCGGACTTCTAATTGAATAGATCCATAGATGTCGCATTATTTATCCAAAGCTCATAACTTGTTGCCAATTCATATGCATAATGATAAAACACGAACACGATTCATATTTTGGGCTACTAACCAGCAAAAAGGCGGCCAATATAAAGCACTTCATTGCGAAACTTGATTATCACTTGATATATCTATATATCAGTATATATAGTGTATAGTTTATTGTTTAACAAACACTGTTCTGGATGCTGCTGCTGTTGCTTGAACTGTTGTCGATCTACTAATAACTAAATAACTTTAGCGCAAAGCTTTTATACTAACTCTGCTTCGCAGTTTGTTGTTTTCCGTTTTATATATATTTTGTTGTTTTGCATAAAATTAACAAATGAACGTTGAATGAAGATGTGCTCGTCGCTGCTGTCCGGTTTCTTACTCAGCATCAGCATCAGCATCGGCATCAACATCAACAGCATCTTAGCTCAACAACAATTTGAAGTTCATCTTAGCTGAAAATTCACACTTCTCACGCGTTGCTTTTGCTGTTTCTGTGGCTGCTTTGCTCGCATCATTAATTGTATGTATGCGAGCATCCAAATGCTCAATTAGTTATTAAATAATATTTAATTTACCTTTTTTACATTATTATCATCGTTCTCTTTCGGCTGTTGTTGCTGTTGTTGTAGATCATAGAATATTTGTGTTTTGTAAGCGCACCCGCAAGTGTCTGTCGTAGTTTAAGTGGCATTTTGGTTAGCTCGTCGGCTGTCAGTTATCTTATTGATCTCTGGCTGATACCCTGTATAAAATGTTGCATGGGGTAGTAGAGACTGCTTCTAGAAGATTCTGCGATTCAGTTGGTAGTTTTTGTGTCCGCTTTACAGACTCAAATATATGCTATAATTATATAAGACTATATGAAAATAATACAAAATGTATATATAATTTTAATAGTTGTATTACTTGTTTAAGAATTGAATTGAATTGAGCAGCTCAATATTAATTCCTTAAATATCTCCCTCAAGGTAAAGACTAAGTATAGTTGTAGTTTATAGCTTTCGCAATACTTTAAACAGTTATGTACGAAGACGAACTGAGCAAGATCACAAAAACAGATTATTGGAATTTAAGGATTGGGAGAAATAAGTATATGATACCGATCAGATATCATACACTTGTTTTTCCTGTTTTATTTTAAAAGGAAATAAAATAGAAGAATATCTATATATTCATACAAAAATAATTATTATTTTTAAAACAACCAGAAGATTCCCGAAAGATTTCGTATTATATGTTATATTAATCTTACATTTTAAATGATATAATATATAATAAAACGTTTATTATATATATCATATTCGATCATAAATATCAATCAAGTATTGCAGAACGAGTTCTTTAAATTTGTCTCATTTGGGTTTTCCCTCGCACGCAACAATATCTGACTTAAGCACATGTTAATAAATGTCTTTTAAAGTTGCTAACTTCGTATAAATTTTGAGTAAACAAATTAGACTTTAATATGTTTCTTTAAGGTAAAATATGTGAGCTATTTTAAATACTTGTGGTTACAATTCGTTAGGTCTAACATTTTCAGAGTAAATAATACAATAAATTTGGCTCATAATCATATCAAATAATCTTACTTAGTAACAGGCATCCAAAACCTGTTCACCTTTTAAGGAAATATCAATTGGGCATTGGGTATACGCGTGGCCAACCAGCATTTGAGTTCAAATGTGTGATTGTTATATGCTGGTAATGATTTATTTTTTATTCAATAATTTTTGAATACTTCCATCAATTTTTTTCACTTCTAATTAATGCAAAATGTACAGCTTTAGCTGTAGCTCTGGGGGTTCGGGTTTCCTGTAGAAACGCTCAGCGGAAGCTAAGGCAGACGAGCACTTGACTTGTCTCTGCTATAGATGAGCATTATATAAATGTATGCATAATTAATCGTATCTTCTTCAAGATGCGCTATCAAATGTCAATTCGAGTGGGTAATTCAAGCAATGAGAACTTCTTGACTGTAATTCCGCAAGTTTGTTGCCTAAGTCTTTTGACTTAAATTCTGTTTCGTTTGCTTTTTTTTGGGATTTGTAAGTCGTGCAAGGGCTCACCTTTGAGCTGTCCACAGCAAACTGCGCAGTTTCTCAATTACAATTACAATTACAATTACAGAAATGATATTGCTATTTAAATAATAGGTAAGAAGCACGCTTCGAGGCATTTGAAGCTGACCGTTAAAACAAATTTCAATTTCCCACCCAGACAGCGAGCCTCTACGTAATTTATTCCAAAACAAATATCAATATTATATATGTATGTATATTATGTATATATTTCTTTATGCAACTTATCGACCATTAATAATATTAAAAACGTATTTTTAGCTTATGTTACTTTTTATCGCTTTTCACAGACGCAAATGGCGATTTTTTTTTCTTTTTTTGGTTTTTGAGTTCTGTTGACTGAATTTCATTAGCAAACTCTGGGAGGTCTTGTTGGGAATGGTCGACTAGAGAATACCCTAAATATGTGCAACGTTGCTGTTTCAATTAAGGTTGAGTTCTTCTTTTAATTTATATCAAGGTATATTAAGTATAAATAATAAAATATATATTATAAGTCTGTATGATATATATATTAGAATATTTATGGAAATTTAAGGCCTCTAGCTTATATAATTGCTTAAATTAATGCGACTATGCAAAAGATTATACAGACAGGAAGACAAACAGATAGACTGAATTGGCTAAAACGAGCTGGTCTCCTTTATAAAGAATATTTATACTTCATTTAATTAACCATGAATACAGATATCCACAAATATCCACAAAAACATTATACCCTTTCTAACCGTTATCAATAGCTTCAGGGCATACAAAAAGGTTCCAAATATTGAATGAATCAGCAACAGGTTAACACACATTTGGTTCTTGACAACGAAATGAGCAACAAACTAGTTAAAGTTAATTTATGCTACCTAGTCTTATTTCATGATTTCTTATATAAATAGTTATAAACAATTTCTGGAATTTACGTTGACTATGACAAGTTCTATCTTCAGATAAACAAATGTGTCCAATATTCATTGAATCACTTCTGAAACATTATTAATTCCTTTCGAGAAATTCTGTAAAAAAAAGTTTGTTGTTTCTTATTTATTTATTTGTCGATGATGCAAAAGTCTAAATAAAAACGCAGACCTAATTTTCGTAAAGCCGGTTTACGCTTTGCAACTGTCGTTCATATTTAAATATAATATTTTTATAATAATAATGCCGCTTTACTGAATTCCTTATGAGAAATGAACTGAAATACAACAGAGTTCATTTTTGAAATGCTTTGCACCTGTAAACGAAATATTACGTATACGCAAATGGCAAACAGATGTATTAATGTGTAACAAGATATGAACAAATAGCTCGAAACTTCAATGCAAATAACTAACTCAAACAGCCAAGTCAAAGCGCACGGAGAGCGCCGAGAGCCGGGTGAGCAACTGAAAATGTGAAATAAACAAAGTTGGCCAGGTGCCCGCCAGGTAAACACACTCGCAGTGCCCAGCAAATGACTCCAAAGCAAACAGCGCTCAATCACCACACACAGGGCTCGCAGCCGAAGAAAAGAAGAAGAAGAAGCAGCAGCAGCAGTTGAAATAAGTGCGAAAGCTAAAGTAAAGTCAAAACCAGTGCAATACCAAGCGACTGGCCGATCGGAGCTGCCCGCAGTCAGGTTTACCAGCAAATAAAGGAAAATAAACCACTTCAAGATGCAGATCAAGGCAGCGCTGATGCTGACGCTGCTGTTGCTTCTGCTGCTTTCGCCGGCGGCGCTGCAAGCGGCTGTGGTGCCCCTCGAGTTGGCGGTCGAGGCGAGCAATGCCATTGGAATGGATACGCAGGAGATTGGCTATCTGGAGCTGAAGCCAAATGGCACATTGATCTTGGAGCATCCACCAAATCAGAGTGGCGGCGATCAGCAAAACTTCCTGCTATTGCGCAGCGTGTTGCAAGCATTGAAGGTGCACTCAAATCAGGAGCCAGCCAAGCTCAACATCAAGATGTATGGCGATGGTGTGGAGCACAAGTTTCCGCCGCTGCTGGAAAGGATAATACAACGCATACAAACCTTTTTCTCCATCTATCGCTATACGGACACCAGTCATCCCGTGCGCAAAGATGAGGTAACCACGGTGGCGCCCCCAATTGTGGCAAGCACGGTGAAAACAACAAAGCCACAGACAACAAAGAAAACAACAACGAAAACAACAACAAGAACAACCACAATCCTGCCACCAAAAAATGTTTGGATAACTGTGGGCGAGGATGAGTGATTGACATACATAAATATATTTACACACATATATATCTAAGAGTTATTATATTTATCTATTTTTGTTATTTATATATTCTGTCAATAAACGACACAGCTCTCCATGGCTATCGTTGTAACTGTAACGTGAGAGAGGCGCCCACACTCTGTCCACAGCTCATGGCTGGGCACGTCTCTAAGCGCACTTAATATGCGTCGCGCATGCTCCATGGAGCGCAATTTATGTTTAGCTCTGTGTGTGTATGGGTGTGTGGAACTGTAAGTGTGTAATATGTGCAATATTTTTATGTTCAGCGGGAATTACGGGTACGCGTTTAGCCCATCTTGTCCAGTTGCACAATTATAAACGATATACATATTTATAGATGTATATATAATTATATATACATATATATGTATATATGCAAATATAATATATATATATATACATATATGCAAATATAATATGTATTTAGGATGGGGCAGCTTTTAGCAGGTTCTGTTTGTGTTTAGAAGTTTAATATTATTCATTCATATATTATGTGAAAAATGTAAATTAAAATGTATATGCAAATATATAAATATGTTTATATGTATGTAAAGTTTACCTTCCGCTGGCATCCTTCTGTAAACAAAATTATGTATAAAATCTTACAAAAAATTATAATGATTATAACTAAAGTGTAAAGCTTACTATGTATATTGCTCAAATTATTGTCCCTTAAAAGATTATTATTATACAGTTACAGAATATTATCATTATAATGAAAGTATGATTATAATCTAACCATCAACATTATAATTAACATTTTTATCAGCTTTGCTGATGCTTAAGCAATGATTATTCCGTTTTAAGAACATCATCATATTGAACACAGCCATCATTTTGCGTATCATGAATACGATATAGAACTTCTATAATAGAAGGATGTATCCTCTTATATCACATCCTTATAATAAAGGTTGTCATCATAATAATGATCACCATCATAATTGTGAAGATCACCATCATAACAAAGATTATTATTTTAAAACATATTGTCTTAATTAGATAGATCAACATTATCATGAATAAACATGAACATTATTTTGACATTATCAAAAATAATTAATTATTATTGTAAGAACATTAATTCTTATTATAATTGTTATGAACGAATATTCTTATATTAAATATTTAACAATATATTTATTTTTAATTCAATTATTAAATAAGCACCAAATTCCAAAGTAGAGCACAGCTCCTCACTCCTCTGCACGCACAACTGATCGGCAAGAAATTTTAAAAACGACTGAACAAGAGCTGCTGCAGTCTCCGCATTTTATAGCTGATGCGACTTCACTCAAAATGGAGCAAATGATGCTGCTCCAAATTAGTTTCGGTGCTCACTCAAGAGTAAAAAGAAGCAAAAAGAGCATGCAACTGATAAGAATTTAGAGAAGCAGACATCAGCCCAGGGGCTAGAGCAAGAGTATATATACAATATCGGGTGTATATGGTCGATCGTAAATGCTTCCTACATACATAACACCCTTTTTACTCAAAATTCTTCTTTTTTCACTTAATATTAATTTTTACTATTAATATTAGCTCTAGCTAATCTTTCATGCAAGTTTGTTGTTTTAGTCTTTTGCTTATTGTGAAATAAAAACTCTCTCAATATTTTACATTTTACATTCACTTTTTTTATTGTTCTGTTTTACATTTTTCAATTGTTATGGTTATGAATATGATTGAATGAATGAATGAATGATGATGAATGATGATTATGAACGTGTTCTCGATGATGTTAGCTATGAATGAACGTATATGCATTTAGATGTTTGTTTTCATATATATTTTATTTTATTATACTTTTGTTGTTGTTGTTGCCTTTTATTAATTGTTGTTGAAAGTTGGAAATTGTTTCGCTGTGACTGTGTTAGTAACTAAATGTATTAACCCACGGCCTGGCCCAGAGCCTAGGCACGGAACAGATCGAGTTGTAGAATACCAAAGATGCCCATATAGAATATGTGTGTATGAGTGTGAGTGTGTGTCTGTATGTGTGTGTGATGTGATTCGATGTGATTTGATGCGATGTGAATTGATCTCATGGCTGTGGCTACTTAAGCGGCTGCTGCTGCTGGGGCTGCTGCTGCTGGTGCCGCCTGCTCAATGGCTGCTGGCTGAGCCTCGGGCTGTGCCTCCACTTGCGGCTGGGCCTCAGCGGGTATGGCAGCGGCAAGGGGCAGGGCTGCGGCCTTGAGCACTGGAATCTCCTCCTTGACTAAATACGCAGGAAATACAAAATAAATATTATATATTTTATAATTATAAGCAATCAATTTAAGTTTAAATTTCTTTTCAAATTCTTTACTCACATTCTTCCTTGATGAGCTCCTTGATGGTCTCCTTGAGGGGCTCCTTGATGGCCTCTTTGATGAGCTCCTGGTTGGTCTCCTTAATTAGCTCCTTTAAGCTGCCCTCATCGGACTTCAGAATGGCTGGTGTAATCTCCTCGTTACTGGCCTCCTTGCGAGCCTCGAAACTGGGCTCCTGGCTGGCCTCTTTCCTGGCCTCCTGGACGGCTTCCTTTCTGGCTTCGGGTTGGGCTTCCTTCTTGGCCTCTTGAATGGGCTCCGGAATGATTTCTTTCTCAGCCTCCTTGGGGGCCTCCTTGATGGCCGGCTCGGTGAAGCCCTTTTTGGTTTCCTGAAGCGCTTCCTTGAGAGTTGGCTTGGCAATCTCCTCGCTTGGCTGCTCCGACTTGATGGCGTTGCTCTCCTCCAGCTGACGTCCCGCAATCTCTGCCTTCAATTCACTGGCCTCGGCGGCTGCAGGAATGATGGTCTGGGCCAGCTGATCCAATGGCTGTTCCGATTGCTCTGGCTGCTTCTGCTCCTTGAGCAGTGGCTGAGCCTCTGGCAGCTCTGGCGCTGCCTTCTCCTCAGTGGCCTGAATGGGTGCCTCCTCGGTTTGAATGCTGCGTGCGCGAATAGCTGAGATGGGCCACGAGTAGACTGGGGTATGCACCACATCGACCACGGGCGTGTGATACACCTGCGGCAGACTGTAGAAGTGACGCGCCTCGGTGGCAGCCAGCAGTGGTTGGGTATTGGCCGGAGTTTCAATCAGTTCGATCTTCTCATTCTTCAGCTTCTGCAACTCTTCGTTTTTGTTGCTCGGGCTGGGGAAGAAGCCGGGGAAGAAGCCAGCGCCAGCAGCAGCTGCTGATTCAGCAGCCTCGCCCAACTGTCCGCCTACGATCTCAACGCCCTGCTGCACCTGCTGCTGGATTTGATTGACACTCGGGAAGCCTTCAGTCTGTCTGGTCTCCTGTGCTGGATTGCGGCTGCTGGCACGGCCAGTGGACGCGGCATCACCTAGAGTGGGCACCACAGAGGCAGCAGCTCCAGCTGGCACATAGACAATGGTCTCCTCATGATGGGGTCCCGAGACACGCGCCAGTGGCGACAAGCCGTGCACGTAGCGCAGCGCTGGCTCCAGATGCACCTGCGCCTGAGGCGTCACAATGACAATATGCTGGGCCGGCTCCACGACTGGTTGCAGTGGATTCGCCTGGCTGCCCACTGCCAGCAGGCAGACAAGCGCAAAGATGAACATTATGCTGAGAGGGGGAGGGAAGAGCAAAGGCTTTAACTACAGTTGTCTATGCCAGGCATTAGCTTGGTTGCTGCTGCTTCTGCTGCTGCCAAACTGGTATTGGCCCGGGCTAGCTATTTATAGATGGCCAACCAAAGTCCATTCTAAATTTAAACATTATAATTGCATGTATGTGCCACAGGATGCGAACTATTAACCGGTTTGCGGTTTGATTGGCTCTTGGAAAAGCTCTGAAGCAGCCAATTCTGGTGTACACATAAAGTGCCCAATGCAATCCAGCAATCCACTCGAGCCATTCAGCTGCAATTGCCAGACCAAGTTCTTGGCCAACTCTTTTGATTGCAGCTCGGCTAATAACTGGTTTTTCGCTTTTCTGATCATATCTCTCCGAGGGGCATCAAATTCCCCCAAGTCTTATTACTTGCGCATATTCTATTTAAAGCCAAGCCAAGCCAACCCACCGTCTCTTCTTCCCTATCATTTGCGTGGCAATTGAAGCAACTGCAGCGTTTAGAACTTGAAAATGTTTTTAATAGTGCAGAGGTTTCTGTAAGCGCGAGGGGCCGTTTTTTTTTTTTTTTTTTTTTTTTTTGCTTCCTCTCTAGCTTGGCTTGATAGTGAAGGGAAAAAATATTGCAACTACTAATTGAACTGGAAACTTAATTTGTGCATAGCTCGAGGAAAGAATGTCTATTAACAAGTTAGCTATAGCTGAGCAAACTGATTGAAACTGACCTAAGACATGTTTACTGGTGGAATTTGCAGAGACTTTTTCTCTTGCTCACCTTACAATGGGCTGCATAGTTTTCTATGTTTTATATAACTAAAGATTAAATCTGTTATATGGTTAAACTATGCTTTTATTAAGAAATAAAGAGAAAACTCTTGTGGAAAATGAAGTTTTTCAAATTACAATGCAATTTATTTTAGTTTCTTTTAAGATGATTGCCGTAGAGTATAATAATCTTATGATTGTCAATACCTCAAGGAGATGTATGCGAAAGCATAGAATCAATAGAGTCGGAAGCTATTTTTTTGTTGTTGTTCAGGTTTTAATATCCAATCAGTGAATTTATAAAGAATACATAAATTAAATCAATCTATTGATGTGTGAACAAGATATTAGAATGAACAGAATAGAATAGATTATAAAATGAACAAAATTTGTTATTTAATTTAAGCAATTATTAAGTATTTATCAAAAAATAATTTATAGGAACTTTAGGCTTCATATGTATTGTATTGTGCATTTTGAAGTAATTCACTAAGTAAATATTTAAAGCTTGACCTTAAAGTCTATGGAAATTTTAATTATAAAATAAATAAGTATATGCTAGACTTTATTGCCATCCTAATTAATGTGAAAGGAATATTTTTAATAAATATAATTAGGCTTGTTAAAGCTAGGAAAACTGCGGATTCATAAAGAATCAATAATATATTTTCTTATATTACGGAATTTTTGATCTGAACTATAAAAATATTGACTGAGAGTTTAAAAAACAATTATATAAATTTTTTAAATATTTTTCTACTTGTTCAGAAGTTAAAAATATGTAAAATTTTATTTTTTTTATTAATTGTTATATATATTTTTATTTGATAAATTATTTATCAAATTTTATTTATTTATTTTGTTGTAGTAATTAAATTTCTTTAGCTAATATATTAACACTAGAGGAAATAAAATTGCCTAGCTTAACTGCATTGTAAAAATTATAATAATTTAATCGTTTTTTATTTTTAAATTAACATATATTTTCTGCTAATAATTTTTGATGCCTTAAAGAGAGAGATCTCTATCTACTCTAAGATAAGCAACTCGTTTGGTCAACGACAAACTTAACGACAAATATATAAAAAATGCCCTCATAAAGAGATTTCAACAACAAACTGAAGTTGAATTTGCGCTTTCCTATTTAACGCGTTGTCGCGCCTACTGAGCATTGACTTTCTAAACGAGCTTAGGGCACGACATTAAACCACATTAGAGACAATAACACAAAAAGCTAGAGAACTTACCTGATGGCAATTGCCGCTTCTGTATGAGATTTTTGGTTCTTCGCGAGCAGCTCACTTTAATCCGGCACAAAAAACGGTTAACTTAGATGGAAAATGGAAACACAAGCGATGCTGCTTTGATACTTGGCACAATTGTTGTGTGTGTGTGGTTTGGAGTTGGTGGTTGTGGCTGAGTGGCTCAGTCTTGACACGCCGACCACTTCAAGGAAACTGGTGGCCAATGCTGGCTGCCATGGGCCTTTTATAATGTGCTCGCTTGCCTAACTGACCTAGCGCAAGAACAAAGAGCTGCAACTGGTAGATGGCGGAGAGGAAGAAGAAGAAGAAGTAGAAGAAGAAGAGGAAGCAGCACAGCAAGCTGAAGCCCAAGCTGAAAAACAAGCTGCAACATTTGCAGCTTCCCGCAGGAATAGTGTGCGGGGGGAGTGGCAGGGGCAGGGGCGGAGGGAGTGGCACAGCCAAGATAGCCAAAAGGAGCACACGCAAAGCAGGCGGCAAATGACCAAAGTTGGCTAAGCAAAAGCGACAACAACAACAACAATAGCAACAGCAACAAGTAAGAGTGCTCTAAGCGAAAATGTTCGACTAGAAGATACCCTGTAGCAATGCCTTTGAAATTCAGTAACTGTTTTATATTTTGTCAATTGATTGAAATTTTGAGATGAGCGTCTTTCTTATTCTAAATTGCCAGTCAAATAAGGAGACAATATATCTTGCATTATCTGTCTGTTTAAGAGATCATAAAATATCGTAAAGATGTAGATAGATAAATATTTGATATATAGATTATCAACTATTGTATTTATATATAGATTATCAACTATTTATCTATTCATTACATTTAACTATCTACAATTGTTAAAGATCATTTGAAAGTGTTCAGATATTGTCGCCTGATTTGATAGTCAGTTTGATACAGATGCTACTATTATTTCAGATCAGGAATATAAATACTCTATGCCATTAGCCACGCCCCTTTGCCTGTTACATACAGTCGGAAAAAACCATTCAATCCAGTTCAAACATTTTCAATGCCTTGTTGAGCATAACAACAATAACAAGCACTCATGCCACATACTCACACTCACACTCACACTCGCATTCGCACTCACTATTGGTACTCGTTTTGCACTTGCACACAGAAGAGGGTTTTCTGGTTTGCAGGCAACACAGCCAGCAGCCGGCAGCTAGCAGCTAGCAGCTAGCAGCTAGCAGCCACCAGGTTCTGGCCATGGCCATGGCCATGGCAGATGGTCAACGTAGATGTTGTTGTACGTGCTGCATGTCGCTACGATTTGGTCTTGGTCTTCCTCTTGGTCTTCGTCTTGGTCAAGCTGAGTTTGTTAAACCTGCATTGTAATAGAAGTCAAGCGCTGCAAGCGCATTGACAGCCACTCACGACGACCATCATGGGAGCTTTGGCCATGGCCATGGCAATGGCAATGGCAATGGCAATGGCTAGAATGGCTAGAAACTGGGAAACTGGTTCAGGTGCAAATTGAATACATTGTGCAGCGCATTTAACTTGACTGCCACTCGCGCATCCTCGCCTCGCATCGCCTCGCCCCCACCTGGCCCATTGGCTAGATTTATTTTTATGCTGCCTGCACCGCCTGCTGGCGGAAAAGATTAATCAAGATATGCGCTTGCCAGCTCGTACTTATATCTTATATCAACTCCTTCCCTGACTGAGCTCCCTTATATATATATATCTTCTTTTCCTATCCCTTCTCTGTTTCTCCTTTTCTTTTTTTGTAAAATTTATTTCGTTTTAAAATATAATCACAGCTTGCTGGTCTATTAGATATGCATCGCGTCGCATCGCAGCTGTAGCCCCTGCTGGCAGGCAACGGAAAAAAGAGATTTTAGCCAAAGTGTTGCCAAGATCAAAGGTTCAATGGCCGAATGAATTTGATACGCAAATCTTTTCTCTTCTTTTTATTGGCAATTTTGATGTACATAGAAAATTTCATGTTTCATGCTCAGTGGCGAGAGGCTGCTCTTCTCCGGTGTGTTCCTCTACTCGTTCTACTCGTGGTGCAGGCGTCGCTTGGGCGCTGCACGTATGTTCAGCTTTTGGGCCTGCTGCTCCTTGGATCTGGCTGCGTACTCCTCGGCAATGGCCACACGCCATTTCTCGACGAGCGAATCGCCGCGCTGTGGTACGTCGCGCACGCGTGGAAAACTGGACACGACCAGTGGGGCATCACTGTAGTCGTAATCGTCGTTTGATTGGGAATTGGGCGTCTTGATGACGAGCTGATTGCGTGATGGCAACGTTATGCTAAACGCAGCCGCCTCCTCGGGCGTAACGCCAGCAATGGCCGTAGCTTTGGGTGAGGCCACAGCCAGACCATTGCGGCCCGAGAGCGCCACGGCATTGGGCTTGGAGGAGGCAACGCCGCCCTCGCCGGCAATGGAGAGGCCTAAAAGAGCAATTTTCATAGAGATTAGCTTAACTTAACTTAGAAACTAAGCTTGGCCAGACTTACCCACGGGCTTGGCTTCAGCCACAGCTGCATCCTTCTTGGGCGCTATGACGGCCACACTGTCGTTCACATCCTCGTAGGGATCATCGCTGGGTGGTGGCAAAATGTCATCGGGCGTCAGCTGCTGTTCGGTCACCTCCTCCAGCTTGTGGTCTTCGATTTTCTGGTCCGCTGGATTGTTGGCCTCCAGGCCCAGATTCGATGGCTGCTTCTGCGGCATCACGCCAAACAGCTCCGGCTGCAGCAGCACACTGAAGTCCTTGATCTGTCCGTTCTGCTGCAGCAGAGCCAGAGCTGTAGCCGCCTGGCCCAGCTCCAGTAAACTGTTGGCATAGATCTTGTTGTCCTCCTCGCTGAACGCGCCCTTCCGCTTGGCCAGCTCCTGTATGGCCACCAGACGAGCGGCTGCCTCCTGAATGCGATAGAAATTGCTGCCGCTAACCGAAATGGGGGGCTTGGGGCTGTCATTGGCCACAGCAGCGATGCTGGCTGCCGCTATGCTGATGGTGTCGTCTGCCTCCTTGGGAATGCCACGCAACTGCAGCGGCTGCTGACGCTGCAAAATGCTGCTGCGAATGCTGCCGTCTTGCTGCGGATGCAGCAGCAGCACCTGACCACTCAAGCCACCATAGTAGGGCAGCTGATCCTCGTAGATCAGTGGACCGAATCTGGAGCCAGCCGATCTGTGTCTAAATTTTATAGAGTTCGTTAAAGTGCTATGGAAGTGGAGTGCGGCAGTTGCCTGTACAATTGTTTGCGTGTGTGTGAGTGTGGGGATAAAGCGTGGATAAGGGTAAGCAATGGGGCAACAATTTCTACGGATGATGAGCAAGCGACGACTACTCCTGAGGTAGAAAGCCAAATATTTTACTACAACTTTATTTACAGCTAAAGAGCGAGAGAGATAGGATAGGAACATATGGAGGTCTACACTAAACTACTTAGCTGGAGACAGATATGTCTCCAGTGGATCAGACTCCGCTTCAATTAAACAAATCGATTTCCAGATCGGCCGCTGCATGCGCTTTACCGCCCACGCCTGCAATGGCCACCGACTCCGGATTGAAGTACACATTGGTGGGCACGCCTTTTTTGAGCAGCGCCTTGGAGATGGGTGTGGAGATAGCGGTGCCTCCGTTGCCCACCACAGCCTTGGAGTGGGGCTCTAGTATGAGCGCCGCCTGCTTGCGTCCCTGTATGGCCTGTGCCTGCTCGGGATGGTAGGGCAGGAAGTAGTTGGCAAATGGTATCTGCGGAAAGTTCTTTGAGCTGGTGCTGGTGCGTCCAGTGGCTTCCACTTTGACGGGTGGTGTGCGCAGTTTGCCGCTGCCTTTGCGTAGCTTGGCAGCTGTTGCCTTCTTCGTTTGTTGCTTGATGGAGCGAGACATACTGGACAATATATGCTTGCCCGGCACGGAGATAATCTCTTCAATCACATAGTCCGAATTGATGCGGCTAACGGCTGCGAGTAGGCGAGCATCGCTTTTTAGATCACCTGCTGAGGTTTGTGGCTTCGCTTGCAGCTTTTCCAATGTCTCAATGTTGTCTTCTTCTTCTTCAGCTTTCTCAACTGGAATATCGGTTGTGGTTGCTGGCGTTGCTGTGCTGGTTGTTGTACTGGGCGTTGTTGTTGGTGCTAGGCCCACAGATGGCGCCACATAAGCGAATGGCAGACTGTAGGCAGCATAGTATGGTGAGTTTAACAGCAACAGATTGCCATGTATGGTGGATTTCAAAGCGCCATATGGCGTTAGAGCTGCGAACTGTGTTGAACTTGTAGTTTCAGCTGCTTTGTCTACTGTAAGTTTCTCTGGCTTCGGCTGTGCGGCTGCTTGGAAGGCGCCATAGGGTGTCAGGACATTGTCCTTAGCTGGAGCTGCAATTTGCTTCTGTGCACTGACTGACTTAGTCGCAGCGGGCGCCACATAATTCACCAGCGGCTGCAGTGGACTGCGCGCCGGCCACGTCTCAAAGCTTGTGGTCTGCCAGTACGTGTTCGCACTTGATTAGATGTTGGTTAGGATATTCGAATTGAGGAAATGAGTTTTCATAGGAAGAGTAAGAGAGTTGAGGATAGCCATTAGTCTCGTAATATATACAATATATACAGCTCGAATTGGGGTTTAGTCTAGAAGATTTCGTTACAATTTAGTGCATGCAAAGGCTTTGTGTGGGTGTGCGATGTTAGTGGGCGTGGCAACTATTTACATTAGATTACAGATGAAAGCAATGCACAAATTACAAATACAAACATTTATTACCAATACTTAGGCGCTATACAAAAATACTAACAGTCATTAGGTTTAAAATCGAACATAGCTAAACGGCAGCCACAATTCCTAACTATCTGACAGCCCTGTCAATCGATGAGTGTAATTGAACTAATTCGAAAACCAGGGCTGACCACAGATCTCAGTTAAATAATCATGCAACTGCATTTTAGGCTTCAAATTCTTGCACTTCCTCCTGATCTTCATCCTCCTCTGCCATACCCGTTGGTGGAGCGTAGTAGACAGTGGGCCCTGTGGCCACCACTTTGCCCTCGCGCGGAAAGCTTTTTGCATCCACATCTGTGCGCTGGAGAGCATCCTTCAGGTCCACATCAGCCGGTATGGAAATTACCTTAGCCCCGGGCCCAGCAATGGTTAGGCTGCGCGGGTGGGTCAAGGCATAGCCGCCGGGACCCACAATCGCAGTACCACCACTTCCCGCTGTAGCCACGCCTCCCGGCCCCGCAATCGCAATGCCTCCCTTGCGCACCTTCAGCCGTTGAATGATGATGCCGCCCTCTCGCAAAGCCTGTTTCTGAGTGCCCTGATGAGCGGTGGCCACTGTGCCGATGGTGTCCATTAGGTGGTGTGTTTTATGTGCAAACAGATGCTTCTCTGCACCCGCACTGGTATCCTGCTCCGCAGCCGTATTCTCCATTTGCTCGAGAGTATCTATGTCGCCATCGCCATCACCGCCGCCTTCCGGCTCATCGTCCCACTTGTAATCATCGTGGCTATCCTGCAACATTTCGGAATTCTGCACAGCTCCGCTCTGCACCACAACTGGTTGTACAGCATTTGTTCCTGTCAGCGCAATGGGCTGGCGGAAGGGCATTTTGAAAATATTCTGAAAGACGTTTTTGAAGGCTGCCGAGGTCTGGTTCTGCATCTCGGCCAGATTGACGCTGGGCACACGGAACACATTCAAGCGATTGCGATTTGGCATCAGTCCGCCTGTTGGCGGCAATGTAGTCTGCTGTGCAACATTGCTGTGGCCTGGGGCGGAGCTCACTTTTTGACTGAATGAACTGGTCAGCATCTGTTGATTCTGATTTGCATCCTTGCTGCTGCCATGCAATGGCTTGGTGGTGCTGCCACCGCTAATCCGCTTGCGATTGCCGTTTGAATCTGGCGTGACGATGGCGGGCATGCGAGAAGGAGCAGACTGTGACTGGGATTGGGATTGGGAGTGGGACTGAGGCTGTTGCTGGGACTGTGACTGTTGCTGTTGCTGTTGCTTATGCATTGGCTTCTCACGCGAATCGAGACGCGATTCTTTGCTGGAGCTAGGTCCTTTGGTAGTGGTGGTGGTGGTGGTGCTTGTCGTTGTTGGCTTGCCTCGCTTGAGCGTGCCATCGTCATTCAAGGCCAACTCGCGGGGCAGAAAGAACAAATGGTATTTGGGCGTTGTCTTGCCCTGCTTCTGGTTCTTCTCGTGCAGCATGGCCTTAGCCTTGCCATAGAAGCTGTCCACATCGCCAATTATCTTGTAGCCCTTGACACGATACTCGTGCGGCGCATGCTCTCTTAAATACTGCTCCTTGTTCAGCTTGTACAGATGCACGGGTATGACAAAGTGGGCGGGCAGCTGCTGTGCCTCCTGTGCTGAGCTTGGCTGTGGCAGCAGCACCTGATTGGGTCGGAAGTAGAGAGTCTCCTGCTTCTGCTGTTGCTGTTGCTCTTTGGATGCATTCACAACATTCCTCGTTAGCTTGACAGCTCGTATGGAGGGCTCCAGCAACGTTTGTCCTTGGCTGCCAGAGAAGTGATGCTGCTGCGCATGGAAGGGATGCTGGGCGGGCTTGGGGAAGAGATACTGACTGGAGTCGAGTATGGGCGGCAGCTTTGGCTGATCGGGCTTCTTCTTCACATAGCCAAAGGCCTCGTTCACCTTGGCAATCTGGTCGAGAATGCGCTTGGCCTCGTCCGCTTTGTCGGACGTTGGTGGGCCCACATTCGGATCAAACTCCTCGGGAAATTTGATCAGCCTTTGCCTTTGTATTCTGCAAACGAAAGTTAGGTTTGTTGTTGGTCTCATCGTATTGGCATGATTAGTAAACTAATGCGATTAGCAGGTGTTATATACGGATAATGAGTGGCTTAGTCACACAGTTTTAAATTGTTTTTTGTTTTAGTCACAATACAAAGACAGCTACTACTAGGAGCATTCAGATGACGCAGTCACAGCTCAAGGCAAGGCAAGGCAAGGCGGGGCAAGGCAAATGTTAATAGAAATCGCTGAAAGAATTCGAGCTACTTACTCGACGGCATCCAAAGCCTGTCCAGCTGCCCAGGAGGCAAGCAAAAGTGTGGAGAACTGCAAGAGAGAGGTAAGCGCTTAGTTATAATATAGTTTATATACGAGGGTAGTTTGAAGAATTGCTAACTTAAGGCAAAGATTAAAATATATAATTTAAAAAAAATTTAATATTATATCAGTCTATTTTCTTGGTAATTATGTAACAGATACTATATATAACTATAGCTACTATAATGACAGGTAAATAATGAAAAGACACAATTTATATTCTGCTAATAACTTATATACCTATATATATCTATATCTATATAGATATATATACTAAATACTTAAAATTATGCCGCGTGCCAGCTGTCAAGGTCTAAGAATGCGGTCAAGCACTTCATTTCATTTAATTTCATTTCTCCAGCATCTTTCGCTAAGCTTCAACTGGAAAGTGAGAGCCAAGCCCATTTAGTCAAACTATTTTCACAGCTTTTCGCTGTTCAAGAACCAAGCCCCGATTCAGTAGAACCATCAAGCCATGTTTGCCAAATATTTGCTTTGCTCGCTTCTTTTGCAAAATCAATATTGACGCAACAGCATCCACCCAGAGAGCAACCAAACAACCAGCTGGTCCGTTAGCTTGTCATCGGCCACGGCAACTTCATCTATCAAAAGCCGCAATGTCACTGAGCTTGGCGTGTGTCATTGACCCAGCTACAGATATTCCGCCTAAGCGTTTAACATTGTTGTTCTTGTTCATCTCACCAAAAAAAAAAAAAAACGAGCTCTGGACCAGCTGGGAAGATTTTTTTTTTGAGTCTTTTCATTATTTATATTCTGTATTTGCAAGCAAAGCCTGCATTTAGCCACGACTTCGAACCAAGATGTATTTGTGTCTGCTTTCTTTTGGTTCTGGTTTATTTATTATACAGATTGTTTGGCGGAGTCGTTTGTTCTGGGCGTGTTACAGAACTGGGTTAATGTTGCCCAAACACAGACAGAAAATATTTCGAAATGCAAATCATTTTAAAGTATTTCTCAAGCTTCCAGCATAGCAGTTCCTGCTGCTGCAGCTGAAACAAGACTTTCAAATGAAGATTAATTAGCGCCATTGAGAAGGGCCCGTCCCCTTAAAGTTCCTTTGATTTATGTTGTGCAATCGATGTGGAGAGATAACTTTATAACTCCAATTTATGGCTCTCCATATAGTAGAGAGTTGGGCGTTATAAAGTATCTCTTTTATAGTTCTTTCAGCTCTCGCCAATTAATGCTCAAGAACTTTATTTCTTCACGCTGCCATTTGTCATGGCCTCCTACGCACATGCCTAGCCTACGTTTATAGCATATTGATTTTTCTTTTTATATACAGATATATATTTATATGAGTGTGTGGGGTATGCAGATATAATTAAAATATTTTATTTTGGGCTTTTCATAAGGTTTATTAAATATGCCTTCAAGCTGGTATTGTCTTTATATGATATGCGTGGCGGACGCTGACGCATTTCTACTTTTTTAGGGCGTGTTTTTCTGCTTCTTTTTGTATATTTATTGAATAGAAAATGAATAATGCAGCGCGTAATACGTAAGCTATAAGAAGTGTGTGCCATGAAGACGTGCTGATTAATTTTCACTTTTCATATAAAGGTTTTCTATAGAAAGGTTCAAATATCATTAAATATATTGAATGTCTGACCATTGTTATGTATGTTAAAAATTTTATATATATATATATATATATATATATATATATATATATATATATATATATATATATATATATATATATATATATATATATATATTATGTTTATTTAACATATAATATTTGCAATTTCAAATGATTTATAAATTGAACTTTGGCATTTTTTTTACTTTTTATTTGAAGACTATCAGTATAAAACTTTATATATCATAACCTAGACATATAATTTAAGAATATTTTAAAATCAAAATTTTGTTTAATTTGAAACGTTAGTCTTAAGTCCTTCAATATAAAAGTTTTTATATTTTTAGCATATACATATACATATATTTTAAGCGTATTCTTGAAAAAGAATAAGAACATAAGCATAAGCCTTTATATATTGTCCCCGCAGATACATATATAAATATTGATCAATTTATTTGATGCAAATTTTTTCACTGTAAATATTCATGAATATTCATTAATATTATATATAATTAATAACAATTCATTTATAATTATTTTTTATCACATTTCATTCAATGATTTGCATACATCACATTATAGTATATGTATTAAATTTAACAAAAGTCTTCTAAACAGCTCTTTCAGCTTTACCCTTTTTCTCTCTTTTGTATTTTCAATTAGCAAATTGGTTTCTGATGAGCTGCTGAGCCAGATATTTGCATATGGGCCAACAAAAGAAATTCAGACTGATTTCACAGCTAACTCAACTTGGTAGCCAAAAGAATCTTGGCAAAAAGAATCAGCCAGTGAAAGTTGAGAGCTGAGTGTAAACGCAAATTAAATACAGAAAGACTTAAGGCACGAACTTGCGCCGGTTAATGACTTCAACGCCGCTAATAAATGATTAATTGCGGTCACATACAGCACAGAAAGCAACAGCAAAAACACAAAATTAAACTAGTTTTTTCATTCTAAGTTTACATTTAGTAAACGGAATTTTTTGGTTGGGCTTGGGCATAAAGTACTTACCACAATGAGACGCATTTTTGCGCTTGACAATTTTTGTAAATTCTTTCTTTTTTTTTTTTGTTTGTTGCTCGTTGTCAACGCCGGTGTAGGCTATCCTTGAGTTATATCCTTGAACTGCGAACAGAGACAAAAGCGGCTGTGTTATCAAGCGTAGAATTGAGCCTTAAACACACACAACAAACACACATACACACACAACTGCACACACACTTAAGCTAAATGCCAATCCTGTTTAGTTGTTTAATTGTTTCTTGTTCAATAAAGTTTTTGTAAACGTTTCTTTTGCTGCTTCAAGGAGCCCACGCACTTGGCTTCAAGCTTTCGTTCTTGAGCCTGTAAAAAACGACACTTGACGCACCTTTTAGAACTCAAGCAGGCAACGACTGAAGATGAACTGAATTGTGCCTGGGCACAGCTTGGCTGTTTTATAACATTTCCATTAGCCATGCAAAGCGAACAGGAAAGAAATGTGTTCAACCTGACCACGGCCAGTCGCAAGAGAGAGAGAGCGAGGGAGAGAGAGAGAGCGAGCGTGAGCAAGTGAGTGAAAGAGCGTATGCTTAAGAGAAACTCGCCTAAAAAGGGGGCACGTACGCAAATGCCTTGGCTGCGTCTTATCAATGGGCGAGCATCTGATGCTCTTTACCTGTGTGTGTCAAAGCCACCCAAAACATTGACATTCACAGCTTGGGATCATGATTAGGATCATGTTTTTTTCTATTAGATGAGCATAACTAAAGCACGTTTGTTTGCACAGTTTTTATGTGTGTGAACCGACATCGCTTGACATCGCTGACAGCATAGCACCAAGTGCTACTGTTCATTCGACATTTCGACATTGATTAATTAATTGGCTTGATTGAGTGAGCAGCAGCAGCATCATCGACGCACTTACGTCTCAACTGGGCAGAACAAAACGAAAGACTTAAGGCACGAAAGCGTGTGGGTAGACAACGTATAAAGGCTTAGCAGCGCCTATTGGCGCGACGAATGCTGATTGAAACAAGAAATAAGCCTAACAGCAAAAAAGGAAAAAGAAAATAAAAGGCTTAAGACACGAACTCAATTATGGTTCACTGAGTGAACTATTCTGCGAATTGTCAATATGTTAAAATTCTTATTTAAATTGAATGGGCATTGAATGTGGAACATGCTTAGAAAGTTCTGAGCTTCTAAATATCAGATTGCGCCCTTAATCCATTTACATTCTTATTAAGTTACCACTGCTCGAACGACAGCTTTAAATATATTTATATATATGTACATATATAAGTATATATAATTCAAGAATTCCATAAATTTTGTAGCTTAAGCAGCTTAGTTTGCGCGCTTTATTACACTGAATTAACTACACCACAGGCGACTGTCTCTGGAAGTCCTTTCACTGGCACATCTTTAAGACTATTTTTAGCACAACTTCTAGAAATAATGTTTACTATATTGCAGTCATTTACAGTTATTTCAGCTGGGACATATTGAAACAATCAATACGAATTGATCGAAGATTTATGGTTTCAGCTAGGAATGCAGCCACGCATACACAATGAACGCTCAAGAAAACCCAAAACACACACAGTTTGAGTGGCATTAATTGAAAGTCGACAAATCGATGCAGCTGAAGCAGTTCAAGCAGCAGCAGCAACAATAACAACAACAACAACAATAATAATATGATAGGCCTGGCATGCGCCAAAGAGTTCAACTATATGCAATAACCTTGAAACCTATTTATATATATACATATATTTATGAACACATACAGCTAGCTGGCAGCAGAAGCGGAACTGGGGCTGGCTTTTGGCTGGACAGTTAACTGCGACCTTCGCTGGGTGCATCAAGCAAGGAATCAAGAATCGCACAGACTCCAGCGTAGGAACCGTTGTTTAAGCCACATAACTGGATCTCTGGCGCTCTCGCCCTCTCTCTCTCTCTCTCTCTCTCTCTCTCTCTCTCTCACTCTCTGACGTTGTGTTCTGTGCTCTATAATAACAGAGTTAATGCAGGGCATTATTGTATGCAATTATGCCAGCAAAATTATGCAGCCACAGCGTAGCCTCAGCTCAGTTCCCAGGCCAAGGCAAAACAGTCTCTATTCTCTTCTAATACTACAGCTGAGAACTTGACTTTAAAAACTTTTCAATTCGTGTCAAAGTTGGTTTTTATGTCGCTGTACTTAAACCTAAAATCCAGTCCAATAGAAAGTTGTCAAGACGCTCTTCTTCTTCACGAAAACATCTTTACTTCAAATTTAATAGTCAAAACAAAACATTTTATGGTCATAGTGAAACTTAGCCATGAAAAGCCCAAAAAAAAAGGTTGCCACAATTATTTGAATAATTTTGCTAAAAACAAAAAAAACATAAACTTATTATTTATTAGCCAAAAATTTTAACGTTTTGTTGCTTTTTATTTTTAATACGTTTTGTTTGCCCTAAACTCATTGAAAATGTGTAAAGAGGGTACATTGCTTTGGCTAAGCTGTATGTAACGGGCAAAGGAGGCGTGACTGAAGGCATAAAGTTAAATAAGGCTAAAATTTTACAGTAGAGGCAAGCTTTGGCTGTCTGTCTGTCTCTCTTTTCATCAGTATATTTTATCTTCTTACCAATCAGCTAGAAACTTGTAAACATACTTACCTGTATACATATGTATATATTAGCCTTTAATCAAGTCGATTTAGTTCTGTCTGTCCGTCCATAGTCCTCTCTCTCCCTCTCATCGAAGACCAAAATACTTAAAATTCTACCTAGAAGTCCAGCAAGTGGTTATTCAGCAGACTGATTTTACTTCAAGAAAATCAACATCAACATATTTTGGTTTATAGAGTCTCTGGAAGTATACTTTCACACTTTCGGAATACCTTTTTAAATATTTCTCTTACTCAAAAGATGCCCAATTTAAAAGTTCACGTCACATTCTTTAGGGTATCTCCTGGCACTCTTACTTATTTTTAATTGAATTTTGTTTTCGTTTTTATTTTCTTTTCTTTTTGTTTCTTTTTTTTTTTTTTTTTTTTGTTGAGTACTTTGCACTGTTTTCTTATTTAGGCCACGCGGCTGTCGCCAAGGCTTGCGTTCAATTCAAATTATTTGGCAAGTCGAGCACGCAGCCCATTTCAAATTTTCAACGCGCGCGTAGTCCCTCCACATAAGAAATACCCCAAAAAAAAAAAAAAAAAAAAAAAAAAAAACTAAAATAAATTTATAAAAACCAAACAAAACTCAACTTTATTTGCTTGACAAATTCGGTAATTGTTGAACTGTTTATATTTTGGGTGTCCAGCAACAGCAACAATTACTAACTGTTCCGCAAATCAATTAGGCATTATAAAATACATAAATGGTTGGGTTTATGGCCTCAAAGCACGCGCCACATATATTCACATTTGTATAAATTAGATTTATGCAGTCATTGTCTGCAAATATCCAATGTATAAAATGTTTAAATATTTGGTAAAATCCAAGACATTTCGGAACTTTTGATGCACAGATCTTAGAGGAAATAATGTAAGCGCTATGTGTAATATTTTAATGAATTGATTTCCTTTGAGTTTTCTTATGTCTTGTTAAGAAAATGCTTATAAGCTTTCGTGTATTTCTTTTCAAGGACTCAACTAATCTCTTTGCTTATCTGCATTAGATGCAGCATTAGTTCTCTCTGTATATGTTTTTCTCTCTATCCTTACCTCTGACTATATCTATCTTTTTCTCTCGGAATTCCACTTCTCTCTCTCTCTGTCTCTCTCTCATTCTCACACACACTCACGTTATGTGTGTCAATTGTGTTCCAAGCCAACTACGAGGAATTACCTTCAGCTGGCTTAAAGTGTTATTTGAAAAACTAACTAAAGTCAAGTATATTACTTTAGTTAAGTTGCCAATGCACGTAACGCTGCTGGCTTCGTTTCAGCAGAGAAGTCTTTATGCTTGACATAAACTCAAGTTCAAGAAATTGTCAAACTGCATTTGATTTTATTTGTCTGGGGACTATATGTACACACACACCCATAGATCAATAACTATGCAAGTTGTTGGCTGCTTGCTCCGTTGGCTTGGCCAAATTGCCGCCCATGACCACGAATCCAATGCCAGGGCCCGCCTTGTAGCTCAGCTCGTGATAGCCCGCATCATCGTAGTACGAATATTTGCCCAGCACAATGCCAGAGTCATCCGTGTGCTGGCTGTGGGACATGTGTTGAGTGCTAAAATCAATATTCTGTGGCTGTCGAGGTGCTGCTGGAGGTGCTTGAGGTGCTGGAGCTGCTGCTGCAGGCTGTAGCCAGCCCCACTTGGCATTCCGGGATAACGATTGCGTGCTGGCATATGGCCATTGTTGGGATTGTTGTTGTAGTTGTTGCTGCTGTTGCTGGTGTGGTATCTCGTAGTTGGGTGACAGATCATTTGTTTGCACAGCAACGTCCGTGTTGTAAGCGTACCTCTGGCCATTCAACTCCATGTAAACCTGTGCGCCCTGCACCAGGCACAGACAGCTGCTCAGGCAGAGCAAAGGCAGGGAATGCAACAATAGGCGGCTCATTCTAAAGACTGAAAGTGAAGACAGCTGAGTGCTGCTTTATATATAACCCACTGCACTGCAGTGCAACCACAATGTGCAACCACTTTGCATAGACACGCACAAATGTATTATGTATTTAGCATAAATAGTGTTACAGTTACAGTTACAGCTGAAACCACGCGCAACCACAGTTGACATCGTTTCAGTTACTTATCTTAGTTGCGAGCACTTACTTAACTAACAACTATCAGCTAACCAACTACAACTAGTTATTGCCTTCTAGTGCTCCCTGGAGGCGGCCAGCTCGGCCATCTCGTCCTGGCGCAGTGCCTCCGATGGTGACAATGCTATGCGCCCGCCGAGTGGCAAAATGTCTATGTTCTGGACATGGGCTCGGACACTTTGACCTGGTGGCAGACCCACATACCATTTGCCCACATTCCTGATTATTGTAGAGTCGCGATGTCGATTCACCCACTCCCGATCCCGATCGATTTCCAGTATGCGGTGATTGGTGGTCACCAGCGGGGGCAGGGAGCCACCTACATCATCATCATTCAGATTGTAATTGTCATCCGGTCCACTAGCTGCAATGCCTGAGCCTGTGGCTATGCCCTCAGCGGATGCTGAGCCACCTATACCTCCTCCGCCTCCTCCTCCACCAGCCCCACTAAATCTATTTCGATTTCTTGATCCACTTGCGTTGAGACGAGTTGTGCCGGTGGAGCCTCTATTTCTGCTACCTGATGAGCTGCTCTCTCTGTATCCACCACCTCCCCCGCCAACTCCTCCTCCACCTCCACCCCTACCACTACCACCACCTCCCCCACCTCTACTTCCGCCTCCTCCATCATATCTGCCTCCTCCTCCTCCACCTCCACTTCCTCCTCCTCCATCATATCTGCCTCCACCTCCACCTCCGCCTCCATTTCCACCACTTCCTCCACCTCCATCATATCTGGTGCTGCCTCGTTGCGAGCTGCCTGCTGCATAGCCTCGTCGATCAGACTTCACTCCATTTGCAGTTGCCGATCCACTGGAGCTACTGTTCAATTCAATGTCATCGCCACCATTATCCAACCCATTTCCAGTTACTCTTACATCTGTATTTTCTCCAGGCTTTAAGTAATCGGTGTCAGCTCCACTGCCACCAACTCGTCCTCTACCTCCACCGCCTCCACTTGGCCCACTACCTCCACCTGCCCCTGAACCACCAACACCGGACGCACCACTGCCACTGCCACCAGCACTGCTACCAATTCCACCGCCTATGCCTAGTTTTCCGCCCGCTCCCCGACCAAAATCGTTTGCCAATCGGAAATCTGTATCGCTTAATCGAAAGTCCGCCACGGAGGGATTTATGTGAGTACCAGGTCCCACTCTATTTTTCACCACTCGATAGCCAATGCCCGCCCCCGCAATATACTCCACAGTGCGCTGCACACCCTTGTCGTCCAGGAAGGAGTAGGTGCCGCGCACCAGTCCATCCGGGGCACGACTCTCGGCTCGTCGATGATCCGGACCAGCTGCAATCAGTTTGTAGGTGCCCGCCGGACCTCTCTGCACGGACATCTTGCCACGGGTCTTGGGATGCGCCTTGTACAGCGGACTGGAGTAGCTGACACTAACGGGATTATCTGGCACCGCATTGGAAATCTCAAAGCCCGTTCCAGCGCCAGCAGCATAACGCACACTGTGCCGCTCGCCCACATCATCCAGATAGGAATAGAGACCTGAATGAACAGTTGAAACAGATGAGCAGCTCTTCAACAGCTACCTCTACCAACCTCTTATTCTATTGTTGGCATCATTCTCCTCGCTACGTGATTGATCCGGCGTGCGATAGCTGAAGCTGTAGGAGGGATCGTCGTAGGGATCGGCGAGGGGATCATCGGGACTGCCACGTGGAAGTACCGGATACTGTGCCAAATCCATTTTGCGATGTATTTTCGGTCCATTCACGCGAAAGCTGTGAAAAATTTGACATTCAATTAGCTGCTGAGCTATGATTAGCTAATTGCACTGGGAATCAAGATGCCAGATTGGGTAACGACCGGGCTGACTGCTAAAATCGCTCGCCTGCTCCCATAAGCAATAACAATTCTGAATGCTATCTGATAATCGTGGCAATCACATTGATGACGTCTGCTATTACCACATGCCCAGCCGGGTATTCTCTATCAATTTCCATTCTACTTTTTATCTTTCGGCTGTGCATCTAAATGAATTTTCCGATTTCCATGTTTCACTTACAATTTGTTAACTGCTTTTTTCGTATACCCATTCGACAAGTGAGAAGATGAGTATATTGGTTTTTTATCTTTATAGATGACTACTCATGAAGAAGTCAAACAAGAAAATTCTATATCTTCCACAGTATTAAGCTTGCTGTTGACGTTCTCTATGGAGAGAACTTGAAGTACTCTGTATAGTCGACTGTTTTTTAAACATGAACAAGTATCACGCAGTCGGTTACTGGCTGATCTCGTCTTCTGTTTCATTTGTTTGTTTTCCCAACTACCGGAGATTGCCACAAAACAGTTGAAAATTGTATCGAACAAACGTTTAGGCAACCGAAACAGCAACAGTTGAACGTTTTTTACTGTTTGTACTTCCCCTAGCCACCATCTATGCGCCCATCTCAAATGTTTTTAGAACCGACTTTGAGTGTGAAACCTTCCCCTGGCCCCTTGGCACGCTTCAGTGGCGCTACGCCCGCTCGCACCTGTCGTATCGCTGATATACGAGACCGAACAGATAACTTAACTTGGCTACCACACTTTAATTTAGCCAACTGCTAGCCACCTCCTACTTCTTCTTCTTCGTCGTCTTCTTGTTGATGTGTTCGGCTTACTCACCCACGTGGTCCGGCCGAATAGACGGTCTCTTCGATCTGTCCGCTCGCTGGACTACGCGAACCATAACGACCTCGCACGATGTTGTCTGGAGTGCCGGAGGCGCTGTGATAGTAGCCGCCAATGTCATCATTTGCATGTCTATCCAAAACAGTAATTGCGTGTGTTGCCCATGCGTGGTAAGGCAGAAAGAGAGAGACATGCAAAGACAGAGCGAGAGAGAGATAGGTAGAATAATACACAGTAAACAGTTAGTCAGCGTATACGTATTGTTGCCATTGCAAAATGGCATTAAAAGAGGTGTTAAAGCTGGCAGAAGGAGCCAGAGCGTGATGCGAACTTTACCTGAGTTAAAGGTGTAAAAAACTATAGACTAAATGATTTTAGATGAAAAGCAGTAACAACATGCTTAAATCAGTAGGTATAAGAACTTAAATAAAATAATTAAATAATATTTGTATCTTTGGCAAACAAATTTTTATAATTTTTAAGCTCAGTTATTAAAGATTAGAATTTTATCTTTCCAACTAATCCACTTATTCAGAAAACTGACACATTTTCGAATAGCAGTGGAATATATTATTAGATAATAATTATTCTATCCATTGTTTCTGTCCAGAGGGAGAAACTGGCAGTTGAACAAATATAGCTGCAAGCTAATTTGCCCTTCTCATTTTGTGAACGAACCTTATAATCAAGCAAGGTTGCAGCTTCATTTTGTTCTGATTCCCTAATTTCTTCTTAAAATTCATCTGTCGCTCAAAGCAGCGGCATCATTTCTCAAAACGCCTAATCGAGGCACACGAGAGTAGTCAGAAAAGTTTGGTAATTTAACTAAAGTTTTTATGAATAATAATAAATAAATATAACATATATTATATTTTGTTCATCAATCTATCTATAATATCTATATAATTTCCTGATTTTATTTATAATTTATAATAACAATTTATTACTTATTTCTTTATTTTTTTTTAAATTTTGCTGAGAGGAAAAAATTATATTCAAAATTGTACAAAAATATAAGCAATTATTTAAATTTACTAAAAAATATATATTTGATATCAGTATATAAAAAATTATATATTCAATAATAGATTAACTTTGAAATATTTGTATATATTTTTTTTAATTTTATAATATGCTTTAAATATTATGAAAATTTTGTTATTTTCTTAATTTTAAGAAAATACTTGATACATTTTAATAAAATCATATATTTTCTTTGATTAAAAACTGAAGTTCGCTTATAGCTTTAAACAGTCGTGATTAGATGATTAGTCGATTATTTATACATCATATTTAGTACACTTAAAATCTTTTTCATTTTATTTCCGTTTCTTATGTCCTTCACATGCAAAGTTTCTCTCATAGGAATCTATTAAATTTGCTATTATTTTAATATTTTTACTACACAATATTTTAATACTTTTTATATTTTTAAAATGCTACTGTTTTTTCACAATTTATAAATTTTAGGCTATACCGAAATTGAAACGATCCATCGGCATTGATGGTATTATATTCGATTTCAGCTAAGACAGGATCACTGAAATGGCCAAATGCAGCACATAAAAGCCAAAGCAGGCGCAACATTTCCATAAATTTAGCAATTCAAATGGCTTGCAGCTGGGCTAAACAACTTTAAACGCCAATTAGACGCGCATCCTGCAAACACACACGCGCACACACAGAGAGACACTGGTACAGGTAGCTAGCTGTATAATGGAAGCACGAAAGGCAGCGACAAGAACAACACGACGGCTGGCGACTGAATGCGCCAGAGCGTTAGATCTTTGTATTTAAATACGATTCTCAGGCGAGGCAGCCAACGGTGGCCAGCGATTCAGCTAAGCTCAACTCGGCAGCAGCAGCAGTAGCACCAACAGCACCAACAGCAGCAGCAGCAGCAGCTGCCACTTGTCTCACCTGACCACCCACCCACAAAAGTGGCAAGCCACGAAGATGAAAACAACATTTGTGTGCAAATTGCGTTACAAGACAAACAGCCAGCGATGGCAGAGAGGAGTGGAGGAGAGCGAAGAGCAGGGTGAGCAGAGACATTGCAGGTGAGAGAATTTGTTCTAATGACGGACACGCAAGTGGATTGTTCTGCTAGCTGCTAGCTGAAAGCTGCAAGCTGCAAGCTGCATGCCTCTTGCCTGGCTAACAATGCACCTCGAGTGCGCCTTGTTCAGTAAATTGTTGAACAGGAGAAGATTGGCAACAAAATAGAAAGAATAGTCGTGTCCAGCTGTCCCCACCTGTCTCTCTGTCTGTCAATTAGTTCTACTGCGGTTGCTGTGTCGTGCTTTGGCTTCCTGCTCGTTGACAATTTCTTCTGTTGCACGTGATCTATGCCACAAGCACATTTCCTGTGCATTGAACCTGCCGCTAGCAGTGCGGGCAATTTGCGGTTTGGCCACGCCCACTCAGGCAGCCTCCAATCATCTTTGGCCATTATAAATTTGCAGCGGTACGGAGTCTAGGTCAGTGTCTTAGCTGCAATTTTCTTTTCGTCTTGTTGCAATTAAAGGCAATTACGCCTTGGCCAGGGCAGGAAGAGTCTAGCCGCTCTATAGTTCAAACACTGGCACAGTGGGACCATTCGTCAAAATAGCTACAATTGATAGAACTCTAAAGCACACTGTGCAAGAATTTGAATTGTAATTTTCGTTTATAAATTTTGGGAAAATAATTCCTATGCAAAGTGCTCCACTGTGCGGCTGTGGTCACAATTTCCGCCTAGGATGTGCCCAAACAGAAAATAGAAAAAAAAAATGGTTATCCAACCTTTTTTAATGAGTCCAATTAGCGAGTGCCGCAGCTAAAACTAGTTATTGGCCATTGTTCTCTGTGTTACAAAGAGCAGCAGCAAAATATGTCAAACATTTTGATTAGAACTTTGGGCAGAGGGCGCAGTTAGAACGAAAGACTTAAGACACAAACTTGGCATCTTGGTTCGCTGCTCATGATTTACTGACCCACAAGCTGTCCAAATGTGTGTGTTATGACTACCGCATGCGGACTCATATCTTGATTAGAGTTTAGTCCGAATTCCGTTTACTCTAGTTGAATATGCTAATTTTTAGTATGCGGAAGAGTTTTTGGCTCCATCTATTGACCAATTGTGCAGTCAAATGGAGCAGGCCACAATGTGGAATTGAAATGGAATATGGGCAGTTGATGGATGGAAACAATGGAAATGAAACAAACGACGACGACGACGACGCCACTGAACGCCATTAAGGACAAGTTGTTGAGTGAATGAATGAAACATTTGGAGGCAATTGCACGCATGGGAAATATGCAACCAGTTGCAACTGTTGTTGTTGTTGTTGTTGTTGTTGCAGTTATTGCCATTGAACCACATACCCATAGAGCAAAACTGGAAATTCATATGTGTTTTCACTGCCAGCCACAGCAACATTTGAGAGGAAGGCCATCAGCCAGCAATCCTGTCATTTCTCGGGAAAGTGAAAATGCTTTCGTTTTCATTTGAAAATTTTGCCAGCCAGTCAATAGACTGTGAGTGGCCGAGGCGTTCAGTTCGATTCGAGCGCATCAATCAAAGCAGCATGAAAATTACACAACTTCTGCATATGTTAGGCGTCATAGCATCCATTACGTCTTTGGAGTATGTGATACGTTATGAGGCGAAGAAGAAGCGCTGCCTAAACCCGCCACGCACGGCCAGGCGTGTGGAGTCGGTAATCAGGGACTGCCAGGAGGAGGTCAAGAATAAGCTGGTGACAGGTAAGTCTTGCAGCTGCTGATGAGGAGTATCGGAATGCCTTTGAGCTATATGAAACGCCCTCCATTAGAGGCCTATGAGATACTCAAGGAGCAGGTGTCACAGTTGCAGCCACCGCTGCATACGGACGATGACAGCGCGGAGTTCATTGAGTCCATAGACTGGCCGCCCGTCCACAGCGAAATACTGTTACAGCACAACTCCGAAGAGGCGCCACCCAATGCCAGCCGTTACGAGTACATTGTCTACGATGAGCCGGAGCCTCGACGTCGCGTGGCTCGACTCGTGCGCAGCATCAAGCGTCTGGATGTGGCCAGTGCGGGCATCTATCATCCCACGCTGGTGCCACTCGAAGATAAACGGATAGCGGGCGTAAGTACTACGGTTTAGACTTTTCATTAACTCCAACAGATTTTTGCATTACGGCAATTAAGTTCAATGGCAGAACAGACGAAGTGCAACAAACGCCGCTTGCCATTGATTTGCCAAGTGCAATTAAAAGCATGTAAGAATTTGGCAAACGGGTGTAGCCAACGGGGTAATGCACTGCATGGAGAGAGCGTAAGAGAAGTGAGTTGAAAAGAAGCTTATGAGTTTAGATGCAATTTAAGTAAGGATATTCTTGCGGAGTGTAGATAAGAGAAATTCTCAGCAGAAACCCATGTACTCTCCTTCATTTGAAGAACAGGGTATAAGAAGGCAGAGCCTTCTTCATTCCCAAGTGCTAAATTTCTTAAAACCAATATACCCTTCTTCCCATTATGAGCAGTGTATAAAAGTCAGGGCTGCTGCTGAAGCTAGACAATTGAAAGAAAAGCGTAGTGGAGCCGTTGCCGCTTGACGTTGCCGTTGCAGTTGCAGTTGTAGTTTTTTGTTCTCACACCGCATGCTAAATTTGATGGCTGAAAATTGGATTTTATGTTTGCATTTAATACACATTAGCTGCTTTTTATGCATCAGCAAATTGAATGCGGCTTACGAATAAATTTTTGATTGTGTTTTTGTTGTTTTTTGTGATTTTCTCTCAGTGTCTGCTGCACTGCGTCTACGCGAGGAACAACGCAATTGACAAGAACGGCTGGCCGACGTTGGACGGGCTGGTTGGCTTTTACTCGGAAGGTGTACATGAGCACGGCTTTTTTATGGCCACATTGCGATCCGTTAATCTCTGTCTGCGGGCCATGACCAATAAATATCAAGTGAGTCGACGCGATCTGCCGCAGAAAGGCGAAAGCTGCGATTTGGCATTCGATGTCTTTGACTGCATATCGGATCAGATAACAGGATATTGCCTGGATCAATATAGCAGATATTAAGTGGGCATTAAAATTAATAGCCTTGCTAAATGTTGGTTAGTTAATTAAGTCTTTTTTAAGTTAACTTGAAGATTATCCAATTTCCGCTAGTTTCATTTATTGCATATTGTTGAAAGCAATTTAATTACAGGAAGAGCGCTTCTATACAAATGTTTACCGTGCCTTAATGTGCCATAACAGGAAATGCGCAAAAATTCTTACTTGTTTTATAAAAAAAAAACTCGACGTATATTAATAAATCATAATAATTTTTTGTTTCATTAAAAAGGCTTTTTTACTTTGAATTTATCTTACATTTGCTAATGCCATCTATTGTATGTTGCTGTCAACAGCAGTATGTTGAGTTATTAGATACCAGCACTGGAGGGCGCCACTGTGAAACCTATGCATATGTTTGCCGTCTGTTAGTGTACTATAGACACAATCACATATAAATGAGTGCCTTTTATTTCCGTATATATATAACACATAATTATCAATCATACTTTCTTAATATGTAAATTTGATTTGATGTAATCTTATAGATAAGGGGTAAGCGCCATCTATTATACATTGTTGCAGCCTATTCGATTATAAAGCTGTTTACATAGGACGCCACTCAGACTGGTGCTCATATTTTACTCTTGTTTCATTGTGACAAAATTAGACAAGCGCTTAAAAATTGAAATACTTTTTTTTATTATTCTGTTTTAAAGGAATTTCATATACTGTATTAAAAAAATTAGGTGTTATCTTATTTAAAATTTCAAAAATAAGTCCCGTCATTTAAATGAAAAATAAATATGGTAGCTGTTTTAATTCTAGTATTAAATCGATATTTTTGAATGTGGTATATTCCTATTAGCTGCATACGGTCACATAGGGCCGCGAGTTGAAACGCGAATTGTTTGGAGCTGGTTTGCACGAAAAAGTAATAATAAAAAAGTAATTATAATTAATAAAAAAGAAGTGAAAATATATATATAGGAAAAAATCAGTTGAAAATGTGTTACTACATCCTTTAAAGTAGATACTACAACTGCTCAATTTCGATTCAAATCAGGCCATCTTCCAATTGAGGTCAAATTCGTGGAATAACTGTGAAACTTCAGCAACTTTAATATCTACTAATTTGCTGCAAGCCTGTTAAAAAAGTGAATTGGAATGGAAGAAACCCCTAATTCCAAGTGCAATTTTACAGCTTTAATGATTTTCCTTGGCCCTCAATATAAAAAGCTTATATAATGCAAGTGGGCGTTTGTTTTTTTGCGCGTGCGCTTTCTCAAAATCTAGAAAAAGTGAAATTTCTCAATTGCTTCTACTGCCGGCCATTCTACGTCACATGTTTTCGTAAAAGTCGTCTGTGAATATTGCAATGATGACGCAATTTCTGCGTTAGTCAAGTCGCTGAGTGCCGCGTGTGCTTTTTGTGCCCGTGAATCACCATGCCTTAAAGCATTTCTAGTCGTGCTTGTTGCTACTTCTGCTGCTGTTGTTGTTGTTTCCTTTCGTTTTGCGTAAAGAGTGGCATTGTCAGCATATTTTTGTGTTCAGTATGTATTTCTCTCACTTATTGGAGATGCGCAAGAATAGTATGAATTGCTATTGGCTGTCACTGTAAAAGAGCAACAGGTAGCGTAGTCAGTCACGACCAAGTCACCGACTCAGCTCTAGTTGCTGTTGCTCAATGAACGCACGCGGTCTGCCAAATTACAAATGCTAGCTGCTGTATGTGTGTGCGTGTGTCTGTGTGAGTGTCGGAGTCGTCCTCTTTCAACTGAAGTTGTTTTGCATGTGCGATTGTACTCTCCAATTCTCTTTCAAGTTTGGGGGCTCGTCTAGTCTCCACTTGCCGCTGCAGCTGCAATTGGTCTGACCAGCTGGTTTGTGTCATGACTAACAGACATTTTTTCCCATTGCCCACAAAAGCAGCTGGCGTTTGAACTTGAAATTTGTATTGATTAGCAAGATAGGAGCACACATGCATAAATACCTGCATAGCTATATATGTAGTTTAATCAATTTTGATTAATATACCTGCATAATTGTAACATAAGGTGATAGCGCTTTGTCGCACCTCTCTCTATCTCACTCTCCCTCTCTTTCACGCTCTTTGTTTAGGCGGCCCATTTCAAAGGGTGACGAACATCGTCGAATTTTGAGCGGACTTTGAAATGATTGTAAACAAAATCTTTTGCTAGAAAATGGAGCCTAAACACACATACTTATATACACACATATATATATAGATGTCTGCTTGCTATGTGATAAAAGCATAGCGAAGTATGATAAGTGTTTATTATCAGTGTGCGCTTGGCCCCTTTTACCCACACAAATATAATTATATATATATATATATATATATATATATATGTATGTACGTGTGTATAGGCACTTTTATCTATATCTAGCTAAGTTGCTTTTTGCGCTGTCATGTGCCTTTTTATCGCTGATTTTGTTTTTCTAACGCTTCGTTCCAACGTACACAAAACAACAACAAAATTTCGATTTCTACAAAAATGTTTCGAGTGTTTTTTTTTTACTCTCTTCGGGGTCTGGGTAATCTTTCGGCTGCTCTGCGCCGCAACGTTCAGTCGACGCGTAGCACTCAACACGAACAAACCGTTTAGCAGCGTATCTCTCAGATACGACGTGACGAGTAAATACCTATATATATTCCGTTTCGTTTTTCATTCCAAAAGCAAATTTAACGTCAGTTACGCAGGCAGCTCAGTACTCGAATTAATAATCAAATAAGAAAAGTGACGAGGCATTTTCCAATCGGAAATGTACCATTAAATTGTCATTAAAGCAACTATAAATATATACATGCATATATATAATCTTAATTAGCAGTAATTATATATATACATACATATATGTATTGTTACGCTATCATTATAAAATATATGACAGTATTCTATTTAGCTGACTCTCACGCGAGTTTTTTGCACTTATGTAATCGGTTTTCGTAACCGAAGCGTCAGCGTCAGCGTTGACGTCGACGTCGACGTTGTTTGGGGGACAAAAAAAAAAGGAATTGCAAAGAAAACGAAAACGGCAAAAAAGAAAAACAAACTGTGTGTGAAAAATAAAGCAAAATAAGCAAACAGATAAATAACGGCACACAAACATAAGCAAACACTCACTCACATGCATTGTCAAACCTAAGGCTAGAAAGAGATGCAGCTATTCGTTGGCGAACTAATTACAATTGATTTCGTTTGCCTTGCTTTGCTGCACTTTCAAATACCTCTTGAGCGCTTATGTGAGCGTTTGGTGACCGCTACATTAAACCGGTTTACTCACACATATGCAGTGCACTGTGTTTAACCCACATAATGTGTGTGTGTGTGTGTGTGGTATTTGCTGACAAATTCGAGTGGCTGTTCATTGAATCTAAATCATGTTTCATGTGCCCAGACACCGATCGACTCCGAGCTTAAAGTCAAATTAAACCACGCGTCGCTGATAAGCGCATGTGACCTGACTTTCGTGCCTCGCCTTCTGTTGCCACGACTATCGCACACGCCTTGGCTGACTTATCAGGTCCCAAAAATGAATTTCATTAATTAATTAAAACATTGCAAATGCGAGTGCAGAAAACGTTTTCTTGTTGACGCCTTCTTTGCCACTTGACTTCAGATAACGTCTGGGGGGCTGGTTGATATTGTTAATCTTATCCGATTTCGTTTCAACCAGACTAGACAAATAAAGCAAATGATATACGATTGTTATTTCACGAAATTATCAAAGTCAGGCTGACAATTGCGCAGCACAAAAAACTGAAAAATAAAAAATAAAAAACAAAAAAAAAAACCCCCCAAACGAAACAAGCCAAAAAACAATAAATATATACACCTATGTATATGTTTATCTATATAATACATATGTAAAAAAAACATTTCACCACAGTGCAGATGACTTTTTTTTGGCTATCTATCAAAAAGGCGAAAGCAAAGCGAACAAGCGTCAAGCAACCCACGACTTCCCATTGAAACGTCATCAACAGCTAACATTGGGTCACGTGTCTGGCCAAGAGAACGAGAGAGAGACAGAAACAGAGACTGACAGCAGCAGAAACAGAGTTATAGCTATAGCTATAACCCTGGTCTGGCCAGCAGTCTAGACTTATCATATACATTTACATGCACATATGTATGTATTTGCATTAATCATAGACTTTGTTAACTTGTTTTCTCTTTCATAATCACCACTAGTTGGCAACAAAATTGCGTTTTTTGCGTCTAATGACGTCAAAGCCAAACATATATTTTGGCATATTAAATAATTTGTCACTTTTCTTATGGCGAACTGTGCATTATCTTATCAGGCTTACAAAATACGTTCACTGTCTGGTCTCTACTGTCTACCGCCTGTTGCCTTGACTGCATAGCACTTGTCCAAACACAACAACAACAATAGCAACAACAACAACGACAACAGCAGCAGCAAGTTTTTACATTAGCTATTTGTCAACAAACAAGCTCTCAGTGAAGCCTAATTGAAAGCTGTTGCTGTAATTGCCTTATCAATAGAGCGAGTGTCATGCTCTTAGGACTATTGCGTGTGACCGTCTATTAATATACTCTCTATAATTATTTCTATTTCCTTTTGCAGTTATATTTTGTAAAGCCACAAAATGCATAGAGCACACACGGCCTTTAGTCTGGCGTTATCGCCCATGGCGCATAAAAACTTTGCCACATGGCTGCTCAACAGCAGCAGCAGTCAGAAGGTAAGCGAATAAATATATTTTTATAACTTTATATATATATATATATTAATCTAATCATTTGATTATTCAATAGCTGATCAAGGCCAGCGCAGCATCTGCTGTGCGCACCTACAATTCAGCGGCTGCGGAACCTTTTGCCAATGGCAGCACCGCATCCTACGTGGAGGAGATGTACAACGCCTGGCTGCGTGATCCCAGCTCTGTGCATACTGTAAGTGGGAAGTTAATTTTAGAAAGCATGGCAGTTCAACAGCCTTGGAACGTAAATTAAACATGTTTCTCTGTTTCACTAAATAAAAATCGAGGCAGGTGGAATTGAAAGTATCGAATTGCCGCTGAGTTGTTGAAAGTATTTCACATTATAATTTGCATAAACTAAAAGCTAATCAAGGTCTAGCTAATGACTCTTTAATATCATATTTCATATTTTTACTGTGGTACATCATATGTAGATAAATGCCCATGCAAATCATTTGTCCACTTACTCATACGAAAAACAGCTCATAAAATATGACTTTAGAGAGAAACATGTTTTTTTTATAACTCTGCTCAGGTTATTGAACACCTTTACGACTACCTGCATTCATTTCTATATATATACTTTGATTACAATATTTGTATTTGTTTCCCGTTGCAGTCCTGGGATGCTTACTTCCGTAGCAACTCGTACGTGAGCCCGCCCAATTTGGCGCCCGTGCAGGCAAACACGTTGCCATTGACGGCCTTCAATTTCGGTGGCGCTGTTAGCGCTGCGCCCGACTCCAAGACCATCGATGATCATTTGGCCGTGCAGGCCATCATTAGAAGCTATCAGGTATGATTGTGCTGGATCCATAGTACAACAGCTGCTACCCCCTATAATAGAGTTGAACAGTTGAGATTGCAGAGCAAAGCGTATCTATTTGTTGGCGCTTTTCGTTTCCTTTTGTTTCGTGTACATTTTGTTCTCTTATGATTTTCATTTAGGTCTTAATTTAATGTTTACGTTTATGGTTTTTATTAGAGCTGCCCGCCCACACATTTTGGACCAGTTTTCTGTGTTACATCAAAAGCAGAGTCACATACACACACACATATACTCACACACACCCGCATACAAGTAGCTTAAGAACTTTTCTGTTATTACCCCAAACCATCCCAATGCTCTATATACCCTTCCATTATGCGATTATTGTTTACATCTCCAGTAGTTTTCTTCTTCTTTTGTATGTGTAATTAGTTTGTTTGGAAAGTTGGAGCACATCAAGAGTTGGGCATCAAAACTAGTTTCATCTCAGTTATAAATTATCTACGTTCATGATTAGTTGATGTTTAGGAGTTAAACTTTTATGTTCTTTGTCCATTGATTTAGCACAGTTACTACAGTTTGCTCAGATCTCTGATACGGTATTCACTTGGCTTTATTTCCTTCCTATGCACCACATTTGATTTCCCTTAAATATATCTTTTTCTTATCTTGATGGGTAGTTGTTGAATACAGAACAACATAATAACCAATATTAAACTCTACATATCTGTGTATAATCAAATTACAAATATATCTATGTGTATGAATATATGCATATGTATATATACTATATACTATATATATATAGTCACGTGGTCATTTGGCATCTGATCTGGATCCGCTTGGAATTTTAACACGCGAAAAAACCGTTTGCAAGGATGGTCTTGCACGTCGTGCTAATGAGGATGTGCTCAGGCAGCACTCTGGGTTTTTGTTTGGTAAATTCTTTTTGCAAAAATCTATACAAAAAATATATTTTTAAATAAAAAATCAATTTCTAACATAGACACCCATTCCACGCCCTCAGTTGCACCCATCCAAAACCATTTACACACACAACACGCTTTGAAGCCTACTTAACCCATTCGTTAATATACTTAAATATTACATGAAATTCGGAGTTGATGAGAAAAAGCACCTAGGAAGGGCATAGTGAACTCTCTTACCTATATTATAGATCTTAGATTAAGCCAGTTGTCTCTCTCTCTCTATATATATAGTCGAAATAAGTTCTTCTAAGTGTAAGTGTATGTAACTACGTTGGTGTTTTGGCTTTTTATTCTCGCAGTTATCTTTATCTATATATCTATCTGTTGTCCTAGTGCACTACATAGAGTTTCGTTGCTCACTTCGCTTTTAAACGTTATATAATCGAAGTCTTTCAAACCCAAACATAACTAAGAACAAAAACAATCCCTGCTACGCTTTAAATCTGCTTTCTTTGTTTTCTGTCAGCAATTTAATTTGTTTATGTTTTATTTTGTTTATGTTATATACAATTTATTAATTTTTCTTATATTTTTTTCATTTCATTTACTTTTAACTGCTTTCTAACCCGCCCAAAAAAAAAAAAATACAAAAATGCTATATATATATATATACGATATATAAAAACTGCAATCAAACGCAATTCGTCTATTCGTAAAAAAAATCAAAATCAAAACAAACGTTTAAACAAATTCAAAATTCTTTCTCTCTCTTGTATTATGTGTGTATTGTGCAAATTAAACAACAACAACTACGACACACACAAAAACAAACTTAAATAATACCCTGTAAACACACACACAATCAAAATGTAAACTCACACACGTTAGATTCGAGGACATAATATTGCTCACCTTGATCCACTCGAAATTAATACACCAGATTTACCTGGCAACAGCTCGACGAAATCCATTTACGCTAATTTCAGTTTTGGTAAGTAAGGCTTAGAGGCTTAATAAAAAAATAAAAAAAAATAGAAAACAAAACAAAAATTAAACAAATGAAAAGATAGGCGGGATGCGTCCTTAATACGACTACTCCGCCTCCAAACAACAACAACACTTACACGCTACACACAACAGATAAATAAACAAAAAACAAAGAAAACAAATCATTGTCCTTTTGGTTTCTTAACTTGTGTTTTGTTCCTCTTATTTTTCGTACTATATATATATGTATATAAAACCTGCCAATACAACGTTGTCTTGTGACCCATAGTAAATCCCCTTTCATTTTGTACCTTTCATGCACACAACCAAATTAAAAAAAAAAAATCAAATCAAAAACAAAACTCCCCGATTTCTAGAACCAAGTAAATAGCCAATATATATTTAATTTATATATATATATATAATTATTATTATATATTGCTCAAAGTAAATTCTCATAAATTATTTCCATTATTATCATGCAAAACTTTTTTCGTTTTCCTCCTTATTTTCCATCTTCAGTTTTCCAATTAGATTGCATGTTGTCAATTGTTAAGTGCATAAATAAGTCGCTATTGTTGTCAGCTAAAATCGTTACAGAAAGTGAACAAGTTATATAATCAAATGAAACAAAAACAAACCAATATAAGTACTGTACAAGGAATATGATGTCATGCATGCCTTGGTGTTATTCAGATACATACAGACATATATATGTGTATATAATCCTAAGAACAAAGAACAAGCAGAGATCTTGATAAATATGTAAATACTTACATATAGGACAGATTAGCATGTATCTGTACATAATATATGTATATATGTAGAATCACAATTTACAGACAATATACAATCATTACACTCCGAATTTCAAAAAACGCCTACAAAAACTAATCAGCATCATTTAAATAAATGTACCAAATCAAGTACACTTACTAATCGTTTTATCCTCTACAAAAACCAATCCCCAATCCAATCCAAAAATACAGGCGAACAGGATATGGAACGTCAGTTCAAGTTGCCCAGCACCACCTTCATTGGTGGCGATGAGGCCTCTTTGCCGCTCAAGTAAGTCAAAGCACTAGACACCACTTTATCTCCAGTTATTTTCATGCTTATCTTTTTCAGGGAAATTCTGAATCGTCTGGAGAATGTTTATTGCAATAAAATTGGTGTGGAATTCATGTTCATCAACTCCTTGGAGCAGTGCAACTGGATTCGCAAGCGCTTTGAGACGCCTGGTGTCCTCAGCTTCTCGCCTGAGGAGAAGCGTTTGATTTTGGCCCGTTTGACACGTGCCACTGGCTTTGAGGCCTTCTTGGCCAAGAAGTACTCGTCGGAGAAGCGTTTCGGCTTGGAGGGCTGTGAGATCATGATTCCAGCCTTGAAGGAAATCATTGATGTGTCCACTGAGCTGGGCGTCGAGTCTGTCATTATGGGCATGCCGCATCGTGGACGTCTGAATACTTTGGCCAATGTGTGCCGCAAGCCTTTGAATCAAATCTTCACTCAGTTCGCTGGACTGGAAGCTGCCGATGATGTAAGTCTTGAAGAGAAAGTTACATTTATCATCTAGTCTCTAACTTTCCCCTTTCTTGCAGGGCTCTGGTGATGTGAAGTATCATTTGGGTACATACATTGAGCGTTTGAATCGTGTTACAAACAAGAACATCCGCCTGGCTGTTGTGGCCAATCCTTCCCATTTGGAGGCCGTTGATCCCGTTGTGCAGGGCAAGACTCGTGCCGAGCAGTTCTATCGCGGTGATCAGGAGGGCAAGAAGGTGATGTCCATTCTCATTCACGGTGATGCCGCGTTCTGCGGCCAGGGCGTTGTCTATGAGACGATGCACTTGTCGGATCTGCCCGACTACACGACGCACGGCACTATCCACGTGGTGGCCAACAATCAAATTGGCTTCACCACAGATCCACGTTTCTCGCGCTCCTCGCCCTACTGCACGGATGTTGCGCGTGTCGTCAATGCACCCATTTTCCACGTCAATGCTGACGATCCAGAGGCCGTGATGCATGTGTGCAAGGTGGCTGCCGAATGGCGTGCCACGTTCCACAAGGATTGTGTTATTGATTTGGTTGGCTATCGTCGCAACGGCCATAACGAGATCGACGAGCCGATGTTCACGCAGCCTCTTATGTACCAGAAGATTCGCAAGCACAAGAATTGCTTGGATCTGTATGCTGATAAACTGATTGCGGAGGGCACCGTTACCGCTGAGGAGGTCAAATCTGTGGCCGCCAAGTACGAGAACATTTGCGAGGAAGCCTTTGCGCTGGCCAAGACCGAGACGCACGTCAAGTACAAGGACTGGTTGGACTCGCCCTGGTCTGGCTTCTTCGAGGGCAAGGACCCACTGAAGGTGGCGCCTACCGGCGTCAAGGAGGAGACTCTAATTCATATTGGCAACCGTTTCTCTTCGCCTCCACCCAATGCAGCTGAATTCGTTATTCACAAGTGAGTGAACCACACAAACTAATCCTTATATCAACTGCTAACCATGTCTTATTCCTTATTCAGGGGCCTTATGCGCGTTTTGGCTGCTCGCAAAAACATGGTTGATGAGAAGGTCGCCGATTGGGCTTTGGGTGAGGCCATGGCCTTTGGCTCGCTGCTGAAGGAGGGCATCCATGTGCGTCTCTCCGGCCAGGATGTGGAGCGTGGCACCTTCTCGCATCGGCACCACGTGCTGCACCATCAGCTGGTGGACAAGGCCACCTACAATTCGCTGCAGCATATGTACCCGGATCAGGCGCCTTACTCCGTATCGAACAGCTCGCTGTCTGAGTACGCTGTGCTGGGCTTCGAGCACGGCTACTCTATGACCAATCCCAATGCTTTGGTGTTGTGGGAGGCTCAGTTCGGTGATTTCTGCAATACGGCACAGTCCATCATCGATCAGTTCATCTCCAGCGGTCAGTCGAAATGGGTGCGCCAATCGGGCCTGGTTATGCTGTTGCCCCATGGTATGGAGGGAATGGGTCCCGAGCATTCGTCGTGCCGCGTTGAGCGTTTCCTGCAGATGAGCTCCGACGATCCCGATTACTTCCCACCCGAGTCCGATGAGTTTGCCATCAGACAATTGCACGATATCAACTGGATTGTGGCCAACTGCACGACGCCTGCGAATTTGTTCCACATCTTGCGTCGCCAAATCGCCTTGCCCTTCCGCAAGCCTTTGATTCTGTGCACGCCCAAGTCGCTGCTGCGTCACCCGGAGGCCAAGAGCCCCTTCAGCGAAATGAGCGAGGGCAGCGAGTTCCAGCGCATCATACCCGATCGTGGACCCGCCGGTGAGAATGCCAGCAGCGTGAAGAAGGTTGTCTTCTGCACGGGTCGTGTCTACTACGACCTGACTAAGGCGCGTGCCGAGAAACAGCTGGAGAAGGACATCGCCATTGTGCGTGTGGAGCAGGTGCGTCTTTGAATTATTCTGAATTTCATAGAATTTCATTAAATTGAGTTTTTACATCACAGGTGTCGCCCTTCCCCTTCGACCTAATCAAGGAGCAGGCCAATCTGTATAAGAACGCAGAGCTTGTCTGGGCTCAGGAGGAGCACAAGAATCAGGGCTGCTGGACATATGTGCAGCCCCGTTTCCTCACCGCTCTCAACCACAGCCGTGATATCAGGTGCGTAGTTAGCTTTAAGCAACCATCATAGCTACACAGAGAAACACAGAAATCCGCCCCATATGCCACAACCAGTTGCACTCTCTTTACTCTCCTTCTCTTTTACTCTTACTCTGTCTCTTATCTTTCTCTTGTGGATTTGTTAGCTGCTTTCTGCAGCTTCTCTTTTTCTTTCGTTGGTTTTCTGTGGTTTCAATTAATTTAATTTCAATCTACTGCACTTAATGCATTCTGGTTATTTTATTATTTAGTCACTCTCTTTAAGTGCTCTGATGCACTCTCTCTTTTGGTATTGTTTGAACTTGATTTGGTTTTCTCTTAAATTTAAATCTATTTCCAGTTGTTGCCTTAATATCACATTTGTTTTTAACATTCCTCATGCTCATCGCACTCAGCACTGTCATCGCTTAAGCTAATCTTTTTTTTCCAGCTTATACTAATTTTCATTTGAGTATCGTAGCGTGTTCAGAGTATATCTATCTTTACCTCTTAGCTGCGATCCTTCTGTTACTCTCTTCCTTTTTCTCTTTCTCTCTATCTCTCTTTGAGCAGCCCAAGTCTTAGATCTCTATAAAAAACACAATTACACACACACGCTCATAGTACAACAGACTATTACAAAAGTGACTCACGTGTGAACTAGTTCATTGGCTTTGATTTGAATCAACTAGACACAACACACACACACACGCACATGCACACACTCTTATACACCGATACATACACACACATATCTCGTATCATATATTTTATAATTTGCATGGCTTCTTTAATTGTTAATTTCTTGATTTTTGATCTCGAAGTATTATAATTTAGAGTTTTGTTTATCTTATTTAACTGCTGATGTTACTTAAGATCAAGAGTGTTCTATTTTTGTTCCTTGATTTCCTTATATATCCCTTCCGTTTGTTTGAGTACCAATTGGCAAAGCAAATATACGTAATATTCAATGTTAAAAAAAAAAAGAAAACAAAAAATCAAAAACCAAAAAACTTGTCCTCTCTTTCTCTCTCTCTCTTTCTCTCTCTCTCTTTCTCTCTCTGTGTATGTGTTATTGTTACAGCCAAAGCGATGAACAATCCACCTTCTCCAATTCAACTTCTACTACTACCACTGATAATACTAATCAAGAATCCGATTCCGATTCTAACTCCGACAAAAAATCGAAACCCTGGCTAAGTCGCATGTTCGCCAGCGATAAAACTGATACCGTTACAACGGGATCGGGCACCGTTACGGGCGAGTTTAATGCCGCCAAGCATTTCGATTTAAAGAACGTACGACACGATTTCAATAGGCCCGCAGGCATTGCGGCCGCCCCTGGCGTGCGCATAGCAAAAACCGGACGTAAAATTAGGTGAGAGGGCAGAGATATCTCGTAATACTACTGCATACTCGATGCGCGTCAATTGAACTACTTAACCTGCCTAACTATAACTATCTACGATATCTATATCTATCTATCTACAACAACTATCTATCTATATCTATCTGCAAAATATAACAACCAACAACAATTTGAACAGCTCCAAATTCTAACTTTAATACCCTCGTTACGAAATTTTTGGAGTATCTGCATTTTGTTTTTAATACACAATCCTTCCCCTCCATTTATCCGATTTGCGTTTCTTCTTTGTTTCTTGTTTCCCGTTTCTCATTCAAGCGCAATTTGGCATGTCTTTTAATTTCATAAAGCAAAACAACTCTTATACTCTTTTGCTCTTATACTACTATCATTCTGTACTACTAATCCATTCTACTCTAGCACCCACAAGCTCTATTTGCTAATACTTACTCTATCTAACTTTATGTTTCCTATTTTACTTTGACTTCTGTTCTCAGCACGCGCATTTTTTGTATGTTTTTTATTTACTGATATTACGTACCCCCAAGCCAAAAGCCTAACTGCTCCATAAACGTTTGTATGTTTGTTCAATGTTTGTCTTATAACCGGAGCAAACAAACATACTCAGATATTTACCACATATACATCACAAAGTACGAGAACTATATATCTATATCAAGTTATAGATAGATCTGCAAAGATAACTCTTCAGGAATCCAAAATCTGAACTACATTCAAGCAAAATAATTGCTTATATAAAAAACCATTTGTTATAGCTTTTCCTCATAGGTCTTATGTCTACAGGCTATGTATATATAAATATATATCTTTGTCTATATGATTTATATCTAAATTTGAAAAAAAAAAGGTTTGGGGCTTTGTTATTGTCTTTGTGTTACTTCTTTTGTGGGCAGGTGATCCACTGATTTGAGCTACGCTCCATTACTTTTGTTAATCCATTATTTATAATACTTTGCGCTAGCTTAACAAACTCTCATTTTCTCATGGCCTAATAACTGAACTATCATATATATAATATGGAAGATCATAAATCTAGTGCATGTTCTAGTCTAACCAAATCAAATTTAGTCCAATTGTTATGTGTACTCACAGACTGATGTCTATTGAATGTGCTTTACTATATATATTTATGATCCCAACTATCCGCAGCTATGTTGGACGTGCCTGTGGCGCCTCAACCGCAACTGGATCGAAGGCCCAGCATATTCGGGAGCTGAACGCCCTGCTCAACGATGCGATTTCGACTTAAGAGGAACGCAAAACACTTTTGGAATGTGGATCAAGCTGAATGATTAACTAAAGATGAAGTGAAATTGAATATTAATTATGATTATATATATTTTGTAATAGAAACGTCTTTGATACGATTTTTTCTGACGATGAAATTGTTAAGTGCATATTGTGTGAACGTAATGAAATTTTAAATATTAGTTTAGTCAAATTGATGAAAGTGAGCAAAAAACAAACAAACAACAACAACTAGAACACAAAATGTTTAAAGGCTTAGCAATTAAAACATAAAACCAACTAAAAATCCACACACCAAACAAAAAAACTAAAACAAAACAATCTTTAAAGTGAAGAATTAAAATTCTAGTAGATCAAATACACAGTCACACACAAATACACATACACATCAATTCTATATAAATATATAGAAGAAGATCAAGCAAATACATTTTTAAAATGAATGTAATTTTATTTTATTTTTATGCTTAATTATTTATTTTATTGTATTATATATTAATTAACTATCTCAAAAAAAAAAAGAAAGAAAAGAAAAGAAAAGTCTATGAAGAAGAGAAGAGAGAAATTACTAAGTGTTTTTGTTTGCCTTTTGCTTAAGTTATACAATTTTGTTTTTAATAAACGTAAAGAACATATATACTATATATATATATGTATTATGTATATATACATATATGTTAGTTGACTCATACGAGGGGCGAATCAACAATGTTTATCAGGGACTATTTTGCATCAGTTACTAACTAACTATATGAAGTGTATCAGAGAACGTAATTGGGGAATGCTTTAAGTAATTTTACTGTCACAATTTTTGAATATACTTAGTATTAAAAGAAAAATGCGATACATATACATACATACAAAAATACCTATATAAATATATACAAATATTTTTTGTTGGGTTCCCTTGCCCGCCTGCACCATTTTTGCAGCACTTGTGCTATAATTGATTAATCGATTTAGTACTCATATTGCATGTCATATTGCACCATTTTGTCGCACCAATATTTGATATTGAACGTAGAGTGATAATAAAAAAAACTTTAAAACTATTTTACTCGCGAGAGAGAGTATATAAGAGAGTATAAGTGTGTGTCAAAAAAACAAAATGAGCTCTTCTACTCTATAAACCTTTTAATATTTCTAATCTAAAAAAAAAAAAGAAGAAAAAAGAAACAAAAATAAGCCCCTACTTTGCACCAGCGATAAAACTTACTAAAAGTCTAAAGTATCGTAAGTAGCATGTTAACATTTAAAATTTACTAACAACAGTTAAAAAAGAAGAGTATATGTGTAAAGCGGATGAAAAATAAAAAATATATATACAATTAAGCATAAGCAAATGACTTTGACTGGGGATTTATAATGCAACAAATACAGAGGCAGCTAGACAAACATTCAATGATAAGAAACAAAGTGGAATGTTTTATCTAAAAGCCTCGAGTTAATTATAATAAAAATGTTGTACTACTTATTGTGTTTCACACTAACATGTATACTAAAAACTTTACAGTGCCTTGTAAATGCCTGGAGCATGCGGGAGAGAGTCAAGAGTTTGATTAAACTCCTATGAGCTATATAAAGTCCTGACAATATAAAGTCCTTACCCTAGGGCTTTAATTTTTAAATTTTTTTCACTTAAGAGATTCTACTTCTTTTATATTTATATTGTCTTTTTCCTAAAATATCTATTTATATAGACTTAAGCTTATCACTTTTGTTTACTTCTCTTTCTCAACATATACTCATATTTATATTAGTCATACGCCTCGTTGCCTTCCGATCGCTCCCTTTAACTTAAAGTGTTGGGACTAATAAAAAACTATTTATATAAAACTAGAAAGACTTACTCTTTCAAACTTTTTTACTTACTCCTTTTCAAACTTCTCAAGTTCGTTCTTTGAGTAGTTTTAAACCTTCTTCGTAGTCAAGTTTCATGTCAATTCGAACAAGTTCTACAGCTTATCAATTAGGCTAACTTTTTGGCTACAACAAGACGCTTGCCTCACCTAGATTTTCCGATTTTCCATGGGAAGTGAAGCACGTTGCATTTTCCACTTTTCCAGTTTCCATTTTCACTGTCATTCTACATTCGCAGTTTATTTGTATTCTCTGTGCTCCTCACTTTCACATCAACTGGAGCCTCTGCTGAGATCGCCTTCTGCTTCTTCTTCGTCGTCGTCTTCTTCCTGTCTGACAACTTGGACAACACAAATTGGGCAAGTAAAACGCTCACTTTTGGCCAATTTTCACAGAGGTGGGCAGCTTCGAGCAACTGGCCTACGGACGCACACACAAGTATACACACACACACACACACATACGTATATAGTTTTATAGACTGCCATTAAAGCAATTCCATTGAACATCTTCGAGCGTTTTACTTTACTTTCTAATGTCCGGCGCAGCATTTCTTGTTTTGTGCTGATCGAGCCCCTTGGGCGTTAAAAAGGCGAGAGTACGTTTTTGGTAATAACATGTTTTGAATTCTATATTGATTGAAGTTTTTTTGCTAAAAAATGGGAACAGCTGGCATGCGTAGCTTACAGTTACAGTGCTTGGCAGTGTATAAATAAATTACCTTAGCCTGAAAGCTCTAACTACGTTACACTCTGTTCACCCTGTGAGAAGCAATCACAGTCACTCATAAGGGGTCACACATTCCATTCTCGATCTTGCAGAAAGCTTTCAATTCAAACTTCAGTCATGGCAAAAGCTAATTCGCTGTGAACTAAACACCCTGTGATAAGTAATAATTACATATGCTCATACTTTTTAATGCATAAACATTCCCTTTTAAGTAACGCGGCAGCTTCGTCCGAAAGCTCTTGCTTTCGCAGTCGCTCATCCCACTAACGCTCTCAACTGCTGCGCAAAATTTCTCCTTTAAGCGAATTCATATGCAAATTCGCTTCGCTGTGTTAATAAATAATCTCCGTTAAGCAATTGTTTTCGCGCCCATTTCTTTCTGCACACAGTTGCTTCATACTGACCTTCCCGACGCGCCGCAGCAGCTGAGAACTTCGCCTGTAAGCTCTAGCGAAGCGACACACACTAATTGGCTGCTGGCCAAGCTTTTCAATGCCCATTTCTTTATTGTAGTGTGCCTTCGTGCGCTCTGACCTCGTCGGGCACTAAAGCTTCAGCAGCAGGCAACTTCGTATCGTCGTCTGCCGTTGGCAGCATGCGCCGCTTTAGCTTTAGGTCTCGCTCACTTTTCAGTCTGTTTGTGCCCGCGAACGCGATCGTAAGAAAGCAAATAAAGCAGAAAAACGGGTCGCATTCGAACTGGGATTCCGAATCGGATTCGGACTCGCCTACGTTTTACGGTTTCGCTTCACTTTTGTTATCGAAACCAATTGGAATTGTGCAACTGCGCTAATGATTGATCGAATGTGCTACGTTGCCCATTAAAACAAAAGTAAAAGTGTGCGCGCCACCAGATGTGGCAAGTGCTGCGCAGCTCATTGAAAGTGTATACAAATTCGCATTGAAGCGCATTTATCGCTTTCATCTCTAATGCATAATGCGCGCTCAATTTGTGTATGAAAGAAGGCGCATAATACAAATAGTCTTTATATAACACAGCAATACAAAAGCAGAGAAGTGTTAGATTATTCATATCGTTAATCAATAACCGTTACAGCAAAGCCGTCAAAATGTAAGTGCATTGATAAGAGTCTACGTCGATGACATACTAAATATTTAATATTAAGAGCTTAACACAAAGAGAATTCTGTTTTGCCTTACAACTCTTCAGTTCAGTTCTGATAAATTGCTGCTGTTATCGTGCAGCTAGTTTCTACAGAAGCACTCATGTATAAATACATGTATATCTTAGCTTCCTCTGATATCAAATGTCAATGGAAATTCTCTGATTCATACAAATTGTATTTGTTTTTCTGTTTTGCTCTGCTTTAATCTTGAGCCATAAGACAGCCACTCACACATATTTATACATACACAGAAAATTGATTTATTTGTTTGTTTTTTTTTTATGGTTTTTTACGCCCCTCTTTGGCAATTTACGTACTTTAGAAAGCTGCTAAAGACAAATAAAGGTTGAAACTTCTGCGAGATGCGCTGAAAGTTTCGCCCGCCGGCTAAGATTCGATGTCGAATTCGAAGTCGAACCCAAAGTCGTCGACTACACGCAATAGATCACTTAAGATCTGACATAAATCTTTGTCGTTGACTCTTTTCTATTCAATTGTTTGTTTGTTTTTTTCCTTCTTCTATTTATATACAGTTGATATTTGCTTAACAAGTGTCAGTCGCATTCATTCAGCGCTTCCCAGTCGCCTATATCTTTATGGTTATTGTCTTAAGTAGCTGGAAAGTTCACTTGCGACAGTTGCAGTTGCATTTTGCAATTACACTGTGCAACAACAGCAATTTGTATTGCAAGTCTATGTGCAAATATAGGAAACTAAATGCAACATACGAATCAATGAGAAGCGAATAGTAAAGCGATGCTAAAGAGGTAGATATAAAAGAGAAGAGAGAGAGGTACTCAGAAAGAGAGAGAGGGCAGGAGACCGACAAGAATTTAATGAGTGATTGATTTAGAGAGATAAAATGTCGATCGCCAACCCTGAAAGCTTTCAGGGTTAAATAGCTAACATTCTATTCAAGTAAAAGTCAGCGAAATGGAAGGCAGAAAACTAATGATAAATCATCAAAAAATCTACAAATATCGAATTTCAATTAATCAATCAAAGTGTTAATTGTAATTGAGGCCATGAGAATCGCATAGAAGAGAGCGAAGCAAATAACAAAAAATAAACAGTAAGCGCAACGGGTTTACTAATTGGGAAAACATTTATAAACAAAATAGAGTTTATCAGTCTTCATATTTCTCTCTCTGATTGTGTAGCCGAGTGTTGCTTACACATTTAACAATTTCTTCCTGTCTCATTTAAAAATTAAAAAAATACCAGCTGAGCAATATGGCAAACATGGGCAAGTATACGATGTTTGTACATAGTCCATAAAGACAAATAGAGAGACACAAACTGGCCTCCACTTGGATGTTGTTTGTTTGTTAATGTCAATGTAATTCTGTAATAAAAACATTTGCCAAGTTGCCGTTGCTCGTCGCTCGTTGCTACTAACAAGTGATCATAATAATATAATAATATAGTTATGCAGGCAAATGATATAGTATGGACACACACACGATATCTGGCAAGACTTCACTTTCCATTTCCATTTGCAATGAAAGTCTCTTGGGAATGAGCACAAAACAAATTTGTTCACAGCTTCTTTTCTTTTTATTATTATTATTTTAATTTTGTTTTTGTTTTTGATAATTATTTAGCTCAAAATTTGCATAACTATTCATGCTGAATGAAAAGGCATGAAGAGGGTATATGGTATGCGGGCAGAAGGAAGCATGGTCAATGTCATCAAATAAATATACGGTTTGATTGATCGATCGTTCTAGTTTTGTCCATTTGTCGGTTCATCGGTTCTTCTCGTCTGTAAGAATCAAAGAAATACTAAAGAACTAGAGATCTGAAATTTCACAGGCAAGCTAACAATTTTTTTTTAGTCTACATCAAACTTCTCGTCTTTGAAAATATATCACAAGTTTCAAGAGTTGAGAAGAAACTGATAATATATATTACCATCCTCGGCCTCCCGAAAAAAAAACCTGTTTTCACAATGCTTTTCACCTTCTCCAGGGTATCACCTAGCTGTGCACCATCGACATTAGCAACGCTCAATTGTTGTAACTAGATTTCTTGCCGCATTATTGTTGCCATATAATTTGGCTATGCTGTGGGCGTCACATATTCGTATAATTTTGTTGTATCTACATCTATGTATGTGTCTCATAGATGCAAAATAATCTAATGGTGGGCGCGCTGACACTTTTTGTGGACTGACTCAACGTTCAATTTAAGCTCAAATTAGCTTTATGCTAACGATACACTGGCCAAAAATATTGCATTGAAATTTCCTAGAAATTTGTGGAATATATAGGTGTTATGACCTGCTAAAATAAGTACACGAAAAATAAGTCTAAAATCTTGGGAAACACTGCAAAGCGAAATAGCAAAAGCAGCACGTTTTTGTATACCAAAGTTAAGATTTATGACAAAAAAAAAACCAATGGGTATAAACCATTTATATATGTATATAAATATATATGAGTAGTATGAGTAATATGTGTGTAGAAGTTGTATAAGTTCCATAGGTGTGACAAGTTGTAGAAGAGAGTTACTATTCTCGTTCATTAATACAAAGAACAGTGTATGGGCTTTGTGCAAAGTGTAAAAGAATAATCTTTAAGAGAGAAGCAATATAATTAGATATGACATCTGTAAATATACATAAGAAAGAACTACACTATAGACTCTACAGAATCTCTATCATATACTAACCAAGGATCTTTGAGGAGTTGCATTGCTTTTAGTTAAAGTAATATTATCTACAATAATACAATTCCTTAACTGAAAATTGCATATAGATCAATCCTTTTAAAGTATATATTCTTAACTTGTTGGCAATTCAAAAGGCGTCAAAGACCTCTTACGTATTTTATACTGATTTAAGATTAGTTATTTTAAGATCGGAAACACTCTCCACTACACTTTACAACCAATTCGCTTGTAAAGCTCTCCCAGGTCTTACTACACCTCAGCATTTTCCCAGTTTATGGTTAAAAATTCCCCAATTTCCGCCATTTAAGCTGTTCTTTTGGTGAGTGTAGAGACTGACCTGTTTTTTCCTCGTTAAACTTTAGTTTGTTTCATTTTGTGACTTTTTTATTTGACTGGGCATTCCTGCGGCTGTGACTCATGATCATGATCATGATCATGGTGCCGAAGAAAGCGAATCAAGTGCTGCATGCTGGACAAACTGTGCGCAAACCGGTCAGTTACAGTGCCTCACAGCAATGTTTAGCCATGCCATGCCACGCACGTGGCAGCTGTTTTTCCCGCTCTCGAATTTTAATTTCGGATACGTAAACTCGCAAATTGTAGTAGTTGCTCAGGTATTGGTCGCACTTGCCAGACAATGAACTTTGTTTTCGCATACAATTCGCATCAGCAATTTTTTACTAAGTGTACAGAAATCTATATATATATATATATGTTTTTATATAAATGTATATTTATGTGGATAAGCACGTTATGGCTTTGGCTTTTAACTAGTTGTTGACATTTTACGAATTGCTAAGTCAGCGACTAAAACTAATCGGCTGATTTACTGTTTAGTAATCATCTGTCCGTCAAATGATTTATCAATTCTGCTAATAAATTATGATTAATTCGGCATTCGATCTCTGATGAGCTCTACGATTGACTGATCAGTGATGCTAACTGATCAATACTTTTACTGATCATTTATCATTTCTGCTACTGATCAGTTATCAATTCTGTGGCGGTGCGCTGTTCACTTAAACGACTGATCTGTTATCAGATCTTCATTGATCGAAGGTGCTATAGATCAGTGATCAATATCAATAGGTCAGTCACAGAATTCAGTGAACAGTATTAACCTGTGATCAATACTGCTACTAATAAGTTATCTATTTTTCTGCTGATCATTGATAATTTCTGTTACTGATATTGATTTGATTATCAATACAACTACTAGTCACTAGTGTATTTTCCTGCTTATCTTTGAGCACTTCTTTTCCTGCCCACTTATGTGACTTATGTGATAACTTCTGCTACTGATCATTGATAAATCGCCCAACTGTCGAGCGATCAAATGTCCGTCTGATCAGTGATCAATCTCAGCTTTCTTCACGTCTCTCGCTCTTATTCTAATTAAGTTGTCAACGCTAATGATCATCAGGTGTTATTTTTATTCCTTTTCAGAGTACTCAATTTATTTATGTTTATTTTTTGTGAAATTCCACATCGAAGTTGATTTTGTTTTTTTCTGTGCTCATTGTTATGCGTTTGGCATTTGGTTTTGGGCCAGTCGTGCGACAATGATTTCACATTGAATAAATGTATATATATAGTATAGTATTCTATATAGTTCAATGTTGTACAATTTGGCAGCTCCGAAACGATGTCAACTCGTGGGCGACTCAACTAAGGTAGCTATTCGAGCCACTCGGAGCCACTCAACTGGCCCAGAGAGTTCATTCAACGCGCGCTAGTCATAAGATGAGCTCACTTCACATAAATGGACACATATGTTGTCTAATCTATAGATAGGGATAGTTATTATAAACTTTATAATCCAAATGTGTTTGTGGGAAACCCAAAGCTCAAGGCTGAACATAATGTTTGATAAGAATAGAGCTATCTAAAGGAAATACTATAGAACTGCATTTACTAGTGACGTCTGAACATGTCTCTCAGGGCCTTACTCCGAACTATGACTCGTTGAATTATCTGATTTTATTTTTTCAGTATTCAGCAAAAGAGCTGCACATACGAGTGCCGTATGAACAAAATGTCTCTCAGGTTTTGACTCCGAATTATGACTCGTCAAATTATCTGAGTAGAGAATTCATTTTATTCCGAATATTCATCTATAGAGTTGCATATACTAGTGACGTCTGAGCATGTCTCTCAGGTCTTTACTCCGAATTATGACTCGTCGAATTACCTCAGTAGATATTTCATTGTATTCCAAATTAATCTATAGAGCTGCATATACGATTGACGTAAGAACAACATATCTCTCAGGTCTTCACTTCAAATTTTGACTCGTTGAATTATCTGACTAGATATTTCATTTTATTCCGAATTGTGCTCCAAATAATGTCGGCAAAACATATTCGCAAATTTGATTTCGCGCATATCTCGATTTACTTTACTCGGAATTTTGCAGAATATTACTCCAAATATATAATATATAATTCTCTGAATTAGGAACTATGACATCCCAATATCACCTTGATTTTTCTTGTCAAAATAACTTCTTCGAACTTCGCTCCCATTTAAGTCGTCGGCATATTTCACTGTGAATCATGTCATTTATATAGTTTATAATTTATGTGCTCCACGCGCTTATTAGCTGATTTTCTATCAACTTTCTTCTACTTCTTCTTGTTCTTCGTCTTCGTCTTCCTTTTGCGATTTGGTTTCAGTTAACTGATTAATCACGAATCACTGACCGTTGATCGCGTCAAGTACGTGGCGCACAGTCTCTCGCTTCGAATTGGACACAAATCACGTTTGAATTAGGTAAAGCCCCTGGCCCTTTCCCTCTCCCTGCTCACCTTACCAAAGACAAGGTCGAGCGCTTAGAACTCAGCCACAGGTGAAAATTTGCCGTATCATATTTAAGATTTTCAGTTTTCTGATTTCATACTTACTTCTATTTCTATTCAGATACCCTAAGCTCAGAGTAGAGTAGATTGTGTATATTGTTTTTGGGTGCTGTTGCATGTGGGTGATTTTTGGGAATAAGATAAGGAATTTAGACTAATTCTTGACTAAAAACTAACTTGGTTTTATCCAATATGGAGTCAACAAAATGTTGCCCCAGTCGTGCATACCCCATTTATAATGCGCTAATTTGTTGCATGCGACATTTGGAAAGTTGTTTTTCTCAAAGCAGCTGAAAGCTTGGCTATATATTTCACCTGCTCAGTTGGGTAGATCCGAGAGAGTCTAAAATTAGACGCCACATGGAAATTGTGCACTTAATTAACTAGACCAATTAAAAAAACCAATTAGAAATTATGTTTTAAAAAGAAAAAAGATGTGATGCTTATAATAGGATTAACTGAGTTTGAAAACATCAAAAAAAGCTTAAGACAAACTTTTGCTAGGTGAATCGTGATTATATATGATTTATATAGTATATATATGTATATCTACTATGATCTATTAAAATACTAAAATATAAATAAAATATAAATATATGTATGTACATGCATATGTAACTTTATAATTACATACATATGTACATAGTTATACTTCAAGTCAGTTTTTAGCTTCAGTTTTGTTTTTGTTTTGATAAGAGAAAAGTTCACGTCGAATTTCGTAAGTGCATAACAAATGACAATAATTAAAGCTTCATTTGAATGTTTTTTTTCTCTGCTCTTCTTTTGCTGCAAATGATGAATTGGCTGTGGCAGTCGAATGGGCGGATGGGCATGCAGGGCGTGGCACAGCAGTGGCGCACAAATGCAAATTAGCGAAGAGGCGTGGCTGAGAGGGGCGGCTGGCGAAGAGTGTGCAACAAGTGTGTGAGGCGAATGCAATGCTAGCCGTACTTGTCGTTATTTCTTGCCACATGCTGTGCCCCACATGCCACGCCCGCCTGCCGCTTGCCGCCTCTTAGGCCTTGCTCGGCTGCTGTTTTTGCCGTCTGTTTGCATTGAATGAAAATGAAAATGAAAACCAGGTTTGCGGGTCGCTGTCGCTGTTTGAAGCTTTGCGAAATGTTCGCATAGTTTTTTTTAGGTTTTTTTTTCTGTTTTATTTGGCATTGTCTACGCTTTTGATGGGCCTACTTTAATGCTCGGCGCCGTTTGAGACGCGTCTGTTAAATGCATTCCAATATTTCGGCCACCATAATAGCTTTAACAGTTCAGTGTGGTCACCCTAAAACATGCTCTCTTATGCTGCGTCTCGCTCGCACACAAGAAAACACACACACGAAAAAGCAAAAGCAATAAACGTTATATTGCTTTTGCGTTTGCGTTGTGTTTTTGTTTTTCATGCCGTTTGCTTTGTGCAGCTGTCCGTTGAACTTGGCAAGAACTTGCAAGTCGAACGGGTATTCGATTTTTTTTTTGTATTTTTTTCTTATTTGTTTTTGTCAAGTCTTTAGCGCGCTCTTCAGCGTGTGGTTATGTTTGTGTGTTGTGTGTTGGTTTTTTTTTGGTGTTTGGCTTTCGTCACAAAACAATTTCAAAACTTGTTTCCGTGCGCGTCTCTAATGGGATTTACGCCAATTGTGCAGACACATTCCACAGAGGTGTGGAGCTGAAGATGGCAACAGCTCTAAATCAATTAGAGTGCCCAGCGACTTAATTAAAATTTGTTAAGTTAATTAAAACGCTGATGCCTACAAGGCAAATGCCAATGAACGCAACACCAGCCAGCAATTGCCACAAAGAACAAGCGCTGTTTAAGCAGCAGTGCAACTTGCCAATTGCAAGTTGCATCCGCCATGTGGGCAGATGAAAAGGGGTTGGAGTTGGAGGTGGCGTCGCATATTTGCGGAGAAATGCTGCGCAGCCAGCGCGGAGAGCATGAGCATAAGAATCAGAACGAAATGCAGCTAATGCACAGAGGAATGCGCAACGACGCAGGCGTAGACGTCGCAGCGATGCTCACAGTGAAGTTGGTCGTGCTCTCTTTGCAACTTATAAGTTGGCTCTGCTCTGCTTGCGTCGCTGCTCAGCTACTCAACGGCAGCAGCGGCAGCGGCAGCGGCAGCAGCTTCGCTAGTCAGTTGGTCTTCAGTCGTCGTTCGGTACGGTTGCCTTTTTCCTCTGTCCGTCAATTGTGGGCTTCGCGTTTGTGCGTGTGTTCGCTGTCGAGAGCTGCGCGCGCATATTAAACTGTTCATTTGTGTTTAATGTTTGCCTTCGCTATTGAATATGATGTGCAATAATCGATGTAATCAAAATTTGGCACACACATCCTATGTGTGTGTGTAAGGTGAAATGAAAGTGGCTGGCAAAAGTGAAACGCCCACAAAATCAAATTGAATCAAGAATCTAGCCAAACCACTTGGCCACAAAAGCCCACACATATAAAAATAGTTACAACAGCAGCTACAGCTTCTGCACTAAAAATTTCACCAAGAACAGGCTGTGCGTGTGTGTGTGTGTGTGTGCATGTGTGCGAGGCCTGTCAAGCCTGCCAATTTGAGCGCCTGCAAAGTGTTTTTTTTTCTTTTCTTCTGCGCTATATGTTTTGTCTTCTTTCTGCCTAGTTGTGGATTATATATGGCAGCTTCTGGTGCTGCTTCTTCCTCAGCTTGTACAGCTGTGGCCTGGCTTAATGGTAATTAAATGAAATGAGACTTTTGCATTTTGGTGTTATCTTTTTTTTCTGCTTGCTATTCTTTAACTGTAAACTGCTTAGCTGTGACTTTTTTTTTGTTGTCGTCTTCTTGTGCGTTTGGCCTCTGATAGTGACCTCTGCCTGGCCTATGGCTAACGCTGGCCGTGTTGTGCCTACAGCTCAGCTGAGCTCAGCGTTCGTTCATCTAACTGTTAGGCGGTAGTGGGATAGGCAGAGACAAAGGCAGAGGCAGAGGCAGCGACAGCGCAGCTACCGTTGTGCTAGCAGCAAGAAAGAGAGATAACAAAAAAGAACAAAAAGTTTGAGTTGGCGACTTTTAAATGCGCTTCATTTAGAATTTTTATGAATTTATTTATTATTATTTTTTTTTAAAATAATATATATTTATTCGAAAATGTTTGTGAAAATCAATGTCCTATATTTATTATGTAGTAATAAGTTAGTTAAAATTATTATTACTTTTTAAATTTATTAAAATTATAAATTTACAAGTCCTGTAATCAAATAATTGTTATTTATATTCATATATATAACTCTCGCACTAAAATAATTAAAGCTAGAAATATATTCAGTTTAATCTAATATATTCTCCTTGTTGTTACCTATTTGCTAACAAACTTATAATACCCTAACTAAGGTTATTCTTTACAAGCAACATTAAGTTCAGTTTGCCAATGCTGCACGCTAATTACACGCCTCTGTGCCTTATGCGGTCTCTTAAACTGCCTTCAGCGCCCAGCACGCCCCTTGCCCAACCGGCGCTCCCCTGACTGGCTTCGGTTGCGGTTCTTTCTGAGTTTTTGCGAGAGTTGGCAAAATGCTTGGAATGCAGTTAACTATATAGTATATACAGACATTCCATACACACATGAATAGATGCCAAAAACTTCACATACAGATAAAATGCATTGGTATTAGCCCAGAGCGTAAATGGTTACAAATTACAATGTGACTAATTAGTTTACATACGTATATACATATTAAGATGTATATATATATATCGATATATAATGTGTGTCGAAAGCACAAACAAACATGAGTAATCCTCCACAGCTTATCAGTTTATTTAGCTTTTATACATTTGTTCGATATATAAACAAATATTTATACGAAGAGTTTTGTGTTTATATATTTGGAATGCGGTTTTACGCAAGAAATTGTATATTGGGCTTATCTTTAGAGCAAAAACTATTATAATATTGTGTCCTTGAATATAAAACCAACGAACTTTGAAATTACATAAGCTTGGTTTATAAAATTTGGTTTGTATTGAGTTTTGTTAAAAATATAAAACTATTGACTGTAACATAAATGTACAGAGAGGTTATCTTATAATATGATGGTATGATATACTGTTTCATTGAACTCAGATAATATAAAAGATGGTGTTATGTTTGGTTGGAGTTGATTTAGTTGGCATTTATATATAGAGTTTTTTATATATGTATGTATAAAAAATATATTAACTATGCTATACTGTAAGATTTACTAAACCTGACTGATTGAGCTCAGAGATAATAAGAGCTAGAGCACCAAGATGTTGTATTGTAATACTACATCTAAAAGATAGTTGCATAAAACTTACTATAGACTCTATAAAAATGTTTGGAGCATATTTCTATATGTAAGACGAACTTTAATTTTGTTAATTGAATTTGCTTGAAGCAAGGCGAAATAGCAGACATAAGACGGATAAATGTATAGTGAAAACAGACACCGATAATACACATACAAAGAAACATACTTCACCAATTCCAAATCGCACAAAGGGAGCCGCAGACAAACAGCGAGACTTATGGAGAGGCCAGCAGATGTATATGATAAATAAACGAGCAGATGTCATGCAAATAGGAACAAGCCCCCCGAGTGACGGCAATAATGAAAACTATCGACCCTTGAGCCAGTCGCCCTTAACTTTTGATATTTGTTTACGCTAGTTCAATGTGGTGTAAATCATACGCCGTGTTGACCAGCCCCAATGCGCGGCATTGACGGCTTGGGGTTGAATTTCCGTCACCATATTTTTTAGGGGTTGCCAACGGCCAGCAGAGTCAAGTTTTTTAGTTTGTCGGGTGGTTGGTGGTTGCATGCAACGTGGATCCGTTGTCGGGGCAACCAACGTAACCAAAAACAAATGCAAGTTTCTTTAGAATATATTAGACAACAAATAATTTTCAGTCGAAGGTCCTGGTTGGGCAGTGAGTGAAGTGTGACGTAAAGTGTGCTTGAACAACAGTTGAAATATGATTAATAAATGAAAAAGAATTTAATGTCAATTATATGTGAGCTGTCAATGAGCTAGAATACACTACTTTACAAGTTTGTGCATTTTATTATATGGATTTAATAAAGTGGGCATACAAATAAATAAAATTTTTAAATTAACAGTCAAATATAATGGATTTACAATAAAATGTGAACTAACGTTTTAGCTCATATTGTAACACTAAACAAACATAAATAGAGCTAACAGTAACTATTAGAGTTACACTATTAATTATTAACATAAACTTTACATATGCTAAATTTGTATTATAAACAAAAATGAAGAAGCAAATGTTTAGCAAAGGAAAATAAAGTAAGAATTTTAAAGCGTTCGTTTTTCGTTAGTTTTACAATCTCAATTTTCTGTAAAATTAACATATTCTGTAAGACTCGTTTATTTTCTTTATCAAAATAACACACTAACTTAGCAAAAAAAAAAAAAAAATCAAAAAGGATTACATATCATTCCCTTTCAAAGATGTCTATGCATAGACTTAACATAGTCTGTTAACATCGCACTGTTACTGTTAAGTATTAGCAATACTAGGCCTCCACAGATTAAATTGATGGAAAAAGTGAATGTTTTAATGCATTTCAAATCATTTTTACCTTCATCTGCCTTTCTTCCTTCTGTATTAGGTGGAAAATAAATTAAGTTCATATTCAACCATTTCGTTGGCTTCTAAATGCAAGACGTCATCTACACTAAATCTTTAGCGAGACAGTTCATTAGCTAGCCGCCGTATTAGTCAAATAAGCCAAAAGAAAGAAGAATAAAATACAAAACAAAAGGCCGTAAAGAAAAAGAAAAGTAAACTTTCACAATTTTTAATGAGTATTTCTTCCAGTCAAACTTAAGAGTTTCAGATTTGTCTCAGCAGCTTCTTAGCCTTAATATCAATAAATTACGTTTGAATTAATTTATTGAAATTTCTATATCGATATATACATATTATATTTTATATATATATATATATATATATATATATATATATATATATATATATATATATATATATATATATATATATATATATATATATATATATATATATATATATATATATATATATATTATATATATTTATGTCTATGAGTGTATTTGTTTTATCATCTTGAATAATTCATACTTATCTCGGCGCTTTTTCCGCATTCATTCGGTTGCACAAAGCCCGCTTATCTGGTCATTGATTGTTTCATTAGCCAATGCGTGCCTAATCGTCGATTCTTGTGCATCTTTTTCTTCTGCTTGGAATGATGAACAATAATGGTATCAGTCATTGGCGAGACGTTAGGCTGCAGCTTGGCATTTGTATTCAGCTCGTTCACTCAGCTATTTTGGTTTATTTATCTTTATCTTTATCACTTTTTTTTACAACTTTTGTCACTTTCACCCAGCCCAGTCTGGCCTTAACTTTTGAATTGGTCAAATGCAACTGTAACTGTAAAAATCTCACTTAAATTATGATCAGGTTTTTTGTTGCTGTTGTATTTATAATGCACATCCGTCTCATCTGCATCTGTTTATGGGCGCTGCATCTTGACGAAGTCATTTGCATTACGACTAAGGCATGCAAATGCAGAAAAACTATATGAAAAGTATTTTAAGAGTAACAGAGGTTGAATAGCAAATACCCTGTAAGCAGCTGAGGCTATAGGTTAATATCTAGATCTAATTATAAGTATATAGTTTTCTAAATGAAGTTTAATTCATTGGTTTATTTCACGCTCTTTTTAGAAGTTTTGAAATGCTCAATCGCACTACTATTTTTTTTTTATAAATGAATCTGTATATATATACTCTTCTTAAAAGTCTTATAGAATATCTATATTATTATGTACTTATTTAAATATTTATATATGTTTATTCCTCGTATCTACGATATCCCATATTTAGCTTTTCCAGCCTTTCCACTTGAATTTCTCTATCTTTTACATACTCACTTTCAACTTCAACGTTCCTTTCCTTCAGCATATGCAATAGTTACAGGGTATACATATATGTATGTATATAGAAAAAAAAATTGTCACAGCTGCAGGTGCAGCACTCCATATATAGAGAGTAAGTCTCTTTGAAATATCTGCCAGACTTTTGTTTTCATTCACAACGTTTTTTATATGTTATTTTGTTTTTTATGCATTTTACTTAAACTTTTGCATTGTTTACATTTTCCATTTTGGTTTATCGCTTAACTTTTTAATATGCAAAGCATTTGTTGCTGTTTTTGTTTTTGTTTGTTTTTCTCTCTCTCATTCAAAGTTGGCTTTATTGTGCGCTGTTGGCCAGGCCCAAAAAGCTGTTCACCTGGCCTCAGTTTGCAACAGGTGACAGCCGCTGACATTGGCTGATCGAGCCAACGATCCAATAAGGCAACGACTAACGCATAAAAATATCCATTTAAATGTGTTGCGACTGTTTCGAGCTGAAAACTAATTGAATTTTAAGCTGATTTTGCATGCTAATTACGAATAAATATTTATAGACAAGAGATTAGGTTTTGGAATTTATTCAAGAGATCTCTGAAATTCACAGCAGATAAGAAAGAATCACACATTTAATTGTTATTTATAAGTGTATATATATAAAAGAGGGTATGGGAAAATGAGCTTGAGACTGTTTTAATGCTCGTTCATGAAGTGAAAAGAGAGCATATTGGCAATGTATTAGTGTATACAATAATGAAATAAGAGATATAGAGATATATATATTCCTGAGTACCTTTGATTATAGTTCAATTGAAATTTCTTGGAGAGTATCACAGAGGGCGTATTATAATTTGCGAACACTACAATAATATAATATAAATATAATATATATCTTGAAAATTTGCAATACTCTAGCTTAATATATATTATATAATATAAAAGTAAATTAATTTCTAGTATTGTTTACAAATACCCAATAATTTGTTTTATTATTGAATATAGTTAGTCTTTAAATTTGGAATACATAATTTGGAATATATATATATATATACTTTGATAATATAATTTATATATATTGATAATATAACATATATTTATATACTTTATAGTACAATTACTTATAATTATATTAGAAATTAAATTATTGATAAAAGTTAGTCTTGAAATTTGGAATATTTAACCAGGTATTCTATCAAAACTACAATAGACTTGACGTTGCAACAAATTGGCAAAAAAAATCCATCACAGTCTTAGGACTACTAAGTTCAGCAATGTTGATGTCCTCTATTATATCTAATTAGATTTAATTTCATTTAATAAATCTAAAGATCTTTGAGCTATGAACAAGCATTATGCAGCTGCTTATGGCTGATTGCAGCATTATTGCTTATTTTCACTTGATGACATTTATATAGTTTTTAATGAATATTTATTTATTAACTTACGCACATGAAATTTGATGACAATAGGGTTTTAAGGCCATATTTCAATAAGCCACAAATGAAGGCAGCCAAATGAATATATATATATATATGTATTTATTTTATTTATTGCATATTGTATATAAATTTAGATATCTATTCATTTGACGGTTTTTCTATATGGCTAATAAGCGTTTGCGTAATCAACAATTTTAGCTTCTTATTTACATTGCAATTGTCTGAGCAAGTGTGTGTGTGTGTGTGTGCTGGTGTGTGTGTGCCTGTGTGTGTCTAGCTGACTCTTATTTAATATTTTGTTTAAATACCATTTGCCATAGCGTTAAATTATTTTTGTTATTCGCAACGCGTTCGTCGCCACTGCTGACAAGCAGCTGATGGAGCCGTTCGAGCCCGAGAGGGCCAGCAGCGGGATGGCAAGGTGGTATTAGAAGAAGAAGAGCCAGACAACTATGGCAAGCCAACAAAAGCGGCTTAAAAAACTATTTTACAGTGAAGCAAAGAAATTTGTTGTACGCTTTTTATGTAATCGCTCATTATAATTGACAATTGTGAGTGTGAGTGTGTGTGACAAAAACGTGAGCTGCGGCAGGTGGGCGACTGCTCGGGTAGGTGTGTGGGGCTGGCAGCTGGCGAACAACGTGTGCGGCTTTGGCAGTTGGGCAAGCATTTTATTATACATATAAATCTTGTTTTTTTTTTTATATCTTTTCCTTAACTGTGCGCATGTTTTGATAAGATCGAATTGCCAAAAAAACATATCACGCATACGCAATGTTGTATGGATGTGTGTGTGTGTGTGCAACTTAAACCTACTTGGTGTGGCATAAGCAAAGCTGCAGCCAAAAAATTACGCATACGCCGCTTTGTGAGCTTCAAAAGACTGTGAAGATATTTTAGGAATACAAATTTATCTATATCATCAAAATGTTAATTTTGCTTTCGTAGCACATTGATTGATAGGCCAGGGTATAAGAAACAAACAATGCAATTATATTTATTATATGCCATGCAAATATATATTTTATATATATACTACATATTTTTATATATAATTTATTTAAGAACGTTTTTATTTATATACTTTTCAGGCATATAATAAATATAAATCTTAAATTTTGAAAAAAAAAAAAAAAATAATAAATATAAATCTTAAAGCAAGTGAAAATATTCTATATAAATCAGAAGAGAAGCTTATACGATGTGAATCTCGTTGACTTCGTCTGAGACGTGCTTGAGCCTCAGACAAGTCAACGGATTAGAACCAGAAGCTTTATTGTTATTTATAATCTGCTTTGATATGCTTTGTATAGAATTTTGCAAGTTTTAAAAGTTTTTCTAATACTAAAAACTTTATTCTTTAAAAGATAAGGTGCTAATATATAGGAAATGTATTCTTTATATATAATCTTGTATAAACTATAACTATAAAAGCTATTTAGGTAAAATATATAGTGTATTTCATATATTGTATGAAACTTTTTATTTATTTTGTCTAACTACAAAAGCTAGTCCATAGGAAATGTATATACATATGTAGTATGTTTCCAATATGACCTTGTCTGATACAGAATGGTATTGCAATTCAAAGAGCTTGTCTACAATTTCGATAAAACCTGATATATTATATACCTATGCATATTTTCTATATCAGCCAAGAGCTCTGATAAAAACTTTGTATGAATCATGAGATAGAATTGATAAGTGATTGTTAGTCTAATAATCTAGCATAGCTAAAGTCTTGATATATTTATACATTTCAATATTAATATATTTCTATATGATTAGATCTTAGATCTTAATTCTATTTGCTTGATATATTGATATATTTCTAAATATGATATCAGATCCATGTTAGCTCTTAGCTCTTAGCTCTATTTGCAAATTCTTTTGGGCACATTCCCCTGAGCAATTCGTTCCATTTACATTCGCATATCTTATCTGGCTTTTACTCTTAACAATTTCTTCTTATTATTACTATTTACGTTATAACCCACATTGCATTATCTGCTTTTTATCAATATTTACGGCGCGTTTGTCTTCAATTCACTTTGATTTAACGAGCTGCTGTGTGTTTAATCCGAACTTGTTTTTTTTTTTTTTTTTTTTGCTGTTTGTTGTTGTTTAAGTGGCTCATTTCCTGTGGCGCATGTTTCATTTGGGCCAGCATCGCGCTGCTCTTGCTGTGTGTGCATAAAGCATGCCACTGTAAATGCCACGCCTCCTCTACATCGCCCCTCTCTCCCCGCACACTTAATTTGCATACGCGCCAAGAGTTTTTGGCCACTCAATTTGGAGATATTTCAACAATTTCCATGCGCTTTCACCACCTGTTTCTGTCTCACTTAAAATCACATCTCTCATACTCGCTCTCATTCTCTCTCTCTTGCTCTTTGTCTTTCAGGCCTCGAGGCGACGGCAGCTTCCATTTGAATTGGCCATCGGCCACTGGCCAAGACAGACGTCAGCGCCGCAGTCTTAATCGTAGCAATGCAGTTGCCAGCGGACGCCATGGCGACCTCATCTGGTTCGAATATGGATGCGGCTGCAGCGCGCAGCGAATGCAATGGAAATGCAACAACAACAACGCCAACAAAGAATTCGCCGCGTAAAGAAAAGACAATACTCGGTTGGCTGGTGAAAAGTGCAAGTGTGAACGATAAAACTAACGATAACGATAACGATAACAGTAACAATAACTATAACTATAACGATAACGATAACGATACACATAACGCTAACAACAATAGAGATTTTAGCAATAGAAACTATAATAATAGCAATTGCAACTGTGAATCGCGCGCGTTTCGCGATTTCCGCGGTGTTCAAACTCTGCGTTTGCTCTGGAGCAAGCGCATCCACAGCGCCAGCGTCGAGGCAGCGGAGTCCAACAGCCAACGCCAGGGTCTGGGCACCCTGCGCAAGCTGAACAAGTCCGTTAGCTGTTTGGTGAATGCGTTTAATAACGCGCGCGACTGGCCCAGCCTAACAAACGCGCACGAAACGCGCGCAAAACGCGCGGCCAGCTTACACAATCTGCAGGAGACGCCATCAGAGCAGCAACTGCAGCTGCAATTGCAACTGCAACGGGACAAGGACAATTTCTACAAGTACAAAACTGCCGAACAGGCAAAAATGCAAAGCAAACTGCGACGCAGCAGCGACGCCAACTGTAATTCGAACGTGAACGCGACTTTTGTCGCTGTCAAAGCGGGCAACGCGGCGGGCGAACGTCTGCAGTGGCCCAAGCGCGAGGACGTCATGGCCAAGTGCAGCCAATCAGATAAGCAGCATGGGCATGAGCAAGCCACAAGCTGTGGGCGAGTGGCAGAGCGAGCGGGTGAGCGAGAGCGGGTGGGTGCGAGCGAGCAGGTGAATCTTATCAGCGAGCAGTCAGCAGCAGCAGCAGCGACGGCAGCGGCGACGGCGAATTCAGTTCGCATTAGTCTGAGCGCGGCGAGCGGCCACAGCGGCAGCAGTGAATCGCTGCAAACGGTAAATTCCACAAATTCGCTCACCTCCGGGATAACTGTGACGTCACAGACGGGCTCGCAGCGCAGTGCGGGCACACGCCGTAAATATAGCTTCAAAACCCATGCGGGCAAATCTTTTCATCAGCACCACACACCACGACGCATGTCCAGCCACAGTCACAGTCACCCAGGGGGCGGGGCTGGTGGGGAGTTCAGCGGTGGCGGAGGCGTGGTGCGACAGCTGACGCAACAATTCAATGAGATCATTCAGAAGGATGCGCGTCTACTGGAGCAAGTGAAGCGCAAGAATGGCGTTTGGCTATCGCGTGGCTCGCATGTCTACAAGATTGTGGAGCGATCAACTATGCAACAGCAGCAGCAGCAGCTGGACAAGTCAAACTCTCCGTCGCCGTCGCCATCGCCATCGCAGCGCAGCTCCATGGTGCAGCGCAACATTAAGAAATTCGAGAAACTGGAGAAGCCACTGGTGCCGCAGAAATCGCAGCAGCTACTGCGCAAGCACCAGGAGCTGATGAGCCAAAGACCCAGCACACTGAGCCTCAGCAAGCAGATGAGAAACAAACGCAGTCGCAGCCAGCAGCAGTTGATACTGGAGCTGGAGCAGCAGCAGCTGAAGCTGGAGGTGGTCAAAGAGGAGGTGAAGACGCCTGTGGAGCTGAATGCCAGCACGGATGAGGGTGTGCAAGCGGATCTAGACGAAGCTACCAAGCCAAAGCCCGCAGTGGAACAGTTGAGTGCCGAAGAGCTGGAAGATGTGGAGGCGGAGGAGCGGCAAAAGCAGCGCAAGCATAAATATGCGACGATCTATGAGAAGCTGCGACTGCTGCCCTTCATTAAAAACAAGAAAGCAGCCACGCCAATGAATACGCCTACCAAAATTGCAACTGAGAAAGAGGCAACAGCAGAGCAGGAGCAGGGGTTGCAGGAGCAGCAGCAGCTGGAGCAGGAGTTACAGCAGGAGCAGCAGCAGCAGCAGCAGGAGCAGGATTTGCAGCAGCAGGAGCAACAGCAGCAGCCGCTGATCTCGCCCTGCGTCGAAGCAGATGCCAAGATTTTAGCTGCACTCGAAGTCCTCGATCAAAAGCTAAAGATACTCGGAGAGCCGGCAAAGACACCGGAAGGGGAGCTGGTGGTCGCGGTCAACGATGACTTTGAGCAGCGCCTGCTGCCCAACAACTCCTTCATCTATCAGGCGGCCAATAAGCAGGTGTCCAACAATCAGCTGCTGCTCAACCAGGCGGTGAATGTGACGCTGGTGAATGCCATCGAGGGTGAGCAAATGATCATGGAGCAGAAGCAGCTGGCCAAGGAGGAGGAGCAACTGTCGAAGCAGGAGGAGGCGGAAGAGCAGGAGCTGGAGCCCATGTATGAGCCCATTACGCCCTCAACGGAGATCAAGACTGAGCCACAGGCATCGAGCCTGTACAAGATAACAAACCAAATGGATAAAGAAAAGGAGACAGTAGAGGATATCTATCAGACGGTGGAAGAGGCAACAGCAGCAGGAGTAGGAGCAGGAGCAGGAGCAGAAACAGCTGCAGCTGCAGCCAAACGCAACTGGCTTGAGGGCTATGAATCCATAGCGGGATCTTCGGGCAACAGCGATGACTATGAAGCATTTGCTGCGCCAGTCTCGCCCACTACCCCAATCTCTGCCAGCACCGGCACACTTGGACGCAATACGCGGGATGAGCTGCCGGAGCTGCCCAAGCCAAAGCGCGTGCTGCCCAAATCCCCAAGCGTTCTGCGGCCTGCGCCGGCAAAGCCTTCGCAGCCAAGTCGACTGACGGGCAAGGCGTGTGCCGCTCCAGCCTCGACGGATGACGATGATGAGAACATCTATGACACCATCAAAGGCTGCTACGAGTCGCTGGCGCTGCAGCGCAGCAAGACGGATGCCATTTCAATCAGCTCCAATTGCTACGAGAGCATCTCGAATTATCGCAAGAGCAAGAGCTCAGCTGGAGCCAGTGAGGGCGCTGGAGCAGGAGTGGGAGCCACAGCATCCGGCGTACAGCTGTCGAGCAGTGGCTCAACGCTGACGCTCTCCTCCGATCATCGCACGAATAGTCTATATGAATCCTCGCTAGCCACGGGCCACATTATCTATGGCAGTGGCTGTCGCTCCTCGCTGGCTAGCAGCAGTGCCGGCAGCGGCGCAGGCAGCGGCGTTGGCAGCGCAGCAGGCAGCAGCGGCGCTGGGAAGCAGTGCGACAAGCGATCCTCCATAGCTGGCTCCAGTGACAACAGCGATGCCTGGGTGGATATATCCGATGGGGAAGCAGAGACAGCAGCTGCGGCGGCGACGTCCACAGCCATTGGCGAGGCGCAGTTCGTTGTGTAAGTAAAGAAGGGGTGAAAGAGGCAGAGTGAGAGGGAGTGAGAGGGAGAGAGAGAGCGAGAGGGAGGTAGAGAGGGCGATAGGAGTGGGGGGTATTGATAACGAATTCTGCGTAGATTGCTGATTAGTTTGTTTGGGTTGGGCTTATCTTATCGGCGACTGCGGCCCGGTTGACGCCAAACAGTGCAGCGAGGGTTGCCCAAAGATTGCACACAGTCGGAAATATCAGAACAAATCTATGAAGAAATATACTAAATCTAAGGGGAGATTGGGTCAAGGCAACTATGCTTGCCAATCATTTCTAATAGGGTTAATGGGTTGACAGACATATAGAAAATGTATTATCGTCTTATTATTATCGAAAATTTATTGAACGATTAGCAGGTACAGCAAGTTTCAGTTGTGTCTAATCTTGGTCAGACGCTGAACTTAGATCAACCCGTTGATTGTCCATCTTTCCACTTGTGTAGCTTTTGCACTATTTATTCCGTTTTTGCTTTCTATATACTATACATGTTGGGGGCGATAAGATAGAAATCGGCAATGGTTAGCGGCTTCTATATATGTATTTATATATGCTACATTTTAATGGTGTGTCATTTAGTATTTGTTTAGTTTATAGGCGAATTGCGTAGTTTATTTATAAATGCCTAGGAATTACTAAACTTAAATTATATTTCAAGTTCGCTATGAATCAGATGAGGATTATCCGAAACGTCACTAAATCAAAAGTGACGCTTGCAAAGATAGCTCTCTCTCTCTCTCTCTCTCTCTCTCTCTCTCTCTCTCTCACTCACTCTCTCTCTGACTCATTTAAGTTATCAGTTAAAGTTGTTCATTCTGAAATGCAGTTTTAACTTTATGAAAATAGTTTATTCACTTTCCTATCATGCCCAACTGCAACCACTGTCGATTTCTCTGTTTATCTATCACACTCTTACTTACTCTCTCTCTTTTTTCTTACACTCTTTTTCATTCGTACGATCTCTCTCTCTCTCTCTCTCTCTCTCTCTCTCTCTCTTTTCTCTCTTTCTCTCTCCTTTCATACACTATTTCCTTTCGTACAATCTCGCTCTACTCTCTCTCTATCTCCTTCTCTGTTAACTAATAAACAAATACTACTCAATCTCTCTCTCTCTATCTTTCTTACACACACACTTACACTGTCTCTCTATCTTTCTTGCACTTCTTCTATGTATCCCTCTATTTTCCCGTGTTTCTCTCGATCTCTCTTCTATTATTTCTTACTCTATCTCTAAATAGCTAAAGGTAGATTAAGATATATTGATATATAACAGATGTTATCTCCCATTCTTCTATAGGGTATCTCCACATTTAAATCACTCTTCTTCTTCTTCTTCTTCACTTGCGTCTGCATTCTCTCAACAATTTAACTTAGTTTTTAGCACCATTTAAGAAATACTTACGACAATTATTATGTCATTTGTTCAATTATTAGGAAACCCAATCAGACGAACAGACAACAATTTCTTAACAATTAACAATTTGTCGAGTCACGACGTTTGAGTTGACTATATAGCTCAGTATTATTTACATTTCGCCCTCAGATCTTAACTGAGTAAATGAAATATTCCTTAGGCATTGCAACAGCAGAGCAAATGCAGTTTATTTATTGGTGGGCACCCACCCACTTTAATTGGTTGACCCACAATTCCAACTGTTATCAAGCAGATAAGATTGGCCGACTTCACTTGGGTAACTTTGTAGGGTATCTAACAATCTGAGAACATCAAGCGCAGCCGAACCCAAACTACAGACAGTTGAAAGTGAGGCGCCCAACACTAAAGTACTCTCTCACTCCCTTGCTCGCTATCGGACTTGATCGATCACTATGAAGTACTATAAATAACTATCAGATTTATATTTATTTAATGAACTGTTGCATATTTTTTTATATTTTCTATTATTACTTGTAGCGTTCGGGAACGTTTCAAGCAGCATCGCGTTCGCAGTCCCGATTGGTCGAAACGCATCAGAGACAAAAGACTGCAACAAAACAAGGCCAAAAGCTGCATAGAGGGTAAGAAAAGTAAATACTAACAAACAAACAGAAATATACTCATGGCAAAAAAAAAAAAACAATATCTGTATTAGATAAGAGAGCGCTGACAAAGCTATATATATGCAGTTTTCCCAGACTTTGTGTGAAATGCATATATCTACATAAAACATCTTTTGATACCCTATAACAATGGAAACTAGGTTAATATATGTGCATATGTGCCATATGCCATATGGCGTGTTAAAGCTTTACATGTTGCATAATAATTCAATATATCCAGAGATATCGAAGCATTGTTTACAGGGTATCTCCTGTTCGCTCAATCTTTGACATTCTCAGTCTTGTTCATGGTGCTCTACAATTAAAATACAAAGAACGTTGTTCCGTCTAGTCTATTTATTGTTAGCCTTGTTCTTCTTTGTTGCTTTATTTCAATTATAAAATATTTTCCTTGTCTTAACAATTTGTATTTCCTATATAAAAAACGCGCCGCAAAAATACATTTTGAAAGCTTTTGAGTGTTGAAGTCGCTAAGCTTTCAAGTCAAGCTTGCAAGCGCAGCTGATGTAGAGATTATGGTGCGTGTCTTAGCTAGGCTTGCGCTCCACACACACGGCTTCCACATTATATTGTTGCTCGCGTAATCAACTTGACACTTAAATTGCCTTAATTATGCTTATTATAAATGTAGTTTTGGGTCCGTCAGCGACAATTCATTTTGTTGATAAATGTGCTGTAATGATGCCCAAGTCAAGGCAGTTAAGAGTATGGCCTTAGGTGATGCGAACAAGAAGAAAATGAAATGTCAAAACGTAAACAATGTCAAATGAAATGGAAACTAATACGAAGCAAACACAACTTACAGTTAATTATGCCCAATGCAAATGAGAGTAAAACCCAACAGCAACAACATAGACAAACACACACACACGCGCGCATACACATCCAATGAGTAAGCACTGTGCGCACATTTCTCACACAAGCAACGAAAATTGGAAGTGGAATTGGAATTGGAATTGCAATTGGCGCCTGGCTGTATGCGCGGTTGCATCGTGCGACAGGTTCCACACAAGGCAACAACAAGTTGAGAGCGCGCGCGCGCGCGTAAACAATGCCCATAAACTGGACGGTTGAGCTTATTGCTGTGCAATTTTCATTCCACAACTGCCAGCAGCAACAACAACAACAGCCACTAGCCTCTGGTATCTGTTGCTGTCTCTCACAGACCCACTCGCACCGTTGGTTGTGCTCGCTCTTTGACTCGCAGTCGCAGTCGCAGTCTCAGTCTCAGTCTCTCTCCCAGCAGCTGCCCAGTCTCGGCGCGTCAGTTTCCACGTTCGGTTCGTTTTGCGGACGCTGCCTGTCGAAAAGTCGCCCAACCAGTGGAATTTGTGTGTGTTTAATGTGAAAAACGACGATGCAACATATTTTCTATAATAATTATAATTAATATTTTTTGGTTTTTGGTGTTGTTATGCGTACGTGTGCGCAACTTCAGTGAAAAGTGAAAAAGAAAAATGAATATGAGAAAAATGCATACGGTGCATGCAAAATTAGTAAACGACCCCAGCGTCAGACATTAGCGTCGACTGCGTAGCGGGCAGCGCAGCTAGCTTTGAATTATTGCACGCTGTTGTAGTTGTTGTTATTGTTATGGATATTGTTGTTGTGATGTACTTTTATGCAAAGGCATCGAGACGTCACGAACTAAAACCGAAACTGAATTCGCTCTTACGCCTCGTTTGCCCTACACCCGCAAACAAGCGTCAACTGAAAGCTTAATGTTTCACCGTTATTGTTGCTGTTGTTGCTACTGCTGCTGCTTTGAGAGATGACGAAATTGTTAAGCGAAAACCAGTCTAGAAATACTATAAAGCGCACAACCTTGAAGAAGTTAAAAGCAGTTGAAAAATAAAAACACGGCGAACAGCTTAAGGAACTCACACTGAAAGAAAAAAAAATCACTGCAATGACGGAGCGAAATTGAAGTACACAGAGAAATAGTAAATAGTTGAATAGGTAAAAAGCTAAGCGTGCGAAATTGCAAAATCAAACGTAATACATATGCAATAAAGATGTGCATTCAAAAGAGGACCATTCGAAACAAAAAGAAAATATACCATAAATAAATTTAAAAAAAAGCTTTTGCAATATGGCCGCCGCTGCGGCAGCCGACAGAAAAAGTTCAGTGAACGCGAGCAGCGCAATGCAGCGCAGCGACGCAGCTAATTGGGAAGTCAAATGCAGCAGGCCCAACTGCTATCTGCTAACTGTTAAATGCCTAAAGCAAACAACTGTAAAATGTTAAATGCGTTGCAATTAGAGTCTGAGGCGAAATTACATACTTGAAAAGCCCGGCAAGCAATGCGACGACTTTTAATTCTCAGCTCAACTTTTACACAGGGCACGTTCGCTTTTTATTTTGTTTCCTACACGCGATGATTAAAGTGAAAAAAAGAAAAGCGAAAGTGTCGTGGAAAGACAAAAACGACGCCCAATCGGCAGGCACGCTATTGCGGAAAAGCCGCTATGAAAAATTGATGTGTTTTTGCTGTTAATTCTCCGGCTTAAGCTGTTAAACCAAACTTGTTTCCATCTTCGACAATGACATCGTTTGGCTTTTAATCAGTCTGACCTCGATGCGTCAATCGATCAATCAATAAAAACATTTCAGCTGCATTGAAAATTGGATGTAATTAAAAATGTTTTTTTTTTTTTTAACAGAGAACGTGATAAAGTAAGAGCGAAAGAGAGAGGGATATATAGATAGATAGAGAGAGAGACCGTAGCAAGTGAACCGCTTGGCATGCACTTTGCCAAGGCTAAGAATTGTTTTCTTTTCTTGTAATTATAGACAATCTCAACAGACTTTGCAGTAATTGCTTGCATGTTTATACAGACAGGCATACATACATATATAGATTTATGTATAGCTGTATCTGTTGTTTGTCTAGACTCTTTTGTTTAAACGCTGTGCGTGGCCCACACGCAAATCGTCAATAATTGGCCAAAAAGTAACCAAAGAGAACGAATTTTTCACATTTCCGCCTCAAGCAATACACTGAGCAACAAAACTGGGCTAAAAGAAGAAGTTTTATTAAATAGTGCAAACACAGTTTTGCCCATGGAATAAAATATTAAGTTGAATAACTGTTTTGTTTTAGTTTAGCAAAAAAGAACGAAGCAACCGGAAGCAACCAACTGTGTAATGCTCGTTCACGGTCCAAAAAGCTGCTCAAATTTCGTTATATTGTGATTTGCAATGACCAAAAGGTAGAATAACCCAATAGGTTTATATAGCGAGAAGGTCAACAGCTATGTAAATGGAAAAATTTAGTAATGATAACTGTAGAAGTGTAGAAGATAGATAGATAGATAGAATAACATCTATATATTCTCCATCTATCTTCTATTCATATAGAAAATATAATAAAGACTTAAATGTTAATGATACAGATAGAAAATTTATAGATAGAGAATATAAAGATACGATGATAGAGAATGTATAGATATAGAAGACATAAATGTAGAAAATAAGATTGAAGGTAAAAAGATAAATAGATACACACATATGTATATAATCTTAAAACTTGTAAAACTTCATATATTTCCACTTGCAAAACTCTATATTCATTGAAGTCTTCAGACGAACGAACAGCAAGACAAATAATGCAAGAAATCCAATATACCCTTTGATCGTTTTGAACGTGCATAAGAAGCTATTGAACTAATATTATAACATTTTATTAACAGTTGCATTGCCTGCTTTATTCATTTAATAATTATTTTCCATGTATATTTTTTATAATCCAATAATTTACATTTTCAAGCTTGCTATCAATGGTTAAATTTCATAAAAAGCTATTGAATTAATGTTAAAATGTTTTTTGATTAGTTTCACTTTCAGTTAGCTAGAGTTTCGTATTTATTTCTGCATTATTTTCCAAGTAATCCAATAATACAAATTATATATTTTCGAGCTTGCTATCGACATTCCAGTTCTTAAGCTCACTTCTCCCTTTTTCCTGCTCAATAAAAAAAACCTCTAAGATATCTATAAACGACATTTCACAGAAATTGGCTTATGAAATTGGCCTTTGGCGCACAATTCTGAGCAACTGACGGCAACTGGAGACAAAAGCAAAACAAGTTGCGTCCCACGCATCAGCAGCAACAACAACAACAACAAGCAACAAGTGTCGCTTTGTCCAGTCAACAAGCCACACAAAATGATCATGTTTCATTAATGCCCACCTCTTGCTCTCCCTCTCTCTCTCTCTCTCTCTTTTGTTATACACATCTCTCTCTGTCCATATCCACATCCAATTTTTAAGCAGCTTTTAGCATCCAGCTGCCGCCGTCTGTCTGGCCATATATGAAACTCTATTTTATTATCGCGCTGTCGAACCGGTTCGCTTCGCTGCGTATACGTAATTTTCGAGTGTGTTTTGTGTGTCGCTGCTCTGGTTTTATCTAGTCTAACGCTTTTTTGGGTGCCCAATTGTACCTGCTGTTTCTTTTTTAAAATTATATATATAGATATATATATATAGTCGCCTCTGTTTTGTATTTCTTTCATTGTTATATGTGCATTGAAGCTTGTCTTTTTGTTTCATTATAATTTGCGCTATTTTGCATGCCTCCAAATCACGCATACGCCGCGTTGTTTCACTGCGTTTATATAGAGCTGGTCACAAAATACTATTGTGACACTTGAAAAATTTGCTTAATTAGCGTAGAGCCAAGCGCAACGAGGGCAGTTCAATAAAAATGTGCCAAAAATGATAACTTCAATTTAGAAACAATGGTTACTTTGCCCAGCTGCTGTTAATTAGCATATTTAATTATTCTAGCTGCGCACACAAAGACTGAAAGCAAAAAAAAAATTCTATTCGAGCATTCGAAACGAAAGTTAAACAACTAAAGCTGTTTCAATTTTTATAAAAGTGTGATAAACAACCAAATTCTTGTCGAATTTGGCAATGAACTGGTTTTTGTTAAGTAGAACTTTTATAAGAAAGGTTTTCATTATCATATTGATTAGCTGCATGGACTTTTATATAATGTGTGGACTAGAAATAGTCTTGGCCTAGTCTTGGATATTTGTTATGTAAAGATATATAGTTGTGATAAAACTTCAGATAACAAATATATTATATTAACAAAAGGCATAAGGTTATATGAAGTTATATTGTTGTGATAAAAAATATATCTTTACATAACAAATTTATTTTATTAGCAATTCAAATTTGTTTCAAGGCTAGACCAAGATTATTTAGAGGGAACCTATATATTACATATATATATATAATATTTTTACATTTAATTTATAAATATATTTGCCTATTTTTCAAATAATATATAAAATGAAAATAATTTTAAAAAAATTAAATAAATATAAAATTTAATTGTATATACTTATTTTAATTTTATATATAATTTGAAAAATAAGCAAATATATTTATAATTTAAATATAAATATAATATATATAAAATATTTATATATTTTTATTTATTAAAATATATATTTTTTTCTGAAAGAATCAAAGATTTATCAGCTGACGAGCATTAAATTTAGGTATATATTATATACTATATACTGTATATATATATAGTATAATATATTTTTTAAAAACTTTACTTAACTTTCGAGGCAGCCCTCCCAGATAATAAAGTGCAAACTTCCCTTTGCCTTAATGCAGCCTTAAAAGGGCAATAAAAATTGTCGTTTAGCACGCATTTAATTGCTTTCAATTGAAAGCGAGCAACAGCCAAAGCGACTGTAGAAAGGAGTTCAAGAGTTCAGCTGCATCAACACAAAAACAACGATAACAACAACAACAACTCAAGCAACAGCGGAACATTGAATTAATTCTTGTTATTCATTATTAGTGCAGTAGTCGATAGGAGAGCAAACGCATTGAGTGTATGTAAAATATGCTGCGATGGCAACGCGCCTTAATCACAGTCAACGTCTCAGCTGCACGAGCAGCCTGAGCACAAGCAGCAATCGCAGTAGCCACGCCCATGCGCCAAGTAACGCCTCAGGCGAACAGCAGCCGCCGCAGCAGCTGATCACATTGCCACGCAAGCGTCGGCCGCGTGCTGTGGGCGAGGTGAGCATCACCTGCCCAACGAGCTGTGTTTACCTGAATGCCGAGCCGAGCTCCAAGTCGGAGCCAGAGCCGGAGCCCATCTATCAGAATGAGGCAGCCGCAATCAGTCAACAGCAGCAGCCGCGTCGCCTGCCACTGCATCAAACCGTGCTGCGTGTGCGCCACGTGGAGCCAGGCGATGCGAGTCGAGAGTGTGAGCTGGTCAGCAGCTTTGTAGGTTCGTTGTGGGCAGCAGCCGTGAGCAGAAGAGTTTACCCGCATTGATTGTCAATTAACTATAAACTAACTGCCTTTTCTCACCCACTTCATCCATTTTACAGATGTCTCGGATCACTATTACGAGACGCTGTCGCCGCTGGGTAACAAGCGGCACTCGACGCAGCTGCTGCCCGGCCAACATCACAAGCGGCATCAGGAGCGCAGCAAGCAGCAGTCGGCATCGGCGCATGCGCTGGGCCAGCACCAGATCTACTCGGATGACTACGATTCGTTTGAAACAGACAGCGACGAGCCGACGGAGCCAGAGCAGCGACTTCAGCACGTAAGATTCCTGCGACTCCTAATCTCACAGCTCACATCTAATCCTCTTCCATTTGCAGCACAATGACAGCGGCGTGGATATGCGCAATCATCGGCTGCCATTGCCGCCGGCGCCACAGAATCAAGTCTATGCCATAGTGCGCAAGTTCAAGGATTTCATCTCGAGCAAGAAATCGCACAAGGGCAGCCAGCAGAAGATCTACGAGAATAGTGGAGCACAGTTCTATGTGGAATGCCGCAAGCGGGACCCCCAAGAGCCAGCCGGCTCGTTGAGCAGCTCCGAGCGCAATCTGGTGGCCAGTCAGAGTCAACAGGATCCGCAACAGCAGCAGGAGCAGCAGCCCTCGTCTGCCAGCCTGCTGAGACCCAAGCAAAAGAATGGCAAAAGTCTGAGATCGAGGCTACGCAAGAGCCTGGTGGGCACCTCCTTTGATACGAAGCAGCTGGCGGCGTTGACGCCAACGCGCAGCACGTTCTACATTGAGGATCCAGCAACACCGCAGGAGCATCATGGCTCTGGCGAACTGGATTCGGGCTTCTCGGAGAAGGCCTCCTCGGGCGATATACCCGTTATGCCGTCAACACCCAGCACAGAGTCGCAAAAGTTTTCCACTGTGGCACGCAAAACCAAAAAGGAGGCCAAGGCTATGCGGCGTCGCACCACAATTGGCGTGCGTCCGCATGATCCGCCGCCACCGCCGCCGCCGTCAGTGGAGTTGCGCAACAGCAGCAATAAAATGCAGCTGGAGCCACATTCACCCACCTCTTGGTATGCCGAATGCGGCGTCTTCAAACAGTCAACAACAACCCTAACCGCAGCAAATGGAACTGACGAGCCAGCCACGCCCACACCAAACACGCCTGGCGGAGGCAGCAGCTCATGGTATACCGAGTCGGGCTTGTATCAGACCAGCGGCATCTCCGTGGCGAGCTCGAGCGGCAGCTCTGGAGTCGCCACGGGCAACGAGGCGGGTCTGGGCGATGAGCTGCAGCCGCACAGCTTGTTCTTCAACGAGCCACTCTATCAGGTCTACAGCGCAGCCAAGCTGGAGGTAAGTGAAACCATGTTATAATAACTATATAAACCCAGCTCTAATCATGATTCCTTGCAGTCCATAACACGTGACCTGGAGGCGCATGAGAGCTCAACGGATGGCTACGAGGAGATTGGGCAGCATGCGCATGCCAAAACGCAACCGGCGCAACAGACTCAAAAGACTCGACCCAGTGCCTTGCAGCTAGTGGAGCCCAAGAATGGGCCATCGCGCACGTTGTGGAGCGAAATACCAGAGGTCATCCATTCCGGCATTCTGCGTAAGCATGTGAACTTGACTCTCTTTCAATATCGATTTCTGATTATATTTTTCCTTTCTTGCAGCTACGTTGACACCGCGTGAGCGTGGCCTACAGGAGGCCAAGTTCGAGATCATGACCTCGGAGGCGAGTTATTTGAAGTCGCTCAATCTGCTGCGTCGCCACTTTATGAACAACACCGCCTTCTGCGATAGCTCCGTGCTGAGCACGAAGGATCGCAAGGCCCTCTTCTCCTACATTGTGCCCGTGCACGAATGCTCGGAGCGTCTGCTTACGGAGCTGGAATGCTGCTGGCAGAACAATATCATGTTGGTGGGACTGAGCCGCTGCATCTATGAGATTGCCGAGCGGCACTTTCATGTATACATCACATTCTGTGAGCATCAGGGACGAATGGATCGAACGTTGCGGCGTTTGAAGGAGGCCAAGAATGGAGCGTTCCAGCAGCAGCTGGAGAAACTGGAAGCCAGTCCCGCTTGCTGTGGTCTCAATCTGCATTCGTTCCTCATGCTGCCCATGCAGCGAATCACGCGTCTTCCACTGCTCATCGATGCGGTGTTTAGCAAGGAGTCACCACACAATACCGAGGAATACGAGAGCTGGAAACTAGCCCTGGCGCTCGTCCAGAAGATCGTCGCTCAGTGCAACGAGGCAGCCAATCGTTGTGAGCAAGCCTACGAGCTGGAGCGCATCTCCAAACAATTAGAGTTCCCCAGTCATATACGCGCCCTGGCCATTACGCCGATGGGCGTGCCTAAGCAGGGCGCCAAGCCGCGCTTCCTGGTCAAACGGGGTGAGCTGACTCACCTAATATGGCGTGGTGATGATGCGAAGCTGACGTTTGGCAAACGCTTCACCAAGTCGAGCATCTATGCATTCCTCTTCTCCGATCTGCTGGTGCTCTGCAAGCGCAAGGGCGAGTCCAACTTTTCGGTGTTCGACTACTGTCCGAGGAGCATGTTGACCCTAACAGCGGGCGACAATCTGCCCCAGCTACCCACCAAAGACATCAAGGATCCGACTAGCAAAAATCTCATGCTGATGACACTGCTGGAGAACCATGAGCGCAAGACAATTGAACTTGTAAGTCCACTTTTTACTTTAACAATTGAATATCAACTGATCTCTGAATTCCTTTATCCAGGTGCTGTCGTGCCCATCAGTATCTGATCAGCAGCGCTGGCTGGAGGCCATGCGTCCACCGGAGGCGGAAACGCCTGGTGAGAAACTGTACGAGTCGTGGGACTGTCCGCAGGTTATTGCCAAGCACAGCTACGAATCTGATGAGCCAGATGTGCTACAGCTGGAGCTGGGCGACGTGGTTAATGTCTCACGCAAGCTGCCGGATGGTAAGTGTGATGCACCAATGGTAGATCTTATAGAACTATACATTTATGGTTTTTTTTTCCTATCTAGGTTGGTATCAGGGTGAACGCATACGGGACGGAGCTGTCGGCTGGTTTCCCGGTAGCTACACGGAGGAGCTGAACTCATCCCATGTTCGCGCACGCAATTTGAAGCAGAGACATCGCCTACTCACCTTCACCGCCACCTATTTGGAGGCGCAGAAGGCCAAATGATTCTCGACGCCATCTCCAATTACGGCCACATTCGAATGGGCCGAGTATTCAAATCAAATAGTCCATCAATACAATTTATATAAGAACATTATATATATATCGATTTAGAAAATGTGATAATTAATTAATTGTTTACAAGGCAAGCAAAGAAATCATAAACAATTACTGCCCTATAAATTATGTGCATTAGTTATAAACGATGCAAACGCAATCTGTATGTATGTGTGCATGTTAGTTATGTTAATGTAAAATTATATATCTTTATGTATATATATGCATGTTATAAAATAAAATCAAAGAAATATTCAAATGAGAACAAATTTTATCAAAGCCCAAAAGTAGGCATTAAATTTTGAAGGCAGCCTCGTTTCAAGCGCTATTAAACCTAATTTGATTTCATTCCACGTAAGTATCTGATATCATATGGTATGATCTTTAATACTTACTTCTTTCTTAGGTTTTTTTTTTTATTTAAAATACACTTAAGTTTTTTTTTTGTAATTTGTTATTTCTTTCAAAAATATTTATACAAACTTATTCATTGCTTATGTATACAGATTGTGTTTACAATTAATTCCCGAATGCTAACCGATGCCCCCACACTTAATTTCAGTATAAACTTATTTATACGTCTATTGCATGGTGGTACAATATAATTAAATCAATTAATAGATTATTGCTGTCATAAATTATTAAATCTAATACAAACACTACGTGTAGCTCGAGCACATGATACAGTAGTCGGTCGGTCGGTCGGTCTATCGATCGATCGATCGATCGATAACAGACTGGAGTGCTACTAAATCGTGAACATATAATCACGCTAACTAAATCTAGATCAAATAATTTACAATACTTCTTCATGTGACTGCGATGAGTGGGCTCCCTAAATTAAAAATGTTGTATGGTGTATATAGCTATAAATGTTATTAAATGTTCTTTATGCGATGATCGATGTGATCGGTGTATGAGTGTTTCTATATTGTATGAGTGTTTCATTGTTTTTGTTTGTTATGTTAAGCTGCCGTAACTAAGACCCTAACTAAACGTAACCTGCTTTCACTACACGCTATATTAATCATATAAATATATATCACAAAGTCAGTGAAAAGAAAATTCGCTGGAGTATTTGCTTGTTTCGATTTGGATGATGCGTGAGATGACGTTGTTGGATGATGGTGGATGATGCTTGGTATACTAATAATGTTTTGGCAATGATTGGGCTTGTTTTGACGCGATTGTCATCTGAAGCTGATGCCGCATTTACGGCTGATCTTCGGCGTATGTATGTAGGCAATGGAGAGCAGCAGCGGTACATCGTTCTCCGAGAGCTGCAACGGAGTTGTAATGTCCCCCAGCCGGCAGGGATCTGTTTCCAGCAGAAAGGCGGCTAGCGTTTCAGATTGCATATAAATCTCTTGCAGCTTGGACTCCAGAAATGACAGACACTGCAAAGGAAAAGCTGTTAGCTTAAGCTGTGGAAAGTCTGGCCTGCTATGGACTCACCTCATAAGCGGGTATGCCGCCCGCGTGCATGGCCTGCACAGCTTCCAGCATGCTGGAAACCAGCTGGGACATGCCCACTGGGGAGCTCTGACCGCCGGCATAGGGGAACTGCTGTGCCTGTGATGAGATTAGGCGCACATCCCACTTGTCCATGTCCGCTACAATGGCTATATTCTCCGCTGGCTGTGAGATGAGCGAGGCGGAACGTGCGGCCAGCGCCAGATCCTCGCGTAGATTCATTTCCCACTTGCAGGGCGCAGCACAGGTGCCCTGCAGCACCATATCGGAGACATAGTGATCGTTCACGCTAAGCATCAGCGATGGAATGAAGCCGGCACGCAACTTATCACCCGGCGGCTCATCCTCCTGTGGCAGCTCCTTGATACCCGGCACAGGCAGCTTCAGCAGCTGCTGGGATTCGTTAACAGCCGCACACTTGGCAGCCACAGAGGAGACGGAGCTGCGCTGGGAGGGCACACGTTTGGGTTGCGCTCGTCTCGTATAGCTGGGTGTTGTTGGAGGCTCCGGCATCGATTTCAGCGTATCTATCGAGGCAGCCGAGTTGACGGTATGCAGAACAGCGGAGCTGTTGTTGCTGCTCTCATTATAGCAGTGCACCTCATCCGTTTCGAACTCCAGCTCGGTGGCATTGGAGGGCGTCTGGTAGGTGCCCCCGCTGTTGCAGACTATGCAACGATCGCTGCCCACAACTGTGGCAGAGCTGCTGCTGGCTGCCAGTTCCGCTTGATGCTGCTGCTGTTGCTTCTGCAGTTGTTGCTCCTGTTGCTGTTGGAGGGTGACCGTGCTGTCGCTGGACTTCAATGACTCATTGGCCTCCAGCTTGCTGGCCTTATCCATAAGCAGATCATAGTTGGACATGACCAGATTCTTGCTCTTCATGTAGTTGGTCACAATCTGCGGATATGTTGCGAAGTTGAACTGTATGCCCGAGTTCTTCTTGTTGGCCATGGAGGCGTTGTGGGTGTGTTGATGCTGGGCGCAAAGCATTGCTGGCTTCGCATCATCCGTGAGATCCTCGTTGCTCTTCTTCAGATTGATTAGCGGCTCATTATCACCTAGGACAAAGACAACGCCGTTGCCATTGTCCGTTGAGGTCTGACGGCAAATGCCGTGGTCCCGTTCGATGAGTTTCTGGGAGAGATCAAAGTGGATTTGCTCCTCGAGACTGACGTTCTCCTTGATGGGCTCAATGCCCCATGTCATGCGATCGCTCTTGCCCATACTATTCTGTGTGATTAGATACGAGAGCGATAAATGCGAGACTCGTCGATCCTGGCCAAGTGGCTCCAGAGGATCATTTAAAGCGGGTGTGGTATCACTCTCCACGGAGTAGCTGCTGCAGCGGCGCTCCAGCTTATGATTCATGATCTTCACGCCCTGCTGCAGATCGCTAAGACTGAGCCCCTCCTTGACTCCAGCCGTGGGCACAATGTTCCAGAAGAAGTTCTTCTTGCCGGACTCCTTTTCTACTGCAACTGGTGTTGTCGCTGTTCCGCTCTCGTCAAACTCCAGAGCTTCGATGGCGCCATCATCAATGCTGCCGCCGGTGCCGACAGAGCCGCCATTCGAGTCCTCCTCCATGCACAGCTCCACATTCTCCGGCGTCGTCACCGTCAACCGAATGCGTCCATCCTTGCCGGTGCGCAGATACTGTTGGGCCTGGCGGGCGAGCAGCGTCTTCTTGTCGATGCCCGTGTCCATGAGATAGTTGCCAATGCGCAGTTCCTGCTGCACAAAGTGCGAGTCGCGAAATGCCAGCACATTGGGAATCTCATTCTTCTTCATGGTGCCAATGAACTGGGTATCGTCCTGCTGCAATCCATCCATCTCCTCACCTTCGCCGCTGTGCAGTTCATCCAGCTGTTGCAGCTCCAAATCGGCATCGTCCACAATGGCATTCAGATTCGATTTGCAGGTGCTGGTGCGAGTGAGACCAGGACCAGCTCCAGCCGCGCGTCTTCTCAATGAGGGAGGACTCTTATATCGCTCCTGATTGCTCTGGCTGATGACCAGCTCATTAATGAGCTGCTTGTTGAAGTCCTCCCGTTTGGCTGCACGCCGCACCTCGCTGCAGCGTATAAAATACGTGAGTACATTCAACAGCTTCTCCACCCACATCTTCTCCGAGCCATAGATGATGGTGCGCGCCAGCCTGGGCGGCATGCCAATGGCGCCATACAGATCACCCAGTTGCGCCCACAGCGCATTATACGGATGCTTCTGCGAGACCTGCAACAGCTTCGCCCTTTGCTCAATGGCCGCCGCAGAGGCGGAGGCACTAGAGCGACGCGAGCTGGAGCTATTGAAGGCGGACACGGTGGCCACCCAGCCCAGATGATAGGTGAGTATGCCCGTCAACATGGTGCTGATGAAGCTGCAAGAGAGAGAGAGAGAGAAAGAGAGAGATTCATGAGCATTACTTAAAGATGACTTAGGAGCAGCCAGGTATGTCTTACAAATTGGAGTCCTTGGTGTCGGCAAAGGAGAGCAGATCGCAGAGCTCCTTGATGAATCGCTCGGCCACAGTCTTGGAGTATTTGCTGCCGCTGGTCGTAATGCTCAGCCAGACGGGCGTCTTGATGCGGGGCGCAGTGAAGAGATCGCTGAACCATTGCTGTGCATCCTGCCAGGCCTGGAACATGATCTGCAAGGACAAAGACGATGTCATTTATGATACGCCAATTATGTGAGCCGTAACTGACCTGCAGAAAGTTCTTGTGATTGATGTAGGCGTGCTCCGTGCTTGCCCTCAACCGACTCAGCATCGACTCCAGCAGTGCAATATGCTCGCTGCAGAACAGTTCCATCTCCTCCTCGAAGGATTCGCTCATCGTTATGCACACAGCCAGGCCTAGCCTCGGTCGCCGTTTCAGATTCGCCTGCCGGCGGCCCATCTCCGGATTGCTGCGGGATTCGTTCGCACAGTAGCTCGCCCGCCTGTACTGAGGTGGAGCCATGCCGCCTCCTTCACTGCCGCCCGTGCCATTGGCAGCGCCCGCTGGACTACTGCCATTCGCCTGACCTGTGGCCGCCGCATAGTTGTCGCTGAAGAAGCCAATGAAGTCGTTCTTGGAATGCTCGTTCTCGAAGGAGGTGCGCAGATTGCGTGAGATTCGGCGCTGCAGGCAGCCATCGCTGGCAAACTCATCCAGATGGGGCGAGCTGGCATAGATGGCCCAGTCGTCGAGGCTGAGCTTGCGCATCGCATCCGACGGATCGGAGAGGACGCTGCCAAAGCTGCTGCGCGTGGAATACTGATACGACCACTGATCCCCGCTGGAATAGGGGCCACCTGTCCCACTGCCGCTGGCGCTGGCCGAGTAGCCCGAGTCGGTGGCATTGCTGTACGTGGAGGAGAAACGCGGTCCGCTGTCCGCAATGGACAGCGACTGCTGGTCGGGTGCGGGCACATCCACTGGCGGGGTCAGACTCATATGCCTGCCCACGCTAACGCTGAACGGCATGGAGACGGAGTTCATGGACAGACCATCCATGGAGCCGTGCTCGCTGCAAATGGAGCTGCGCGGAGTCAAGCTGTTCATGGAGACCGTAGAATAGGGCGACTGACCACACGCTCCGGCACCACTAGCCCCACCGTTCGCCGAGGGCGTCAGATACACCTGGGAGCAGAGTATCCTTGCTGGCTGGGGCAGCCAGTGCACCTTGAGCGCCGTGCCACAAAAGGACATGGCCAGCGAGCCAAAGACCATCTCGCCAATGGGCGTAATATCCGCGCCCGTCGGACGATTGTGCTGCAAGAGAGAGAGGATGAGAGAGAGGATGAGAGAGAGGACGAGAGAGAGGGAGTTAGTAAAGTGATTTAGGATTCAGTCTAGAGCTCTGCTTACCTTGTAGCCATACTCGGGGCACACTTCAATCAAGCTGCTGCCATTGCTGTTGCTGGAATGTGCTTTGGCCTGGATCTTGCCATTCGGCAGCGATGTGAATTTGTCATTCTTGAGGAATTTGCCACCGCTGCGACTGCTGCTATGGCTGGCATCCTTCAGCGTCACCTTCTGCAGGGCATGCGAGTCGAAGAGCAGACGCCTGCCATGACTGTCGTCCTCTCTGTACAGCAGCACGCGCACCTGGCTACCATCGAAGGGGAATTGGCTGCAAAGAGAGAGAGAGAGAGAGAGAAATGAGTATATGCGTGGGGACTATCCAAAAAAAGAAAGGAATCAGAAGAGCAGAACAACTGAAGAGGGGAGCACAGCTATTGACACTTTGTCTTAACTCCCACGTGAGGATGAGGTGACGGCATCTGCTGTCTGCTGATGTCATTCGTCAACTTTAATTAATAAACTTAACAATAAAATAATTTATCATAATCTTAATATATGATAATGTAGCTGCTACTACTTATTTTGATATGAAAAGAACTTTATAGTATTAGATAAGTAAAAGTATTTTCTATGAAATATCACTATCAAATATACCCTGTACATTGCTATAAGACAGATTCAGATGTGCAATCAGGCTAACAAATGGTGGCCAGCTTTAACTACGTACTCTAGACGAACTGTCACTGCTAAAAGATACCCTGTATTAACCTTGAATTATATTATAAATCTCTACTTTGCCTATTAAAAGATGGCCTGCATCAGATATAAATATATTTTAAATCTCTATAAGAAAATTTTCTACTAGAAGATACCCTATAGCAAATTTTTAAATTATTTGTTTACTAGAATATACCCTGTACGTTATTATTTTTAAAACGTAAAGAACAGTATTCTAGATGACTGTTTCTTACTAGTAGATACCCTAGACACCTTACCTTAGAGTAAGTTTTCAAATTGAAATGCAGCCTAGGCGTCAAGTTTCATAGGATTTACCAAAGATTTTTGTAAATAAACGACATATAAATATCAATACATGTAGTTATTCATCATTTAACATAAAACTGGCATTTCCTTTGAAGTCACTGCTAAATTTAGTAATCATATCAGCAATTCCAATTGAATAGCTCAATCTCCCAAAGTTTACCCAAAGTAACTAATAACTTGTACATTTCTGTTGATCTAGCGATGAGCTGAAAAGTGTTCAAGTGCTCATGTGATTTGATAACTGATGATCGAAATGTGATCCGTGACTCAGATACCTTCTGAGCAGGCAGCAATTGCTCATCTCCAACACAGCACTCAATTACAAAGTCTCTCCGACTGTCTATCTCTTATTCTCCATCTCTATTCTACCTCCCGATCTATCTCTCTCTCTCTCTCTGTCTCTGTCTATGCGAATCGCTGACGACTTTCATATAATGCGCACATCTTAGCGCTATTTTATTGTCGAGTGGGTCATTTGGGTAAATGTTGTCCGCTCTATAAATAGAATCGCTCAGCACGTGACGATTCGTCACGATAAAATGAAAATCTGCCCGAATTGGCTTCGATTGCTTCGAAGACTTTTCGCTTTTTATGTTCGTTTCTTTTTTTTTTTTATTCTTTTCTTGCAATTGGACTTTGCTGATTGGGAGCAAAAGTTTTTATGATACTACCGAATGGCAATGCGATAAGATCTAGGTAGGCAGTATGACCGATTATTGGATTGAACATTGAGACTATCTGCAATTAGTATTAAGGAAAATATAAATCATGCTTGACATTTCGGTGGGCTTGTGACTTTTCCATTAGGCACATTTCGTCACATCCACTTAAAATTTGAGGCATCGCAGATTTGAGCTAAATTATTTTTAGTGGGGTTTATAAATGGCTCGTCTAACAATAAGTAGCGTTAAATTGAAACAGCGCCAACTGCCTAAATTAGCGCTATAATTAACGAATATTTTCTGTGTTTGCTTTATGACTGCTTGTGGTTGCCGTAGAGTTGCCGTTGGGGGCGGTGGGGCGGCTATGGGCTGGCGGTGCGGGTGGGCGGGGCCGCCTGTTTTATTGCTTCATTTTGTTTTATGCCACCGCGATAAGGCGGGGGAAATTTTTTGTGTACACATACATAGATTAGTTAGTGGGCCCGACTGGATCACGAGTGTGCCCCCGTCTTGCTGTCTAACTCTATGTGTGTGTGTGTGTGAGCGTTGGCGTGTGCTTGTGTGTGTATGTGTCAGCGTTGGCGTGTGCTTGTGTGTCCACAATTATTCGGTCGGCCCGTTTGTACTTAAAAACTTAGTGGTCTACTAATAGGAATCCAAATGGAATCCAGCTGGACTCTAGTCGGAGACATACCCATAGTGAAACGGCGCCGTATGCATGCGCATCGAATCGATATTAATCGATAACTATGTTCAGACGTCACCAAATAATTTTACAGTTGCAAAAAAAATACAAAATAAAAAAATTAAATAAAATAACAAACAAGAAACAAACACGAGAATATCGCGACGTTATGGAAAAACAATCTTAATGGCCGCGATGCTAGACGACAAATGAAGTTCAAGGCGCCACGAATCGTAAACGGTGTCTACTAGGGTATCCGAATCCGAATCGGAATCGCAATCGGATCGCATCGGATCGTCCCGGTGTCGACTAAATAAACGACGATAAACAGAACGAGTCTGAATATGAACGGCAGTACGAACAAGTACTCGCATGATCGATATATATACACTTTTATATCTTATATATATATACATATATATTGTATATGTTATATATAAACATATATAGTTATGCAGATAGGCAACGATTTGAGCTGGGCCGCGGCTGGGGCAGGGGCAGGCGGCATCAATTGAGGAGCGCGCGCAGCTCACATGATTCCCGTCCAGCTGCGCGAGCATCACATGTATGGGGCCCCCTCCTATAATACGTATATATACATATATATATATATCTAGACTTGGGAGTGTCAGACGATGTGATGTGTTAATATATTGTGTTTTGAAACTACTTAACAGTCGAGACAATTCATGATGGATTTGCAGCTGGCGCCCAAAGTTCACCAAGTTGGAGTTAGTGCAAAAAAATAATAATAATGCTCAACCTTTGCACCTGGTATGGAGGGGGCTACGTGAGCTGTGAGCGATGGAGCTGCCAGCAAACTATCACCTGTCACCCTGTCAGCTCGTCACCTGGCGCGTCGATCAGCCAAAGCGAAAAGAAAAAAAAAAAGAGATCAATAAGCACATATATAATTATCGAGCGATCGCTAAATTTTTCGACTTATCAGCAGGGTCTACGCACTTTCGTTGGCTTCATGTGTGTGTGTGTGTGTGTGTGTGTGTGTGTGTGTGTGTGTATGTTATTTCTTTTTTGTTAACGTTCAATTGACTTTTATTTGTTTATAATAAATGCTTAGTTGGATAGCTTGGATTATATTTGATAGCATATGCGATCTAATTGATTATATATATATATATATATATATAATATTATATTCTTTATCAGTGCAAGTCCATAAAAGGCAGATATTTGTTCAAAGCTTCATTTCAAAAAAATTTCATGTTTTGTTAGAGAAACTATAAATAATAATGGAAATTTTTAATATGACATCAAATTTAATGTGAATATATAAATATAAGCATATTTATAAGATGCTCATATATATTTAGAAATATATTTCACTCTGTATTGTCTATAAATAATGATATAGTGATTGTGGATCATAAAGATTGCTTGGAAATTTCGTCACAACTGGAAATCTAATTATAAATTGTTGCCATAATAAAGCTCTAATATATCATCAGATTTATAGCCAGCCTAGCCTAATTATTATCTGCTATGTACTCCAGTTGGTTGATAGCTGTAAAAATACGAATTTCTTTTGATTATTCTTTTTTTTGTTTTTGCAGAACTTTGTCACCTGATTATAAATCGTAAAGCCAATTGTGAAATTTAGAGTTTATGGGTGAAAGACACACTCTCTAAAAATGTATTATTAGATTATAGATAACTATAAAATTCCCATTAAAAATACATTTCCAGAGTATTTCTTCTATTTAATGCCAAAAGGTAATCGAACCCAACGCGACAAGGCCGAAGGTAAAGATTATTTACAAGTACTTTACTCTATAGAAGAAGAAGAAGCGGTGCAAGGGTATCAGCTGCTTCGGTGCACTGTCTGGCTGCAGAGTGAAGAGCTCTTGAGCTGCCTGCTGCCTGCTGCCATATTGCTATCTCACTCTCACTCTCGTGCCCTCTGTTTTGCTATGCTGAGATGTTGCCTTCTGCTTGTTCTTGGCATACGCCATGGGATCACATGCTTTATTTATTTTGTTCAGCTACGCAAGCAAAACAAAAGCGAACAAAATTAAATAAAATAAAATAAAATAAAAATATAAATGAAAAGAAAAGGAAAAAACAAGGCAGCAAGACTAAGCAAATAAATACACACAAGGCAACACATTAAACTCATATGTATATGCAAAAGCTTGTGTCTGTGAGTGTGTATGTGAGTGTGTGTGTGCGTGTGCAAATGTACGCTTGAAGAGCCACTCTCGCCACCACTTGAGGCAGATTGCGGCCTCCGCCAGACCCCTCGTCTGCCCCCCTCTACCCCTTCTATGGGCCAAGGCGAGCAGTACAATAATTTTGATTGATATGTTGCTGGCTTATCAGCGAACGCGTTGAATTATGCATTGTATTAGCCCTTTGGATTAAATACAAATTGATATAAGTATATACTTATAAACGTATATATTATGGAATTTATTGTTATTCTATATATGGAAATATAATTGGTGGCCCATAACCAAATCAAGCGGCAACATCTGTTAATCATATTACATGCAGAGTGGACTCTCTTTCTCTATCGTTGGCCGCTGTGTGTGTGTGTGTGTGTATATATGAAAGAGAGCGTGCAAATAAAAACAGATTTCCAAAGCGACTATAGCAACAACAAAAACAATAATATCAGCAGCAGCAGCAGCAGAAACAACAACAACAACAACAACCAGTTGTTCCGTACAACTCGAGTCACATGACCAAACCAACCAACAATGGCGACGATGGCGTCGCAGCCAGCGCCAGCAACCGACAATGAAAATGACAACAAGCGGTTGCTGCTGCTGCTGCGGCGGCAAAGGCGAAAGAGCCAGGCAGCGACGCCAGCGCCGACGTCAACGTCCACGGCGAAAAGCTTTATTATTTTATACCCCGTGCCTATTAATAAGGGGCGAAAAGTGACACAGATTACAAATGTAACAGGCAAAGGGCAAAAGGCAAAAGGAAGGAGAACGTGAAAATATATACATACATATGGCAAGTGTATGTATACATATATTATATTTATATAAAGTTGCGGTAATATAAATAGTAGTGCGACAAAATACTAACTAATGGATAAACAACTGTAGAGACTTGGTAACTTAATATCGACATCTAAATTATTTATTCTTATTCAGTAAATATATTTATAGACTGATTATATTCATAATATAATATTTGTAAATTTGAAAATCGAAGGTCACTCAATACTGAGTATCTTTTAAGTCTGTCACTCTTGTGACCTGCACACCCTAATGGCTGTTTATTTCCTTTCTGTTTGTGAGCTACAACAAATTGACTATCATTATCATGAGATGCAGCCATTATAAGTACAGGCATACATATAAAATGTATATACAGATAAACACACACACACTTACATATACAATACATACATACATTTAAATAAATAAAGATAATGCTGACCTTCACCCCCGCCAACAAAGCCCATTCAAGTGCGCAAATAATCGAATGTCAAGTTCAAAGCAAATTGGCAAAAGGCTTTTGCTGCTGCTGCTGTTGTTGCTTTTGTTGTTCCTGTTTGTGATTGTTGTTGTTGTTGGCAGTAATTGGCAGCGTTGTCATGTCGCAATGCAGAGTGGGCCCAGGTAATAGCCACATAACATGGGAATTGTATCTGGCAAACAAATGTGCAAATGATGACGATGACGACGACGACGTGGACTGATTGCCAAGTGACACTTGAAACAGCGCAAATACAATTAAAAATCAGCGCAAACAATGAACGTGGCGAGGGCAAGAGAGCGAAAAGAAGAGAAGAACAAGCAAACACACACACACACATAGACTCTCACTTGCACTCACGAACACGTGCCCCCAAACGATCAATGAATAAAACTAAAACCGAACCATCAAAAGCAGAAAAAGACAAAAAAAACGACAAATGCGCAAAAGAGCGAAAAACGCAAACCAGAAGCACAAAATCAAAAAACTTGTTTAGCACACAAGCAGTGGAAGCAGGTGGAAGGTGGAACGTGGAAGATGGAGGCGGGAAGTTGTCTCTTCTACCTTTGAGCGTGTAACATGTGGGATTAGTGTACGAAGTGAGTCAAGACTTGGGTACACTCGAAACAAAGATGACGAAACGGAACAGAAATTGTGAGTAATGGGGGAAAAAGGTTATTGTTGAAACGTGTTAAAAAGGCGGCGAAAGTCAATTGCTTTTGTCTCTCAGACATGTCAGTTGCTTGCGGCGAAAGCCAGTGGGTTATGTGTAGATGGCGGTAAATGAGTTCTAGCAACACTTTATACTTCCCAGTTGCGGCGAATTCCATTTGAATATTGCTGTATGTAAAATAACGTAAGCATGGCTGCCTTTGGCAGCTTGTAAAATGCGGCGAGAAACATGATGTAAATAACTCAACTGTGGCAACTCTTTGAACTAGTTTTTTTTTTTTTTGCAGAGCGAATTCATCGCAATGTAAGCAAATTGAATATGTTCCTATAAAAAGAAATGAGTATCTTAATTCAGGCAATTCTGTAAAGATTCTAAAATGCAAAGAAATGTAATAATGTTGTGTAAATGAATTTTATGAAAATCAGAAGCGGATATTCGTATATGTATATAATATAGCTAAAATGTGCTCTCCTTCTCTCTTTCTCAGAGTAACATTTACATTATGCTTACATCATTAGCTCACAATTTCACTTCCTGTTTTATGATTTTATTATATAAAACATACATACATACATATATATATATATATATATATATATATATATATATATATATATATATATATATATATATATATATATATATATATATATATATATATATATATATACTATATACCCAACATAAATACACATTAAGTATCCCCTTAAATCGAAAACTGAAAAAATAAACACTATCAGTTGACAACTCGAATACCCAGTAAGTAAGCTGAGCTCAGTTTCTTAATATCAATAAAGGAAAATAAGTATTTAAAATTTCCAGTTGATATTGCTGGCATTGTATTTATTGTAATTCGCTGTAGTTGGCGCTAGCGAGGGATCACAGTTATGGAATTCTTTGAATCGCAGCTATAAACATACTACATACATATCGCATTGATACTCCAAAGTGATTGATATACGCCTCAGATAACTTGGTGTGTCTAGAGAGAAGACCCCTCTGACATGCTCGGAGCTTAGCAACTTTATTTACAAGCTGACAGTCAGCAGCACTTTCTACTTTTTAGGCATTATATCTCTAATTTGACGTGTTGATGTTGCTTGTTGAAAAGCAAAAGCAATTTTTGTTAACTGATAATTAGCGACGGCGACAGCAGTAGACAACGCAGCGCGCTTTTAGCTCTATCAGTCCCCCCAAACACAACAACAACAACAACAGCAGCAGCAGCAACAACAACAACAGCAGCAGCAACAACAATTGCGACGACTCACTCATATGACTTGGCAGACCACGAGACTTCAACACATGGAGCCACAGTGGCAAAGTCGACAACGTTGGCATTTGAATATGATTATACCCTGTGAAATGCAGTGGACCGACAAGGGGTATATACAATCAAGGATACATATGAGCTGTTCTTTAACTTGTATTTGATAGATGAAAGTATTTAGATTATCTTAAGATGTCTTTAAGGTAAACCTAAATATTATTACACATTTTATTTGAGATACTGTTATAAAGGTTTTCAAATTGCTTTCTGATTGGCATTTAAATATGTTTATACTCTGTAAAATGCAGTTGCCATAGATCATTCAAGAATACATTTGAGCAGTTCTGCAATTTGTTTAGATGGAATGAAATTATTTAGATAGTTTGAGGATGTCTTTAAGGTAAAAGGGAACTTTATATTAATTTTATTTGAGAAGCCATAAGAAAGACCCATTCATTGCCTTGACCATGAAAAATAATTTGTTCTATAATTAAACCTCATTCCAACTGCTTGAGGTATTTTTATAGCCAACCTTCAAGGATCGTTCGCATATTCATTAGCTGTTTACTGTTTGCAAGACTACACCTCAAATACACACACACACATACTCAACATTAACATGCATATATGTATTAACATGCATATATGTATATACCCACTGATAATAATAAAGGTAGGGTAACTATTTGCAATAAGAGACGAGGCTGCTGCGACGCAAATGTTGGCTCAAGGTGCAAAGAAAACGTTTTAAAAAATAATAAAAAATATATATATAAAAAACATATTCCAAATGCACAACAACAACAAAATTTACACAATAAATAACAAATAACAAGATATGTGGTGAAAAGGTTCGGCAAAAAGCCAGACAGCTGGGCGCCTCATTAGATGATCTCGTAATGGGGCGATGTAAATCACACGATAGTTATTATATATACCATATAAGCTAGGGGGGATTACGTACGTAAGCGAAGCGCTAATGATTGATGTGTACAGGTGTGCACCCGTGTACCTGTGTACCTGTGTGTGTGTGTGTCTGTATTTGTTTAAACAATTCGCGCACACTTATCAAGTTTTTAATGAATTTCCAATTTACAATCAATTTTGGCATTTGGCTAGCCCCGAGAACCCCCACACACACAATAGATTTTAAAACCGAATTATTTATAACACAGAGATTCGATTGATTTATATTTATGTGACGAATTTGATTAGCAATCAAATAAATCGGCTATTTCACACGATATATATATACATACATATATAGGTATGTATATGCAGACTATAGTTTATGCAGACAATATACGCGAATTGGCATAAAATTTCCACAATCGAGTGCTAATTGGAACATAGACATCGAATTATATAGACATACATATTTATATACATGCATATATATGTAGGTATATAGTACAAATATAAATATGGCCACGTGCTCAATTTAATTACTTTGTGCGAAAGTTGGTCTACTCACTAAATAAATAATCAATATATGTATACATATATATATAAATAAATATAAATGTTTGTATGTATGTGCATGTGTATATAAATTTATTAACCACGTGCTAATTACTGTGCATACATTCATTTATAGTTAAAATATCTTTGTGTGTGATTTATTTAGCTATGTGGGTTAGGCTTTGGTTTTACCATTTCATTTATTTATTTATTTTGCATACCCTATATTGGAAATATTCAGGGTATGATGCTTGTATGAAAAAATATATGAACTACTTGCAGAAGTAGTTAAGGTTGATGATGTATAAAGCATACAAATAATTTATCTGTATTGATATCAAGTTGATGATCTATATCTGTCTGTCGCTCTTTCTAAACTCAGTGATCTTGTTGAGTACACATACGATATATCTTTTTGAAATCTTAAAATCAATAAATATCTGTATAGCAACTTGATCTCTTATACAAAACTAGATAAATATACAAAGCTCCTATAATAAGCAAACTGATTTTGACTATTTACTTTATTCGTACACCCATTATCATTCGCAAAAATTTAATTATTCTCTTGGAAATATTCATTTACATACATTTGGAGCTACAGTCATTCTTTATTTGGATTATCTATAGTGGAAGGCTGTGCAGAGAACTTCCACATTTAACGGTGTTCATAAAAATAGTAGTAAGACTGATTTTATTGCCGAACATGTATATGAAGTACAAGATATAAAAATCAAGCACTATTTCAAATAGAAATATATTCAGGGTATCTGCTATTTGGGCATTTGTTTATTTCCTATTATTTATTTATCTATCTCAAAATATTTCGCATATTGAATGCGTGTCTGTGTCATATTGGTCATATGACTGGTGACTATCTGGTGACTAGCGAATGTCTAAGTATGGACACGACTTGGTCATGATTCAGTGTGAGGGGATTGGCATGGATGACTGACATTCGCCAGCTAAGTAAATACACACAGTCCTCTAGCCGTGATTAGAATTATGATGATGATCGCACGCCTGCGATAGGGCTTGCTTCTCTTTACCTGTTTTGGCAATAGATAAAAAGCTGTATAGATAAATAGGAATTTTCTAAGGAATTCAGTCGCAAGCCAAATGGAAATGAACGATAAGAAACTCATCCACACACACACTCATATATAAACACAAGCACAGAGACACCCACACACGCTTCCATAGGCGCGTGGAATGGAAATTTACTCAAACGTGTCGCCCATATAAACAATTTAATAAATTAACTGTTAACTGTCAGCAAAAGCAAACAGAATTTTATTTGGTTTACAGCGCCCAAAGCCTGACTGACCTATCACAATATTATGCTACCCCACCCGCCCAGCGCGCCACGCCCATCAGCTGGCAGCTTCAAAAACAACAACAATTCTCAATGAGTTTAACTGCCAACAATTTGAAGTTTACATTTAGCAAAGTGCAAAAACCCCGCGTTTAATTAGCAGAGTAAAAAATTTATCACGTGATGGCGAGAGAGAGAGAGAGAGAGAGTGCAGCAAAACAGTTCGCTCTCTCATCACTCTCTCTCTCTCTCACATGTACATGTATATACGCTTGTGAATGTCTGTGTGAATGCGCCTTTGCCACGAATTGGCCAATAGCCACTTAAGTGTGCCAAAAGGCCATTGATATAAGCTATATTTTAGACCTTATCGGCCATTTCAGGGGGCTGGAGGCGGGGTATGCAGCTGCCTCTATTAAATACCCATTTAGACCCCCACTCCACACACACCTACAAATATACGCGTTAATCGATTGCTATGTAAACGATTTGCGCACGTTGTGAACTGAATGGGGAAATGCAAATTGTAAATGAACAATTGAAATAGCTGCTGGTAGTCTTATTATTATGATTGTTGTTGCTGTTGATCGGAGTGACACACACGCATATACACACGCACACATTCGCACAATCAATATGCAAACAAACAAACATACAAACAGACAAAGAGAGACCGCAATCAGAACAGTTGACGGCGAGTGCAAGCGTCAAAAATCAACATTGTTAACGCGCACACAGTTCAGAATACATAAGCAAATAAACAGTAATAAATAATAATTAAATGAATTAACAGAGAATCAACAAAGCAATGCACATGACGCATTGCAGCGAATAGTAGATACCCTTTCCAGCAATGCATATAGAATCTTGTTATGGTCTAATGCTCAAGAAACCAATTCAATTTCAAATATCCTCTTTAAGGGTATTCATATGCACACACACACACACACTGACGCATATACGCACACATGCACACCTATGCGCACCCAATAGTGGCGAAGCCAACAACAAAGAGTGTATGACATAATAATCACGAGAGCAAGCAGCGACTGTGAACGCCGATTAGCAAGTCATGTGATTCGTTTTTATTTACATTTGCGCCTTACGTCCGCCTTCACCGCAACTGTTTCTCTCTATACACTGCCAACACACAAAATATATACACACACACATACGTATATTCAGACGCCTACGGCACCCCACTGTCGACGCTGATCGGCAAAGAGAGACCGCGAGCGAGAGCGGCAAAATAAGACCGCGTCGCAGCAAACCCAAACTAGCCGAGCACACCATAGAGAGCGTAAGGCGAATAGTGAGAATAGAGAACAACAGAAGCGCAGTCGCGAGCTTGTACTTGTGTTGTTGGCTGGGGTCGCACCTTTGATTTGCACTTTGACTTCCAACAACAGCGCAACAGATATCAGACCACACACGCACACATATTCAGAAAAGTACAGACGAAGATAGAAAATGGAAACATAGAGGAGAGCATTGCATTTTGGCGTACGTGACGAGAAATGAAGCATTTGCCGAAATGTTTGTTGGGTTATTGTCCCCGTTTACGCTCGCCAATTTGCGTACGAAACACAAAGAGGAAGAGATAAAGAGCACCATGAGCTGACAGCGTCAAATGCTAGGCAAAGCCAATGGAAATGCTTTCCATTCTAATACTTACATACATGCATGTATGTATATTTTGTTCTCTCACACTTTTGTTTTTTTGCACACACGCTGATTGCATGTGCAGCTGCCTAATGTACACTATAGGGGTTGTGTGCCTTTGTTTTTGCCGTCTTTTTACAGGCGACTTAACGCCAGGTGTTAAGCATTGAACACAGCTGCTAGAGGTGAGCGCGTGATGTCCGTGCTGTTCCCATTGATGACTAACTATCACGACACGTGCCTGTCTACAATAGTTTTACGTCTCTATATATACAAATATACGAGCTCGCGTGTTTATGAGTTTAAGTACTATTTATACACAAACATACAATACGACAAACACTTACCTTAGATAATTTCTGGATGTTTGCGTAGCTTTTGCGGACGCCGAACTATTGTTGACGGCTGAGGCGTGAGTACGTGATGCCGCCTCCGCTACTGTTGTTTGGCCATAATTTAGCGTCGGCAGCGTTGTTGTTGTTGGGGTTGTTTGGTTTGCAGCGAAATGTGCTGCCGTTGGCGTTGCTTGCGTGGGTGGTGCTGCTGCGGCTGGTGGTGTTGGTACCGACGGAAAGAACAGTTTATTCAACAAGGCCATAATAATATACAACTGGCGCAATCGCAATCATTTATTAAACACATCTGGCCAGCCGAAACAAATTATTGCAATTCACTTGAACACAATTGCTGCTCTGGCTTTTGCTTTTCCGTTTGCCTTTAGTTTTGTTGCTCTTACTCTTGCTCTTCTCGTTGTCGTTGTCGCTGTTGATGTTTTTGCTGTACATGTGAATCGCGGATGCAAAGCAGCGACGACGGCGACGGTCCGTTGCAACTGCCGTTGTATTTGTCTAACACGCGCACTGCCCGAGACGCACAAACACAAACAAATACGCAAGCTAAACTAACGGTTGACGCACTCGAGATTTTACACAATTGAACTTTCGCTTTGCACTTTTCTTTTTATTCACATTTACCTATTTATGTATTCACACATACACACATATATGTTGTTTGCTCTTTTTGGCGAATGATCTCTTCCTGTCTGAGCCAAAATACACACGCGCTGTTGTTCTTTTGATTGAATATTGCTATTTTTGTGATTGTCGTCGGACGCGATGGGCTTTGCCAATTTCACAAGCGATCAATATACATATACATGCATACATAAATTCTGCATTTATTTTCTCGCACTTTTTAATAAAAAAAAAATAACAAACTTATTTCGCGCGCCCACATAGACACCAGTCAGATGGGTATTTACAGTCTAGATAGGTATATATCTTTTATTTTTTTTGAAACGCACAAAAAATGTATACGTATGCTGCATTCAGCTGTTTTCTTTTCTTTTCTTTTTCGAAACAATTGATGTATTTTATTTTCATTTGACGCGCTGCTCAGCGGCATCCATGCGACTCCGACGGCAAAACAACAACAAATGTTATTCTTCTTCAATGTTACCAGTTTAACAGGAACCATCGCGTCTGCTTTGTCGACTGTTAAGCCTCTGCTAAACTGGCAAAGTTATTGCTCAATAGAGCTGTGACTACTCAAATGAGCTGTGAGGCTTAACAGTTCTGCTATTGCTATCATCGGAAACTTATCGATATTTCTTTGAAATTTGGGCAGTTATTTGAAAATTTGAATTTTAAATGTTTTTAATATTTAGAGATATTTATTTGATAAATTTTAATTGTTGAACTTTATTTGTTGACTTACATATACATACTTCAAAAAATTTGTAGACCCACATACATGCGAGGGAAAGTGGGAAATTGGTATTACATATGCTGCTGTTTTCTTTTGCGTTTTGCTTGCTTGCTTTCTTTCTTTCTTATATTTTTCAATTTTAAGTTAAGTCGAACCAAACATACGTAAAAAAGTTATTTCATTCTTAGACATTAGCGCTAAGTAATTCGTAATTCCTGCCACCAATGCAATGTAGGAATATCATAGATAATTGAAAGTGTTTACGTTTGTCGCCATAACTATGAAGAGATTTTGATATCAAATAGAAATAAATGGTACGACTTTGAGCCGCTCCACAAATAGAGAGAGAGATAGAGAGAAGCTTACATTATAAAGGTTTAATGTTTTATACTTTCGTTAAACTGGTTGGTTGCTTGCTTGCTTGCTTGCGTGCCTAGCTGTGTATAAGTATGCGCGTGTAAGTTGTGTTTGTGTGTGTGAGTGTGTGTGTCTGTGTGGGTGTGAAAATATGTTGGCAGCAGAGCCTAAGTAACTAACTATTCCTTGCATGCGGAAGTGTCCATGGGACTGGCCGGCTGTATAAACGCCGTGGCTGCACCACTTGGCTGATTGGTGGGCGTGAATGCCGATAAAGATGAGTTGCTGCTGCTGCTGTTGATCAAATTGCCGCTGGACGAATTGTTCATCAAATTGGATGACGAGGACGAAGCGCTGCTGGATGTGCCTGTTAACTGATTATTCAATGACAATATCCCGCCGGCCACAAATGTGCCCGCACTGCAGGCGGCGACATTGCTCTGGCCCAATCCAGCGCTGCCAAAGCTCAGTCGTTCGTTGCTCAAATTTGATAGCAAGCCAGCCATGGAGCCACTTGCCATGCCCGTGCCACCACCAACTGGAGCAGCTGTGCCGCTATAGATGGCAGTGGGTCCGGTGCCCATCAATGGATTTGTGCTGGTCAACACATTCGGTGCTGAAGTATTGAGGCCCAGCATGGGCGTAGGCAGTGCTGGCTTTATAAAACGCTCGCTGGCGCGGCGATTCTGCAAGATTTTTAAATACATATATATAAATCAGGCTATTAGAAATCTCTTAGTGATTGGCTCACCACAAGTTGCCCGCAGGCATAACAACGATTTTGTCCGGCTGTGCCTGGACTGAGTGGGCGACTGCTTGAGGGACTGTGCGAAACGGGGCTGCTTATGGTGCGTTGTCTTTGAGCATTGACAGCAGTTGGATTGCCGGCCATAATATTCTCATTGTAGAAGCGCTCCTCATCCATTTCCAGCGACGATTCCGATTCAGAGAGATGACGGCACAGGGCCTCACGTCGTTCCACCTCCTGTTTGAGTTTACGCTGAAGTCTGGCATTCTCCTCCCGTATGGACTTCTCCTCCTTTTGGGCGGTTGCGAGATTGGCGCGCAGACGCAGCACCTCAGAGCGCAGCGTCTGGATGTGTGCGCTTAAATTGGTGGCGGTGTCGCCGTTGGCATTATTGGTGATATCACGTGGCGTTGTTGGATCAGAGACCGGCTGATCGAGTTTAATTTGTAGTGAGCGCTTCTCTGTTTCCAGTTTATCCATGCGCTTCCACAGCTTATTGACCAACGCCTCCTGCTCCTGTTCGAGTGTGTTCTCCAGCTCGACCATTTCGCGTCGCAGCTGCTCTAAATTAGTTTGCTTATTATCTGTTTCCGCCTGAAGCTTCTCAATCTTGCGCATTAGCTTGTTGACTAAGCACTCTTGTTCCTGCTCCAGGGTTTGCTCCAGCTTACATTTCTCTTGACGCAGCTGATCCAACTTGCGCGATAAGTCATTTGTGAGGCACTCCTCCTCGCGCTCATAATGATGCGCCAGTGTTTCCTTTTCCTTCTTAAGCGCTTGGATTTTCTTCAACAACGTGTTGGATATATACTCCTCCTCCTGCTCCGCCTTCGCTTGCTGTGAAAGGAGCAGAATTAAATTGACTGTTGGAATAGATATGCCAACTACTTACGATTATGACCGATGCCTGTTTTAAAAATCGATTCTCCTCCTGCACCACTTTACATTTTGTCTTGGATGTGTCCAGCTCTGCTTTCAGAACTCTGAAAAGGCAAAATTTGAGTATTTGATGGATGTTAAATTCGTTAACTTACTTGTTTTGTTGTGTGAGCGATTCGATGCGCTTTTGCAGCTGCTCTCTGGACACGGGACTCGGTGGCAGCATAGTGCCACCATCCAGTGAGCTCTCCGACTCACAGGGACTTTCCATAGCTGCTGAAAAAACAGAGAAAATAGCCGCAAAGCTGGCAAATTAAAATGAACACCTCAACGTTGCTCTGCTTTCCCTTGAATTTCAGTACAATAAAAAAAAGGCAGGCAAGAAAAGAAATGAAAAACAGCAGAAGACAACAAAGAATAATGTATTCACTTCTGGGACTCTGATCGCAGTTGTTGTTGTTATAGCTGTTCTTCTTTTATTTCTTGCATATTTCGTTGTTGTTGTAGTTGTTGTTTCAGCAAACAAAGAACAGCGTCCGTGCCACAGAAAATTGTTTAACCTTCACTCGTGTGCAGTTCACTTGATTTTTGCCTCTGCTGTTGGGTTTTAAATCATTTTTTGTTTTTGGCTTTTTATGCAATTTTTATAAATCGATAACAGAACAAGGTCAGGCATTGACATTGTACGCCAGAGACATCTCGTATTGCAGGCGGCTCCAGAGAATCGACACCACGGCCATCACTACCACCCCCAATCACCGCCACCGCAACTAGGGGCGGAACAGCGCCCACCTTCTCTGCACAGTGGTCCCACTCAACAACAGCTGGCGACAAAGACGTTGCAGCTCAGGCGTTGGTCGAGTGATTTTTAAATTGAAAATTTTGCATTGCACACTTGCCAAGCATTTCGCTATGCCTTTACACGTAATTAACATTTACCTGTACGTCGTCTTCTCCTCTGTTCGGCGCCCTATAAGACCTTTTTTTTACTACGCGCCGCCTTTGCTACTACTGCTGCTTCTGCTGCTGTTGCTGGTGCTTCTTGCCAGTGTCAGGCGAGTATTGAGCTTTTGTTAATTTTGACAGCACGCTGTCTGTGTTGCTAGGCGTTTGGCGTACGGAGGACGTGTATGTGCGTATGCCAATTACATGGACCTATTTAATAGGTTTTCACCTTGCCAAAACGCAAAAGCATTTTGCAAGTTTAACTAAAAAAATGAATAATGCGAAAAAATTGCTTAGCAGCACAGTGTGACCGTTTAGACCGCAAAAGTAAAATGCACCGATAGAGTGACCGGAATATTATGAAAACAAAAATGGCAAAAATTACCTACACTACTTTGGTATTTTAATACTAAAGTGTTTTACTTCGCCGCTCGCACGTGCAACGTGCAATTTGTAAACGGCAGCTGAATTTATTTTTCCATTCTTATTTTGATTGTAAATAATGGCTGACGATGTTGGCCAGGATAAACGAAAGCAGCATCGCGCCCGCCAGTCCGGCGTCAAGGCGGACAAAAAGAAAATAAAGGCCAAAAAAGATGGCAATCAAAAGGAACCCGAATTGACTGCGCGCCAACGAAATCCAAAAGCGTTTGCCATCAACTCGGCACAACGTGCTGAGCGCAATTTCCGACGCAAAGAGGATCTGACGGCCAAAAAGCAACATATTCCCTTGGTGGACCAGACACCAGATGAACCGCCACCGGTGCTGATTGCCATTGTGGGTCCACCCAAAGTAGGCAAAACAACGCTGATCAAGGATCTGATTAAGAGCTTCACCCGCACCAATGTAACGGATATACGTGGTCCCATTACCATAGTCACCTCAAAGAAACGACGCATAACCTTGCTAGAGTGCAACAATGACATCAACTCAATGATCGATGTGGCCAAGTGTGCGGATCTAGTGCTCTTGCTCTGTGATGCCAGCTATGGCTTTGAGATGGAGATATTCGAGTTCCTAAACATTTGCCAAGTGCATGGCATGCCCAAGATCATGGGCGTGCTAACCCACCTAGACATGATCAAGAATCCCAAGCAGCTGCGCAAACGTAAGAAGGAGCTGAAGCATCGCTTCTGGACAGAGGTCTACGACGGAGCTAAACTCTTCTACTTGTCTGGTCTGCTCCATGGCGAATATTTGCGTAATGAGATAAAGAACCTGGGTCGCTTCATATCTGTCATGAAGTTCCGTCCACTGCAGTGGAGGGGTGCGCACAGTTACCTGCTAGTGGATCGCATGGAGGATATCACCAATACGGATGCAGTACGTCGCGATCCCAAGTGCGATCGTGAGGTGGTCCTCTATGGTTATGTGCGTGGTGTGCCGCTCAAGCAGGAGCACATGGTACATATTGCTGGCTTGGGTGATGCACGCATCGACGAGCTGAGCGTTATCCCCGATCCGTGTCCTCTGCCTGGCACAGAGAAGAAGCGCAGCTTGCTGGAGAAGGAGCGTCTGCTCTATGCACCCATGTCGGGCGTTGGTGGCATTGTCTATGACAAAGATGCTGTCTACATTGAGCTCCAGGGCTCGCATTCGCACAAGGAAAAGACAGCCGAGGCCAGTGAGCAGGAGGCGCTGGTCGGCAAGCTGATAGACAAGAAGACCACAATGGATGAACAAATTGCACAGCAGGAATTCCGACTCTTCTCCGATGGTGTGCCCATCATGTCCAAGGATTTTAAAATCGAAGAAGAGGCGAAGTCAGATGAGGATCAAGATGAAGACAGCAATGCAGATGATTCTGGCCTGGATGCAGCCTCTGACGATGAAGAGCAGCCGGATGAATTTGCTGCCGATGATTGGCGTGGCGAGAATAGCGATAAGGAGGAGGAGGAAGAGGATGACGATGCCTCCTCCGGCGATGAGGAGTATCAAAGTTTGGCAGATGTAAAAAAAAGCGCAGTAGACAGCGAAGCATCCGACGAAGAGGATGATGAAGCACGCATCCTCGCCAGCAACATGAGCTGGAAAACCAACCTGGCACAAAAGGCACGTGATGCCTTCCTGCAACGCCACTCGGAGTCCCGCAATCTGATGCGCATTGTCTACGGCGTTTACAACCAAGGCGAGGTGAATAAGGAGCAACAGGAGGAGGGCGATGCAGGGGATTCAGATGAGGAATTGGGTGGTTTGTTCCGCGTGGCTGCCAAAAAGCAAACGGACCAGCAGAAGGACAAGGATATTCGCGACAAGGACGAGCGCTGCTTCTTTGAATATCAAAATGGTTAGATAAAATAGTATGTTTAATTGAATATTTTATTCAAGTTTATGTATTCTATTTCAGATGCTACTCGAGACTGGCTGTCCGACGCGAACAAGGAGCTGATCAAGAACTGCTTTGTGACAGGCAAATGGAAAGCCTCGGAGGATGCCGAAAACTTGCTCAAATTGGACGACATGAGTGATGCGGATAGCGAGGTCTATGGCGACTTTGAGGATCTGGAGACGGGCGAACAGCACAGTGGCAAGCCGAAAGCAGACGCGGATGAGGAGAAGGCAAGCGGTAATGAAGCCGCTTCAGAGCCGCCTGCCAAACGTAGAATGACCCGCGTGGAGGAGGAGAATCTGACCAAGGCTGAGCTTATGGCTAAAAAGCTGAAGCTAAAGGCCAAATTCGATGCCGAATATGATAATCATGGGGAGAAGGGCGCAGATGATGGTGGACGCATCACTGGCGATCACTCCTTCTACGAGGACCTCAAGGCGGAAGCCCAGAAGCAAAGCGAGCTGAACAAAAATGAATTTGCTCAGCTGGACAATGAGCTGCGCATCCAAATCGAAGGCTATCGCGCTGGCTTATATGTGCGACTGGGCTTTAAGTCTATACCGGCAGAGTTTGTGGAGAACTTTGATGCGAGCTATCCGGTGCTAGTGGGTGCACTCAACATGACCGAGGAGAATGTGGGCTATGTTAACTGCAAGGTCAAGAAGCATCGCTGGTACAAGAAGATCCTCAAGACTGGCGATCCGCTGATCGTTTCTATGGGCTGGCGTCGCTTCCAGACGGTGGCCATCTTCGCAAAGGTGGAGGACAACTTGAGACACCGTTATCTCAAGTATACGCCCAATCATGTGACCTGCAGCATGACCTTTTGGGGACCCATAACGCCGCAGAATACAGGCTTTCTGGCACTGCAAACGGTGCGCCAGGATCAGGAGGAAATGAAGCGTTTGGGCTTCCGCATCGCTGCCACGGGCTGTGTTACCGAACTGGACAAATCTTCGCAGATCATGAAGAAACTAAAGCTGGTGGGACATCCCTTTAAGATCTACAAGAACACGGCATTCATCAAGGACATGTTCAACTCCTCGCTGGAGGTGGCCAAATTTGAGGGCGCGAAGATCAAAACTGTCTCTGGCATTCGTGGCCAGATTAAAAAGGCCCATCACACGCCGGAGGGTTCATTTCGTGCCACATTCGAGGACAAGATATTGTTGAGCGACATCGTGTTCTGTCGCACCTGGTTCAATGTGGAGGTGCCACGTTTCTATGCACCGATTACTTCGCTGCTGTTGCCGCCAGAGCAGAAGAGCCAGTGGCAGGGCATGAAGACGCTTGGCCAGCTGAAGCGGGAGCGCGCGCTCCAAAACGAATCACAGCCGGACAGCATGTACACAGAGATTGTGCGCAAACCGAAGATCTTCCGGCCGCTGGTCATACCGAAGGCACTGCAGCGTGCCCTGCCCTACAAGGATAAGCCGAAGCTGGCCCCAGAGAATCCCAAGGAAGCACTCGAACGCGTTGCCGTAATCAACTCTCCTTACGAGCAGAAGGTGGCCAAAATGATGAAAATGATCGAGACGAACTATCAGGACAAACGCCGTCGCGAGCAAAGGGAAACGAAGCAGCGTTTGAAGAAATTCCGTGCCCAGAAGCGAGCTGACGAAGCATCCAAGCTGAAGCGGCAAAAGGAGCTGCGCAAAAAGGTCTCCCGCGCCATCAGCAAGATGCGTGGCAAGAACAATAAATGATTATGAAATAATGTACATATATAGATCCTAGGGTAAACTTAAAAATACATTTGTACAATTTGAAAATGCTGTTCCACACATTTCGCTTTTACTTGCTCAACGGCGCTGGAGCAGGTGCAGCACAAAGTTGCACGAACTGATGGGCCATGGGCACGTCATCCATGGGAACCGCAGGGCATTTGTGCAGCTTGTGCTGCACATGCTTCAGCTGACCGCTTGCCAGAGCTCTTTACTTTGAATCAATTAAAAAATATAACTTAACGCTTATAGTCTGAAAAGAAAACGCCTAACTAATCCTCATCCTTGTTGTCGTCGATGACCTTTAGCGCGGCGAGCAGAGCATGCTTGCGACTGGCGACTAGTTGTCCACCAGCCGGAGCTCCTGTTGGATGGCCTGGGCGCTTCTTCTTGGCTGGATCATCGCGGGCATTGCTGCCCGAAGTGGGACGACAGTGGATATCCAAAAAGTTCTCGCGTTCCTTGTAGTCATCTGAGATGAGTTTACGTATGCCAGACATGTTCTCCTTCATGATAGGCGCACGCAAGTTAAGCTTTTGCTTCAGGGAATGGGGCAATGGTTAGAGATTATAGATGAATAGACAGTTTGATCTTTGATCAACTTACCACAGCTTTGCTTGGGGGCTGCGGTGATTCTAAATCTTCATCATCTTCATACTCTTCTTCCATTTCCAGCATGTCAACCAGTTCACATTTGGTATCCAAGTATGAGACATAATCCCCTTGGCCGTTATTTTGATTCTCCTCCTCATCGCTTGCAGCATCGTCTTCCTCGTCCATTTTACCATACTTTTTGTCATCACTGTCCTCATCTTCATCACGCTCCGAATCCTCTTCATAGTCGTATTCCAATGTCTTTGCCAGTGCCTCCAGCTTCTCGGCAGCTGTTTCTGAAGCAGCTGCTGCTGCTGTTGTATGCTTGGAGCTTGGAGCCTCGCTCTCACGACGCTTGCCAGGCACGCTGCTGCGTGCATTGCTGCTAGCCAATGTGGATATGCTGCCGCCAAAGCCTCCGGCGCCGGCACCGCCGCTACGTAGACGCGAGTTCGACTTGCTAGAATTAATTTTAGACGGAATCAAGGATTGGCTGAGCGAAGGACGCGATGCATTGGACTGAGCACTGGACAACGGCTTGAGCTGGCTACTGGCTGGCGGCAGCGTCAATTTGGCTCGTATTGGTTTGATGTCTTTGTTATCTGGACCCTCTGGCGCTTGGATGGCAATCTTCTCCTCATCATCGTCCTTCTCAAAATCGAAATTTGAGTCTGCATCCAGAACGTCGGTCAGTGCATTGAATTCACTTTGATTGTTCTTCTCAATTGCCTTGTCCAGCATTTCGAGTGACTTCTCCAGCTTGTCAATCTTATCTGTTTCCTCGACAGCATTCAATTTGGTGCGTCGACTCGCGGACAAGGGATTAGACTTGTCAATCTATAATTAGGAACAGCAATATATATATATGTACATCTATTTCAATGGGCTGACTCAACTGTGAATTCCTCCAGCTTGCGATAGCCACTGATTTCCAACTTGGCCTTCTCCAGCTTCAGCATCACCTCCTTGCACTTCTTTTGCTCGTTGAGCAGCTGCTGGCGGAAGTTCTTCGACTCCAGCTGCACCTTGCGCGCCATGAGCTTCATATCGTTATCCTTATCCTGCAGGCGCTGCTCCAATACACGCAGCTTGTCCTGTAGCTTTTGGCGCTCATCCAGATTTCTACAAAGTAAATGTATATAAGTAAATATCCTCGATTGCCCGTCCAATTACAACTTACTTGTCTCGGATGAGCTGACTGAAGTGTCTGTTCTGATCACTTAGTGTCAGGATTTGCTGCTCTTTCTGTTTGAGCTTCTGCTCTAGCTCCTTGTTGGCCGCCTGTACATTGCGATGCTTGGTCTGCCAGACACGCAGCTCCTCGGCGTGTGAGTGCAAAAGCTGCGGCAACTCAGCACCCGTATTCTCATATTTATTGAGGGCCATCGATTGGCGCTTGTGCATGGTGCGCAGCATGCGGTTCTCGTGGGCCAAATTCGAGATCTCGGCTTGGGCATCGGCCAGCTGATTCTGGAAGGTCTTCACACGCAAATTGCGTGCGGACATCACACGTTGATGGATGTCGCTGGTGGCATTCTTGTTCACCATCGATGGCTGGCGCAGACCATTGGCTGCCTTCATGCCGCGCTGCGGTTGTTTCCGCTGATAAATCTGGCTAGCAGACTCGCGAGAGCTAGCCGAATAGAGGCTTTCACAGCTTTTGGCCGGCACCCTGTGAGTTGCGAGTTAGGGGGATGAGGGATAATGCAGTGATCCACTGGGATACTTACGACATGTTGTTATCCCACCGAGGATCTTCTGATGTGGGGGATGCGGATTTGCGCGGCGATACCATTTAAGTGCACACGCACTTTATTATATTTTTTTTTTTTATGATTACGCAGAAAAGTTGGAATTTATTTTTTGAGTTGTTTCCTCTGTGTAAATATTGTTAATGATGAATTTGAATGTCGGTGTTATAGTGTTACCGGCTGGTACAGCTGTCGGTTTCTAACTGAAAATTGAATGGCTGCTGCTTTGGTTACGAATTTTGTGTTTGCTTGTTTGTTTATTGTTTGTTTTTTTGCTTGTTTGTAAAAATGATTGAAAACTTTAGCCTTGGGGCTGCTTTTTAATCTGTAGTTGGTTGCCATGGCAAAACAAATATAACGGTACTTGCCCATCGCCAAAGCAAAACAATGCAATTTTGCTCATCGATAGGCGGGTGCTGGCAACTTGTTGAAAAGATTCATTTAGTTCGCAGTGGTTCAAGGTGGTTGAACAGAACCACTAACAATACAACACATAGACACATATTACTTCGTGCCTGCTTGGCTCAGTCTGCTTAGGATCGGGCAGTGACAATATAACACGACAAATTTAGTGCGCTGCCAGTTACGGGTGCAAAACCATCGATAGTGGCTCCGCTCGATAGGAATGAACCATCAATAGTATCGATAGTTCCATCAAAACTTAGTGCTTAGAAATGAGTAAATTTTCAATAAATTCAATCATACATCCAGCAACAAAATGATTAGTGCACTTTTGTATAAGAACAAAATACAAGAGTAATCGTTTATTTTTGTGATGGTTGTATATCTAATAAAATATATATTTTATTACATGAGGAAAATTGTCAAATTGTCCTTTAATAATTTGATTTTATGTATATTCCTAAGCTGATTAGAAACATCTCGAATTGCATCGATTTGTTCTTAAGATCTATGGAATTTGAATATTGCTTCAATAATAAGTGAGGGCTCGTGACTGCTTACCCTTCATTCGAAGTACGAAGTACATACAATAATTGCGATAATTATTTAGAAAATATAATTTTTAAGGCAGTTAAAGTCTTCAAAGTTTTCTAAGTCCTCCTAATTTTCTAAGTGTTTCAAGTTATCCAAGTCTTTCAAGTTTTCTAAGTCTTCCTAGTCTTCCAAATTTTGTAAGTCTTCATAGTTTTCTTTTCTAAGTCTGACAGGTTTTCTAAGAGTCTTTCTAGTTTTCTAAGTCTTCCTAATATTTCAAGTCTTCCTAATTTTCTAAGTCTTTAAAGTTTTCTAAGTCTTCCTAATTTTCTAAGTCTTTCTAGTTTTCTAAGTCTTTCATGTGTTCTAAGTCTGTCGAGTTTTCTAAGTTTTGATAATTTTCTAAGTCTTTCAAGTTTACTAAGTTTTTCAAGTTTTCTAAGTCTTTATAGTTTTCTAAGTCTTCTAGTTTTCTAAGTCTTTCAAGTTTTCTAAGTCTGTCAAGTTTTCTAAGTTTTTATAATTTTCTAAGTCTTTCAAGTTTACTAAGCCTTTTTAGTTTTCTAAGTCTTTCTAGTTTTCTAAGTCTTTCATGTTTTCTAAGTCTGTCGAGTTTTCTAAGTTTTGATAATTTTTTAAGTCTTGATAATTTTCTAAGTCTTCTAGTTTTCTAAGTCTTTCAAGTTTTCTAAGTCTGTCAAGTTTTCTAAGTCTTGACAATTTTCTAAGTCTTTCAAGTTTTCTAAGTCTTCCTAATTTTCTAAGTCTTTCTAGTTTTCTAAGTCTTCTAGTTTTCTAAGTCTTTCAAGTTTTCTAAGTCTGTAAAGTTTTCTAAGTTTTAATAGTTTTCTAAGTCTTGATAATTTTCTAAGTATTTTTTTCTAAGTCTTCCTAATATTTCAAGTCTTCCTAATTTTCTAAGTCTTTCAAGTTTTCGAAGTCTTCCTAATTTTCTAAGTCTTTCAATTTTTCTAAGTCTTTCAAGTTTTCTAAGTCTTTCTAGTTTTTATTATTTTCTAAGTCTTGATAAGTTTCTAAGTCTTTCAAGTTTTCTAAGTCTTCCTAATTTTCTAAGTCTTTAAATTTTTCTAAGTCTTTCAAGTTTACTAAGCCTTTCTAGTTTTCTAAGTCTTCATAGTTTTCTATTTCTTTCTAGTTTTCTAAGTCTTTCATGTTTTCTAAGTCTGTCGAGTTTTCTAAGTTTTGATAATTTTCTAAGTCTTGATAATTTTCTAAGTCTTTATAGTTTTCTAAGTCTTGCTATTTTGCTAAGTCTTTCAAGTTTTCTAAGTCCTGCACTTTTTTCTATGTTATTAAAGTCTTCAACATTTTCTAAGTCTTTACTGCTTAGCTCAACGAACATTAACATTATCTTATGTCTACAGTTTTTCTTATATCTAATACTTAAACAATTCTTAACAATTATTTTTAACTATTACAATTCTGCTTAAAGTACTTAATATTATTAACAAATAAAATATTTACCTGACCACACTTCACTTCACTTTCACTTTCACTTTACTGCACTGCACTGCACTACTGACCCCCACCGGGCCTGGACGACTGAAGAAATGCTGCAGCTGCTGCTCTTTATATAGGGCCCCTATCACTCAAACTCTAAGGCGAGCTCAAATGCTGAGCCTGCGTCGAGTTGCGGTCGCTGCAGTCGATCGGGAAGTGACCAATGAGAACACTCTCTGCTGCTTCAAGCATTCTAAATGAGTTTAACTTAAATGTAAATGTAAGGAAATATTGCTGCGTACATATAGACAACATAAATGATCTTCTACTGCTCAATTTCAATTTTGCTTGCTTTGGTTAGGCAGACAGACAGACAGACAAACATACAGACAGACAGACTAGAGAGAGAGGCACATATATTTGCAGATATACAAACAGACATACGGTCAGCTTAATAGGCAAACAAACAGAGAAGAAGAGTTAATAGCCAATGAGAATATTTTCTGCTGTATCAAGCATTCTAAATAGGTTTTACTTAAATATAAATATTGGTACAGACATATAAAGGTCTTAAACTTGACTTCTTTTATCCTACTTATATGAATTGAGTTGTTCGTGGACTATCAAAATTAGGAAGCCACTCACACAGAAATCGGACAATTACACAGACAGACAGATATTCAAACAGACATACACATACATACACATGTTATATAGTTTCATCGGCTCTTGCAATAAATCATAGACAAGCTTCTGCTTTTGCTTGTAAAACCAACTTAGATATTGTTTTTATTTATTTTTATTTTTATTTTTATGAAACACTTTATTTTTAATAAAAATTAGGTATATCAGAGCTTTGCTATAGCCTAAAACTTGCTGACATAGAAAATATATTTATGGTTTGTATTATTGCTTTTTTTTTCTATTCAAATAGGAAACTATTAGAACTCAATGACAAAAATACAGCAGAAAGTATTCTCATTGGCTATTGGTGGGGAAGACTAAATATTCTTGAGCCCTTCTCTGTTTGTTTGCCTATTAAGATGACCGTATGTCTGTTTGTATATATGCAAATCTGTGTGCCTCTCTCTCTAGTCTGTCTGTCTGTCTGCCTAACCAAATCAAGGAGCAAAGATTAGCAGCAGAAGATCATTTATGTTGTTTATATGTACGCAGCAATATTTCCTTCCATTAATATTTAAGTTAAACTCATTTAGAATGCTTGAAGCAGCAGAGAGTGTTCTCATTGGTCACTTCCCGATCGACTGCAGCGACCGCAACTCGACGCAGGCTCAGCATTTGAGCTCGCCTTAGAGTTTGAGTGATAGGGGCCCTATATAAAGAGCAGCAGCTGCAGCATTTCTTCAGTCGTCCAGGCCCGGTGGGGGTCAGTAGTGCAGTGCAGTGCAGTAAAGTGAAAGTGAAAGTGAAGTGAAGTGTGGTCAGGTAAATATTTTATTTGTTAATAATGTTAAGTACTTTAAGCAGAATTGTAATAGTTAAAAATAATTGTTAAGAATTGTTTAAGTATTAGATATAAGAAAAACTGTAGACATAAGATAATGTTAATGTTCGTTGAGCTAAGCAGTAAAGACTTAGAAAATGTTGAAGACTTTAATAACATAGAAAAAGTGCAGGTCTTAGAAAACTTGAAAGACTTAGCAAAATAGCAAGACTTAGAAAACTATAAAGACTTAGAAAATTATCAAGACTTAGAAAATTATCAAAACTTAGAAAACTCGACAGACTTAGAAAACATGAAAGACTTAGAAAACTAGAAAGAAATAGAAAACTATGAAGACTTAGAAAACTAGAAAGGCTTAGTAAACTTGAAAGACTTAGAAAAATTTAAAGACTTAGAAAATTAGGAAGACTTAGAAAACTTGAAAGACTTAGAAACTTATCAAGACTTAGAAAATAATAAAAACTAGAAAGACTTAGAAAACTTGAAAGACTTAGAAAAATTGAAAGACTTAGAAAATTAGGAAGACTTCGAAAACTTGAAAGACTTAGAAAATTAGGAAGACTTGAAATATTAGGAAGACTTAGAAAAAAATACTTAGAAAATTATCAAGACTTAGAAAACTATTAAAACTTAGAAAACTTTACAAACTTAGAAAACTTGAAAGACTTAGAAAACTAGAAGACTTAGAAAACTAGAAAGACTTAGAAAATTAGGAAGACTTAGAAAACTTGAAAGACTTAGAAAATTAGGAAGACTTGAAATATTAGGAAGACTTAGAAAACTAGAAAGGCTTAGTAAACTTGAAAGACTTAGAAAATTATAAAAACTTAGAAAACTTGACAGACTTAGAAAATTAGGAAGACTTGAAATATTGGGAAGACTTAGAAAACTAGAAAGGCTTAGTAAACTTGAAAGACTTAGAAAAATTGAAAGACTTAGAAAATTAGGAAGACTTCGAAAACTTGAAAGACTTAGAAAATTAGGAAGACTTGAAATATTAGGAAGACTTAGAAAAAAATACTTAGAAAATTATCAAGACTTAGAAAACTATTAAAACTTAGAAAACTTTACAGACTTAGAAAACTTGAAAGACTTAGAAAACTAGAAGACTTAGAAAACTAGAAAGACTTAGAAAATTAGGAAGACTTAGAAAACTTGAAAGACTTAGAAAATTGTCAAGACTTAGAAAACTTGACAGACTTAGAAAACTTGAAAGACTTAGAAAACTAGAAGACTTAGAAAATTATCAAGACTTAAAAAATTATCAAAACTTAGAAAACTCGACAGACTTAGAAAACATGAAAGACTTAGAAAACTAGAAAGACTTAGAAAACTAAAAAGGCTTAGTAAACTTGAAAGACTTAGAAAAATTGAAAGACTAAGAAAATTAGGAAGACTTGGAATATTAGGAAGACTTAGAAAATTGGGAAGACTCTTAGAAAACCTGACAGGCTTAAAAAAAAAAACTATGAAGACTTAGAAAACTTGGAAGACTTACAAAACTAGGAAGACTTAGAAAACTTGAATATGTTTTCGCGACGGGCATGCACACACATACTTAAAGGCCCTTGTTACATGTATGACTATTTGTGTGCCTGTGTGCATTCTTACTATTCCTACTGTCTGTGGAATGTCGACCTTTTGAAAGGGTTTGCCATGCTCATGCAAATAATCATAATCATTTTGTATGAGCATGGCAAACGCTTTGAAGAGAAGGCAATAAAGAGAATCGTCGCGAAAAAAAATTAAATTTGTTTAAAATGGTCAAATTAGTGGGAGCTTAAGCTTAATATGTGGTTGGTTCTCATGGCACAGCATATGTAACGGTGCATGACAATCGTAAAGTTCGAACACAGTTGTCTATCGATTACCATGGTGCTGACAACTTGTTGCAAATGCTCATTTAGTTCGCAACTGGTTCGTCAATGAACAGTATACAGCTCTTCATTGAACAACGAACATCGCTTTCTATTTCAATGCATTTTCATTAATTGCTCCAGTTTCTTAAGTGAAAATCAATCAATGAAATTGTGTGCATCCGGAAGTATTACGACATATGCAGCGTGCCCGCATTAAAGTGTGTAATTGAAACTTTAAGAATTCGTGGAAATAACTGTATTAGTAAACAGATGCAACACAAACTCATAAGATTTTCGTCTTTGTAGGCGAAGCGAATTGACGTAGGCGTCGCCACAAGGACGTTTACAGTGTGTGTGTGTGAGAGAGAGAGAAAGAGTGGGAGAGACAGCAGCTGCAGATTAAAGGGCGCATCTGACATCAGCAGACATAAATAAAGAAAAATGATTCACGTTGGCGAGAATTCATGGAATTTGCGCATCTTCATAACGGATCTGTCGCTGGAGCGCACAATGCGCGTGCGCGGTGACCAGCACTTGGGCAGCATAATGCTGCAGCTGGTCGATCCAGAGAATCCGAAAGATTGGTCTGATCATGCGCTCTACTGGCCAGCCAAGAACATTTGGCTCACACGCACACGAGCCACACTAGATCAATGTGGCGTCCAGGCGGATAACTTGCTCCATTTTACGCCCATGCACAAGATTCTGCGCGTCCAGTTGCCAGATCTGCGTTACATTGACTGCCGCGTGGATTACTCGGCAAAGACCTTCGCCGCTGTGGTGAGTCTATGCAAACAGTTGGACATACGCTATCCGGAGGAGCTGTCACTGTGTAAACCACTTGAGCCAGAGCATCTGAAGAAGAACTTTGCCCAGCTGCCGCATCTGAAGCGAGTGCCGATTGCCGAGCCAGACGGCACGACTTACCTGCAGCCTGCACCAGATACCAATTCATTTGTGCCCATAAACTCGAGCTTCAATGGCGGCAGCAACGGCAGCCTGGATAAACCATCCGCTCCGGGCTTGTTCTTCTGTGCGCCACTCTCCCCACACCATGTGGCTGGCCGACGCTCGCCCACGCCGCATACACCCGGCAACTGGAAGCCCAGCCACACAGGCTACGGCACCTATGACTCCTCGTCCTCGAGTCTGGGCGACTTCCAGGAGAACTTGGCCAGTTCGCCGCATGCCCCCAGCGCAGAGGTACGCGCCCGTTTGTTGCGTCCCAAATCGTTGGTGGAGAAGGCTCGACTGAATGTCGGCTGGCTGGACAGTTCGTTGTCGCTGATGGAGCAGGGCATCCGGGAATATGATACGCTGTGCCTGCGCTTCAAATACTACACGTTCTTCGATATGAATCCCAAGTACGACCAAGTGCGCATCAATCAGCTGTACGAGCAGGCCAAATGGTCCATTTTGAACGAGGAACTCGATTGCACCGAGCAGGAGACGCTGATGTTTGCAGCTCTGCAGTTTCAAGTGAATCACCAGGTGGACATGCAGCCGCTGCCCGCCGTCGATTCGGGCATTGAGACATCCAGCCAGGAGAATGACGACGATGACATCGATTCGGCGCTCAATGAGCTGCAGATCACGCTGGAAGGTGGCAATGCCAACGATTCGGTTAATATCACCCACATACCAGAACTCTCTGACTATTTGCGCTTCCTTAAGCCACAGCGTTTCACGTTGCGCGGCTACAAGCGCTACTTCTTCACCTATCGCGACTTGCACTTGCATCTATACAAATGCGCCGAGGATTCGCGACGCACTGCACCCGTCATTAGCATCAATTTACGCGGCTGCGAGGTGACGCCGGATGTAAATTTGGCACAGGGCAAATATGCCATACGGCTCGAGGTGTCACCTGAGGATCGCCACGGACCCAACAGTGAGGTCTGGGTGCGCTGCGAGAACGAGCAGCAGTACGCCAAGTGGCTGGCCGCGTGTCGCCTGGCAGCCAAGGGTCGCTCCCTGGCGGACAGCACATACGAGAGCGAAGTCGACGGCATTCTGTCATTGCTGCAGATGCAACGACCCGTGCATGGCATCCACGTCAACATCGATCCACGCAGCGTGGATCCTGTGGACTATCTGTCACAGAAAATGCTGCGCAAGTTGTCCGGCAAGGCGGTGCAGCGCATTTTGGAGGCGCACGCCAATGTGCGGGAACTGTCGCTGCTAGAAGCGAAACTAAAGTATATCCAAGCTTGGCAATCGCTACCCGACTTTGGTGTTTCGCTATTTATTATCAAGTTCGACGGCCATCGTAAGGAGGAGCTGCTGGGTGTGGCCCACAATCGAATCATGCGCATGGATCTGAGCACGGGGGATCACATCAAGACCTGGCGCTACAATAGCATGAAGGCCTGGAACGTCAACTGGGGCATTAAGTGCATGATGATTCAGTTCAACGATGAGAACGTCGTCTTCTCTTGCCTCTCAGCGGACTGTAAGGTGGTGCACGAATTTATTGGCGGTTACATTTTTATGTCAATGCGATCCAAGGATAACAATCAGACGCTAAACGAGGAACTGTTTCATAAACTGACGGGCGGCTGGTCGTAAATTCTAGAATCTTGTTCACATTTATAGAGGAATCTCTTATTGTTGACAGTGGCCTTATTTAGAGCCCATTTTTATAAGCTGACAAACGTGCCTAATCACAATTTTTAATGCAATGTTATTTGGGTTATTTTAACCAATTCTTCGATGATTGCCCTTTTTTAAACTAATCCAATGGATTCTTACTGATTTTAACTCTATATACTATATATACGCTACAATACTAGCCAAGGGCACTTTTGCCTGCCTAACTTAATAAAATAATACAGCCTTTATACAACTAACTCTTAAGCGCAAATAAAATAAAACATTTTAACAATTTCTGAGATCTTATTTAGTTTAAATTCAATTTGGCCGCCTCTTTGTTATCGATAACGAGTGTGAAGGTGTGCCAGATATCGATTAGTCTATCAGCTGATTGCTTGTAAACAAACCAATTGTCAATAAATGTTTTTGGCTCTAACTAAAAAATGGCTAAAACCACGCACGGTAAGCGAAAACCTTGGGTCAAGAACCTCTACTCGAATCGCGACTATCCGGACAACTATACGGATGTGAGTTTTCTGAAAGATTTGCAAACGAATCTCCACGTGCGACTTTATACGTTCGGTGAGGCTGTTGCCGGCATCACCGTGTTGAACAATCAAATATCCTGCATAACCGGCTTTCTGATACTCTACCATATGATGCTCAGCGATAGGGTGGCACCCACCAGCATACTGGTGCCCACGTGCATCATCACTGGCATCGGATATTTGTATTATCGTGGCAGCAGTCTCAGCATGAAACTGCTGGGCGAGGATTCGAAGACGCTGTGCACGGTGCTGCTCTTCGGCTACATATTCTCACCCATGCTGCACACCCTGACGCAGGCCATTAGTACGGACACCATATATACAACGACATTCTTTGTGATGCTCTTCAATCTGATGTTCTCCGACTACGGCCTGGACGTGGCCATGGTCTCTAAGGCCATATCCCTCAATGCCGCCATATTCGGAGCTATCTGCCTGGCCTCACGTCTGTCAACGTCGTATCACGCCTTCGTGCTGCTCGTGGAGGCGGCCATCTTCTTTGTGCTCTATCCCATCATAACAGCGGCCACATGGCACGCCCTCTGCATGGTGCCCATCTTCTGCATATGCTGCGCGGCGCTCTATCATATATCGCGCCCCGTGCTATATCTATATGCCTGTACCACGCTCTTCATCAACTTCGTCTGCCCGCTCATATTCGTGAGGCAGCAGCGATATAAGTTCAACATTCACGGCCCGTGGGATGAGGCGATTGTCGAGGAGAACACCGACAAGAATCTCGATGAGAACTTATAGCGTCAGCTTCGCTTCTCAGAGATGCAATGCATTGATGACGGGGAGCACGATCCAGAGCACTAAATATTTATTTTATTTCAAGCACACTCTTTTTTTGTTACTCTTTAATATTTATCTAGGCATGTCTGCATTCCATTGAAAGAGGTTTTCTAATTTATTTTAATTTTTGTTTGTTTTTCAAATTTAATTTTAATTAAAATTCACACTTAAACTCGATTGTAAATATACAGGAAAAGTTGTCTACTTTGTAAATAAAATGCAAATACTTTGTTTATTGTTTTAAGTTGTTATGAAATGAATTAAAATTGCAAAAAAAAAAAACAAAAAAAATTAAAAAAAAAAGGATTATTTACAAATGAAATTTGGAAGGGCTTTGGCTTTAATCAAAATCAAATAAAATTATATATTGTTTGGTTTTCATCTCTCGTATCATTTAATTATATAATGATTTATGTTTGATATAGGCATATTTACAAACATATATACGCAGACACAGTGAAACAATCAGATAGGATAATACAACGTCGTAGTAATGATAAATATAATTAATGATATAGTACTAATTAGCGTAGCGCAGTAAAACCCTTTTTACACTTTAGCATTATTAATCAAACTACTAAGAATAAGAAATTAATGCCTAATTATAGAATGTATACATAAGTTTTTATTATTTTTTTTTTTTACTTGTTTATAGAATTTGCAAAAATTGTAATACGCTAGGTATTCGTAATTCTTTTAACTTTCCGCTAAACAGTCGCAGCTGTCACTGTCTTTGATCATTAACTATATATATATATTTATTATATTTATATCTACTAAATATAATGTTTTTTCTTCTCGTTTTTATGTATAAACTTTTTCAAAATGTAAAAAACGTATATATATTCTTAATTGTTGCACTTAAGGCTAAAAATTAACTAATCTTTTGTTTCATTGTTTTTCATTTTGTTCAATCTATCAACATTTCATATAATTTATATATATTATATGAAAAACTGCTAAATTGCTAAATCTAAATATTTTGATTTCAATTAAACTAGCACATAAAATATATAAATGAATTATGGTGCGCTGTTAATGTTTGTGTTTATGTTGTTGTCGGTTGTTGTTGTTGTTGTCGCTTGTCTCACATAAGCACCAACACTTTAAAATAATTATTTATCTGCTAAACTTGACAACAACGCTGAGAACCTGCACTTAACCACGAACTAAAAACAAAATGTGTGTGAGAGTGTATTTGTGTGTGTGTGTATTTTCTACTAAACAGCTTAGGTTGCATCTCCTTTTCCTTCTACGGCTACTGCTACGGCTCCTGCTCCTTTAAAGCGCCACCTCATCGCCGTTCCGGGTGCAGGCACCGCCGCTGAGTTTCACTTGCTCCTTGGACTGCTCCTCGGCACGCAGCTGCAGCTCGCGACGTCTTTGTGCGGTTAGCGAGAGACTTGGGCTGGCATCGCTGGCTGCGATGACTTTGGAAGTTGTTTGCTTTATATCACGTGTTGTTGTTGTTGCTGTGGTTGTGGTTGTGGTTGTTGTAGTGGTTGGGCTTGTATCAAAGTGTACTTGATGCTGTTGTGCTGTTGGCTGCTGCTGGTGCTGTTGTCAGACTAATTCATTCTTTGGCGTTGGCTCTGCGGCTGCTGTAACAGCGCTGCCATTGCTTATCACCGGGTTGACGCCACTGGCTGCGGCCTCTAGCAGCGAACCAGCCTCAACATCGCCCGCTTGACGTGCCGCGGTGCGTTGACGGCACATGTAAGGCGAACTTGAGGGCGAAGGCAGCGGATTCTGTAAGGAATACAAAATTAAATTTCTCTTGCTTAATGAAAATTTATGGCAAATTACCAATTTGTTGTTGTTTTGGCAGCAGGTGGCCTTCACGCAGCCCTCCTCTGTGGTGGGGCAGTCGAGGGCACAGCAATCGGAGCCGCTCATATTGATGCTAGAGGTGCCGTCGGACATATTGCAGCCCTCGATCTCACTGAACTCGGGCTGTATGGTGGTCGAGTGTATGCCCTCATTGTGAAAGAACTCCTTGACCTTCTCGGCTATCTTCATGTACTCTGATAGATTGCGGCAACTGCAATTGTGGTAAATACAAAATTGAGATAAGAGCATTTCATGGTATTTCGATTAACTCCTACCGTATGTGTGCGGAAGCAATGATGCGATCTCCGGCCAATTGCCAGACATGGAATTCGTGCACGGCCAGCACGCCATCCACCTTCTCCAGCAGACGCTTCTGTATGGCATCCACCTGAATGTGCGTGGGCACCGTTTGCAGCAGAATCAGTGCCGATTCACGCAGCAGCGGCCACACAGAGTGCAAGATTAGCGCCACCAGGACAATGGACAGCGCGGGATCAATATACAGGCGATACTCCCACTCACTCTTCCAGACGACCAGGGCACTGACTACCACAATGACGCTGCCCAGAGCATCGCTGAGCACGTGCAGAAAGGCGCCACGCATATTCATCTGGCCGGGATCATGGCTGTGACCATGGCTGGACTTCTTAACCTGCTTCTCCTTCTGCTTCTCATATGCATAATCGTTCGGCTCATCCTCACCCTCGTCCATGTTGGCCAGCTCTGTGAGCCGGCTGTGATTGCGTGTCAAACCACCGCCATGCGAGTGTCCATGATGACCGCCATGCTCTAAAATCAATAAAATTTATTCAATTAATATGTTAAGTTAAGTATTTTGCAGCATACGCACCATAGAGCAGACAGAGACCAATCATATTGACCAGCAGACCGAGTATGCCAACAATGAGCAGCAGTTCAGGCTGATGGATGGGCTCCTGCTCAATGAATCTGTGAAGAAAATGAAGGATAAATGTTAGGTAAATGTTAAGTAAAATCAAGTAAAACATAACATTAACTTCAAATATAAATTAGGTTAACTCTATTATAGGTATGTTATTAATTACATTTAAATGTTAATTAGGAATGCTTGAAAGTGAATAACTGATGAGGTATCAATAACATTAGCTCTGTCAATAGCATTAATGTTGTAATGCTGTATTCACTTTACTGTTGTTATGAAAATGAAAATGTAACTAGATTAACATTTCATATTTTTACTTGATCAATTTAATGACTTCTTATTATTTCTTTATATATCTATATATTTCTATCTATATATATATATATATATGCAGTTAAGCTCAGTTGCGCTCGGAGCTTATCAATTCTATTGAACAATAAAGGAGAAGCCTTTGCACGTTTATTCAATCGAATGGCGTATAAAAACGTAAAGTGGCAAGAAATAAATATGCACGCGGCATGCAAATTGAAACGTTGCGAATAATAACGAATGACAAAAAAGATCGAAGAAACAGCAGCAACTACTACAAAATCAAAATACAAATTTACAAATTGAACGATTAACAACAACAAAATGGTCAAGAAAATGTGTAAGCAGACGTAATGGTGACAAGGCAAACGATTCGGATTGCGCTTTGGGTGTGTGTGTGTGTGTTTTGTGGAGGCGTTGACCACAACAACAAAGAAACATAAATATATACACCATATATGTGTATATAGTATGCATACAGTTACAGGTACAGGTGCCTCACCTTTTGCAAGCCTCAATCGTGATGCTGAAGCAGAGCGCAACCAGAAACACCGCATTGACCAGAGCTCCCAGCACCTCGGCACGTGCCCAGCCAAAGGTGTTCTTCGACCATTTCTTGGGCGACATCTGTGAGTAGAAATATATATGTATATGAATTCATTTTCATGTCAAGTATATGGTCATGACGTACTCACCTTCACTGAGAGGAATGATATAACCAGTGCAGCTATGTCGCCCAACATGTGAAAGCTGTCCGCCACGAGCGCCATCGAATTGGTCACATAGCCCACGATGATCTCCACAAAGAAGAAAAACGCCGTCAGCCACATCATTGAGAGCAGGCGGCATTTTTTGCCCGAATATTTGGACATCTTGGAGAAACTAGAAGATAAAAAAGAAATATATATTTGATTAGATATATGATTTATGAATTGATTAGATATATACATAGCTGAGCTATATATAAGTTTATTTGCATAATTGAGACTCTTAAGTAATTAATTTGAAAATTTCTTATAGAGAACATTTATCTATCATGTTAATAAATATATACATATACATACATAGATTTCTATATGCATATATTTATCCATCATATATGAATACGAATCTCTATAAATTAAGACTATAAATTAAGTAAAATCTTTGGCAAAAATGAAATATATCTTTAGGAACTATTCATATACAAAATTGCATAAAAACAAAAATATTTATTTATTACTATAGTATTTATAGCTTTTCTATCTATTCCAACTTTAAAATGCTTATAGAGCTTCTAAGTAAATTTTTATCATATAGATATACATATATATACATATATATTGATGACGGTTCGCAATCACCGCGCGTTCAATCACCTTTCAATTCAATGAATAAATTGAATTAGTTTTAAGTGAAAAATCTTTGAAAACAAATTAGCAACAAATTGAGTTTATTCAATTGTCACAGAAACTTTTTTTATTGTCGGAAAAGTTTTACACACGAGATTTAATTGAATGAAAATAGATAAAATTGAAAAACAATTTAGGCTACGCTTCAATGAATGTAGCAAACACGCCGCCCACCCAAAAAAAAATAAACCGGGGCAGGTACGCCAAATGGGCTTGTTACCTGTCCCTTTTCCACACACTTTCTCTCTCTCTCCCTCTTTCTTTCAGTTTACGGTTGACTGCTCTTTGAGCTTTGTTTTGATTGACTTACACAAAGAATTGCATTTGATTTGCAGGATTTGCTAAGTGAAACTAATTCTTTTAAGTGCATCTGCTGCATACAGTTATATACAGTTATGTGTAAGCACGTAATAGAAATGTCTGATTTAACTGCGATGACATTGCACAGGCACTGTTATCGCATGAATTGTGCTAGCGTGGGAACTCATGCTGTAAATAACATTGTAATGTTATAGATTGAGCTTGGCACACATAGTTTGTAATAGAATGGTTAACAGTTTAAGCACACCCATAACATACACTGTTACACTTGTATTGACATTAACATTGACATGTTAAAGGATTTACAGTTGATCACAGCACGAGCAAAATAGTAGCACTAACCATACAACACATAGACGGGACATCTAGAAGAAACTTTTTTGCTCACTTTTTTTTGAGCCGGAGCACCCACACAACTTCGAATTCGCTTGTGCGCCTTACTTTTACGTGCGTTGTTCGAAAATATTCGAAAGCATAATCATTCCGCTTCAAGCGCTCGGCCGAAATGGTCGTCTTCGGAACAAAGCAATGCTATGATACATTTTTTCTTTGCTCTCTCTCTCTCTCTGCTCTCTTCTCTCTCAAATATATATATATATGTAGGCACAAGCAGCAGCTCACAAAAATTGAAATTTGTTCGCTGAAGATCCCATTTCTTCCCTTCTGAGCGAAGAGTATACCGAACTATTGAAAGCGTTCGCTATACGCATGCAAAATGTTTACGTTTTCATTATTATTTGTGGGAAGGGTATGAAAGCGTTGATGTGCATAAAGATTATGTTTTCGCGACGAGCGTGCACACACACACTTACAGTCCCTTGATATACGTATGAGCATTTATGTGCATGTGTGCGGAAATCTAGCTGCCTGTAGAAATTGTGAAGACCCACGTAGCAGTTGGTCGATCTTGTGGACTGCACACACATACACACACAGTTGAATGTGTGTGCGTATGGGCTGCGATGCTTACCCTTGCTTTGACCATCGAAAATTCCTTCTTAATCAGTTTATATTAATTTTAATAAGAAAGAATTGTAAATGGCTTACAGATAGCATAGTTAGTAAAACTAGTAATTTAAGTAAAACAAAATTGAAAATTATTCGCCAATAAAGTATTTGAATTAATAAATATAAAACATACATTCATAAATTTTTTTTATTTTTTTATTTATTATTTACGGATGCATCTTTTTAAAAAGGTCAATTTGACCTGCATATGTATGCAAAGGTGCATGGGTTAGAAAAGCATATCCCATTTTTGCCCGTTGGGTTTAAACAGGTACTAAATATTTTTTAAATTCATTCAGTTGGCAAACCCAAGATTATTGAAAAATCAGGTAATAAACTATAATTGAACTATCCTTCTGCAATTGTAAACCAAAATCGTTCACGCAATTCAAAGTTGAGGTAGGCACACGCCAATGTTCATATCCCATGCGTGCGCTACACAATTTCCACAGGCAGCTAAAATTTCTCATACAGGCACACAAATGCTTTTACAAGTGATATTCGACAATTGTAAGCATCGCAGCCCATACGCACACACATTCAACTGTGTGTGTATGTGTGTGCAGTCCACAAGATCGACCAACTGCTACGTGGGTCTTCACAATTTCTACAGGCAGCTAGATTTCCGCACACATGCACATAAATGCTCATACGTATATCAAGGGACTGTAAGTGTGTGTGTGCACGCTCGTCGCGAAAACATAATCTTTATGCACATCAACGCTTTCATACCCTTCCCACAAATAATAATGAAAACGTAAACATTTTGCATGCGTATAGCGAACGCTTTCAATAGTTCGGTATACTCTTCGCTCAGAAGGGAAGAAATGGGATCTTCAGCGAACAAATTTCAATTTTTGTGAGCTGCTGCTTGTGCCTACCACTGTTGCCAGATTTTGAGCGTCACCATAAGCTAGATTGACGAAAAAAATAAGCTAGAATAAGCTAAAAGTTTACAAAAAAAAGCTTAAAAATAAGCTGACCATAAATAGCATGAAAATAATGAAGAATTTTATAGTTTTTTTTAAATTTTTTTATTGTAGTAATGAAAGAATTTCATCAACTTTATTATTGGTTTCCGAATATTTTTCTGTTGAACGAATGAGAGATAAATATTTAGCTGGAATGTTACAGTTGTGGCAACATTTTCCATGACGTCGCAGTCCATATCTATAACATTCAAAAAAATTCGCACAACTTGGCCCCAATTGTTGCTTTGCAAAAGCAGCAGTACGCTTTTGTGGGGTCAGTTGTCCACGAATCGCGGAAATTTTGTTTATAACAAACTTTAGGCATTTTTAAAATGGAAGCAAGCGTTTAACAATCTGCAATAAGTGTGACCATAAGTGTGATCAACGAAATTAACCATACATTTATACTCAAAATGGCACGATGAATAAAAATTATTATCGATTTCTCGATAAAAAATGACCAAAAACTACAATACAATCAAATAACATAGATTGTTTTGTACTACATTTTTTTAAGCTAAAATAATCCAAATTAGATTTGAAATAAGCTAGATCTCAAGCTAAAAGCTTTTCACTACTTTTTCAAGCTTTTTGATTTCAAAATAAGCTAAATCTAGCTTAAAATAAGCCGAAATGGCAACAGTGGTGCCTACATATATATATATATTTGAGAGAGAAGAGAGCAGAGAGAGAGAGAGAGCAAAGAAAAAATGTATCATAGCATTGCTTTGTTCCGAAGACGACCATTTCGGCCGAGCGCTTGAAGCGGAATGATTATGCTTTCGAATATTTTCGAACAACGCACGTAAAAGTAAGGCGCACAAGCGAATTCGAAGTTGTGTGGGTGCTCCGGCTCAAAAAAAAGTGAGCAAAAAAGTTTCTTCTAGATGTCCCGTCTATGTGTTGTATGGTTAGTGATAGTAGTCCAATTGGATTGTTGCCAGTTTCTCTCATTGCTACTGTTAACATTGAAATGTTAAAATGTTACTAAGAAACAGACAGTTTAAGTGCATGGGTGGCTTTTATTCTTCACTCCGCCTCTATCTTCGTGAATAACATTTAAATGTTTTAGGATTCACTCTTGATCAAATAAGAATCCGACAATCCAATTGGCTTGTTGTTTATTTCTCTTCATATTTAACTGAAACGGCGAATTTGTTACACTTATTAGTGTTGTGAAAAACATTTGAGTTTTGAAACATTCACACTCGATCAAATTAGAAGCGGCTAGTCCAATTGGATTTATCTTGATTTCTAACTGTAAGAGCGAATTTTTTTGACTTACACAAAAAACTGCATTTGATTTGCAGAGTTTGTCAAGATGAATTAATAGAGTTTTAAATGCAGCTTTTGCTGCTGCTGCTGCTAATTGAATTACTGTTATGAGAAGGCACGAGCTAACCGGCAATTGGAAATGCCTGTATACAATGTATTTACATAAAGATAGCAATTGTTTTTTACTGCGAAGCGTTGCAACAGCAATTGTTTTGTTTTTTTATGTAAACATAAATAAGGTATACAAAAGCATTTCAACTGAAACGAATATTATACAAAGAACGGCATTCGACTTGTCGTCAAGCGAGAGGCGGGGATGCAGTTGGTAAGAGATGGGGGTGGTCGAGTGGGTTGGGGCTAGCTTGTTGCTAAGAAAAACAATTTGCATGCTCTCACATTTATTTTATCGTATATTGTATATTATGTATACCCGATCAGCTTGTTGACTAAGCAACTAAACAAACTCTCTTCGCCCTCGCTGAAACTTGGGGCAGCAGCAGAAGGCGGGGCTGTTAGCATTGGCAGTGCTCAGCACCGCCTCATTCAATAACAACAAAAACAAAAGTTTCCTCAACAACAACAACAGCCACCACAATTGATTTTGCAATCTCTTTGTGGTTTTTCTCCCGACTTTATCTCTCGCCCAGTCTCGGCACACGAGACGCCAAAAAAGTGATGGCAAAATATTAAATGAGAATTAATTGTGTATGTTGTCACAGTCTAGTGTGATGCATCCGAACAATGCGTAAGCTGTAGATCTTATCTAGAGACCAATATTTGCTGTTATCCCGTTATCAGCGGGCGCTTAAAATAGATAAGGATCTGCGACAGCGGGCGATAAGCACGAAACAATGTCGTTGTTGTTTTTTATAAATCAGCGTTGGCGTGTGTGCAAAATAGAAGATAAAGAGTAGATGAGGGTAATGTAAATACACTTACCCTTTATAATATGGATTATAAATAAATATATTTATATACATATTATCTAGCAGCAATCATTTTTAGCCTGATTGCGGAGGATTCTGCGCTGCTTAAACTAATTATAAGTTTTATTAAATACAAAAAAAAAATTATAAAAATAAAAAAAATAACACTTAACTTATACTTTATATTATCAAAAATTAAAATCTAAAAATACTTGAATATACTTTATACTATAAAAATTGTAATAAAATATACTAAAATATACATAATCTCACGGGCAAGTAACTTTCATATTATATTCAAAAAAAATCCTGACATACAACATAAGAAATTCATAATACCCATTTGATAAGCAAACAATCCATTCTTATCATTTGCGATCGGCTTGGAAACTACGGAAAAGTGACAGTGAGAGATACGAGAATTATATATGCCAAAAAAAAAAAAAAGAAAACAATGTGAATACATTGTGTTTAACTAATTGTGTGATAAGTATATCATTTATGACCCTATGTCAGCTCGTATTTATATAGACATAATATGCAAATAAATATAATGCAAAATAACTAAAGGTTTGTTTAGACTGCTAAGAAACTGTAGAATCCTCAATTCGTATGTTTTTAAGCTTTGAGCTCAGAACTTTTTACAGTTATTCAATCCGTCTGCTATAAACAAATTTTTCAATTTTAATAATACTTAGTTAAAATATATGTTGTCTTTTTATATCTATCTCAGTTATTAGGCATCCAAATTGCAAATGCATACAAGAATCTTAGAGCTATTTGATAAGAGTTGATACTGAATAACAAACAACTCTCCAACTCTTCTACTCTCTCTATATGTGTATGAAGAAGAAAAGAACGATATTAATAATTGAGACGCAGTTCTCCTTCTCCTTCTTTGGCATGCCTTTGTTAATTATTACAAAGAAAACCTATAAGAACAAAATAAATTATTTATGTATGTGTGACATATATATATATATATATATATATATATATATATATATATATATATCTCAATCCCTAAATTCCTATTCGTTCCATTAATATACAACTGGAGCTTAACTCACATAAATGGCTAGCAGTTCTCACCTTCACACTTGATTGAACACTGGTCAAGAGTTTTTTAGTCGGCCTTAGACCATGTCAGGCCTTATAGACGGGGCTTTAGCTGATAGCGTGCCATACCAAAGCATACCATTGATTGAGCCTTTGAGCCACTCTCTGATAGTGCTGTCTTGGCAGCAAATCAGTTGATCCAAACGTGTCTGGCAAGACAAAAAGGGTAGCTCAATAAAATGACAAGCGGATTGAAAGTATAGAGGGAGAGATAGTGAGTCAGAGGGACAGAGAAAGACAGTTAGTCAGGTAAAGCTCTCATCCAAAAATAGTGGCTCTACTAACAAATTTGATTTCAACGTTTGAGCAATTCGATTTCATGGTTATGTCAGCGAGTTAACCAGTTTTTAGGGTTTTTAAATTTTCTAGGCACGTGCTTGTAATAATTAAGTTAAGCTAAAGCTATATAGAATTAATGCTGTGGGACCTCAAAGCAAACCAATTTTACAAATTGTATTTACAACAATTTCAACTGCACTTGACCGAGGCCGAGGCCGAGGCTAAAAGAGGTTGTTATTTTGACTGACTGCTAAAATTGTATAGTAGTATTATATAGATAATTGTATTATATAGATAGATTTGCATTATCTTAAACTTATAATTCTTTACAAATTGTAAGAAAATGTGCTGAAAATCAATTAACATTTTAGCTCAAATGACGATTAAGGTTTAGAGAGCGAGGGAAAGAGAGAGAGAGAGAGAGAGAGCTCTAATCAAATGGGCTACATACATATATATAAATACATATAGTTTTATACTGGTAAATATGAAGAAAAATGACAAATATAATGTTATCTATGAACATTAGATAAATGGTATATTTATATAATCTCATTTCACTTTATAATTAACATTCAATTGCTGACATCATATTAAACATTCAAATTGAATATTATGTAAGAAGAGAAATAGGAATATTTAAATTATATAGATATACCTATATATCTAAAGCCATTTCATTAATATACATATTATCAGCTATACATATATAATATATATAATATATTATATATTTTTTTAATAATTTCATAATTAACATTTCATTTCCTATTTGCTCTCAAGGATAAAACGCTCTAAGGCCCCACACACACACACTAATACATATGTACATATAGTGCTATTAAATCATATCATGAATGTTGTAATGATAATAGCGGTATATATATACAAAATATATATAATATATGCATATATACTTCATTATCATATTTTATAGTCTAGTTGCTTACACAAAATACGCTCGTCTGTCTCAGATAAGTTTCATTACCCATTGTCTAGATGTAACTTCCGTGACTATATTCATCTATAAGTCTGTATCCTAAAGTTCAGTTGAAATGTTTAACTAAAACGAACTGACAAAAAGAAACGTAGCCTAAAGCTATTAAAAATAACTGCAAGGGTAAAAGCGATATATATATATTTAGTTGATATATTTATATATATATACATACATATACATACATACCTACATACATACTTCTATCTATAGCTACATTTGTACATAAATATCTGTAGCACGTGATGTGCCTACGCATTTATTACGACAATTAAGCATGCAGCACACATGCAAAGGCTACACTCACACAGACACACCCACACACAGATACTGTGCACATTTAATACACATACACACACACACAGTTGCACAGCTGTGATTTAAGCCGAGTCGAGGCACAATTGGGTTACAATATTCTAGGTCATGTTGCTTAATTGGCCGCACAGCATTTGCATTTGCATGTGTGTATCTGTGTGTGTCTGTTTTATATCTGTGTGTGTGTGTATGTGTGTTAACAGAGTTTCGTACATGTTGAGCTTTTGCCATATACCATGTTGACTTTATGGCCCTTTCGGGTTACTCCTTCTATCTGCCGCCCACACACTTATGCTGGCCAACATCTGATAGGCCGCATGGCAACAACAGCATAATCTGATATGATCTCAGATAAGAATTTTTGGCTTTTCTAGACTTAAAACAAATAACATGACCTATAAATAAGTTGCTAGAACTTTATCTAAGCCTACAGTAAACGCTGACCAATAACTAACAGCAAAGAAATGTTATTTAAAAGTAAAGTGAAATTGGAGGAAATTTTATATGAAAAAATGAAATGCCAACTGATTGGGAATTTTTAGAAATAATTAAGTTGACAAACGTAATATATGCGTTATTTAAATGACCATGGAGTATATTAAAAAAGTATATAAAAGTTACTCAAGTGAATGTGGAGGACATTTAGTATGCACTGATCTGATACACAAGGCCAAGTTATTATAGAACAGTAAATAGTTATATAAGGCTTAAGCTACATAAACATAAGACTTTATTATACATTGCTGCTAGAATTAATGCCATATAAGTGATCGGAAGGGAAGAGATATATATCAGAAGAGAAGAAATCAGAATAGAAGAAATCAGATAGAAGGGATCAGAAGAGTGGAGAACAGAAGAGAAGAGATCAAAAGGGAAAATATTATAAGATACGATAACATAAGTGAAGAGATCAGAATAGAAGAGATTAGAACAGAAGATATCAAAAGAGAAGAGATCAGGATAGAAGAATCAGAAGGGAAGATATCAGAAGAGAAGAGATCAGAAGAGAAGATACCAGAAGAGAGGAGAGCAGAATAGAAGAGATCAGAAAAGAATAGACATGGAGGACATTGAAGTTATCATAGAGCAATTCTTAGTTAGTTAAATGTAACGTAAGCAGAAGTGAACAGGGAGACAAAAGCTATAAGCAAATTAAAGGCATTATATATATATATATATACATATCCATATGTAGGTATATATTATATATTGGTATTGCCATAATGCCAAAGGCAATAACTTGCTAGAAAAGTGAATGAAAAAACGAATCAAATAATTACTTTAATTACAAAATTACATTTGCGGACAATGGCGGAAATTGTGCCGCCAACAATTTTATTTTGCCCATTGGAAATAGGTAAATAGGGTATATTGGTTAAGGGCAGCGATGTGTAATAAGCAAAAGGGAAGTCAGTGAATTAACTATGTTTATTAACAGAAAAAGTTAAAAGCTCTAATATGTTTTAATTTTATAATGTTTCTTATTTTAAAATTTTTAGTAGAGTAACAAAGAAAGGAGCAACTCAGGGCAACATTTAGGGTATCTGCTAGTCGTGCTACACTTTTACTTGTGATTTTGCCTGTCTTTTCTTTTTTATTTGCAAAAACTAAAAGCAAAGAAGCGCCATCAACTGCGCAGCTGACAATTAACCCGGTTTTCCTGCGGCCCCAAAGGCAGGCGCGGAAAAGCACAAAAAGGCGCAAAAAAACAGCAACAACAAAAGCAGATGAAAAGCGCCGGCCTGAGGCCAACAGAGTGAAGAGAGAAGCCGCAAGAGAGAGAGAGAGAGAGGGGTGTTGAGCAAGGGGTAAAGAGTGTGCTGGGGTGTGGGTGGTATTGGAGAAAAGTGGGGCAGGTAAGTGAGTTTTGATTTATTTATGCAAATTTTGTGGAACACTGCAGGGCCCCAAAAGAGGCAGGTAAAGGGTAGGTGAGGGTATGTTAAGAGTGGGCGTGGCATTAGATGTATGCTATATATAAATAAATATATATATTACTGACCCAATTCGCATTACAAGCAGTCAGCTAGCCTATTTCCAACAAGAAAAAATACTTTTCTTTTGCATTAATAGCCAAAAACACTTAAGTTTTTGGGGTACACCGCACAAAAAAATGTAAGTTCTGCCTTGGCACTTAAAAAATTCTATAGATTTTTCAAGATTATAGACTACAAATTCTATAAAAGTCATCTCTGTATCTCTTTTAGAGCCAGATTCTTAGTAGAACGAAATCGCATTGGCTGGCGATCCAAATCAGATATATATATATATATATATATATATATATATATATTATTTATGGGATACGTTTATCTCCTGCCAGATATTGCTTATATAAATGCCTATTCAAATACTTTCACTTTGCCCAGAACTAATGTGAGCATTATCAAAGTCTGATTACCAGAGTGGGTTCTTATCTGGTCTAGCTAATTGCGTGTGTTATGGAGTCAGAGCAAGAAGGAAATCTAACCCAGTTTAGCTCTTGTCATAAATCATAATACACACGGACAAACATAACCCAGTTCTCGTGGTTCCAGTTCCAGTTTTCACATTATTGGGGTTTACGAATCACAAATATTTAACTAGCTTCAATATTGATGAGCGCGGCGAAACAAATGCATAAATAAATAAATGGAAAATCATATTTGGTGCGAAATTTAATTAACACTATATTGATTTTTTTGCACTCGATGTCAATCAATTGGTATTGGAATAATTGAGGGAGGTAGGGAGGTAGACAGGGAGGTGGATAGAGAGGTGGTTGAACTAGGTTATACCGTCTGAATACGGAGCATGACCTTTAAACGAATATCAAAGGCGAAATCCTGATGCACAGCGCTGGCTGAAAATGTCACACGCTAAAGCAGCCAGATGTTAATTGCAATCGGGCATACCCAACTGCAGAATACTCCTTAACAATAAACACCGAATCAAACGCTTCCCCATTCAGCTCAATTGTATATAACAATTGTATCTATAAATTTGATCTTTGATATCCAAGATACTCAAAATACCAAACTCCAATTTATATCATAGAAAATATAAAAATTCGAATACTACTATACCATAAAGTGTAAAGCAATTTGAAGAGGCATTCATAATGCTACAAAACTAATATACTTTCTTGCCTCTCGCTGAACGAGTAGAAAATCTATTAGAGTTAAGCCAGTCAACTGGAATACCAACTACTTATGAACATTAATTTCTATATAATTTTATAACCAAATTATAATTAGTCATCAGTTAAATAAACGACTGTTGGGCAGGGAAGGATGTACTGTATTTAAAAAAATATAACTAAAGCCAGAATTCTCTTGCGAATGGTCTGAACTTGCAACGTCAGTAAAGCCTCCATAGTATCAACTATGTATAAATTAATAAATTACAGAATTTTTATATACATTAATATTATTATTATTATGTATAGCTAAGTACATCTGCTTAAATTTCAACTACATGGACTTCATTTATATAGATCAGATTAACTTTATATATTTAATTCACAAAGAAACAATTTATAAATTTTGCTCATTTTTAATGGGAATTTGCATACTTTTTTATACATTTTTAATAAAAAGTATTCCTCATACATATGTATGTACAAAATATAGTACACATAAGAAAATCACCCATAAATAAAGTAAAAATATACCAAAGGAAATAAATAGATATAATTTTAACATGACTCAGAATTATTTCAGATAAGCAAACATGATCAATAATGACTAAGACGTTGGAAGCTGGGAAGTTCAGATCGGATGTGTCAATCCAGAACCGGTTCCCAAAGCCGGCAATGTGAAAAAACTGCAGTAAACAGCAGCACCAGCAGCAGCAGCAGCAGGAAAAGCAAAAGCCGCAAGAAAAACAGATTAAAATTGAGACCTTTGTCAGGTAAATACATGTGTACATAAACCAAGACAGAGAATTTTTTCACGAACGTCAATAGATAATTGAGGCGCATGGAAAATGATTTACAGTTAGGTTGTTGCTACCTGCGACCAGCTAGGCGTGTAACTCGCGAAAGTTCGGTGACCCAAGGACCTGCATGCATAGACATGTCTGCAGAAGAGCCTTGACTCGCATATGTACAGACTTGTACAGTATAAGTGTAAAAAATACCGAAATGCATAAAGTAGAAGACGATTTCTCATTTACCATCACTATTTTCCAACTAGATTCCAATTTGATTGCGAACTTACCAAAGTTGAAAAGCTGATGCGGCCTTTTAATTTGAATCAGTTCAATTTGTTGAACTTCAGCACAAATAATTTGCCCGACGACAGCGTTGGCCGCAGGAAGAGCGCGGCTTTGATTTTGATCTACAGACAACAAAAGTGTAATTGTTTATTTATTACTTGATTTGCACTAGCAAAGCGTCTTTAGCAACAATAGAGCTGTTGCGTCTGCCTGTGTGTCTATTGTGTGTGTGTGACGCTCCCAACTAACATACACATACATATACATATGTATGTACATACATAGTCGTACATATGCATGCATACATGCAAACATACATATACACATGTAGCTGTGATAAAAACAAAAGCAAGAGCCGATAAGTTGACGTCGATAAGTTATTTGGTTTTGTAACGCGTGCAAAATATTGGTGCCGCAGGCAGTGTTAGTAAATATTTATAAACAATTTGTGAATGTTAAGGCGGCGGGGTGCACAGTTATCTTTTGAATAACAGCAACAAATTCTGCACACCACGCTCAAAATTCCTGCGCTCTTCTTTTTCAACTGTAGTGGGAGGTGCACGGCGCGCCTGATTTATATACATACACATACACACATATATAAATATATATTTATGTATATACATTTTGTATGCATATATATATATATAGTTATATATGTATGTATATTGTTAATGACATAGCTACACGTTAACACACACATACACATACGCGACACACAGTACGCAGTATTTGGATAACATTCGCATGCCAATTTACACTTTTGCAGCTAGCACGTGCACTTGTCTAAATGTGTCAATTGCTTATATTTCAAGCGTCGCATTACCAGTTTTTTATTTATTTATTTTATTTTGTTTCCGAAACTGAACTGCAAGGCACTCCACACTTGTGACTTTATTAAAATTTTCAAGACGACTGACGGCACTGACCAAGAGTGGCAAAGCCGAAAATACTATGAAGCACTTTTAGCAGTGTGACCAAACTTAAACCGATTATTTAAAGACCGCACTTTTTATCGATATATCGAGGCATGTTGTAAGCACTCCTGTCTGAAGATGACGAGAACGTTGTTTGGCGGGTAACGAGTGCGCAAATAGTATAAAATGGGAGTTTAAACTTTTGAATGACCAGTTTAAGAATATTCTTACAACTGAGTGGGTTTGTAACAGTAACAGTGGGAACATCATGAATTTCGCTTCGCATTTGCAGTCTGTTCTACAAGAACTCCAAATCAATGACAACGATCGTAGCAAATATACTTCACATGCACAGAGTATCTGCAACGAAATAATGAAAGCATTGCAGAAATCCGATAAAGTCTTTAAGAATGCATTCGATGGACTAAGTTTGACTGGTAAAGATTAATAATAATTGAATAATTTTCTGATTGAGTTATTGAATCAATCAGTTTGCATTTATAATCAATTGCAGGCAGCTATTTGGATCGCGTTAAGCTGAAGACGCCCGACGAATTCGATTTACATATGAAGTTGAAGTTTCCATTCCAAATAATACCCAAACGCGATAATCTACGCGCTGGCTTTGTCTTTTTGTATACGCCAGATGGAAATGGTCATCCGATTGTCGAGAATAATTACATAAATTTTAAACGTATGCAAACTTGGCTACGTGGTGCATTTCGCGATGTATTGCATAATAAATTTGAAAGAATCCGCGTTGACTCGGAGACTTATGAGCTTAAGTATGAGCTAGAAGGATATGGCTGTGCCCACACAATAGTTGCTTCGAGCTCTGCTCGAACAATCTCCTTCGATTTAGTGCCAGCTTTCGAATTCTCCTACAAAGATTGGCCATTAGATGCTCCACCTGTTACCCAGCAGGTGCGAATGGATTGGCCCTGGTTTGCCATACCACAAAGCAAGCCACCGGCTGATGATAGAACCTTTATGGTCTGTGCACCACACTGGGAACGTGAAATGATGAAGAACAAATACAATTTGAAGAACACTTTGCGTCTGATGAAGGCAATGCGCGACGTTCACAAAGACCAGTTACCGCACCTGACCAGCTATATGCTAAAAACCGTCATCCTACTGGAACTGTCCAAAGCATCCAGTCTGATGTGGCAACAGGATGAGGGAAAGACTCTACTTTTCATGTGGTCCAAATTGTTGCAATATTTTCAAAGAGCCAATCTACCATATTTCCTAGCACCCGGTTGCAATCATTTTGATCGCATTAGTGCCACAGATTTCAATACATGCAGACTCAATGTTGATAAGTTGCTAGCCAGACTCACTCATGTGGCCAATAGTCCCAGCAGTCGTCAATGCGTACGTGGACTCTTTATTGATTAATCATTTCTAATAGCTTACATAAACATGTAATAAAAGCTAAATTATCTATCTATGTAAACATACAAATATATATTTTGATTCATGTATACTACAATAAAATACTTTTCGAATTACTTGGAATTTTTTTGCTGTTGAAATGAGTTTCCGTTTTCAGATTATTTACACAAAGATAGTGTCTATAAATGCTGACTTATCTTGTATATATGTAAGTATATATGTATGTATGTGCACATGTAATCTAAAAAAAATTGCAGTCAAAATAATTTTGCTTTTACAAAATGACAAATTTATACGTTAAACCATACATAAGTATATATGTATATGTACATATAAATATTTCTCATATGTATGTACATGCATATGTACATATGGTTATTGTTTTTTAAGCCATACGCAAAGGCATGAAGCCTGTATGTACATACATTTGTACATAGATTTTTTCCGTTGATTTCTCATGTTTTTGTTTTATACTATTCTAAAAGAATAATGAATTCAACTTTTGCATACCACTTTTTTGATTTTCGGTGCATAGACTTGAAATATCACAAAATTTGTGATGGCTAACTTTTTTCCTTGTCTGTATGTACTATGTATGCACATTCTATGTAATGTACCGAAATTGAAGTCATGAAATAATTTTGCTGTTAGAAAACGACAAATTTATACGTTATGTACATACATACATACATATGTATATAAATATTTCTTACTAGTCCTGATTTCAATACATATTCAAAGCGTTTGCACAAATTTGAATTTAGCAAAAAGCTAACAATTACTGGGAAATACCCTTTTTTTATTCCAATAAATAATCGTGACGTAATTCGCTATCAGTGCAATTCGCTGCGAAGTTGAATCAATTCAGGGAATTCACATTTCAATGCTGGAAACGAAACGAAACTCGCTGGTTTAGCAGCAGCGAGTAAACAGCGCGGGAAATTCAAATTTTACAGTGGGCAACTTTTTTTGTTTTAGCTCGAGTTTAGGTCGTTGTTGCGTGTAGCGATTTATTTCGAGCTTATATCGCTCATCTCTAATTTCAACGTTAATTTGACATGATAAAAATCATGCAAAGGTTCGAAAAGATTTTCGTAAGATGTTTTCCCCCGAATTTATAGAGAACACAAATATACATTTTCTTTTATACTTAAGCTCTATAAACTTTATTAAAATATATTTATATAAATTGCTTGCGCTTATAAATAAAATTTTACGCTTGGAGTTAAAACAACATGTATTTAGATATTATGCATGTCTGCTTACGTTCTACGACAAATAAATATACGTAATTTTGCATATATGTATGTATGTATTTACATACATATGTATACTTAAATATATATATGTTTATATAATATGCACAAATTTTTCATTAAACGCATACGCGTGCATTCCTAAAAAAAACTATAACAAATTGAGCATAAGTTTGTATTGCAAATTGCATGAAAAGCGAAAACATTTAAAGTACACAATTAAGCATACAAATTATCTTTAGGTTTTAAGCTAGCTTTGATTGAGACAGTGAGGAAGAAGGGTCACAGATAGACCGAGAGAGAGTGAGGGAGAAGGAGACCGAGGGGAAGAGTGAGAGTTGGATTTGGGGCAGCAATTGTGTAGCATGCCGCCAAAAATGCATTCATGCAACCTGTCGCCGTGGCCTAGCTCTCCCAGACCTCGTCGCGCTGTTTGGCAGCTAAAAGTTTGCGTTCTAAAAGACAGAAAATACTAGGATATAAAAAAGATATTAAGGATATGGATAGGACAGTTACCTTTGGCTTCGCGTAGGACACGCCTTTCATTCTCCCTTTCCTCCGGTGCCGTAGGCAGCTTAACGCCCAGAGCACCGGATACCAGACGACGCGCTAACGCCGTACAAGTCTCCGGTCGTTGTCGATATGGCTGAAGCGATGTGGCACCCGCCTTCTTTGCCTTGAGACGGGATTCCAGTGTGGCCTCGGCCAGTGGCTTCAACTTAACAAATGGATGCCCCATGGTCAGGACCTCAGCAGCTGCGAAATGAATACAAATTACAATTCAATGTTGACTCACACAAGCATCGCTCAAGCACTCTACTCACCAATGCGGGAGCTGCTAAAGACGGCCAGAGCGTGTGTATCATCCACCCATTTGATGTCGAAGCCGGCACTTTTGTACTGCGAGAAGAGCATTAGCAAATCCGGTGTCTTGAATTCTACAGGAAAATTCGAGATCTCCAGCACATGCGGAAACTCCTCCTCATTGAGCAACGATTGCTTAATATGATAAAGCTGATGGAATATAAAATAAATAAAATATCAATTTTATCATTTATTCAACTACATTTACTCACGGTATAATCCATTTTGGGCAATTCGATTTTGCACTTGCCCACCGATTCGGTTAGCTCTTGCAGAATCTTTGGATTCAAACAGTCGCCATTCTCGTCAAACATATTCTCCCAATCATCTTCATTCTCCTCATCATCATCCTCGGTGGTGCTGTCGGCAGGTGGTGTAAGCGATGCAGCAACTGCCGCTGCCGCTGCCGCTGCTGCTGCTGCTGTTGTTGTAGTTGCTGCTGTGACAGCAGCAGTGCTTATCTTAGGCGCTGATTCAATCTTTTCGGGTATCTCAAGCACGTCCGATACAAAAGTTTGTTTCATGATGCGACGATTGCTGCGGTTAATTTCCTATAAGCAATGACATCAAGTTCAACATAGTCTCAAAATGTTGAATGTATGCTAATGCATTTACCTTGGAGGCTCGCTGCAGTTCGCGCACTTCGTTATCACATTTGTTCGCATCCTCAGTCGTTGGCGCATTGCTGTTGGCTCTGGGCAGCGCAGCATCTTCGATGCGCAACGATTGCTGCTGTTGCTGTTTGTGGGTTTTGCTCGTCTTTGTTCGCATTGTCTGAAAAATAAATAGAAATATTTTCATTAGCAGTTTTGGTTTGACAAATTAACAATATAATTAATTACCTCTTTATCACAGTTGCTATCTGGCGGTGGTCCTGGCGTATCTGGTATTTGGTTAGCTTGGTTTTCGCTAGGCGCAATCACAAGCAACGTATCTGGCTCAATAGTTTTGCCAACTGATTTCTTGCCGCGATCTCGTCGAGATCTTGATTTTTTTGTTTTCGCTTGCTGATGCTGCTGCCCGTTTCCGTCGTCTGATTTCGACGGGTTTGTATTTACAACTGGCATGTCCAATGGCTGTGGCTGTGGCTGTAGTTGTGGATTGCACGTAGTCGGCGCTGCTGCTGCTGCTCCGGTTGGCGTTGGCATCGGCATTGTTGTTGTCGTTGTTGTTGTTGCTGTTGGAGGCGTTGTTTGACTGCGTCGTGCCCTTGGCACATAAACCGCGCGATCGGGACGCCGTTCACGACGCGTTGCTGCTGCTGCTTCGGCTTGCTCTCTGCGAAACAGTTGATCAAAACAAAACAGAAACAAATAATGATAGCAATTAACACAGACGCACACACACAAAGCCACATAGAGAAGAATTTCGTAAAAAGCAGTTGGCGAGTACAAACACCTTACAAAAAGAATTGCAAAACAATAATGCAATAACAATAATGAAAATGAATATCTTATCGAATAAAAAAGCTTTGAAAACACTGCGTTTAGCTGTGATTATAAAACTCATGTGTTAGCTACATGAATAATAAGTTTGCTGGGTTTTAATCTATGGACTGCGCGTACCTGCCTGGCGACCTTTTGCGTGCAACTGAGGTAGTTGTCGAGATTATTTCTGTTGCTGTAGTTGATGTTGCTGTTGTTGTTGCTGCTGTTGTAGTTTGTGGTGCGGCCGCTGTCTCTGGCACCGTTTCGTTCGTTGCAGCTGCTGCTGTTGCTTCCTCGCTGCTATTGTGTCTGAGCGCGGGCGGCCTGTAGAGATCCACAGAGTTCGATTTACTTACTGCAAAAGAAACAACAAACAAAAATCAAAAAGAGCAAAGCGAAAGAAATACAAAAATTATTAGCAAACTTTAATCATTTCATCAGGTGAAGCAACGCATGTGGCAAAAAGTGTGTACACACATATATACATACATATATACATACGCACGCACACACACACTCACACACAACTATACAAAATTCACTAATGTTGACCCAATTTTACGTTCGTTCGCTTTGGGCACTGCTTCGTGAATGTCAACATGTCTCGCTCAAGCAGGGCGCAACAAGTGAGCAACCGAGCGAGCGAGCGAGCAAGCACCCAAAACGAGACGAGAGAGAGGGAGAGAGAGAATGAGAGTGAACTGAGAGCAGAGTGTGATGCAACCTGAAAGGCAGCTCGCGAAAGAGGGCGACCTTGAATAAGCTGCGTGACCCGAGCAAACAAAACGAACTGGCGCCCGTACATTCGCCGGCGTGTTTGGCTTTATTTTTAGTCGTTTGCACACAAATACACACACACACACAAATGTAAATAATTAATTGGTATTCGTTTAATTTAATTTTTGTTCGGTTTTCTTTGTTTTTGGTTTGTCTATTTGCAAAATATTTTTAAGCTTGCCAATTGTGCCAACTTCCACTATACAAAAAATACACACGCACACATACATACATATGTATCTGCGTGCATAGATGTAATACACACATGTTATATGTATATGCTTAATAATGGTATCCGCTCAATATATTCGTTAAGTAAATTCAATTATAAAGACTGAAGCAGTTTACTAATCATTAAATATCGATTAACATAAATTTAGGGAGCGCACAACAAATACGGAACAGCATTATTATGTTATTGCAATACTTACAAGGTGTTTCGCTGATATGCTTCTTAACGCCCATTTTACACAGTTCCGTTACGCGTTTTCTGCTTGCGCTGCTGCTTCTACCGTTACTTCGCCAGCTCTTCACTGGCTGTTGTTGTTGGTGTTGCTGCTGCTGTTGTTGCTGTTGCTGCTGTTCCTGTTTACGGCTGTCACAACAATAACATTAAGAATTTGATTTTAAAGAATTACATTTTTATATAGTATATATGTATGTATGTACGTATGTATGTATGTAGGTGCGCTACTTACGATTCAAATCCGTGGGGATCGATAAGCTGATTGCGAAAACAGACAACTGTGCGTCGATGCGGGCCTTGACCCACGGAAAACGTTAGAAGATCGTATTGCTGTCGATAGTTCTCACATGTTTGATGTATGAGAAAACGGCGATAATTATTCACAGGTGGGAAGAGCAGCACACTATAAAGGAAAGAGGCCAAAGCAAGTTAGAGCTGTGTGCATGTATGTGTTTGTATTTGTGTGTGCGTGCCTGTTACGTGTGTGTGTGTGTGTGTGTGCGTGTGTGCGTGTTTCTTTCGTTCACTTTATCCCTCACTCTATATTTTGTTTCTTTACAGCTAACAGGTTGTTGCCAGCGAAAGAGAAGAGAGGGGCAATAAGAAGCACGCAAAGCCCACCTTGTAAATAACTTCTTATGCAACCAAAATAGCGCAATGTAATAATTAACATGCATACAATAACAACAACAATGAATAATAATAATAATAATGAAAATATTACACGAACACGAGTCGATGTTGTTTATTGCATTGCAATTAATTGTTTATTAAACGCGTCTTGCATTTTAAACGCCACAAAAACCGTGTTACCAGCTCCAAACGCAAACGATGCAATGCGGAAAACAATGTTGCATGCAACACTTGTTATTGTTGTTGTTGTTATTATTGCTGTTACTACTGCTGCTGTGGGGCAGCTGGGAAAACTCGAAATTGTGGCATTTGTAAACCGGTAATATCACATCGAGGCCCCACAGTGAGTTTGATGTTGTTTTTGCAAACTTCCGCGTTGTTACGGACACAAGAAACAAGGAGAGGGAGAGAAGCGAGGCACGAGTTGAGTAGGGATACCAGGAATCTAGTGCCATAACTAGTAGTTGTTTTTATTATTGTTGTTTTTGTCACCAGCTGCTGCTGTTGCTGTTTACGACCGAAGCCTTTTTATGCCACAAGCACATTTGTACGCACACAGATTCACATAGTTAGACACACACACACACACTCGATTAACACATTATATATATCCACACATACACTCGCACACAAATGCTTAGACTCGTGTGCTTAAGAAGTTCTAAGAGCTCTTACCCACTGCTCAGACGCTTTTTTAAAAACAATTCAATATCGACTCCAACATTATAAACGAATTCCTGATCGATCAAGCTTAAATTAGCTGTGAACGTGTTTTTCCGTTCGCCGTTCTCCAGCTTTTTATTAAATATGCGACAATGTCGCCACACATAAATACAGTTTAGAACTTTTTTCACGTTTCACGAAGTCAGTGTGTACACATCAACTGATTCAATATATTTCGAATATCGATGTTTGACGGTTTTTTACGATAGGACTGCTGCGATGATCTAAGATATCGATAGTTGAATATCAAGTAAGTAAGCGAAATTATGTCTATTGCAATTAAAAAATAATAGTTAATCAGTGCTGCTTTTTATAAATTTACAAATTTTATTAACTTTGTAAAAATTATTGTCATACAATTTTAAAAAGCATTGCCACTAGGTGAGCAACAAGTTACTCGTGCGCCAAGGGGTATATAATAAAATGAACACACAGTAGGTTACACCACTGTAAATATTGCCAGTGAATAAATTTGAAATGCATATCAATTTTCCATTAAAATGCAGTACATCTGTACTTTGCATGTTTACAAAAAAATGTAAACAGAAATCAGCTGTTCTTGAATTGATTCCATTGAACTAGTTATCGAACCCAATCTTTAAAAGCAAACCATTACAAGCTATCGACATAGTCATCGATAATATGGCAATCGCAAAGCAAAAATAATTTTGGAAAGTGCAAATTGCGAGCAACGGTAATACGCAAAGTTGTTTTGTTTGTGCTAACAATTTGTGCTATAGATGCAAACACATAAGTGTTTTCTTTCTATCCTAATCTAAATCGCAAGTGTATAAAATTTGAAAAAATATAAGCACCTGAGCAAGGTTACAATAGAATACGAATGCGTCTTAGAGCAGTGTGTGGTGTGGGGGTGAAAAGCAGACAACGACAACTGTGCCATTGGCATAGAATTTTCGCATATACATACATACAAGGCAATCAAAAGGGTCACACTCACACACACACGCACACACAGATAGTGTCTCATTTTGACGAATAACAATAATATAATTGCAGAAAAAACTGATACAGGGCCAGGGACGTTGACGTCGTCGCCATCGTCGTGATAATTGGAAAGTGGCAAAAAAAAAAAAACAACAACAACAGCAAACGAGCGCACAACGGTAATAGTACCCAATACACACACACATCCACACAGACGAACATATGTGCACACACAAGCACGCACACATGGAGGCGTTTGTTTGATGTACAATTTAGAGCAATCGAGCAACGAACAAAAGACAGACAAACAAATTATGACGGCGCGTGAAAATGTTGCCAGCCGTTTGTCCAAATTGATGCTCAGCAATAGCAATAGCAACAGCAACAGCAGCAGCAGCAATAGCAACAGCAATAGCAACAGCAATGGCAGCAGCAACAGCAACAACGGCAGCAGCTCAGCGGCCACGACGACAGCAACAATGTCCATGGTGCAATCACCGACGTCGCCTGGCGAGCAATCCGAGTTGAATCAATTGAAACGCGATGCGGATCCGCAGTTCTCACGCTTTGCCGATTACTTTGTGATATGTGGCTTGGATTTAGATACGGGCCTGGAGCCCGATCGTTTTGCGGGTAGGCCACATCAACAAGTAGTTGGAAAATGATCAAAATAACACGAATTTCTCTTCTTTTTTTTTTGTTATTTGTTTAGGTGATAATTTGCACTGTTCGCCGCTGGATCGCGCCTACAAGAGCAAACCATTAGCCCATTATCCCGAAAATGTAGCCTGGAATCCATTTGATGCACACGGCATATGTATGGTAGGTGCAGCCATTTAATAGACATGTAGCCACATGGGCGAGGTCTTCAATTAAGTTCAATTGCCTGCATGATGATGCAAGCCAGTCTAGCCCTCCAATCGGGCACAGTCCGACTGCCCTGAGCTCACAAATATGAAATTCATGCTTCACTGACTTGGTGCTCATTGATCATGATGATGATGATGATATGACTGCGAGCTGTTTTTAATTGATGCCACATCAACAGCGACGACTGCGCTGTCGATAAGCAAACAGACACGCGTAGCTTATCATACAACAAAATCTTGAAATGTCTATACTTTTGAGTATCTGAAGTGCCCAGAAATGTATATATGTATATATGTATATATTTGTTGAGCATCTGTTGAGCATTTATGAAGCACACAAATGATTTTCTTATGCAGAGCTTAACGACAGCTGATAATCGAAGATTTATAGATTAATTAGCCAATGCATTTTGTTACAAAATAGCTCATAAGTAGATCTTATTGTTTTCAACGAGTACTAATCTATTTTCCCCTTTTCCACCTTGCAGTTGTCGCTGCCGCAGGGTTTGCGCTTTCGCACTCAGAAGCACAACATTGAGCCCAAGTTCCATTCGTTTGCCACAACGCGAGAGGATGGCAAACGTTGTTATGGCTTTAGTTTGGTGTTCTACGAGGAGATACGCAATCGCAACATTTGTGGCGCCATCCACACGCTGCAGTCCATGTTCATAACGGAGCTATCGAATGGCCAGCAAACGCACTCACTGAGCCGCATCAAGCAGGATGGGCCGGTCAGTCGTTCGCTGCCGCGACACTTTAAAGTAGCCGGCCAGGCGCCGCAGTCCGCACAAAGCTATTACGACATTAGCAAGGACAAGCTATATGTGGCCAAAAGTATCTCATTGATTTGTCAAGCGCCCTATGCTTTTGCCGCTGAGCTGTTCCTCAAGAATCTGTACCGGTAAATTGGGGGTTTTACTTGATTATCTTCATAAGCTTTAAACCTAATGTATTTAGACTATTATTATATTATATAGATATATGTAGACTATATAAATATATATATATATTTTTTTTTTTTTTTTTTTTTTTTTTTTATTTATTTCTTTATTGCAGCTTATTGTCCTTAACTCTATAGCGCAGTTTTAAGTATACCTTAACAGTGGACAGGCAGAGTGCCTTTATTGTTACTAATTTTGGTATATATATTATTATATTATATTATAGAGATATATTATATTCTATCTAGACTATATATAATTTATATTATCTATAAGTTTGTACTTAAATATCCATCACGCTTATATTTAATTTCATATTTAATGATATGTCATTCAGCGCAAGTTTATTTATATATACTGTTCTATAATTTATGCCAGACATAATGATAGCATTTACTATCTAATCGGTGCTAGCTCATATATATATACATATTATGAATTGCCATTATTATTAGACTTTTTATATATATTTATTTATTATATATAAGTGTCCTTTATCTATTAAGATAAGTTTCTGCTTGTGCACAGCTGTGAATGTAATTATAAATTTACCTTTGCAGTTGTCTTCCACGACAGCCAGGCGCTGGCATTAGTCTGGAGTCGTATGTGTATAACATACTCTATGAAGTGATGCTACCTCAGCCGGGCAAATCGATACGCGTCTATTTGCCACCCACGGAGCCACATCTGCCACCTATTGCATTGATCCTGCAACGTCCTGCGCTGGCCACTGAGCTGCCGCTGCTTGACTTTCCATTGCGTTTGCTCTTCAGCTACCTGGGCGTGGAGTGTGTCATTCAGCTACTGACCTGTGTGCTGCTGGAGAGCCAGGTGCTGCTGCGTTCCACAGGTAAAGAGCTCAGTTATTCATTTATTCTCTTACCTATATATAATCTCTATTCTCTTGGCAGACTACCAAAGACTCATGATTGTGGGCGAGAGCATTACATCGCTGTTGTTTCCGTTCATTTGGCCCCATGTCTATGCGCCCATTTTACCCGCTGCACTGCATCATTTTCTGGACGCGCCGGTGCCGTTTGTGATGGGTTTGCATGCCGGTTGCGAGGCAGCGCATAAGATCGGCAGCGAGGCAGCTTTGTGCTTTGTGGACATCGACAAGAAGCACATTCAACTGCCTGAGGAGTTGCCCGTATTTCCGCACAAGATGGACTTTATGGCCGAGATCATCTCGGTGCTGGACAAGTTCGAAATAGAGCGTGATCGCGCTCAGGAGCCCAGCCTAAAGAATGGCTATGCCATGCGGGGCGGCGCCGATGCCATGATCTCTAGCTGCACGCTGCCCAACGGAGTGCAGGCAGCGCGTCGCAGCAAGGAGCGCTTCCAGCAACTGCAGGAGACGGTCTATACGCTGTCCAGTGGTGGTGGCGGTGGCTCACCTGCGCAGATGCCAGGCGTGGACTATCAGCCGTTGGTGGCGCATCCATCGAAAATCGATCATGTGCCGCGCATTGCCGACTTTCTGCGTCGCAAGGGTGGCATGCGGGCTGCCCAGGCGGGCGGTGGCTCACCCGTTGGCAGTCCCACTCTGTCCTTGTCCTCGTCCCCAGTGGGCATCTATCAGGATGTCGATGCCGTGGACTCAACACTGCCGCCCTCTCGCATGGGCTCCTTGTCGCGGCGCACTGAGAAGCCAACTTTGTCGGCCGTGGAGCAATACTATCAGGATTTGCGCATAAACAACTCGCTGCGGGAGATATTTCTGAATCGTTTCGCTCATATGTTTCATGCCTACGAATACTTTGTCATCTATCCCAATCAGGCCAAGGACGAGTGGCTCTCGAATCGCGAAACATTGCAGAATTTCGACAAGTCCTCCTTTCTCTCCGATCAGCCAGAACATCATCGCGCCTTTCTCGCGCGATTCCTTGAATCTCAAATGTTTGCCACGCTCATCGACAACAAAATTCTGGCCATGTGGGAGCCACAGCCGGATGAGCAACTGCAGCTATTCGATCAGCGCATTAAGCTGCTAAGGTAAGCCTCGATTTACTGTGATTTGAGTTGAGTTGAAGAGTATTTTTTTTCTGTTGCTTCACAGACGTCGACATGGCGAGAATATGATCTGCGCCACCAGCTATGAGCCGTGCGTGCTCAGCCAGGACTCGCAGCAGTGCTTCGAGAAGCGTCTCAATTGCATTGACATTGAGGTGACGCCGCCAAGTGAGATTTTATCCAATCGTGCCGCCTACTTTCGCAGCTTTCCGCTGCTCGAGAAGGGCGTGCTGAATCAGGAGTGCGCCTCGAGGTAGCGTTTAATGCACTTGTATCCAACTCTATGTACCTACACTGCAAACCAATCCAATTCCCAAGCACGTTCCCCTATCCCAACTCCCCTTGATTAGCCTAATCATTTTGCATTTCCCTCCACCACGCCGTTGAGCCTTTTGCTCCACCTGTTCCGCTACCTGAACTCGTTGATATTATCCAATTGTGTTAGTATATGTATTATGTATAGTATCTGTATTAGTGCCGATGCTCAGTCTGTTTGGTCTTCCAATTAGAATTGAACTCGTATTGCTTTTGATTCTGTTTACCTTTTGTAAAAAAATTTATTGATTAACATTTACTTAAGCCAATAAATTGCGACAACAACAAATAATTCATCAACTGTTGTTAAATTTTTCGTTTCTTTTTTTTTTGCATTTTTTCTCTCTCTCTCTCTCGTTTTGTTCCTTTTGCACCGCATGCGCACCCATCCTTTGCATAATTTGGACTCATTTTTTTAGTAACTACAATTAATCGAAATCTTTCTCTCTCAAAATTTCACTAAAACTCTTCAAACTCCATGCCGCTAACCATTCATTAAAAAACCAAACAAAACAACAAACAAAATCAATCCCTGAACAGAGGCAACAGCTTGCGGCGGGTTAAGAATGGCAACAAATGGCGTGCCCGGGAGATATCGCTGGATCAGAAGCCGGCGAACAGTGCCAATTGCAACTCGAATGCGGCCATCAATCGACTCTCGGCCAATCTGACCACAGCGGATGTGAGTCCTGCTCTGATAGCGCAGGCCAACTGGACATTTGTGGAGCGTTTGCTAAAGGTAACAAAGCACAGCTAAACTACTCTTGACAGCAGTTGTAAATGTCCCAAAATTCAACAGGACATCAAGTCGAAGACGAAGCGCATGCTGCTCGAAAAGATGGGCAACGAGGCGGTGGCCCTGGGCCTCAAAGGCGACGGCGTCGAGGAGAACACGCTCATAGCGAGCATGTGTGATTTGCTGGAGAAGATCTGGTCGCATGGCCTGCAGAATAAACAGGGCAAGTCGGCGCTATGGGCTCATCTGCAGGCCTATCTGGAGCAGCAGGAGTCACGCAGCGTGGAGCCTGCGACGCCAGTGTCCAGCAGCCCCAGCAGCAACAAGATGAACATAGCCAGCGCCTCGCCAGCATTGGCCTGGAATGCCATGCGCAAGCGCATGGATTGTAAGTGCAACAAATATGTTTGGCAAGTGCATCAATCGTAAGTTTTACCCTTTGCTTAACAGATTTGTCCACATTCCAAACGGACTTCGAGAGTCCTCCTAGTCCGAATCGCAGTCGCTCACGGGATCGCAACAAATTTGTGGGTCTGGAGCAGCTATGCCCGCTGCCCGAGTCGCTGGAGTTTGATGTCAAGTGGGTTTTGCTGCCTGAGTTAAACTTATATACTAATCAAAATCCTTGTCTCTCCCTATCTAGAAACGTGCTGGCCATGGCGGACATCAAGACACACATTGGGTATACGCGCGCCTGGGTGCGTCTCTCCTTGGAAAAGAAACTCTTGTCGCGTCACTTTCGCACGCTGCTCTCCGATGAGAGTCTGCTGCGTACACTCTACAAGCGATCGGCCTTCCTGCGCTGCGAGGAGGAGAAGGAGCAGTTTCTCTATCATCTGCTAACACTCAATACTGTGGACTATTTCAGCTTTACCAACATCTATCCCACAACGAGTAGGTTTAGCTGAGGCATATACTTATATAGTAATTAACATTCCTTGTCTGCCTTTGCTTAGAGTTGCCCTATCGCGTTGTCATCTTTCCCTCGCGTAAGCATGGCTCCTATCACACCTCCAGCAACGTGTGGATCATGGTCTCCGGCACCATGAATGAAACCCAACGTGTGCCCGTGCCCAAGGGCTCGCTGGAGTTCATCTTTCATGTGAGTACAAAATTGATAATATTCCATTTAAACTCTGACTACTTTATAACTAATTGCAGTACAAGAATCTTGGTCTACTGACCACCATGCGCATAGGACATGACAACTCAGGGCCGAGTCACAAGTGGCTGGTGGAGCAGGTGGTTATGAGGAATGAGGTCACCGGGCACACCTACAAGTAATTTACACCTAATAACCCCATTTGCATATCAAATGACACGCAATTCATAATTTAGATTTCCCTGCGGCCGTTGGCTGGGCAAGGGTGTCGACGACGATTCCACGGAACGTCTGCTGGTGGGTCAACGTGTGTTCACCAGCGTTAAGAATGCCGAACTGGTGCCACCTACACGTACACCGCCACGGACTCGCAGTCCCAGCGTGCAGCGCCAGGAGTCGGTGTCGCCCTCAGAGATTCAGCATCAGCTGGGCAACTGCGTCAATGTGATTGTCAAGTGGCATTACAAACCCAGCCGCGATCGGGATGTGGGCACCCTGACGAATCTGTTGTGTGGCGATGATGGTTTGGTTAAATGCCTGGAACAGGTCTTCCTTTGTGGTTTTCGCTCATCCCGTTTCTTTGGACGTAATCTGTACATCTGGGATTACTTTAGTAGGTGGTTAATAAGTTGTATTGTAATGTAAGCTAATTAAAATTTATGTTACAGCCAAGATCAAAGAGCTATTCGAACAGAATCTGCAACAGGAACTGGATGATTCGGCATCCAGCATGGACTCCTCCTTCAGCAATGGCAGCTGCAACAGCCTCCAGCGGCGTGAAATTTCCAGCATATGGCGTCTCTATGTGCAGCTCATGGACGAGATCAATGGCACGGCCAGCACACTGGGCAAAGATGGCAAATTTCAGCTGCTCATATGCCTCAGCTTAAGGTGGATTGAGTTTAAGTAAATGAAAGGAGTTTATATTTATATTAAGTATGTTGTCTTTACAGGGAACATCTGCTGACACGTCTTATAAAGCCCATGGCCTTGACGAAGGTCACCCAGGAGATGTACGAGGAGGAGAGTTTTTTGCGTCGTCGCAATCTTTTAACATTTCTTATACAAATATTGGAGCCGCTCGATGACTGCCACATCGTGCTGGAGAACTCCATAACACAGGGCATACGCATTCCATCCCAGTGCTGAGAACATGATAAGACAAGGTATCTCCCAGCCAAGCACACACCCACAGACATTTGCAACCAGTGACCTAGAATACTCATACATATGCCCTTCATACGTTAACGGGGAATCTCTACATAAAACTCGAATTCGTTGTTAGTTTGATCTAAGCTAAAAAAGACTTGTCATCCAATTTTAATCCTAATCCCAAACACTTGCCATCCAACTCGCTTGCCAAGTGTTCAAAGAGTCAAAGTGTGAAGCCAAAGTTGAACAAAAAAAAAAATTCTGTGCAATTATGAAATTAATCCCAAATAATTCTAAAAAAAATGTTGTTCAATACGAATTATTGTGTAGCAATTAGCATTTAAGCTCCTCCAATAACTTGGTCAATTTGTACCCTAAGTTAGTGAATTTATTTTTGTAACGGTTGCTTTTTTTTATTTAGTTGATGTACCAAAGAGATTTTTTTGTGACTTGAATATTGTCTATATTTTATGATATTATTGAAATTAAGTGAGAGACTAAGATTCATGGTGTTTACGTTAATATCAAGCTTTATTTTGTATTTTATTTAGCCAAAAAAAAAACATTTACGAAGTTATTGAGTGTCAATAAATATATACAAAAGACAGCCACGTTATGGCAAACAAAAATTAGTTGTCTATTTCAATTATATTTAAGTTTAATAATTTAATATTTATTTTAAAAATATAATTTAAATTACTTGCTTCCCCAAACCGGATAACGTAAGTAAATATCATTCGATTACAAAATGATAATGATGACAGCGTGCTATTAAACTATCGATATACTTTTGTTTAACCGGTGGCATAGATTAACAGTATGGCAACGCTTAACATGAGATACTCTGAGCGCGATTTCCACTCGTTTTGTTGCGACGGGCAGACGCGGACATACATTAGCTTTAAAACGTTTGCTGTAGTTGAAACATCAACAAATAACAATATCACTAAGTGAATCAGCGACGATCGTTAATAATTGCCACTCAGGCGCACAGTGCTACAAAAACAAACAATTTAATTCATGGTGCGTCATTCGGTGTGAACAAAAAAACAGAAAATATATAAAGCAACGTAGCACCACGAGCACTCATCGATTTTTAGCCGAAAATATAAAAGCTAAATCAAAAGAAAAGTTGAAAGTAAGTTGGCCTAAATTTTCATTTGGTAGTTGGTGTTGTTGTTGCCTTTTGGCTTACAATAAATATATACATATGTATGTGTGTGGACAAATATTTACAAAACGACGCAGTGTCGCGGCTGCTGCTGCTGCTGCTGCTCCCCCTGCCAATTGGCGATGACGTTGACGCGCTGCCCGTGACGTGAGCAATTCTCCTCTTTCGTTCTCTCTCGCTCTTGCTGTGGCTGTGCTCTCTTTTTGCAAATTAGCACTAGATTTTGATTTGATTTCATCATGCGTTCCATATGCGTCTTTATGGATTGGTTTTTCCGCCAAGGCTCAGATGTTTACATAACAATGCTGCTCAGGTCCCAGATATTTTGATACATTCGCACAACAGCTGCTGCTGCTGCGCCATCGATTTGTGCTACAACCGGCGTGGCGACGCCAATTCCATTCATCCCTCTCCCTCCCCCTCTGTTAGACATAACGAGAGGTCGTCGCCACGTCATTCTCTCGGCATCGTATGACTTTCATGGGTTTCTTGTGGCACTTGCAACGCGCGACGCTGCTCTCTCTTATTTCATATATCTCTGTCTTTCTCTCTCTCTATCTCTTAAATACTAATCGTTCTGACCTTTTCTCACAAGTGTAGCACCTCTGTTAGCGAACTTTGTGCTCTGATCGTACGATTTAAAGTTGGCACCGTCATTGCTGGTTGGCATTGCAAAAATAAAAAATTAAAAAAACAACAAATTTAATAATAACCTAAGCAATGCCCATTATTACTCATGCTTGACGCTGACGTCGCTGCCAGCTGCGCTCATGCTCCACTTTCCCAAGCGACCATTCGTTTTTTTTACCGTTGCCTAATTTTGACTCTGGTCTCAAAGCTATGAATGTACATACCAAAACGCAACAAAAAGAAACGGTAGTGGGAGAAGCGGAGCATAGTAAAAGAGAGAGAGGGAGAGAGAGAGAACGTTTGATCGTGGCGTACGCATATGAAGCCCACGCACAGTTAGTCAGCTGTTTTCGTTACTCAATGAAACCGTTTATCGACATTCATGTGTGGGGGTGCCTTATGTGTGTGTGTGTGCGTATTTGTTTGTAGTGGATTTATTTGTCAGTGTGTACAAACATTTCAAATTGAATTTCTGCAAGAATTTGCGAATTGAAGTATGTATGTAGCTCGATTAGCTAGCTGCTTATCGAGCAACTATGCCAACAGGTGGTGTAAATTGAACAAATAGCTGGTTAATATAACTCTTTATCTCTTATTTTTACGCAATGAACACGCGAGCTAGTTCAAGTGTAATAGTTTTGCGACGGAACATAAGTTTAATTTGATTTTAATTAAATTATATACGCATATGTGTATATTGAGTATTTCAGTTCAAATTCCAACTTAATTTTTGTATATTTGGCAACTTATTGAGTGGCGATAATGCCTGGGAGCCAATTGTGGGGTTATCAATGCATATGTAATACAAAATATGGTATATATATTTTTGCTCTATATATAGAGAGGCAAGGCAAGCGGCTTATCAATTAATAACAGCGCTCCTAACATATGTTAACGTGGATTCAACGTGTCGACTGTACTTTAAAGTCCGACTGACGAACGAAAATTCCCAGAAAACGTACAGCGAAAACATAAAGTTAATTTTTTGCCACTTGGCCTTTCCACATGACTTTTTTTTTTGGCAGAAAACGAAAGAAACGCGAGCCACGTACATTAACCCCGTATCGGAGCTCGGCTTAGAGACGTTTCAGATGACGAAGTGAATTCTTGTTGTTTGTCGGGGAATTTAGCAAGGCTCGCTTTTTTTTTCAAAGTATTATGTAGAGTAATTTATTTAGTATACACAATGTATAGATCCGTCTCTGTTGTCGCAGTGCTTATCAGCGAGCTCGTGCTTGAATCAATGTTCATATATACATATATGTATATTATATTCATATACCCGCTAACTACTATTTAATCTCTGTACTTAGTTCACTTCGTCATTTGGGAACTCATTAAGTTATGTGTACAGAGTGCAACGGAAACATGTTTCAAGAAGATAATGGAAAAGTAATGTTAAGATTAGACAACAGGTAGCTAGCTAGCAGGCGGCCAACCTTATCAGTGCTGACTATGCCATCTGCCCACCTGAAGATGCGCTTTGCACTCTTCTTCATTTACCACGTACCCATGTACTCGTGTTTTTTTTTTCATTTTTTGTTTACGTTTTGAGTCATGATTGTAGTATGCACACACTGGCAGGCCATACGTATATGTATGTATGCAAATGTGTTTGCTATGTGTGTGTGTGAGAGTGTGAGAGTATTCGTCGATCGTACGATTGTAGCTGACGTTCGCATGTGACGTCACGTGCTGAGCGAAAAAAATGTCCGCAGCTGCTCTTAACACCGCGTTACGATTCTTCTGGCTGCTTGACAACCAATTTATTATCAAGTTGTTTTTTTGAGTCTCAATTTCACCATTTCTTCTAGCGCAGAACAAAAATAATGATTACATCAGTGGCATAAAATCCAGTTTTGTGTAAAACTAACTTGAACTTGAACGAACGGCGCGATCGTGAGAATTCGCAGGTTCAAAGCCGGTTTTTGCATGTGCCCAATTGAATGAGTCAGCTGTAGCAGCATAAGCTACCAGCAGCAACAGCGTCAGCAGCCTTGAACGGAATACCCTTAACGCATAAATGTTGGTCGCCGGGCTAATATTTTTCTATTCCTATTAACCTTATCATTGCTACACGATAAGAAACGTTTAGGCTCTCGCATACAAAAAAAAAAAAAAAAAAAAAAAAAAACTTTGACGTAATATGGCTAGTGAAGGCCAGGCAGCGTTATAAGCAAACTACATAAATATTTTATGAGCACACAGCGCACAGCATTGGATAAATTTTAAAAATCTCAACAAAAAAAAAAAGCACGCAACGAACAGCTGATTGTGGAGAGTAGCGCGTGTGTACGAGAGAGACAGAAAGAGAGGGAAATATCTATAGTTATAGTTTCTTTACGCTCACTAAATATTTGCGCTCACGTGAATTTTTGGACCTTAATTAATAAATTGTGTGCTTAGATGTATTGTTTGTATATATGTATGTATATATGTGTGTGCTATTATGGAACATAACAATAACGGTATTTGTTCAACTGCCTGCTGCAAGTTTTACTTTCTATTTTACTCACTCACAATACACTTGTCATCATCAAGCAGAGAGAGCGAAATCACGCTCTCTCCTCTCTCAGTCCTACTACCCTATGATGAATGCTGAATACGTGCCAGAATGTGTTGTTTTTGAACATTCTTCACCTTCTGTTTTTTTATATATTTTTTATTTTTATTGCTTTAGTGCATTTTGTATTGTATCAAATCGCGCGTGGCAAAACGAAACGAATGACAATTAAAGCGAATTGATTTGTCCATGGCATGCGGCAGTTATTTTATGAAAATGTCACGTGTCGCATCCGCCACAGCCAGCAAGAAGGAGAAGCGCCACAAATGAATTTACATCAGATTACATACATATGTACACACTTGCTCGCATTTTTATATGTATTCCAGTGTTGCCATTTTTTCGAAAGCAAAAAAGCTAGATCTAGCTGCAAAAGCAAGACTAAAATGCAGAAATGCTGGGATCTTTTCACATTTTTTAAATTTGTTATTTCCATATATAATTTGGTAATTTAGTATTGCCATACTCAAATTTGATACAAAACAGAAACAAATTCGATTTGCAAAATTAAGCAGTGATATTAAAAAGCACTAGATTTAAGGCTATAAGCATTTTGATCATTTTTCAGGCCTTACCCTTTTCAATTAAGCTAGATCTAGCCTTAATATGTCAAAATGGCATCACTGATGTATTCGTTTATTTACTTATGTATACACTTGTTCACTCTATTTGCAGATTTTCAACAACAACAACAACGAAGAGTTCTTTCTATTTTAGTGTGTACAAGTTTTTAGAGTAAAATCAGGAAAACTGCCGCGACCGCTGCAACAGAGACGCTGCGATGGCCACTTCATCGGTAATAGCCAATAACACTAACAACACAATTAACGCCGGCGCAACTGCCTCAGCTGCGGCAGCTGCTGCCAGCGCCGTTGTTGTCACATCGACGTTAAGCACTCGCAAGCGCACCTACGAGACGGCCATTACAATGCCCGCTATGGACGCCAAAGAACTGACGACGACAACGCAACGCACAAGCACAGCCACGCCCCCGGCTAAGCAGGCGAGCAGTCCTAGGCCTAGTCCGGAAAAGGCGGTCATTGTGGACATGGCTGAGCCACATGCAGCGACCACATTGCGCGATGTCACGCGCACAATCTCACAGAGCGATGCGGATGATGGCGTCGAGGCCACCGCACCGGATGAGACCTTACCCGCCTGCTCCACGACGGCGGTGTCGGAGGATTATCTCAATGGCAGCACTGGAGTCAAGCGCAAATATGTCCCGCCCACATCTCCACCGCTGCTGCTGCCGTCCCCACCACCACCAATGTTGCTGTCCACACCGGCTCCAACGCCGTTGTCGTCCTCGACAATGGCCGCATCCTCCTCCCACCAATCTTTGAACAGCAGCGGATTCGCCGATCTAGCGGTAAGTGTGCGAGCGAGATAGCAAGTGATTTATTTCGCCTTTCACAAGGTCATCTTATGTTGTATGTAGATTGCATCATCATCGGAGGAGGCTGTAAACAGAAATTTGCAGTTTGGAATCATTTCTATAAAAATACGTCTTGGTTTTATTTATTCTTGCAAATTTCAAAGAAAATGAAAGGGAAAAACCATAATTTATTCTTGCGAATAGTTGATGCACAATAACTGGAAAATAACTTAGATTATTGTATATTCAGATTGGCTATTATTAGAATTGATTATGTCTAGAAGACTTTTGTATAAAATCACTTTTAATATAAATATTAGAGTACAAAGACTTTTCAGTCAGAGTTACTTAACTATTAGATAACTTGTGGCTAAGAATACATATTTACAAATATATTAACCTATTTATTTGTTTATATGCATATATATTTTTTATTTTATTTCTTTGTCTATATGATTATTCGAGCGTGAAATGATTTCGAGACACATATATACATCTTTGAAAGTGTGTATGTGTGCTTATGTCAAATGTCTGTTTTTTTTTATTTAATTAATGTGTTTTTAGCTTTTTCATTTTATTTCGCCTAACACAAGTTATTAACTTTTTTAATGAGAAATATTCGTGACAAATGTTTGTTTTACTAATTTTTTTTTTTGTTATTTGCATTTTACACAGGTTTTTTTTTTTTTTTTTTGTATTATTTAGCTTTTAGCCTTTAAAAACAAATTAAAGTAAACCAGGGCTACACACCTACAATCTGCTAAGCCACTTTACTTAGTTTCTGGGTTAAGGTTTGGCTCGTGAGACCCCACAAACAGCGATTGAGCTTGAACTAGTTGAAAAGAAGTGAACCAGGGCTATGAACCAGCAGGATATACTTATGAATAATTAAGAATACATAGTGTATGTTAACAATAGAATATTTACTTTTCGCGATTCTTTGTGCGCAAAAAATGTAATAAGGGATTCAAAAGTGAGATATCATTTCATAATGTTATACTAGGGTAGTTATGTGATCTTACGTTTTTCTTTTTTAAATTGCTAAAAATCAGGAGGACCTGTCGTGTTAGAGTTCCTAGGGTCCTGGCCCCGCTAGCCCCTATGATAATTCGGAACTGCTTTTCACCAACGGTTCAACTTTTAACTTTGTGTGTTCAGACCTTAAATCAGTTCAGCTCAGAGCGCTTTTAGTTCCTTTATATAGTATATAATTTAAAATTTGATCATTGTATTTTCTGCAACATGTCCATTTATAGACAAGTGATCTGATTTGGGGTTTTTGTTTTTTTTTTATTGTTTTTGGCAATCAGTTCTGCTGCGCTGCTGCGAATTTGATTGACGACACTTTGATTGGCTGTTCGCGTTCACCGTTAACTGAGTACACGATATCATACGATATCGCCTGATGTTGCTGAGAGCAGCGCCTCGTGTCAACTCGTGCCAAGTCGTGCGCGACTAGTGCCAGGCATTTTTTTCCTATGTAAATAGAGAGATGCACACACATACACACACACACACACTCATACACATACATGCATACATACGTGTGTATAATCATCATCGTCATATTTATGCGTTCGTTCAATTTGATTCAATTGAAATTTGTGGTCAGGTTGCCATCTGTCAGCCGTCCTTCCGTCCGTTTTATTGTTGACAATTGACAATTGTATTGATTTGGAAGCAGTTGCCGCCAATTAATTGAAAGCCGCTGCGCAATTGAATCGGCCAATCGGAATCCTCGGGCAGCCAGTCGCAGTGAGCCGAGCATTTGTTGTGGCTGGCTGGGTTGGCTAAGGTGGGAGCAGTTGCCGCCTGGAGCTCTCAGTTAGACAGCTGTAAGCAAGCCAAGCAGATCGTATTTTCACTGTGATACGACAGCTATAAACAAATATATATTTATAATTATATATTTGATACAAGTATATACAAACCATAAAAAGAAAAAAAAGCAAAAAAAAAAAAACACAAAGAAAATTCTTTAAGATGTCCGATCAGGAAGAGGAGCCGGTAACGCCCCAAATGTTTGAGTACAAAATGTTACCGCTGCACATGGACTTTAAGGAGTTTGTAAGGTCCTGAAAAAGGCTATCGAAGATTTGCATGACTAAGCTCGATTTTTCTCTTTCTCATTGCAGACAATTTGCAAGCCAGCGCCCTTTTCATCCGATGAGGTGGCTATATTGGAACGCGAACGTTGCGATTATACTCAGCGGATTACCTATCAGATGGCCCGCTCCGGACAGACGAAACGTCGGGTGCGCGTGTATGCGGATGGCATCTACGACCTGTTCCATCAGGGCCATGCCAGGCAGCTGATGCAGGCCAAAAACATCTTTCCCAACGTCTATTTGATTGTGGGCGTTTGCAATGATGAGCTCACGCATCGCATGAAGGGACGCACCGTCATGAATGGCTTCGAGCGCTATGAGGGAGTGCGTCATTGTCGTTACGTGGATGAGGTAAGTGCTGAAGAGGACAACCTAAATTGTCAGCCTCTCTCATACTACTATTCAACTATTCCAAATTCATTTGCAGATTGTTCAGAGTGCCCCCTGGACCTTATCGGATGAGTTCATTGCGGAAAATAAAATTGACTTTGTGGCACACGATGACATTCCCTATGGACACGATGGCCTAGATGACATCTATGGTCCGTTGAAGGCGCGTGGCATGTTCGTTGCCACGGAACGTACCGAGGGCGTATCCACCTCGGATATTGTGGCGCGTATTGTTAAGGATTATGATTTGTATGTGCGTCGCAATCTCGCACGCGGCTACTCCGCCAAGGAGCTGAACGTGTCCTTTTTATCTGAGAAGAAATTCCGTTTGCAAAACAAAATGGACGAGCTTAAGTCGCGTGGCAAACGCGAATTGACCAAAGTCAAGGGCGACATCATCACCAAATGGGAAGAGAAATCTCGCGAATTCATTGACACATTTCTTCTGCTCTTTGGTCGGGAGCGTCTGAATCATCTATGGAACGAATCGAAGGGCAAGCTCATTCAAGCACTCAGTCCGCCTGGCAGTCCATCCGGCTCGGTAAATGGCGACGATTTGGACGGGGATGGCAATGAATCCGATGAGTATTTGGAAATGCCCGCCGAGTACAGCGGAGGCAGCACAAATTCCCTGAATGGAAACAGCAAGAAGCGTTCCTCGCTGGCTAGGCCCAGCTATCAGAGCCGTTCGGCAGTTGCCTCCTCGCCGGACGACTACGATGACGACGACGATGATGATGATGATGCCGTGTACGATGCGGAATTCGTAGAGCGACGAAGCAATTGATTGAATTAGCTAGTTGTAGTGGAAGTGCGTTGCAAGCAAGCATATATATTTTAGATTACAGATTTCAGATTTCAGATTTGGCTAGTTTCACTTTCACTATCTATTGAAGCTATTGTATATTTATTAAATTGGTTTTTCGTGCGATTAACTCGTGTGGCATTTCATTACCCACACAACACAAACTGTCGCAAAATGCTTTAGCTGTACTAAACTAGCTGTAGTTACACCTGCACCTGCACCTGAACCTGTCCTATCCTTAAGACTATCCTGTAGCCAATTTTTAGCCAAAAGAGAAGTGGAAAGGAATAAGGAGAATGAATCAGCAAACAATTTGCAAAAAGTTAAATGCTGTAGAGCAAGAAAAAATAAAAAAAGGAAAGGAAAAGAAAATCCAATACAAGACTCATTTTATAGTATGAAAGCCTTAAATGAATTTTTGCGTCAAAGGATATATGAAAACTATTTAGAATTATTTATATTAAATTATTTCGCGTAATACCTTAACTATAAGTTGAAACACAACACCAACATGAATACAATACAATATAAAATACATATATACAAAATGGAAAAAAATACACATTCTAAGAAAAATAAAAAATAGATGCAAAAATAAGTTTTGCAAAACATGAAAAATAAAATAAACAAAATGCTTTGTTGAATATTTTTTGGAGAAATAAAATTTGAAATTGAAAGCAACGCAACATTTTGGATGCATTTTTTGTTTGAATATGGTGAAATAATTTGCAACTATTTGCCATGCTCATTTTTATTGATTATATATTGTTACATATAATAATGCGAAATATATATGATATAATTAAATTATAAAGGTTTTTATGGTTCAGAAAAATAGTTATTTGCAATAACATTGAAATAGTCTTGCGATCTTGGCGCGGTTAACAAAAATTTCTTACTACAAATGTATTACGAGTGTTGAATTAATAATGTTAGGGATCTGTTCTGGCTCAAACTACGGAGCTCTGTTCATGCCCACGGCAAAGAGCGGTACCATTTTCTTGCCCTTAGCCTTCTTCTGTTGCTTCTTGCTGGTGACTGCATCTACTGCAGTAGGGTTCGGTTTTCCTGCACGCTGTTGATGCTTCTGCTGACCCAATGCACCCGCAAGCAACTCTCCCAGAGCCCAAGGGCCTACGGCACGCAGCTCATGATCCTCCTCCGAAATGGGGCGACTGACTACAGTTGATTGAATTGCTGGCGGCGCTGGTGCAGCGCGACCCCAGGCGCCTACCTGAAACTCTGGAGCACTCTGACGCAAGCCAGCGGAGCCGCCAGGCGAGGCGCCTCCAATGGTAGGCCACAACTCTTGCTTGGGACTTGCAGCCACGCTGGAGTAACGAGGACCGCTCGTTGCCTGGGCAATATTAATGGGCGCAGCGCCGCGTGGTGTAGGCAATTCCTCCTCAAAGCCACACTGTACAAGTAATAGAGAGAAGATTAGGTTTGTGTTTATACTTAATATGTTAATATATATATACTATGCCGTACAGTTGGAAATTCATGAGTAGAGTTCAGATTTAAATTGGCTGAGCTGGCAATTAGTTTGCCCATCTGGCGGTCGTTTATTTCATTGATTTGTTGTTCACGTTTGCGTTCCTCGCGCTCGCGTCGCTGACGCTCCTTCTTGCGATGTAATATATCCTCTAGAGAATTGAAGGATTAAAGAACTGCCTCTTTCTATTACATAACTCTCCTCACTTACCCTTGAATAACTTGAGTATGCTGGCCGATATAATTGGAGGCTGCAGCTCCACTTCGACCACAGCGAATTGGCAGGTCAAAGGCAAATGACCCAAACAGGTGAATTTGCGGCGATGCTCCTCGTCCATGGAGTGATGCTCCTTTTGTATGATCTGCGCATTGATGAGCACTGGAGCTAGATCCAAACTGCCATAGCATGCCTGCAGCATCTTCACATTTAATGGATGCAAGTAGATGTTTTGCCCATCATTCGATTGATAGAAATAATAATATTTGTTGCTATTGTTGATGTTGGAGCTGCTGCTGCTGCTCGCCTCGCCCAAGGATGAGACGGAGGCTTCGTCTAATTTTTCAATATCAATATCTGGAGTTTTAGCCTGCACTTGCTCTTCTTCCACGACCTGTATGATCGATTGCTGCTCCTCTGGCTCTAGTTTTTCGCAACGTTCGTTCAGTGTTAGCAGTGCCTGCTGAATAAATATATCCTCTGGACAGGATACATCGGACTCAGCCGATAGTTCGCGACGTTCGCGTTCAATAATAGCCGCAATATCAGCACGCTTGGCAATTAAAAACTTAGAGAAATGTTTGGCCTCATCCCCGGCACTCAGCAAGGGAAAACGTTCGTGATGCTCCAAAGCAGCGCTGGCTGCGCCTGAATAGCGTTCAATGTACATGGAACCTTTGCGGCGACGCATCAAATGGAAACTGATGGTGTCGCTCACATTCATGGCGTGCTGCTGTTCGATGGTGCAGCTCTTCAAGTCTGCTGCATGGATGGCATCATAGCAGATGGGACACTTGCGCCAGGTCTTGTCGCTCAATGACAGATAGTGGAGCAGACAGGGCCAGCAGTAGGCGTGGCCGCAGCGAGTCAGTTTGGCGGCCACCGGCGGATAGAGACAAATGGGACACTGCGGCTCCTCGGTGGTATGTATATTGATCTGTTCGATAAGATTCCAATCGATCAACGTGTCCGGCGAGCCATTCACCTGCGCCTTGGCGCTGCTGCGTATAACAAACTGAAAGTTGGCTTGCAAAAATTGCTCCTTGTTGTAACGTGGCTGGCGACGAGTCGACACCACGCCATGTCCACTGGCATGCCAGTCGGACGTGCTGGACGACTCGCGCGGCACACAATGAAAATTCAGCAGATGGTTCAGATTCTGCTTCTTGCTGCCGTGCGCATACACAGAGTTTAACTCATAGTCAAGATCACTACGCATGTAGCCGGCGCCAGCAGCTGCTAATCCGGCGCCGCCATAAGTGCTATCCGGACCGGTGCATGCAATGCCATCCCCGTTGCCAGAGCCGAAAATGTTGTTGTTGTTGCCACTGCCACCGCCCCCGCTGCCACGGGCACGTGGACGCTTGTCCACATTGGCGCGTAGTTTTCCCGGCTGCTGTTGTTGTTTGGTGCTGCGTTGTTGCTGCTCGTTGCGTGGTGTTGGAAGCTGTTCGCGACGTCGAGAACTACGAGTTTTGTTGACATACAATTCTGTACGAAAGAGAGAAGCAAATCAGAAAAAAACGACACAAATGCCAATTGGAGTTTAACGTCGCTATGTCTAATTAGAATCAATCAAACTTAGACCTAGATCTCCAAGCCACAATATTTAAAAATAACCTAAATATACCATAACACTACTTTCGATTTGCTCACCACTAGATTTGCGTTGTGCTTCAGCCGATGATTTATTTGCACGTTGTTGTGGTGGCTGCTTCTTGTTGTTTTCCATTGTATTTGATATTATTGGCTGCGCTAAGGCCGCAGAGCTCGTTGAAGGAAGGATAGAAGAAAGCGGAAGATTGTGCGTTGGCTGTGTGTTGCTGCCAATCGACAGCAAACTGCGTCTCGCGTTGACGTTCGTCTCCACAAGGAGTGCGTTGCGCGACAATTTTTCGTTGAGGATTCATCTTTACTGAGCCATGATTATTAACAAATATACCCAGAAATAATACTTGCGTAATATTTCCAAAAGGTTATGCGAGTGGTTTTCGGTTTAAATCGAAAATCGGAGCGTTAGAAAGTACTAGATTCAGTACCTTATGCGTTTTTTATTTTTGCTTCACAAACACTTTTTTACTACTTTTGCTTTATTATTCGCTGATTTGCCGTCCTTTTCTAATAATGTCTTTGTTAATGGTATTGGTGTGATTGCTGTCCAAAGGTGTGACGACTGCGGTTTTGCACTGCGTAAAATGTCGATCTTGTGGCTCAAATTTCAGTTGCCGAATGTGCAAGCACAGACTTAAAATGACTCCAAATTGTTGGGGAATATTTTTTGTGTTGTGAAAGCAACTAATTTTGATATAAAAACCAAAAAGTCCTCGGTTGGAAAAATCAGCATCCGTGCTGACCTATGAAAAACAGTGTGACTGCACGCGGTAAATGTAAAGTTACCATAAATATATTGCAAAACATGTGAATGGCAAATTAACTAGCTCAAAATTCAAATATTAATTAGGATAACAATAAAACAGATTAAAAACCATAATATTACTTTAAACTTTTATTTGAATATGGTATTGAACAATTTTCTGCTAAATTCTAAATTCATATTAAATTATCTTATTATATTGCACCACAAGCACAGTTTAGTTGCGTATATGAGAATTGCACAGTTTTCGTGATTAGTGGACTAAGTTTATGAATAAGCATATATCGATATTTTGTGATATCGATTAAAGCCACTCAGTCGCCATTTTATTTTTGTTACTACTACAATTGAAGTCAACTAGGCTGTGTTGCTGAGAGAAAATTCACATTTTCATATTGATAAACAATAGAAATTGACAAAATAAATATAGCGTTTGAGCTAAAACAAAAACCCGAGCTCTTCTGTCTTTGTGCATTGGTCCTCAATAAGTTTGCGTTGCGTTTTTATGGTTTTCCATTGGTGAGTAAAAGTTCATTGATAAAAGTACAAACATGCACGCATACATATGCAAAATGTATGTACTACATAGTGCGACGACAAACACATTTTGTAGAAATCAGCGCCAGCAACGAATAACACCGACTCCAAGAAACTTTGGATACGTAATTAATTAACAGCTTGGTCCAGCTATACAAAGTGCTTATCATCGCGACACGAATCGATTGCAATTTAGCGGCGTACTTTGGCAACGCTATTGATTTATCCAGCCTGTACCTTCGGAGATGTGTGTTACGTATGTGTGTCTATATAAGTGTGTGTGTGTGTGTGTGTGGTATATTTAGGAATACGCTTTCATACATACATATAAATGCATCAACACATCAGAAGTCTTATAAAATCTATTAGTCGTAAGATTACACAGTATTTTAATATTTTAAGCCACGCGATCTAAATGTATTCGGACGATTGGCGCCATATGAATTGGTAGGATAGCCACCATTCACATTGCCCGTACCGTATGCTGGCAGTGCGGGTGGTTGCGGCGTGGACGGGCCTCGATTTATACCCAGACCATTGTTGCGTAGACTGGGCGCGACATAGGGTCGTTGGCTTGTGGAAGCTCCAACTGCACCCACACCTTGAGTCGGCGGTGCCTGTGGCTGCTGCTGCTGCGGCACATTTACTGGATAATTATTGCCCTGCGGCTTCGGCCCAATGGGCGGCACAAGCGAATTAACCGTGGAGAAATTTGGCTGCTGTTGTCCGGGCGCCGCTGGCTGTATCTGCGTTCTCTTGGTTAGAGATGGCGCCAGGTAGGGATGATTGGCGCCGCCGTTAGTGCCACTACTATTGCTCTGCGGTATATTGTAGCTGCGTCCCGATGGCGTTGTCACCTGTATGCTGTTTGGAGGCGATGGCAGAGCGCATGGCTGCTGTGGCTGCTGCGGCTTGGTATAGTCATAGCCATTGGGCAGCACCTGTACATAGTTCTCAAAGAACTGGCTAACCGAATGCATGGGCGTCGAGTAGTTAACATTGATCAGAGATTCGCGTGCGCGATGTCGCTGATCTGGCTGCTGATCCTCATCTAGTTGCTGCTGGTGCTGCAGGTGTTGCTGCTGTTGCTGTTGCTGCTGCTGTTGTTGCTGCTGCTGCTGATGCTGCAACTGTTGCTGCTTCCTCACAGCCAACGCTTGCAGTCGCAATATGTTCGCCTGTTTGATATGCGGCAGCAGCTCGGCATCGCCCTTAATCTTCTCCACGGTCGCCTCATCACTGTCATTCGCATCTTCGGCATGTTCGCTGGTTGCCTTTGATGGTGGTGGTGGTGGCGGCGGTGGCGGTGCCTTTGTTGTGCTCTCAGTAGGCTTCGGCTCCCTCTTTATCTCTTTTTCGGGCGGCGCCGTGACCTTTTTCTTATTCACGAAGTCAAATAGATCGTCTATATCTGGCACTTCGGGTAATCCACCATACGATTCGAAGTTATCGCGAAAGGCATTCGCCCACTCTTCGTTCCGGTGCAGCTCGGGATTGATGGCCAGCTTCTGTTGCTTATTGCTCGCCGCACTCGACTCTCCAATGCCTCCCACATTCTTGATCACTGTGATCGTCTTGACGCGCGTGCCCTCCTTTGAATCAATATTGGTGGCTGCATAGCTGAGACTTAAATCTCTCTTCGCCGGCTGTATGCGATCTATCGGCTTGGCGTCGGCGCTCTGTGGTGGATACTTAATGCTGATTATGGTTGTAGGTGTGCCCTGGGCGCCGACAAGCAATAGCAGCCCCAGTGCGGACATTGTCTAGAATACAAGATTTAGTTAATGACATCCTTATTTTATTTTAGTTCAGTTTTTCTTGAATCGTGTTTAATGGTTAGTAAGGCCATTGAACGATTGCCAGTGATCAATTAATTGTATGTATTCAGCTAATATGTAGTTGCTATATGCAGAAATATATCTACAGATATATAGGTGCTTCTAATCGAATCACGACTAAGACATATTTCTTAATGGGCTCATCTTATCCGTGGATCTTAGCAATTAATTAAATTACCTTTAGGATATAAGATTGATGCTGGTTTTCGGACATCATGTGCATAAGTATAGTTAAAATTTAACAATATTTTATTTAAAATTAGTCATTTTCAATAAGTAAATCTGATATAATTTGTTTCCTGTTCTATCTCATCCTTATTAATTATCAAAAAATATTTAACTATATTATTAGCTTTAGCGATTCCCTGAAGGATCTATTAGTTAGATGCTGGCTAACAACAATCTTAACAGTGAAAATAAATTAAATCTGAAAATTAAAAACTATCTGATTAAATTTTTCTCAACGGAAACTAAAAGGAGATTGATCTGAATACTGTTAAAAATCTTGTTAAGGATCAGAAGGGGATATCTTTGTTGGAGCTCTGTGTTCCTATAATAATAATAAATAAATATCGTATATTGGTTATTTTTTTAAGGTTAGCTGCCCTTGGCCTCTTACATGCTTTAAGATTCTAATTTTTTGTTAAATCTACATTTCAGCTGTCTAGAGAAATGTAAAATGGATTAAAGTATATAAATAATATATAAATGTCGCTGGAACCACTAATAATTTACTCACAAAGATCGTAGGATTCAATGATCACTGATTAATCAATTAGAAGGGAATAAAATAAAACGATTTGCGCAATCTAATCGGTTAGATAATAAGCTAAAGAAATCTTTAAGAAATCATTGTAGATCGAAATAAATTATATCATTTGCTCACTGGAAATTGAAAAGACTCGCATATGCTATTTGGTATGTAAATAAAATCGCTAAATATCTGAAATATTAATACTTGAACTAGTGTTAAGCTGCCGCTCTAATGATATCTCTTTTATAATCAATAAATTAGTTTATGAATATATAATTGCTGAAGCCACAAAAGTAATCCCGAAGATCGTTTGCTGTTGCGATCAGTTATGTTGCTCTGTCTATACTATATATTGAGTACAGCTGATTGTATTTAGATAAATGTTTATATCACTCTGTCTATACTATATATATCTAGTGTAGAGCTGATTGTATTTAGAGTATTATAAATGTTGTATCACTCTGTCAATACTACATATATATATACCAAGTAGAGTTGATTGTATTTGGAGTACTTATTTATATTTATATCACTCACAATTGCGAATCTCATTTCTTTTGAATGCTCAACACTCGATCGATGATCGATGATCGACAACGACGTGGACGACGACGACGACGACAACAACGCGATCAAATGTTTGGTGTAACTGCGGCCCAGTTGGCGCGACAATGCCTTTTTATATAGCCAAGCGGAAGGAGTTGGCGTTAAGTTTCCTGTTAAACTTTTCGCGTTAATCAGCTGCAACAAAAAGAAAAGAAAAGAAAAGAAATGATATAAAAAACAAACAAACAAACAAATGTGGACACAAATGAAACAGGCCACCAGCTCCAGCTCCTACTCCTGCTTATTTTTGTTTTATGTCGTTTGTCGTTGTTGTTGTTGTGGTTGTTGTTGGCGGTGGTTGTTGTCTACTTAGTTGCACATGTCAGTGCCACAACAAGCGGCTGCTGTAGCGGCGGCGGCACTTGCAACGCGTATTAAATTATAGCTGCATAATCGCTTTCCCATTTACGTTCAATCTGATCAACTGGTTTTGATTTTTGGTATAGTCAGTTTTACATTCAACAGGTAATTGAGTGCATCTAATGAGGAAATTGGAAACGTGAAATACTATCAATTAGCAATAGGGTCTGCTCAATACCAGTAGCATAGTTTCAGTTAAATCTCCTTTCCTGCAGTGGGCGACCTTCAACGGCAGCTGGGAAGGTCGCAGCTGTGTGTGTGTGTGCATGTGTGTGTGTGTGTGTGGGTAAGTGACAGGCGCCAAATGCGTAAATCTTTCTAATTGTCAATCGAGACATAATCTATCGCTTCATTAGTGGCATTAGCGTCGCAAACTGGTCGCTCTTACGCAATGCCCCAGACAGACAGTCGCCGGACTTGCCACAGTTTGTTGCACACGGTTTCAGCCTTGTGTGAGAATCTGGCTCGTGTTGAAATGTCAAAACGATTCAGATATCACAAGAGACATTATTGATACAGCTTTAATATTTGAGCTGTAATAATTGCGGGCAATTTTTTGCACTCAATATAAATGCCAAAAGAAATTAAGAAAATTAAGTATAGGTAATCTATAGGTAAGCTCTATATACGGCTTCGAATTTGATCTATGATCTCTACACTTTCTAGAAATTTTATAAATGTGCCTATTGCTTTATAGTTTATATATAGAAGATTTTTATTATACTTAGAAAATTTATATATATAGATATATTTTTGGATTGATATATATATTTTCTGTGCCTATCGCTCGATACTTAATTTTGCTGTTGCAATGTAAACAACAAAATAACATGACAAAACTTATTCGACTGCGTAATACTTGTACAATGCCTAAAAACAGCAAAATCCTTATTCAGAAATGGAATACATAGCTTTTCCGCTTAGCCACGCCTCTAATGGACGTATCTATACAAACAATATATTTTTACTGATGATTGTATACTTACTACGTAAATAAAAATTTTTAATATTCAGCTTGAAAAGCTGTAGTAAATGTTATTTAATATTTTTAGTTTAGATATTCAAAATTTCTATCAATGCATATGGACTTTTAAACCATATATATAAAATATATATATAGAGTATGGCCTTCTTATTAATATATACAAAATGTATATATATATTTTTTTTTAATTTTTGTTGAGCGCTTATTCAAAATTTTGGTAAGTTTTCTGGTCAAAAGTACAATTACATTAAAAGGTAAAATATATAAGTTCAGTGAATAGTTTCAAGGTAAATATATCTTGAGCTTGGTGCGTGAGCTTTTTATAACTGGATAGAGTGGGTATATAGAAGAACTTTTAGCATTTCAACCAATAAACTGTTGGACGATAATTAATATTGTAGATTTTTGACTATTTCACATTGATATACTTAAGAATTGGCTGAATAAATCGTTTTTATAAATAAACCCAATATTTGAATATCAATTGATCTTAGGTAAACTATAAATTAAACAAGCGATTCTTAACAGTTGAATATTTATAGATAACATACTGATAACTGATCTATATGTTAATATTTATATATATATGTACGACCCAATTGGCTTAATCATGTTTGCCTGCAGCTAACATATTTATTTTTAGCATACAATATCGAGACCATATATATTTTTATATATTAAGCGATCCTCACTTATTGAAGCAACTTTTCATATCAAATATATACTGAATATATGTGAATAGATTGAAGTGAATGAATAAAATATATAAAATACTTAAACTAATCCATATCTGAACTTTTTATACTATTCGCCCATCTTAAATTATAATCTCATATATATAGTCTATGTAAATTGTTAGCGTATCCTCCATAAGCCTATGATTCTCATTCCAGATGATTGCTAAACCTGCTGGGACTCGGCTAGAAGTATCTGGATTTAAAGCAAATGAAGGGATTCAACTACTTAGAAAGGCTGTACCCAAAGCTTTTTTAATTGAGCCATTAAACCAATAAAAAGAAACAAAAACTTAAAAAAAAAAAATAAATAGAAACCAGGGTATAAAAACAGAATCTTGAATCAAGATGAGTGTCATTATTCGTTTGCAAAATCTGCCGTGGACGGCAAATGCTCGAGATATACGAAATTTCTTCACGGGCCTCTCGATACCGGAGGGCGGTGTTCACATAATCGGTGGCGAAATGGGCGACGCATTCATCGCTTTCAGGTAGTTAGAACAAAACATTCTGTTACTATCTCTCCCTCACTCTCACTCAATCTCTTAAATGTAATTTAATATGTAGTAAGCAGAGTTGGTAGCTCTGGCTAGAGGCAGAGATTGGGGCGCTGGTTGAAGCCAAGTCTCTTAACATAGTTCTGTTTGTTATGCATTTGACAACTGATATCCTTTAACTTTAAGCCTTTGCCCTTCTCTCTTTCTTTCTTCCTCTCTCTCTCTCCCGAACATCCAACAGCACCGATGAGGATGCTCGCTGCGCCATGCTCAAGGATCGCGAGAAGCTAATGGAGATTCAAGTGCGTTTGCTGCTCTCCTCACGTGCCGAAATGCAAAAGGTCATCGAAACGGCGCGCAATGTGAGTCCAGCTGCTGTTGCCACGCCTATGCCGATGCCCACGCCCAAGCCAGTGGCGGCATCGGTGGCAGCAGTAGCGATGCCGCCGGTGCCACAGCCGCCAATTATTGGTGGCCTGAACAGTTTTCTGCTTGGCCAGCAGCAGCAGGGACAACAGCTCAAGCAGCAGCTTGCTTCGGTGGCTACAGCTGCATCAGCCACGCCCTCATTTTTGGCATATCAACAGCAGGCAGGCATATCATTGGCCGACGTTGGCGGCCTCAAGGCCGTCACCGATAAGCCGGCACCAGCCGATCTGGGGCTCTTTAGACGCAGCCGCAGTCATTCCAGTAGCTCCGATGATAGCGATCGCAGTCACGATCGTGCGTCTCGCGATCGTGGACGCAAGCGTCGCTCGGAGCTGCGCAGCGATAGCAGCGAGCGTGAGCTTAAAATATTGCCGAAATCCCAAACGGTGCCCACGGGCGCCGTGTCGAATCTGTTGCCCTGGGCCATGGGCGCCACCATGCCACCGACAGCAGCAGGTGCAGCAGCAACTGTTGCTGCTGCAGCTGTGCCGCCTGGTCTAAATGCTATGCCCGGTCTGCAGCAGCAGCTGGGCATGATGAATGTGCTGCCGCCCGTGTTGCAGAGCTATAATACCACCAGCAATGTGACCACCAATAACTACAATCTCAATCTATCAGCTGCCACACCGCAACAGCAGCAGCAACAGTTGCCACAGCAGCATGCACAGCAACAGCAACTGGCCAAGCCACAGTCACAGCAGCCGCCACAGGAGCCCATAGCCTTTGCCAATGTTAATCCGTATGCTCAAATGTATCCACAGCTATTCCAGCAGCAGCAGCAACTGTTGCTGCAACAGCAGGCCGCTAAGACTGCTGCTGGCGTGGGCAACTCGCCAGGTCCGGCTGGTGCTGCTGCCGGCAGTGGTGCTAGTGCTGCTGCTGCTGGTGGTGGTGCAGCGGGCTCGTCTGCGCCCATTATGATCGCCGAGACGTGCTACATCAAGATTAGCGGCATGTGTCACACCACCTCGTACAGCGATCTACGCAAATACTTTGCCGGCCTCTATATACCCCACAATGGCATCAAGATTGTTAGCGGACCGAATGGCACACGCACTGGCGTGGCCTACATTGAGTTCTCACGCGTGTCCAGCGCACAGAAGGCGCTGCTGCGCAACAATACGCTCTTCCGTGATCGCCTGGTGCAGATTGTGCCCATCTCTGATGAGGAGTTCGAGCAGGTCGATGAGCGCTCTCAGCGCGGCAACAGCCATAGTCACCGCAGCAACAGTCCGGCTGAGCGTTCGACAGCTGCTCCGGCTACATTGCCTCCAATTAGTGTCCTATACGTTGAAGATTTGCCACAGCTAACCACCGAGCAGGACATTATGAAAATGTTCTCGGCTACCTATACCATTGTGGACATCCTGTTAGCGCCCAGTCCCAACAATCGGCGTGAATTTGTGGCCTTTGTACTGTTTGCTCGCGAGAATGAGGCACGTTCCGCTCTCGAGGATGCCTCCAGGCATTATATTGGTTTTCGTAAGTTGCGCGTGCGCGCTAGCAGTCAGGCAGAGATGCAGAATGCCAGAGAGAAAATGCGACGTGCTAGTGAGCAGTTGCAGAAGGAGGAGCAACAGCAGCGCGAGGACGCTGAGCGTGAACAGGTGAGCAAACAACAACAACAGCAGCAACAACAACAGCTACTACAACAACAACAACAGCAGCAACAACAGCTACTACAGCAACAACAACAACTACAACAACAGCAGCAACAGCATCTGCCATCGCAGGAGCTTTTAATGGCCATGGCCAAATTTAATAACGATCCGCGTCGACGCAATCACGAACAACAGCAGCAGCAACAACAACAACAAAATACACACAACAACAACAATCATCACAATAATTTGCAACCGTTTGCCAACACTGCCATGCATAACGGTAATATGCCACCTTTTGCCTTTCAGCAGCAAAATAACGGTATGAACAATCATGGCAATGGCATGCATATGATGAACAACCACAACAACAACAATATGGGCCCATTTGGCATGCTGCAGAACAACTTCAACAACAATCATCCAATGCAGCAGCAACAACAGCATCACCAACATCAGCAGCAACAACGTCGGCCCGAGGATGTGTTTGTGCGTGTCCACAACTGTGAATATGCAACGCGCATCAATGATTTGGGTGAACTATTCGTATCGGAGAACTTGCGGATCGAGCACATTGAGATGCTGTTCAATGATCGCCATCAAAGTGCCGGGGAATTTATTGTCGAGTTTGCTGATTCAGTTAATGCCAAAATGGCCATCAGAGAGTTTCACAATCGTCGCTTCCGTGGACGTGGACTGCGTCTGACGTCAATTACGCCGCAAGAGATTGCGGATCGCATGAATAAACCGTTTATGGACTATTTTCCAGGCGGCAATGGACCAAGACAGTTGGATCAAGCTGCGCCCTTGTCGCCGCCCATGCAACAGCAGCAACAGCAGCAACAGCAGCAGCAGCAGCAATCAAGACGTCGTGGTCCAAGTCGCTTTGATGACGCCAGCAATTGTCAACCGCCGCAACAGCAACAGCCACAGCAACCACAACAGCAACAGCCACAACCGGATAGTGATGACAGCAGCAATGTAAAGCAACATTTTAATCCCTTTGCTGTGCGCGGTGGCCCAGAGCTGGCCAGCGATGAAGTACCTGTTAGTCCACCCATAGTTGCACCCACCATCAATGCCAGCAATGGAAACGGCGAACCAGAAGAGAATGGCATACCAGATAAGTTCAATCGGGCGGGCTGCGTCGTGGCCATGCGTAATGTGCCCTTCAAGGCGGACCTTAAGGACATTCTGCGCTTCTTCAGTGACTACAAACTCAGTCCGGATGATATAATACGGCGTTTCAATGACGAGGGTAAGCCCACGGGTGATGCACGCGTTGCTTTCGAATCGCCGGCGGAGGCGCGTTCGGCTTTTGAGTCGCGACGGCGTAAGCAAATCTTCAATCGTACAGTTTACTTAGATATTATTTAAAGCCAAGGTTCAGGCACTAAAATCGAATACATTTTGTAAATAGTTAACATTAAGTTAGACTTAGAGAACAGGGTCAATGAGGTTTTATACCGTCACGTAGCCAAGTACCGCCAAAGCTGTTAATTATATTAATATTATTATTATGGAAAATGTATATCAATCATTTCTTCAATAAATTACTAACAAAAGAAGCACATAAAAAATCATTCTTAAGCATAATTCTGCAGCTGAATCACCTGCGACTTCTTCAGTGACTCACGGCACAGCGGACACTCATCTCGCTCTTCCAGCCAGTCGAGTATACAGCTCCAGCAGAAGAGGTGGCCACAAGGTGTTAGGCTGCCATTTTGCCTTGGCTCCAGGCAGAGTATACACTGCGGCACATTCGCCGTCGATGGCTTTGACTGCTTCTCCCGTTGCATAAATCCCTTGGTTGCCTGCTTGAGTGCCTCCAACTGCTGGCGCTTGTGCTCCTTCCATGCCTCCCAGCCACCAATGGCTAGGGAGACGGTGACCTGTAGAAATGTAATTATGCCCAAAATCTTGTAGCCATACAGTGAAAACTCCGGTTGCAGCCAGTGTCGAATGAGCACATAGTTTATGCCTGTGGTACGTTTGGAAAGCTGATACTTGCTGGCGTCCAAGTAGAATAGCGACTTGTGCAGCGCCTTGATATAACTTGGTGACTGTCGCATGTACTGTATGAGCTTTTGCAGCTTCTTCTTAGCATCGGGTACAATTTCATCATGAGCAGCTATGTGCACGTCCAGCTTTTGCAGCACTCGCAGAAACAAAGCATCGCCACCAAATTCCAGTATGATAGCAACCAATTGCAGCTAAGGGTAAGTTGATAATTAAGACTTAGCTATAATTATATATACTGATCTGCTTACCAATCGACTAGGTATTTGCTTAAAGTCTCCATCAACCTGTATGATGCCAGTGTATTCCTCTCCCAGCGTTTGCAGATTGTTTAACGAAGCAAAGCCATGATAACTCAGCTGCGCTATCAATTGACACAATTGATTATATTTAATCCAGTTTCGTGGTCCAGTCAATCTTAAAATATCTGATAAGTCCTCGGACAGCTCATTCGTGTAACGAGCATCCTTTTGTACGGAACGCACAATTTCTGGCTGCCGTGCTCGGGCGTTACGAAAGTCCATTTCGTTTGGTAACCACGATGTGTTTACATTATTTAAGAATTTGCAATAGTCTGCTACGGCAGTTCAAAGTTCGACACAGATAAGTAAACAAATGAGAGTTTTGATTTTCCATGCCTGAACTTTATTTATCGAAACAACAATCGATTGCACAGCTGCTTTAAATCACTGCTGATCTCTTTTGCACAGCTGAAATAATACAAATATCGATTCTTATTATCGTCGTCCATAAAAATATATCGCTGATATATTAATATATGAACAAAGTAAACATCGCCATATCGATAAGTTATCAACAATCCTGGTTCGCACGCTAGTGAATGTATAAAAATTGCTGAAATTTTGTTGGAATTAAATATAAAAATCAGCACGTAAATATATAAAAAAATAAATAAATAAATCCTGTGTTTTGTATTTTCGTTATGAGCGCGTTTGCGTTGTCTCTCTTTTAATCAGCAGACGAGCACGAACGTCAGTTCGCGTCGCAGCGACGGAGAAAAAAAATTGAAGTGGTTATTGGAGTAAAATTAAACGGAATTTCGAGCTGTGAAAATTAAACGCAAAAGCGAATCGAGAAAAAGTACACTTATAAAGAGGTAATAAAGTTGCATTTACAATGTGCGTGTTGCAATTTGTGTGTGTAAAAGTTGATTTCCATGAAATGAACAAGTAGCAAGTAAAATACCCATTTTTGATGACGAAATTTGATGAGTATATATATTTGTATGTGCCTATGTGTGTTTTTATTTTTCGCATTTGATAAGCATGTGTGAGTGAGCTATATTTGTAGGTTTGTGTATATATATGTATGTGTGTGGTTTGATAAGCAGCAGTCATTGGACAGGTATCTTCTACAACGGAAAGGTCGCATATGTTGGCATCTAAGCCTCGTATTTATTTACAGTGTATGGCTTATATTTTGGACACATGCACGAAAATCAATTTGACTGTTCAACCAGAAGCCACACAAAGCAGACCAAAAATGTAATTAGCACTGGCTAAAAGAAATTATTGCTGGTTTTGATTTCGGCCCATACTCCCACAAAATTTACATACATACATACATATGTGCATATGCAAATGCATATACATAAGCACAGACATACAAATACATTTAGTATTTTCTTCGTATCTGTCAAAAACGCTTCCGTGCTGCTACTTCAATTTGCAGAGTGGAGAGTTGTGGAGACCTTGCTTTGTGCCAATATATCTCTATCTTTAGCAGACAGCAACTTGTTGTTGCTTTTATTTTTCGTTCGCTTCTGACATTTCTCTTTTTGCTAGATATTTATACATGTATGTATGTATGTAAATTTCTCAACAGTTTTTAGTAGATTTGTTTATGAGTTCACACTTTTTGGGTTTCAGTGTTCACGGATTTTGTTAATTTTCAGTTGTTGTAGTTGTGGAGAAAATATTACGCTTTACTTTACTTCAGATTCAGTTAAAGTTTGTGTTTTGCATAAGTCTGAGTCACATTTGTGTTGTTTTTGTATTTAGCGCTCTTTTCTCTTTGTTATTCAATAAACAGGAGTACTATAATATAGAAGTTGTTATTGTATTCCAAATATCAACAGTACCAAATGATAGCCTTGACTCTAAGGTCGCCTATTAATTTTGTAGGGTAACACTTAAACTGTCTGCACAATGATTTTGTAGAGATTTGCAGTGAATTATCTTTAGCGCTTTACCCGCTGATTTTGTAGAATTTTTGAAAGTTTAACCGCGTTTTCTTTGTTTTTTTTTTGTTTTGCTTCATTAAAATACGAATTTGCAGCAATATTAAACAATTTCAGTGGAATGAAGCACCTGGAAGTGTGTGGCTAATTGTCATTTACCTGCATATTAACGCATATATAATTGCGTCAATTTGCGTCGCCATTGAGCAGCTTCGCGTGCATGCAGCTTGTTTCACACTCGATTATTGATTGATACACAGCTGTATTTACCTACGTTGCATAGTTTGTACATAGAACTCGAGTATAGAATCGATATAGAGCAGCTCAAGCTGACCCTGAGAGGAAATTTTTTCACTAGCTAGCTAGAGCGGCCCACGTAAATTTATTGCGAGTCCATTTAATATAATGTTGCGTGTCTGTATACGCTTCGTTCATCGTTCATGATGATGTTTCTGGTTGATAATGATGATCTAATGCGTGCTTCTCTCCGCACTGCTCCACATTTTGCCGTCGACCCCATTTACTGAGCATATTGCAAACTGTCTTTCTCATCATTTTTTTAAATTTGTAGTTGAAAAACTTTTGTGTGCACTGTCAAAAAGTAAACAAGTTTGTGTACCTAATCATAGTGTTTGCTTTTCTCTCTCTATTTTTTCCTCTTTTTATTTTCATTTTTATCTAATTGCTAACTCGATTTTGTTGCTACAGAATGAGCACAACGCCGGCCAGTCTCATTGAGGCGGCTATAACTGTGAGCAGCGTCGCTGCTGTTGCTGCTGCTGCCACTGGTAACGGAACTGCTGATACTGCTGCTGCAGCGACGACCCTGAAACCGAATACGAACTACGTTGTTAAAATGGGCGTGGCACCGGAGCCATTGGACCCCCTGCTCCATGTGGGCGATGGCATATTCCTGCAGACCAAAACAGCGCAGGTGCTGGCGGGCGTGTTTGTTTGGGCTGCGCTGTTTGTCACATGTCAACAGGTGAGTAGGCACTCAAATCATGAAATTCAATAGATATATATTCAACTAATCACCTATATCGCTTACAGATCTATCAGCATTTACGTTGGTACACCAATCCACAGGAGCAGCGCTGGATAGTCCGTATATTGTTCATTGTACCCATCTATGCAACCTACTCATGGATTAGTTTGCTATTCTTCAACTCTGACAACGTTTACATTTACTTCTTTACGGTGCGCGATTGCTATGAAGGTGCGGTACTCTCTTAATCTCTCTTCTTACTCTCTTGCGTAGTCCATTCTAATCTCTGTCTAAATATGCTTTTACAGCCTTCGTGATTTACAACTTTCTGTCGCTATGCTATGAGTATCTAGGCGGTGAGGGTAACATCATGTCTGAGATACGTGGCAAGCCCATAAAGACCTCCTGCTTGTACGGCACCTGCTGCTTAAAGGGCAAGACATACACCATTGGCTTTTTGCGCTTCTGCAAGCAGGCCACGTTGCAGTTCTGCTTGGTTAAGCCACTGGTGGCATTTATAATCATCTTTCTGCAGGCCTTTGGACATTACCATGATGGTGATTGGAGGTTTGTTGTGTGGCAGCGTGTACTTAGTAATCAATCTGAAATGTTTGCCTAATCTATTGTTTGTTCTTTTACAGCGCTGATGGTGGCTACATTTACATAACCATCATCTATAACATTTCCGTTTCGCTGGCTTTGTATGGTCTATATCTGTTTTACTTTGCCACCCGTGATCTGCTGACACCGTTTGAGCCCGTTTTGAAATTCTGCACCATCAAGTCAGTCATCTTCTTGTCATTCTGGCAGGGCGTGGGTCTGGCCATACTAGAGAAGGCGCAGGTCATATCGCCCATTGTGGACAGTGCTGGCACTGTCACCTCGGCTGGTACCGTTTCCGCTGGCTATCAGAACTTTTTCATATGCATTGAAATGCTGTTTGCAGCCATTGCGCTGCGATATGCTTTCCCCTATCAGGTAAGATTTGACAGGTATAGCATCCGATAAGATAAGTTGGAGCTTGCTTTGGCTTATCAGCAAAATGTGCCACGCTCGAATGACAGACTACAATGTTTTCGCAATCAAAGGCAAATGCTTTAACAATTTGACTATCAGCTAAAGTCATGCCTGGCACATGATTCATATGGTATATTCCCTATTAGTGGTATAGGGCTCAATTTATAATTAGATATGCGATAAGTAAAGGCATATTAATATTAATGTGGGTAAATTATTTTTATAGACCGCTCAACTTCTGTTTGGCTTAAAGCATATCAGTATTTATTTACAAATTTCTTATCTGTCCATTTTAGGTCTACGCGCGCAGCTGCATTGGCGATGGCCATGGACGCTCTGTCACTATGCAGTCTATTTCCAGCAGTCTCAAGGTAAGTCTCTTAAGCATCCATTTTCTCAGCAAATCCCTTATATTTTCATGTCTTTCCAGGAAACCATGAATCCCAAGGATATTATGACAGATGCTATACACAATTTCCATCCACAGTATCAACAATACACACAATATAGTTCAGGTAAATTCTTTCTCTTATTCTTTTCTGCTTTCGATATTTTTCGTCTCTTCTTGAATGTTTGTTGCCTGCTCGCTGTAGCTATTGATTGTTGAACCTTATCAATTTTAGTTTGCTTTCCATTCGCATTACATTATCATTATGTTTTACACTTTTGTTTTTCTTTCTGTTTCTTATCTTTTGCAGACGTAACCTCAACTCAGCGTTACGAAAAGCTCTAAAGCTCTTAAAACAAATACAAACAAAATAAAAAATACAAAAAAAAAAAAAAAACTCTAGCGATGCCCGCTACTAAACACTCTAACTATAATTCCAAAACAAATGGAGGGAAATAATAACAACACAAAAATAATTATTAAAGTAAAAAAACAAGCAGTCAAAAGACAAATCAAGTGTACTTAAAGCTAACAATTGACACCACTGTTGCCTTTTGTTGCCGCTTAAAAATAGTTATAAAAAAAGATTATGCATTAAATACGTATTAGGCCTAATTACTTACTGAAAGCGCGCACTCGAAAACCCGATTACCACAAAATTGCCTAGCTGCCTTAGAACTTTATGTAACTGAATGATGTACTCTGAAACACTTCACATTACCTTGTTTAACGTTCCCTCTTCTGCTGATTTGTGTGTATTTTTTTAAATATATTATGTTTACGTTTACGATTTAAGCCTTTTTTCAACTTATTTAAATGTTAGCATTTTATTCTACATAATACACTATATATAAATTGATAATATTGTATAATATTATATATGTATGTGTAAACAAAGATTTTATTATTATACGTATGTAATTATTTGTATAAATGGCAATACATAAACAATGGAGCATAGACCCCTAAACAGATTAACAAACCATTTCCAGACTCAATAGGGATTTACAGTTGTAATCTTGGCGAAATTTGGTGGAATATTCATTTTAAAATCTTGAGATTCTCACATTTCATGTTCTTAGCTTATTATGCATTTAAATGTTCAAATTTACGAATATATAGAAATCTTTCGATTACAATATCACGTTTAGCTCAAAGATACCAAAAAAACAAACAAAACAAGAAAAAACAGTTGCTTTTTGATTTTGTTTTGTGATAGACTCAAATCGAAAGCTCTTGCTTTTTATGTTTCTTATTTTTTTTATAAAACCTTTTGTAAATGTTTAAACGAATTGTATAAACTATCTTTAAATTAACTGTATTGAATAAATGTACGATAAGCTTAAATATGTCGCCTTTCCTTTGCTTGCAATGTTCATATATATAAATATCTAAATATATATACATATCGTATATAGAAAGCCTGCATTTTGCATGAATTTCGAATCTCTTGTTAACTTCTCCTATGAAACCTTTAAGTAAATAAAACCTTCGTGCAGGTGGCAAGAATTCGCGTGGCATTCGCGTCTCCAGCTACGATCCGGATGATCCAAACAGTGGCAACCAATCTGCCACCATGGGAGGCACCACAGCGAGCAGCGGTGGCTACAATGCGGTGGCAACTGGAGGCGGCAACAACAGCTGTGTGGCATCCAAGACGCTGGGCAACCAGCGGAAATTCATTCCGGGCGGACAGCGTGTGGCAACCATTAGTCAGAACTACAACGAGAAAACCATGCTGCTTAGCAGCGACGATGAGTATCAGTAGAGCGAAGCACCAGCAGGAGCAAGGCAGAAACAATTGGCAGAGAGAAGAGGTCGTTTCGAAGATCAAGTGGTTCCGAATGGTTCCGAATTGGTTCCATGTTTTGTTTTAAGAATTGTTCGTTGTAATTTGTTTCTTTTCTTTTTGTTTGGAAATATTGAAAATGTTTCGTTTTTACACTGGACCTCAACTGGTTTTGATTTGCTTGTACAATAATCTTAAGTAGCGCAACAGCAAAAAAAAAAAAAAAAAAAAAGAAATAAAAAAAAAAACTAGAAAATTATTGATATATTTATATACATATAGAAACAGAAGATGTGTATTTAAACAAATGACTAATCAATATGATTAATTTGTATTTTTACACCACGTATGTAAGATGTTTAATCGATGAGCATTTTGATTCCATTTTCTTTTGTAAATCGTTTGAAAAACTTTGTATAAATCAAAAGAAGAACAAAACTTCAACTCTAGCGTCTAAAAACCGTCGTTGAGCAAATCTAACAGGCTGCTTATACAATAAAATTTCAAGAAATATAAATATATATTTAAATATATATATTATATGAAAACAAAATAACGAAAATAGCGAGCAAAATATTTATCAACTAAGCGAAAACATTTTTTAAACAAAATTAGCTACAATATTAAATAGCGGAAATGTGCTGGGTCCGATTAATGCATACGAAAAAATACCTAGATAAATCTATAAATATATATACATACGTATGTGAAACCAGTTAGAGCTATGATAATTGAATAATATAACGGATTTGTAGAGGAACTCCCCAGCAACAGAAATGTGTAAAAAACTTTTACCTGTACAGAGTATGATAACTGTAAGAAAATTTTCCAAACTTCGACTCACTCGAAATAGCTTCTTAATAGAAACAAAAACAAATAAAAAGAAACACGTTTAATTATCAAATAAGGAAAGAGAAACTGAAGAAAAAATGCGCTGAACGATGGGGCAAGTAGGCAATGTCAAATTATGTATGTCTTATGTAATTTTATGGTTAACTGTGCAATGCGAGCCAACACAAAAACAACAAAATAAAAACGTCTTTTATGTACAACCATTTTGTTAACCCTAAAAAAAAAGAAAATAAAGTACATAAATGTCATTAAAAAATATACTAAATTTTATTTTTGCGGAAATATCCACGGTATTTATTCAAAATTTTTCAAAGCTGTTATCGTTATCGATTAGTAACTAGTTGAGGCTGAGCTGTCTTTTTTCTGTTTACCAGCACTAAAAGTGAGCTAAATGCTCACTTTCTCTATTCGCATTTGAAGTTGGGTTTGATTTGATGCATATTGGATTTTAAAAGACTTCGATGTAGAGTTTAACTCAAGCAAGAAATTTCTAACGCAATTGATAGAATATATATGGCCGAAGCTTTTCTTTTTCGATTTAGAAGTAAATACAGCTCAGCATTCAAGGTATTCATGGCGTAGATTGAATCACTTTTGCAAAAGGCACTGATTCCTTATGCTTCACAAAAATTATTAACTTAATTTGAACTGTTTTAACTAACTATGATCTATGTGCATGCTAAGCTTTCTTTTCTTCCTGGGCGGTGCACCATCATCAGCATCATCATCATCATCATCATCATCCTCTGCTTTAGGCTTGGGAGTAATCTGTGTGAGTGCTCGTATGTTACGCACTGCATCGCGTCTGATGGGATTCCTGACAATTTTCGGAAGGATTGGCTTTGGTATTATAACGTTTAGAGGCATTACACATTCCTCCACAATTTCAATTAGATTCTTTAATTTGCTGCAGTCGATTTTTTCGGGAAATAATTTAACTTCTGGGTTTAAGGTCGGATGGATTTCTTCAGTGCAATTCTCAACGGTGTAATCGGTGCGTATGATAACGAGATCTATGCTAGCGCCAGAATCCAGATCGTAGTCAATCCCGGCCGTAATGGCATCCACGATCAGTTCGCGTGCTTCATCCTCGGTCAAGTCGAGCCTCCAGCGAGCCTCCATGATACCCATGGCTCCATACTGACCGCTGCCAATGGAGTTGTACTGAGTAATCTCGGTGGTGCCATCGAAGTGCACACAGTAGAGGTGACCACCCTCTGCATCCACGCCACCCATCACAAAGCTGATCATCACGCGGCCCATCAGGCTCATCAGCAGTGATTTGGCCATTTGCTTGGCACAGATAACGGGAACGATTCGTCTACTTGTCTCAATATAATGTACTTCCATCTGTTGCTCCATCAGTCGAGTCAAATTGAACAGATCGCAGGCAAAGCCGCTGCCACCACAGCTATGCAAAGAGAAGTGGTGGGTCAGAGTGGGTCAAACGCTATCACTTACTATTACTTACTATATATTGTTGTGCAGTCGACAAATCTTTGGCGATGCAGTCGTACTAATCAAAGATTTGCGCGATTGTCTGGTGTCCGTGGCAATCATGACGCCCCGACTATAAAGTAAACCCACCACAGTGGTGCCAGTGGTAATGGGCAACGGTGGTTCGTAGCCCATATTTTTCATCTCATCATTGCTGAGGTCGAACTTTCTCTTAGATATTGCTCAGAATGTTGTCCAAATATTACTTACCGCAAAAAGTTCTCATAGTTAAAGCCGCCATAGCAGTGATTCCTATTAATGCTAGAGAACTTACTGAGCATCGTGATTAGCGTGTTTCTACTAAAGATAATATATAAAAGCAGTTGAGATATGCTTTAGCTGTTGTATATAATGAATATATGTATGCATATCAGTAAGCTAAGGCAAAGACTACTTGAGTTAGGGAATTGAGCTTTATACATTGACTGCTGGATCTTTGATAGATTTGATAGTTGACTTACCTGATGATATGATTTACTACTTCACATAGTCGATGACCTGCTATTGACCTAATCGATATAATTTTGATCGATTTTTCTAGTTCACATATTGATTCTTCTTAAAAATATTCGATCAAATTCTTAGCTCAAGCTCCTAGAGTTTTGCTTAAGTTAGCCAAAGGGAAGGATTTAGGTAAAAATCTGGCTCATTGTAGAAAATTTCTATTGTCTAAATAAAAAACTGAAATTAAAACATATTATTTAATACACATTTTAATATTCCTGTTTATATTAACTCCCATGAGCACATGTAATTATAATCATAAAAAAAAAAACACTAAACTCTTTAATATTTCAAAGCAACCCAAGCCACAAGCCTGCGATTGAGTTTGCCTAGAAGCAATAATATCATATGAATATCATAAGTTACAATGATATTAGCCCAAATAGACCCATTTCCATTCACATTACACACAGGCTCACTCACACGCGCACACACACACGCTCATGTGCTCGACTTTTGAAAACACAAACGCGCCAGGCTCCATTAAGCAACCCACTGAACCTCCAACTCCAACTCCAACTGCCACCCCGCCCCCGAAATGTGGATGGGTCGGTTTATTGGGTTGCTTTCGGGTCGCTGCAAGCCAAGTATAAAAGTGTCAAAACTTTCTGTTCTGAGTTTGTTGTATCCTTTTGTTATTTGTACTCCGAGTGTATATACAAACACACACACACACACACACACGCCGAGCAGCCCACACAAAAAAAAAAGAAGAAATCTAACAAAAATCAACGAATGAGCCAGAGAGAGAACGAGCACAGGAGTGAGAGGGAGAACGCAACAAAAAGGCAACAGCAACAGCAAAAACCATAAGCTTTTCCTTTATTTGCTCATTCTTTTTGTATATACATATATGAGTGTGGGTCTATTTGTGTGTGTGTGTGAGCTGAGTGGGTGTTTGGGCTGAGTGTGAGTTGGCGAAAGCTGCGCTCAGTCAACAGCATTTGGATTTCGCCTGCTTTCAGCTGCTGTGCGCCCGTTCAAAACACAAACGGAATGATAATGATGTGCGTTAAAAAATACATAGACACATCAGCATAAGAAAAAGGAGAGATGATAGAGAGAGTAACAGAGAGAGAGAAAGAGAGAGGGAGTGAGTGGAGAGAGGGAAGCGTGACGTGAGAGACGCCAACAAACATGGCGACTGAGCCAAAGTCAAACAAGTGTCTGCACCGCCCTACGGCACTGCTCCGATTTTTATTTATAGCCCAGAGTGTGCGTGCGTGTGTGTGTGTGTGTGTGAGTGTGTAGGATATACACGGGAAATGCCTTAACACAATTACAATAACTTTGACATGAAAAGTGGAACAATAAACCAAACCAAACCGAACTGAACCAAAACCAAATGGCATCGTTGACACCACAGGCGGCGCCCAGTTGTCCAATTGTCCCTTTTTATTATATGGTTGCCCCGCTGCCGTTACCACTGTCGCAGTCGCAGTCGCTGCCTCTGCCTCTGCCTCAGTCTCTGCCGACAGCACACGCGCGCGCTGCTCACTTCCGCCTTCAACGTGTGCGTGTGAGAGTGTGGATTGTGGTGTTGTTGGTGTGTGAAATGAACCGACAGCCGTCGGCAAATGTTTCATAAACAACAACAAAACAGTTATTAAATAAAATTACAACAAGACGCGCAACACGAAGCAAACATTTATTGCTCTAGAAGCGTTGCCAGAGGGTCGCTTAGTTCACTGTTGCACATTAGCTGGAAATGTAAAGTTAATAGTTGATTAAGAGGATAATTTAGTTTTTGAAAAGTAAATAAGTTAGGTTGAAATGAGCTTTAAAAGCTCATTAAATAATTGTGTAAAAATAAATATGAGCTTTAAGCTTCGTATTAAATAGATTAATTGAGCTAGGAGCTACACAAGAGCTTTGAAAGGTCATTAAAGCTTTTAGGCCCAGTTATTTTGGCATATATAATATATACAATTCCGAGAGCTTTCTAGGCTGGCATTAGAGCTATAAGCAATATGAGATAATATTTATAATATAAAATATTACTAGTATGACATTAAGTAAGTATATTCATTCAATTTATTCTATTCCAAGTAAAAAGCTAAGCTAATCAACCTAACGCAACTATAATTCTTTAGCTAACTTATAAAGCTTGCTGAAGGGCATGCATGTAAGGCATTATAAGCAATAGCAGTAAGTTATTTCCTGGGTATTACGCACACACAAATTATACACATACACACACGCTCACATTCACACACTCACACACTCACACATTCATATTTACATTCACATTCATATGTTGGTTGCGCAGCCTTTTATTAATTTAGGTTAGTGACTTAAGTTTAGCATTTGCCGCAATTAACTTAATTAGAAATGCATTTTGTGGACCCAAGAAGCAAGAACGAGCCAACAAATACACACTCAACTGTGTGTGAGTGTGCGTGTGTGTGTGTGTGTGTGTGTGTGCGTGCGTGTGAATGGGTGTGTGAATATGAATGGTTGTGTTTTGTGCGGAAGGCAAGAGCAAGTGGCTAAAGGACCTGCCACTGCCTGACAGGGCCATAAAACATTTGTGTCATTGCCTTTGGATTGAAGTGACTGCCACACACACACACACACACATGAGTGTACGTGTGTGTATGCTTGGTTTATTGGCTATTATGACAACAAATATACCCAGCGAGTAACATATTTATTAAAAGCATTTGTGCGATTAACTAAATGCGTTTCAGCATTGCTGTGAGTGTGTGTGTATATGTGTGTGTGGGTGTGATGGCTGTACTATGCGAGTGCAAATGTGCGAGGAAGTCTAGCGAACCAACGAATTTCAACAGTTTTAAGCCGGTTTCAAGTTTTATTGTTTGTTTTTCTTGAACATTTCTTTGAAATAACCAAGTTTCGTGTGTTGTTTCTTGTTGTTTATAATTTCAAGCGCGACCTACGCAACGCGTCAGCATGTGTCTCGCCACCAGCTGCTGCAACTGACAAACGCTGTATTTTAGTTTGAAATTTTAGTTTTATTTTTATTGCGCACATTTGTCAACTGGTTTGTTTGCCAAAAAATTAGTAATACAGGCCATATGACATCTTTTATGGTGTTGCCTCAAAGCGAATCGCTTTTATGTGATCGCATTTGCTGTATAACTAATTGTTAACTATATGTTATTAATGTTTCTTGGAGGGAGTATGAATATGGAAAAATACTTTGTTCAGAGTGACAAAACTAATGAACTATTGACTGTTAAAGGTTGTATAATTGACTGAGGATCAAGGGCATTATACAATATTTTAATTAGTATTTGAATTAAAATTTTTATTGTTATTAGCATTTTATGTATTTAAAAAATTAGTATTAGTATTATTATAATTATTAGTAATAGAAGTATTAGCATAAGTATTAATATTTGTATTTGTATAAATATTAGTCCTAATAATATTACTAGTATTACTATTAGTATTAGTATTAGTATTAGTATCTTTAGTGTATATTAGTGATATTATTAGTATTAGTATTGAAATCATTATTATTATTAGTATTATTATTAGTATTAGTAATACTGTTACAATCATTTTTAGCATTAATGCTCGTATTATGATAAGTATTATTTTTAGTAATGAGATTAGTATTTTAAGTTTTTTTTTTAGAATTGAGATTAGTATTAGTATTGGTATTAGCATTACCATTAGCTCTAAAATTAGTATTACTAGTGGCTCTAGCATTAACATTATCATTAAAATTTCTATTGGCATTAGCATTAATATTATCATTAGTATTACTATTAGCATTCGTATTAGTATTATTCTTTTCATTAGTATTAGTAATATTAAAAGTTTTAGCATTAGTATTAGTAGTACTATTAGCATTAACATTATCATTAATTGGACTCTGAGCATTAGTATTAATAATATGAGTATCTCAACTAATAACCTCATAATAACCCCAAAATTACCAAATATCTCTCAAGCGCAGCGACACTTCGAGCCGCAAGCAGCTTTCAATCTTAAGAGGTTTTCATTGAATAATTACATTATGGACTGGGTCAGACGAACGTCTTTCGCTGCTTAGCGCTTCCCATGCCAGTCGAGTGGATTGGAGTGGAGCGAGAGAGAGAGAGAGAGAGGAGACGACTGCGAGGGCTTAGACAATAGCAACTTCTGCTCCCCCGCAATGCGGCCTTATGTGGCAGCAGTTGCTGAATTAGCATAACTTGTCATAAGTTGAAAAATCTCATTAGGCTAAATTTTGTGGCCCATTTCATTGTTGTTGTTGTTTTTATTGTTGTTGTAGTTGTCGTTGTTGTTGTTATTGTAGGTGATGTTGTCGTTGTCTTCATGAACGTTGATCATTTTTCGAAATTAACATTTATGGTCCATTGAGAGCTGGTGATACTCGATGCGGACTCCCTTCACTTTCAGCTGCTGTCTACTTGGCTAAAGGCCAATTAATTAGCATATATAAACAGTCAGAAGAAGAAGAAGAAGTCGAGGCAGAAGAAGAAGACGAATAGAGTATTCGATTTTAATTGCCGTTTCTATGTCTAGGCCTTGTTGCTTCACATTCCAATTTTATGCTCTGTGGAGATTTAAATACTCTTCCCCTCCTCCTACTCCTCCTCCTCCTCCAACGTTTTCTTCTTTATTAACATCAAATGCTACCGAATTTCGGGTTGGTGGGCGTCACATTAACTTAAACGATATCGATTAATTTGCATTTCGCTTTTACAAAAACTTTTACGTTTTTGCGTAATTAAAACGCCAAAGGTGCCACGCCCAAAGTAGAAGCTACTGCCCCTCCCCCCCTGCCCCCCCCTGCCCCCCCTGCTCCCCCCCTGCTCAGTTGCGGCTTTTATAAACTCGCAAACTGTAGAAAAGAAACTGCAGAGAACAACAGGCAAACCAAACGAGGATACGAGAGCGTCTGGCAAAAGTTGGCAGCCGAAACGAAAGAAGTCAACGCCGAGCTGAGGACAAAGTTTTATGCCAAAAAGTAATAGCCTATGCCTATCCCAGACTCCGAGGAGGGCGGCACAGACCGAAGCCGAAGCAAGGGAAGTGAGTTGCCCTATGGAATATGAAGCAGCCGTAAGTAGCATTTAACAGTCGACTTATGGCCACGGCCAGTGGCTGCCCAGGGGTCGCAGACAAGCTGGCCCTGCCCAGCTAGCCCAGCCATGAAACCACACCCACCACACCCACCAGCCCACACCCAACACCCCCACGAGCAGGCTCCACACCAATGCAATTTGAACTTAATTTTGAAATGATTTTAATATTTCAGAAGGCCAAGCGAAGTGAAGACGGCTGCGAATTCCATTTTCATATTGTTTTTATCTCTTTGGTCTTCAACTTTTATGAAATTAGCTGTGTTGAGATATATATATAAATATATATGTATGTATATATCTATAGCTATCTGTTTTTCGCCTTAGAGATACATAAGCTTCCAGCTAACTGATTATATAGTAGAAATGCTTGAGGCATATAAGAGAAGAGAACATTTGGAAGTTATTTAACTATATATATCACCTTACTTGATAAGAGTATGTATAAGAGTATATAAAAGACTCGCCACTCGAAATGTAACCTAATAAATATCACATATTTCGCTGTTGAAAAAGATAAAAAATATAGCATGTGTGTAAATATTTAAAGAAACAAAATTAATTCATTTTGGTGCACTTACAGATAATTTCTTTATTCAGCGTCTCTAATAATAATAATCTCTAATAAATATTTTGAAAAAATATAGTTATATGTTAGTTCGCATATAGAGACACTCCCCATATATATTCTATAAGCTGTTATTATTAATCAGATTTCTCAACTGCCTTCTTCACTTTTGAATTAAAAGAAAAAATAGTTTTCTTTCTTTCTGATGAAAGCTGATTTCTCTATAAGAATTCGCATACGTTTACTTATTTCGCTTGCTTTTTCATTCTCAAGTTTTGCTTCATTCTCGATTTTTCTTCTTCTTCTTCTTCTTCTTTCGCTGGTTCACTTTTTGAATGCAGCATGAAAATTTCATTTAGTTGCTTTGGTGCAAAACTTTTGTTGTGGATGCTGCTCACGGGCTTTTGCCTTTAAATTTGTCTGGATTTGTTGTTGTAATTGCTTCAGTTGTTGTTGTTGTTGTTGTTGTTGCTGTTTGCTGTTGTTGTTGCTGTTGTCGTTGGGGTCCTTTACATGGAATAAAGCGTTGCAATACCCGGCACAAAGTTTGTCTGCATCTTTGAAGGAGCGCACAGGGGCTGGGTATACGTTGCAAGAAAACTTTTGCATTTCTTGCTGTTGCTGCTGCTGCCATTCTTGCCGCTGCCGCTGCCACTGCTGCTGCTTTTTGTCATATTAACAGCAGCCCCAATGGCGCCAAGAAACGTTGCTGATCGAGTAGGGGTGTGGGGGGCAGTTGGGGCTGCTTTGAGTGGTCTTCAAGTATTTGCTTTTGCAGCATTATTGCAAAGTTTTTCAGCAAACTATTTTGCCTGCTCTGTGAAGGGGCTGCGGGGGGAAGCTTGGGGTGCATGGTGTTTGCCACTTCATCAAGTCGATGGTCGATGCCCAAGAAAGCAAAAGAGTGAAAAAAATTGATCACAGCTCTGGCTGTGTATTGACATTTGAAATGTTGCGTGTGCCACTTGAAAGCAGCTTGCCACAAATTGTGGATAGTGCATAGCATAGCTGATAGCGGTCGAGCATGCAACATTTCGTTGCAAGCAATTCAGTAGCTCCCTCGTTGCTTTTTCTACACTTTTTCTGTTTTGTGTGTGTGTGTGTGTGTGTGTGTGTAGCCAGTGGCAATGTACTTAGCTGCTGCTCACATCTCTGCTTGAGTGCATTGGCGTCTACGTGTCCTTGCTAAAGATATACGTATGTATATATATAATATATGTATGTAGGTATATATATAAGGAGACAGCAGACAACTTCCTTGGCTGCTGTTCATCCCAAGCAGTTACTTTTTTGTTGTAGTTGTTGTTGTTGTTGTTGTGGCATGTGAATGTACTTCAAGCGTTTCCGTTGTGCATTATGTTGACGCTGACTGCGTCGCCATTGTTCACACACACACACACACACACACAAGCATACCACAACACACACACACACACATACATACTTACTTCTCGCATAGTTGTGGAGTCAACTTTTTGTTGTTGCTGCTGCTACTGCAAAAAAAATTATCAATTTAATTTTGTAACTCAACTTCCGCTTACTGCTGCTGCTGTCTGACACGCCCACAGTGCAGCCACCCACTTGCACATCCCGCCTCCTCAACCTCCCTCTCACTCTCTTTCTCTGTCGTTTTCTTTATCTCTCTCTCTCTCTCTCTCTCCCTTTTGGCCTTTCTTTGCTGTTGAACTGTTTCGCTTGTATTCGCTTTTCTCGCATTTTCCGCCATGCAAAATGTTGACACTAAAGCGCTGCCTTTTGCTTGGTGCCGCCACCCCCACTGCCCGCCCCCCAGCCCCAGCCACTCACTTTGCTTACATAAGCCATGAATTGTGTGTGTGTGTGTGTGTGTGTGCGTTGAAGTCTTGCTGCATTATATGCCACACGCTGCCAACTTTGCCGTTGCAACGTATATGCAATATGCGAAAATTACGTATACGCCGCGTTGGCAAATATGTTTTTTTTCTCTGCTCCTTTTTTCAGTTTCTGTTTTTTTTTTGTCAGTTTTTTCATGTCAGAGCGTCTATTAAAAATGCATGGACGCAAGTGACAAGTGGGTGAGAAGCTTCAACTCAAATGAAAAGAAATGTTTGCTTCTTTGGCGCGTTCTTTTATGTTCTTCCTCTACTCTCACTCTTCCTCTTGCTCTGTTTCTCTTGACTAATCCTCAATTAAAACGTCTGAAATGTAAAATGATGTTGCAAAATATAATATACGAGCTTCATATTAAAAGCAATTATTAAGATAAGTGCTAAGAGCGAAAGAAAACTTAGAAACTTGAAAGATATTGAAGTATTTCTGTTGGTTGAGATATTTATGAATTTACCTAGAATAACTAGAATTTATTGATACTAGAATCTAGAATTCAGAATTGTCATAGTCATGAAACTAGGTTTTTTATTTTCTCTTACTAATAAGTCAAAGCTAATGGCTTTAGGGTAAACATACAGAATATATAGTAGCCGATTAGCTTCATTGGCTTAAGCTTTCATAAGATAATCTGTATTCATAAGTTTCTCAACTGGTATTAAGCACTGACAAGGCAAAGTTGAAGAAGTCAGAGTTTACTGATGACAGAACTGAAATAGTTTTTGAAATCCCTTTTCACACAATCAGTTAAATATTCGTGTTTTTATCTCTTATTACTTTAAATGAAAAATAGTTTTTCTTCTATTAGATTTTACTACTCCTATTCTAATTCCATCTCAACTCAAATCTAATTATATCATTTTATATATTTTATACATATATCTTATATCACTTCATTATAGTTCAGTTTTTACTGCTCCCTTGGAAACATCTTGTTCACTCTAGCCCAGTTTTTGCGCCACACTTAAATTCCACCCCGAACGCTTTATGGCATTCGACTGTTGTTGGCTGGGCTGCACTTCAAAAATCGTCGGAGCGGAGACAAGTTTCGTTTTTCATTTATGGCGCTGGGCTAAAATTTTACTGCTGCAATTTGAACATTTTTGCTATTTCAGGCGCTCAACTGTTTTGTGCGCCTTTGCTTTTCGTTTTATGTGCTCGTCAGGTGGAAGCTGTACAGCAACAACAACAACAACAACAGCAACAACAACAGCAACAACAACAGCAACAACAACGACAATTGCAACAACAATGAAAAGCTGCGCCACACGCAACGACATCAACGCAAGATTTTTAAAACCCACAGCATAAAACATCAGCTAGCTGTAAGCGTTCTCTATAGCCACGCCCCCCCTCCCCCCGCCTACCACTCTATGGCCAAAAAATCTCTCTAAGCTCCCGCTACTCCTCTTGCTGCTTCTCCTGCTGCTGCTGCTTCAACTTTACGAGCACTGAATACGAAATGTGTTTTTCGGGCGCACAGACGCCGGCACAGAGCTCCGTTCCCCATGTTGCCTGTTGTTTGCTTGCCACTCGCTGAGTCTCGTTTGCCGCGTGAAATGTGCCACTTGCTGCACGCGCTTGTCGCCTGTTCAACTTGGCCTCCGTCACCGCGTCGACGCTGCAAAAAAAGGGGCACCTACATGGAGACGTCGCCCCATCCCTTGGCTACCTCCCCAACTCCTGCCTCCTTCCGCCTTTCGCTGTGCCAGAGAGTGGCATATAAAGTTTATTTCATTTTCGCGCACGCTGCTGTCACTGTGCCCGTTTCACAATTCTTGCCCCCACAGCACCCCATCCCTTATCTAGCAAAAACAAAGCATACGAAAAGGCAACGTCATCGTAAAAAAGTACGAAAAAATAACTGAAACTGAAATCATTTTCACCAGCAAATTCTGGGCCAGAAGTGGGGGGCCAAGAGGGAGCCAGCGAGCACCGAAAATAGTGTTGTGGGCGTGGCAAACTGCATAAAATGCAAGACGAGCTTACTTTTCTATTTGGTTGTGTGCGTGCTGCATGAGATTCGTTCGCTCGCTCGCTCGCTCGCTCACTCGCTCCCTCTCTTTTTCGTAGCATACTTTTGTGGGCAGATGAAGCAGAGGGAGAGCTGTGAAGGGGCATTTATCGCGCTCGATCCCATGAAATTGCTCGCAACTCTCTTGAGTATACCACATTTAACCAACATTGAATGAAGCAACAAAAATTATATGAAATTCAAGCAGCAGCATATATATACTCCACATACACATACACACACACACACACACACACATAATAAAAGGAGAGAGCTGTGAGAAATGAGCAAAAAATAAGAGTAACAAACCAACCCGCACGTAAACAGGCGAACAGGAGCAACAGACAGGCAACAGCAGCAGCAGCAGCAGCAGCAGCTAAAGCAGCTGTAGCCACACGCAATGTACATCCAGAGCAGGACAGACAGATGGAATCAATTGGGATTGGGGTGTAGACGACTGCGCCATGCTCTGTTTGAATTATAGAGTAATAGAGGTGGAATGTATCTAACTCTAGATGCCAGACTCCTATATTGAAATGGAAGTAAATTAATTATATAATTAATAAAATTATATATTATATTATATAATTAAATATAATTAATAAAATTTAAAAAAAAATAAGGCCTAATTTTACTGAATCTATTTTAGTTTATCTTAAATATTTCCAAGCTTTATCAGACTAGCCTCGCCTATTTTGGACTAAAAGTTTGTAGCTATAAGGGAAATCGAAGCAGGACTTTATGTACAGAAAACTAATATACTCTCTTTTAATCAGCATACAGGGCATTTATAAGAGAAAAATTAAATGCTAGCCCTGCTCCAGTTGAGTATGATCGATAAACAGTTATCCTATATTTACAATTTGACTATATTATATGTAAAATCTAAAAAAATAACTAAATAGATCCTTGAGTCAAATGAAGCTTGATAGAAATTAATATATTATGTATAATAAATATTTTAGAACTGTTTTCTATTTTGCCTTTCCTGCCTATTCTAAGAACCAATATTTTAAGGAAATTATTTGAAAAATATTTTCTAAATAGCTTCCACAATATAACTCTGAAATTCAGCTCTACAAGATTCCCCACTGGCTGTTTACCTCAGATGCCATAGCTGAAAATCCATATACATATATATGTATATACATACATACATATATTTATATATATACTTACAATGTGAAGTAATACAAAAAAAAAAAAAAAAAAGAAAAGAAGCTGAAAAAAGTGGCAAAAGAAAATGAGAAAAATGGCAAGAAAAGCTAAAGCCAAAAGCTGTGCAACAACAACAACAAGTTGAAAAAGGCAACAGTGGAGTGGCTAACAAAGAAAAATACATAGCTAGCAAAGGAGGCAGAGAGGGAGAGAGTGAGGCAGAGAGTGAGAGAGCAGGAAGGCAAGAGACATAGTCGAGAAATGTTTTTCGTATGTATTGTACCACTGGGGCATTATAGCGTTATCCTTCTGGTTATGTTTCCGCTTGCCAGGCGAAAGGGAAATACAACAACAATGCCTGACTGACTGACTGCCAAGAGACACACACACGTACACACTCACACAGGCATACACATACACACACACCCACACAGACACATGTACAGCAAGCAAACAAATGCCAACACCCAAGCAAAGTTTTTTATAGCAAGTGGCACAAGCAGAAGGAGCAGGAGATGGGGAAGCAGCGCACGAAATGTGAGAAAAGCGTGGAAAACGTGGCACGAGTGCAGCTTATTTTTATGAGCCAACACACATACACACACATAGACACTCACACATACACTTATACATATACAACTGCTGCTGCTGCTGGCAAGCTCATAAAATTTATAACACAACGTCCTTGCCGCTCCTGCGGCTTTAGCTGCCTCACTGTGTGTTTGTGTATGTTTGTGTATGTGTGTGCGACTTATGTTTGAGTTTATCTGTCTCTGTCGTTCTCCTTCTCTTTCGCTCGCGTTCGTTGTGTTGGTTTGGCTTGCTTTTTCATAGCATTTTATGCGCTCGCTTCTTGTTTTTGTTGCCGTTGGCTGCGCTTGTTAAAGAAGATTTACCAAAATGTCTTAGCAGGCACCGCGAGGGGGCGGAGGGGCCAGGAGGTGGTGTGGCACAAGTGGGCGGCGTGGGCGGCGTGGGCGGCTTGTGGGCATGTGGTGTGGAGTGTTGGGCACCCACAATGCCGCCCACTTAAATGCTAAGTGGCGCATTGGGCGGCGTGGGCGGCAAACTGAGCCAAGCACCTGTCGTCCCCACTGGATTGTGTGTATGTGTGTGTGTGTGAGTGTATGTGGGTGTGTGTGTTGATATGCGCTTGTGTGTGGACATCTATGGCTGCCTAATAATGCATACTTATGAATTTCTCACCCAAATAAAAAAAAAAACAAATTCCAACTTTAAATGTCATGGTGGGAGAAATACTATTTTTATAAAAGTTTATAAATATGCTTATATGTGTATATTTATACATATACAGCTGCGGTCATTAAAATACTAGGGCCACTGAGCACTAAATGTTGAACAACAAAATTTAGTGACTTAGTAACTCAATGTCGACATATAAATTTGTTATAATATTATATAAAGCAACTTAATATTGGCTTCCAAATATTGAGTCTATAACAAGGTTTTTTTGGCCAATAGTACTACTATTTTTTTGTAAGCATGTGTATATATTTATAAGTTTCTATTTTATTTTTTGTATATTTTTAAGGCAACAATTAATTAAAAATGGATTAGATTTTACTTTTTATATATATTTTTTATTAATATTATGAGGTGTTAACTTTAATATAGTTTAATTTACATCAAAACATGTATGTATGTATAACGAATATGAAAACTATTTAGTATAGAGCAAGGCCTTTATTTCCAAGCTTATCTGAATATGCTATAATATTTGATTACCCTAAATTAACAATATGTAGCATTCTAATCAGAGCTGCAAAGCTCCTTAAATGCGAACCGATACTAACTATGAAGTTTCCTGCAGTAGTTAGCAAACTATGGGAGAAGATCTTAACTCAAATAGTTTTTCATCTAAGTAACAAGCTACATATATTTATACAACTACTAATACATTCCTTTACTTCACATCCATAAGCCATTAGCACAGTAGTTGGCCTGCAGTGAGTAAAAGCAATATCAGTCAACAACTATCCATTGCAGTTGAGCTTATAAAAGTCTTTTTGATATATGTATTTTTATTGCACAATTTTAATCATTTAAACTTCAATTTAATAACAGTTAAGAATTTATCGAATATGTATTTTAAATTCCAAGTAAGTCTTCCAATCGTAAAATATCTATAGTTAAAATTGCTTTGAAATAAAAGACAGAAATATAAGCAAATGAAATTGGCTATTTTGAAACACAGAGAGTGAGAGAGAGAGAGAGAGGGAGAGAGAGGGAGATATACAACAGGCCAAGTGTCGGCAAATGACACACATACATCCACACGACTGCTTATGCTGGATATGTACACATGTACTCACATGCTTACGCTTGTACACATGTACACACATACGCATGCAAACATGTCTGTATATGGAGGCAAAATTTAAAAATTTGCTTACAAAGTGCCAGGCGAACAGAAGTAAAGTGCACAGAGCAAATGGGGAAAACGGACAGACGATCAACATGGCACAGCATATCCTTCTACACACATACACATATATATATATATATATATATATAGACACTCACACACAGCATACACAAGCTGACACGTTTGTACACACAGGACATGCAGAGGACATATATAGGTAGCCACCCCGACTGCTCTTTGATGCCAAGAGGCTTTTGTGAGTTTTGTATGCGGATTTTGTGTGCGATTTGCGGGTCATGATGGTAATAAAAGTTGACCTACCCAGCGCCCAGCCCCCCACCCAGTCCAGCACCAGCCCCAACCCCAACCCCACACCAACCCTTGACTGAGCCATCAAGTAGCTGTAGCAGCTGTGGTGTGGCATTTCTGAAATGCTAAATACTTGTGCGTATTTGCCTCACTCACACACACACACACACACACGGACAGACACATGTAAGGCCACTCTAAGACCTCAAGTTTTTGAGGTAAACCCATCAATCGGTGAGTATGTGAGGACAATTGGGAATTATGTATACATGATTTATCAATATATTTATATATGCGAGTGTGTGTATGGCGATTATGTGATAGAATACCCAAAATGTGCGATGCATAAATGTAAATACTTAACTTTATGGGTTGTAGGTATGCTGAACGGAAGGCACTTTGAACTATCTGCTTTCTATGCGCTTCTCATCAATGATTAGCTACATAAGTATGCTTAATAGATGGTTATAGATAGATAGATGGATATTGATATAGATATAGTCTGTTAAGATATGAGAAATAAAAGAAAGATTTTATAATAGATTTTACAGAATAGTCGTTCTATGCGCTTCTCATATCAGAAATAAAATTATGCTACTTAAGACATATTTTAAATTTATCGTCATATTATTTTATATGGGAAATATAAGAATTGATTTTTTATAAAAATACTTTCAAAACTCGCCTCTCTATGCGCTTCTCATAGCAGTTGAGAAATACAATAATGATTAATAAAAAGAGTTACTTTGAAAAATGTTAGTAATATGTAATGTCTCTAACATAAAGATGTTAGTCTCTTTCAGACTACCACTTGCTCCTTCTCTCTCTCTCTTTCTTTTTCTCGCTCTATCTGTCTACGCTAATCTGAGTTATATACAAAGAAATAAATATATATACATTTTGACAATTCGGTCTTAGCCATGGTTTATATAATTAATGTGCACAATCAAGCTTGTATATATATTATATATACATATAAGTTATATTAACTTAATAGACATAACAAATGAAGCAATCATTGAGACACTCAGTCCGATTTTCGAACCCGTTTGACCCCCTTTCTCTCTCTCTCTTCACTCCTACAATGTTGTCATTTGCCATGCAAATGTGTGTTGGGCTGTTGTTGTTTTTGTTAGGGCTGTGGGCGTGGCAGTTGAGCATACCAAATGCATTGTCAATGTCTGTTTTACCGTTACACTACATACACACACACACACACACACACTGAGCAACATATACGCGCTGTATGTGCGTGCGTTTGTGGGGCCACAACCGCCGTCACTTTACGGGCACTGCGAAGGATACTCAGTTTACACACTTATATACATGATATGCACATGTGTGTGTGTGTGTGTGAGTGAGTGTGCTGTAACGCAGTTGATATACAAATTGTAACTGTCTGTTTAACACACGTGCGTGATGTGTGTGTGTGCGAGAGGTGGGGGCTGGGGGGACACTGCTGAATTGCCCCAAGCTTCCAAACGAAATGCCCATTTTCAGTTGGCCCTCAATGCGTTGGCTTACGTGCTCATATCTTTCGCTCTGCTCCACATCTCTCGCTCTCTCTCTCACTCTGCCTCTGTCTCGTTTTCTCTGCCAGTCACATGCATATATGTGAGTGTGCATGTGTGTGTGTTTGCATAAATAGACAATGAGCAAACAGCTTGCACGCTGAATGATAACGTAGGAGCCGCACAAAACCGAAACGGGAGCTCCAACAACAATCGCTCCATTGTGCCATGTGGCAGGCAAAACAACAACAACAACAACGTGAACAACGACAGCACACTTACTTATACACAGCATCGCATATATGTAGTCGTCGTCCATATACATATATACATGTGTATGTATGTATGTGTGCGTGTCATCAAGTGTTGCCGAGGTCCTACCCTGTAAATGGGGCCTAACCTCAACTCAACTCAACTCAGCTCAAACTCAAACTTGGCTGCTAACAAACAACTTTTGCTACCTTTTAAATGTTGGGATAAGTAACGATTTGAAAATACCCTAGAAATTATTAATATATTATAAGTAATCAAATTTTTATGGAGTTTTTAATAGAACTTGTTTTGAATTCAATTTATAATTAAGCATTATTTGTTACAGCAGAATTTTTGATTATTTTTTTTCTATTTAAATTTATATATATATATCTTAAAAATGTATCTAAATTATACCATTAAAAATTTCCCATTTTTAAATAAGCCATTTCAGCCTTAAATTTCAATTTTAACTCTTTTTTTCGACTAGCTTAAAATGTATTTCAAATACTAAAACGAACTCTTTTTAACCATTATATTTGCATATAAATTTTTTGCATAACTGCATATAGTATATATATAGTTTTTCGATACTTAGCTAGCTCAGCTTTAAGCTGTAAAAAAAAAAACAACTTCTGTAGCAGCCATTAAAATAAAATTTTACCAAAAATATGTTGGCTGCTCAACTGGCGTACAAGGAAAAAAAGTTATTCTACCCTTTTTTTCGCGTCGGTTCTTTCCCTTGGCCAACCACGCCTCCGCCCACCCAACCACGCCTCCTCGTTGCTGTCAGATTTGCATTGTCTTTTTTTGCTTTAATTTTCATTTTCATAGATTTTTCTTGGCATTTTATTTTTTTGTGTGCTGTTTTGCGCTCGCTTTTTGTGCCATTTTCTGTGTTGAATGCTGTGGAAACTTTTTGGCATTTTTGCTGCGCTGCTTAAACTTTTATGCGCTGTGTGTGTGTTTGCTAGTGTGTGTGTGTGTGTATGTGTGTGTGTATGTGTGTATGCGTATTTCCGTGCAAAATTGTATAAATGTTTTTTGGCAGCCTCTAAACGGCAGCACAGGAAGCATCACCAGCAAAAAGGACGAACGAGCAAAGCACAATTTGCGCCTCTGAGTAGGTGGTTGGGCGCGTGTTTATGGAGCAAGAGCTGGGAACGAGAGAGAGAGCGAGAGAGAACGAGAAAGAGAGAGCGAGTGTGCGAGGGTGAGAACGGTGATGGGTTTTGAGGCTGGGCATGAGCGTTGCCTGTGTTGACTGTGCTCAACGTCCTTCGCACAATGTGGCGTATGCGTAATAATTAATACGCTTGAATTCATTAGTTGAGCAGATTTTGCATGCCATGCCAAGGATGTGTACAAACACACACACACACACACACTGATGTTTTAGTATGTGTGAGCATATTTATGTATGGGGGTGTGTGTGTGTGTATAAAAGTTAATATAATTGTTGAGCTTTAACAATTGCTAAGGTCTGCAGGTAAAAAAAAAAAACGAAAACAAGGTGTGTGTGTGGGATAAAACATTTATCCACTAAACATGGAAAGTTGTTGTTACTAAACTTAATTAGTTTTAGCTAAAATTAGTGGAGTGTGAAAATGTTGAGTAAAGGTTATTGGTAGTATAGAAACATATAAAAGGATTATTTTTTATGAGAGTATATTCATCAAATAAAGTGTTGTACAACGCTATTTTTATAAGAATAGATAATCATATGAAAGGATAATAGGAAATATCTTAGTCAAATATATTTAAGCTTAAATTTCGTATTTTTTCTAAATTTATAACATTATTATTATATTATATTATTATTACCATAAATCAGAAATTAGTGTTGGTAAATGCCAAACAAAATGTGGACAGTTTATATAGAATAGATCGTTTCTTAGTTAAACATATCTTCGTCTTTCCGTTGTATTTCTATCGTTAAATATTTCTATTTCCATTGTCAAATATTAGTGTTGGTTAACGTTAAATAAAGTGTTGCACAATGCATGTAAGCATCGTCTCAGTCATATATGTAAAGCTCGTAGCTCGGAAGATAAAGGTACATATATTTAACATATTTATATTAAATAATCAAAAAGTTTCCTTGGTATTGGTAAGCGTTGGAATATTGCTCTTCAGTAATAATAGTATACACGTATTTGTATGCCTCCCATTCAAAAACTTATGTTTTGTATTATAATAAAGTTCTCTTTGATCTAATATGCGCTTCGAATTTATAATCAGGCGCGACATAGTCTACGTGATTCACACATTACGCTTACGCCATGTTGAAAAGCGCGAAATTCAAGTAAACATTTCCTCATTAGCTGAAACAATCTGCTCACTCCTCCGACCCTAACTTATATTTCCCATTTGTATGCGTCTTTTTTGTTTTTTTGTTGTTTTTAATGGGGGGTAGCACAAATCTTCGTTGAGGGCGCTCGCAATGAAATTATTATTTAAATGAAAACAGCAACAGAATGACAGCAGGCAAGAACCAAAAAACCAGAGGACGCCCACAGTGACAATGCCGGGGACAAAAGAACAACAAGAATAGCAACAACATCAGCAACAACAACAGCGACAACAACAACGTCGCTTAGAAGCGAAAATGTTAATAATTACATAAATAACAACTAAAAACAAAACGACGAGCAAAATGTTTAAAGGAAATGGAATGGTGGGTAGAAAATGAGAGAAGAGAGATGGGAGAGAGAGAGAGAGAGAGAGAGAGAGAGAAGGAAGGAAAGCGTTAGGGAAGTGTAACACCCTGTCTATGCAGCTGTATGTAGATAGATATATAAATATATAAATTTGTATATATACATGCATATACATATATACATACTTACATACATATATATGTATATACATACATATATAACAAATGACAAACAGCAGCAGAAGGTGAAACACTCTGTGGTGGGAGTATCTGCTCTGAGGGGCTGGAGTGGGATGCCAACGCGGAGCGCCAAAAGTGACAGCGCACAATATGTAATTATGTTTCATGCATAGCTACATACAAAAGTGTGCACACACATACACACATACACTCACACACCGACAGTCAAGCAAGAAATATGGCAAAGGATGCAAAAACGTTGGCAATTTGTGTCGCGTTTAAAGCGTGCGAGCGAGCGAGCAGCGTTTCAAGGGAACAAAAAGCAGTCAGTAGACATGGGCACTGAATGGAATGGGCACACACACACACACACACACACATACATACATACACAGGCACACAAAAGGTGAGGCAAGTGAATGCGTGTGGCTTTTATTGCGAGCAAGCGGATGGGTCACAAAGGTAGAGTAACTGGCGACAGGCTGCGCGTGTTGACATGAGACGAAAAATTTCATTTAAAATTAAATCACTTATTGATTATTACGTAAAAGAAAAGGCGAGTTGCCTAAGCTGTGCAATCAATTAAGCATTTGCAACATAAACAAATTAAATGTAGAAGCAATTGCTTCGCATTCTATCTCATTCTACCTCTCTCTCTCTCTCTCTCTATCTGTCTCTCTGGCATGATGGGTTAATTAATTGAAAACGTTGACGTCGCTTTGCAAAATGTCAATTACATTACAATTGTGGTGCGCTACCTTTGACCTTAGCTGGCGCCCACCACAATTGATTTCCGAGCGCCGCAAAGTATGCAACAAAAATGTAAAAAGTAAAACAAACGACAAAACGAGTAGGATAAAAGAAAGAGGCAACAACGCCAGCTGGGTGGCAGAGACGATAGCTATTTATATATCTATGTGTCACAACATTTACTTTGTGTGTATGTGTGTAGGAGTATATATATGTGTGTGTGTGGGCGTTATAAATGCCAATTGTAGGCGCCTTTAACAAAGGCAAATATGTTTGAGCTGCGAATCTCAAAGTTTGTCAGCGTGTGTCAGTTGCGTCATAGCAAGTTAATGGCGTCATCGAATTAGATTTTTATATAAATACACTCACATATATATATATATATTCAAGTATATTAATAGCATAAAATGTATAGGCAAAATCTAAATGCTTAAGAGGGCCAAGCACATTTATTAACCTTCAGCAGCGAAGCGGCGTTAGCCTTCGCGAGCCCCTCTTTTAATTGGGAAGAGCTTAGCAACAACAAGCACACACACACACACTCACACACACAGACGCACTCACGCACACTCAAACTTGGCTGGAGGCTATGTGGCTGCTGCCCCGCCCACTCAGCGCCAACCTTCGGTTTTGTAACGGGCTGTGCGACTAGCCTCGACCCATAAATACAAAAACCTGCCAGCCAGTCAAACAGTTCTCTGTGTGTGTGTAGATAGTAAAACGCACCGGCAAGCTGAACTACCAAATAACAGTCTAAAAGCGCTCACAAAGGCCAAAAAACCCTCCACGCACAGTGCCAAACGTAGGCTACGTAGAAGAGTCCTTGTTGCCGGCTGCCTTCAAGTAGAAAAAGCTGTGCCAAGTACATGGGCACAGGAGGTGGCATTACACATAGACACGCTCACACACACACACACACACACACACACACACACACACGTACATACGCAAAAAAGAAAACAAAGCCAAGGCCAGTTCGGCATTGTCACCAGCATGTGGCACAGGTGTAAGCCACCTGGCTGCGCAAACCGGGCGCCATCGCTCGCCCAACTTAGTTGCAAGTGAATAATTTTCTGGCAGCTGCTTGAATCAGGCAACAAATTGATATTCATTTTTAGTGGACACTCGGCAAGTAAGGCTAATATAGAGGATTTATGGATTGGAGAGTTTAGCTTGTGATGTGAAAATTGATTATGGCCAGGTTGGCAGAGGAGCCAGATTAGAGCTCGAATCGCTTTGTAACTTGGCTCTAAAGTGGCTTTAAGATTTGCAATTTTAGAGAAATTTGTGTAATAATGAAAGACGTATGCTTAAATATGCATATGAGTATTCTAATTTACGCATTTATACCCTGTAATCAGCATTGGTTATTACACAAGACATCAGTTGCCTGCTGTTTTCCCTGTGTTTCAAGATAAAGAGAGTAAACCCTGTAAGGGCTGATTAGATACCAATTATACCTCATATAATAAAGAGGGTATAAAAGTTACCTTTTATGAAATATAAGGGTTAGCTATACTTTAAAAACAGGGTATATAAGTTAAGGGATATCAAATTAAAGTATTTAAATTCATTTTCATTTCATTTATTCAATTTAGCAGCTACCGAAATCAAGAAGTTGACCCAAAGTCATGAAATCAACCCATTCGATTGCCACTTCTTGAGACATACTATCGATAACTTTGGCCAGCTTTAATAAATCGATAAAAGCTAACTGTTTATTAGCAATGCGAAACGAATTAAAGTTGAAACTTAAGATATTTGAGTAATTTGGCCCCGCTGTGGTCAGTCGAGGCATTGAGAAAGATACTTTTTGACATGGGAAACGGTTTCACAGCTCCTATCTAAATTTCCAAGTGAACACGCTTATAAAACGCACAACGCTTATCGCCACAAAGCGCACTAATTCCAATATAAATAGCCGGGCAGTGCGAGCCGCAGAAGGCGCAACCACAACCACAACCACAACGACAACGACAACCACAGGCAGGCCGAGTCACAGCGGCAGCCAACGAAGCCAAGGCAGCCGCTACACATAACAAATGCTACCCAATAAAACCAGTCCGATAACTGTTCATAGCCGATTAACCGAGCGGCACGCAAAGCGAACCAGACCAGAGACCAGAGACGAACTGACCGACGGACGGACGGACGGATGGACGGATGGACGGACGGATGGCAGCAGCCAGAGGCAGTTGCAACAGTTGTCGCTGGTTGTTTGATGAGCGTGAAATACAACAAAGTTGAGAACAGCAGCAGCAACAACAAGTGCGACAGCCTATAGAGAGAAAGAGAGACAGAAGAAGAGCAAAGGAGAGAGCGAGAGCGAGAGACAGAGAGAGAGAGAGAGAGAGAGAAGGTGAAGGTGGCCAGGCCACTGTCTCAGTCCTCGCCGTCTGCGTCCAGTTCTGGCTGACAAAACGATCGTAAATAATTTTTATTTCATCTTTAAGATACGAAACTAGTCTGCGCTGGCAGCGCAGTCGCCGTCGCCGTCGCCGTTGCCGTCGACAGCAGCTCAAGAATTTAAGAAAGTTTTTCGCAAACAAAAGGCGATGATGCATATAAAAACAAAAGCCATTGGCGGTATCTGGTAACAGAACGACAGAGCGGACTCTTCTCGGGCCTCGGGGCAGCCACTAATGATAGCCCTGGCTTCAGCTCCAGCTCCAGCTCCAGCTAGAGGATCAGCTCAGCAAAGGTAGCACAGGTGAGCGGCAAAACTTGGGCATAGATCATGCAACCAAATGACGTTTGGTCTGCGTATCAGCTCAAGAACTGTAGCTGTGGCTCTGACTGTGGTGGTGGCTGTGGTTCTGACTGTGGCTCTGGCCTTGCCTTTGCCGTGTGTGACCTGTGTCAATGGCCGCAAACGCAAACGCAGACGCAGATGCAGACACATGGCAAGGCAGGCCAGGCCAGGCCAGAGCCGACCAGGCAGCCAGTCGAGCTCATCCTGGCAGAATGCGCGCAATTGAAATGAAAATATTCGCAAATTGGCTGCGCCCTGCGACCGCTGCGATCTGTGCCTCAAACTCTTTGTATTGCTCCTCACCTCACCCCATCTCGTCTCCAACTCCAACAAGACGGCGATCTCTGGCTAAAGCCACGCAAATCCCAACCAGCTTTTAGGTTAACTCGACAACGTCGCTGCCTGCCAACTGTGGCTCCCAGCGATGGCTCTGGCTCTGGTTCAGTGCAGTCCGGGTCTATGGAAATAGTCAATGCAGTGGGCTACTTAGGGAGGCTTATGAAAGTATGAAAGTTTAGCTGAAACAGTTTTGGGAGTTTGCCAGAGCTAGGCTAGAGAGAAAGAAACATATGTATATTTTCTAGAATATTTCTAGTATAGTAATATCACTAGACTAGAAATTATAAAATAAAATACTTGGTACTTGTATTTATATTTTTATTAAATTTTATATATTGATTAACATGATTTGATTTTGTATCGTAAAATGTTAAATAACAATTTAAATACATTATTTTAGTAGCAATATTTTTTTATATTTAATATTGTAAATATTTATTTTTTATATTAAATATAATTTTCTCGTTTAAGAATAAAGATTGAAATTGTTATTTAACATTTTTGAATAAAAAATAAAATATTTTAAATCAATATATAAAATGTAATCAAAATATAAACATTATTTTGATTACATTTTACATATATATTTATTCAAAATATTTTATTTTTTATTCAAAAATGTTAAATACTTAAACATTATTATTGAATTTTCCTGTATCTAATATAATTATGTCTTTCTTTTCACTCTTTTATATCTTCTTTCATCTTCACATTTAGACATATGTAACATTTCGAATCATTTTTGTACATAGTATCACCTATGCTAAAGAATCTTGTAGTTCATTTGATTATCGTTTGTGTCTGTCTTGATTGTTGAGTTGTAAGATTTCCAGATATTCATTTATTCAGCTTTTGATTGTACTATTTCATCATATATAGAATCTATTTCTATTCTTACCAAATCTTGTTGAATATCTTAACAGCTTGATAAGATGTTGGCATATTCATTCAAATTTCATACTTTTCAGCAAACTCTCTGTAAGAAGTTTTTAATTTAGTATTGAAGCAAACTATTTCTAATATAAAACATGCTTTTATTCAAACCGCTTCTATCTTAATATTATTTATTTGTGATTTCCCAGCATAACTGTATAAGCTCAGCTTAAATTTCACAGGGTATTAGCACGTTCAAATATGCTTACCAGCTGAAATAATTTATTTCTCATTTTGCTTTGTCGCTGTTGTTGTTGTTGTCGCTTGCTCTGTGAATGTTTTCATTTCCAGGCGAGCATGTCGATTTATTTGAATTTAATCTCTGGCTTAACATGTTGCGCTCTGTGGTTCAGTCATTGGATTCTGCTCGTAGCTCTGTTTAGTTTTTTGGTATTTCGGTTTTTGTTTGGCTGCTGCATTTAGCATAGCCCCAGTTGATGGAGGCCTGGAATAACATACAGCATCGATGGTCTGGGTGTTGGTTGTGGCAGGTCAAAGCGCTGAGTCAACTGTCTAAGCAGAGTCAAAATAATTGCAAAGCCCTTGCATAAAAGACAGTTGCAGATACCAGTTGGCCCCCAACTCGAACTAATAGATGCATTTTATAATCGAGTGTGTATCCTTGTATGTGTGTGTGTGTAGGAAGGTGTCCGGCATTTCCTGGGCCTCTCTGCGTTTAGGAGCTTAACTTCTAGTCGACGACCGCAGTGGAATTTGATTTATTTTATTTGGCGTTAAAAAGCCAAGCTGAATGATCATGTTTGGTGATCATCGCACTCGATACGAGCAGAACCAATGAACCCAACGGACGACAACGACGACAACAACAACGAAGAGCAACATGTGTATGTATCTGGGCTTTGCAATTGGACACGGATAGCTCAATAGACACAGCAACAGCAACAGCAGCAGCAGCAGCAGCAACAGCAGCAGAAACGAGCAGCAGCTCGTTGCCTTCGCCTCGCTTGGCTTATTAGATGAAGGCATATAATAAAAGTGTTGCGGCTGCCGTGGAGTTGCAAAAATCTGGGAATCGCAAGTGGGCTGGTGGAGGGAGGTGCTGGCAATGCCACAAACCAGTTGGTAAAAGTTGGCAAAAAAGCAAAGCAGCTTAGATGCATTTTTACAGCCAACAAGCCAAGAGCCTGTGCCCGCCCCCCTCTGCCAGCCCAGCCCATCCCTCATGCCGCCAACTCAAACACCGATCTGTGCCCCGTTCAGGTTTACGTTGCGTTTGTTGCCTCGTTCGTTGGCTTTAATTTTTCCATTTGTTTTGGCATTTAAAAATGCGCTTCCTTGTGTGCCCATGAGAGCATTTCGCTGCATAGACACACAGTGTAATAGAGATAGTGACAGAGTGAGAGAGAGAGAGAGAGAGAGAAAGGGAGAGAGAGAGAGAATCAGTGAGAGAGAGGGAGAGTGTGTGGCAGGCCAGCAGCAACTTCTTGCGACTTGGCCTTAGCTCTTGGCCAAATGCAAAAAGCATTGAATTCCATGGATACTATTGACCCCAGAGCTCTGGACGAGCACAGTTTTGGCAGCGGCTTCTAATGATGTTGTTGTTGCTGCTCTTGTCATCATGGTTGTTGTTGTAGCTGCTGCAGATGTTGTTGTTGTTGTTGCTGCTGCTGATGTTGCTCTTGTTGCTGCTGCTGTCTTTTGTGTGTCTCATTTAAATTTATTAAATTATATTTTGCAAACGTTGACGGCGACTTTTTAAACACACACACACACACACATACAAATGCAACAAGTTGTTGTTGTTGTTGTACGAAATAAAAAACAAAACACAAAACCAACAAAATAAACGCAGCGAATGCGCATTTCCAAGAATTTCGAGCAGCTGCTTCCTGTGCTCCAGCACAATTTTTGCAGCAGTTGTCCACAAACTGCTGTGGCATGTAAATTGCAACAACAACAGCAACAACAACAACGGCAACAAAAGATACAAATACACAGATACTAAAGCTCAGAAACAACGCACAAAATGTGCATCAGACACGGATCTTAACATTTAATAAGCACAGATTGAATGATTTGTGATTCCTTAAAAGGAGCTGCACTGACTGTGTGAAAAGTGTTAGCTGCAGCAGCTAATATGCCTTAGAGGTATTGCTATTGATAGGGCATACTGGTCAAGTAGAAATGTATTTAATGACGTTGATGATTTGATGGACTTAAATATGCATATTCTTACTTGAAGTAAAATCAAATGTCAGTAAAGTAAAATAAAATGCATTGATTGATTGTAATTTGATTAGGGTTTTTACTAACTCGGCTTTTTGTAACTTTAAAAACTTGTAAGACTATTAACTATCAATTGACATTATATACCGAAGGATTGTTCTGCAATTTATTAAAAATTCAAGAAATGAAAATCAGAAATTATCAAACTTGGGTTAAAAAAAAAATAATAAATAAAAAAAAAAAAAAAAACAAAATAAGAATAAGAAAATTAGAAATAAATAAAAATTAATAAATAAAAAAAATTAATATATAAATAGAAAAAAAAAAATTAAATACATAAATATGTAAATAAATAAATAAATAAAATTTATAAAAATATAATGAAGGAAAAAGGAAAGAAAATAAAAATAAATAATTAAAAAAAACAATTTTCAAAAAATTAAATTAATTAATTAAATTAATTACTCTTTCAATATCAATAAGTTTTATATAAAATAAATTTGATTTTCTTTCATAACACTTTGGCCGTTTTGCAAGATATACATCTCTAACGACCTTCGAAGATCGTTGATAGTATCAAGCTCATCTCTTTGTATCCGACTCGCATTTACATCAATTCCTTATTCATTCTTAATTATTATTTTGTGTTCAGCAAATCGATTTCCACTTCAGTTTAACTGATGTACAAAACTGAATCCTTTAGCTGTTGAAGTGACTGTTGAATAGCCAAATGTTCGTTGTCTGTTTGTTGTTCGTTGTTCGTTGTTGTGCATCTGTTTGATGGATATAATACAATGTGGCATGAGTTGCATGTTGCTCATGAGCCAACGTTGTCTATCTGCCTCTCACTTAGTTTTTTGTTCTGTCTCTCTCTCTCTCTCTTTTTCGTGCGCTTTGCATCTCATTCTGTCAACAGCTGTCAGTCGACAGTTGAAGAGCGAACAAAAGGGAAGATCACTGTCAAAATTTTTATTAAATAATAATATTAAATAAATAATAATAAAAATAAAAAAATAAAACAACATGTATATACATATAATATGTGCGTGAGGTTGTCCTCGACTAGCAGCGGTTGTTGTTGTTGTTGCTGTTGTTGTTTGCATTTTGAGGGCATTTAATGACTGAGCGACAGTGCCAGGTGAAATACGAACAGTTGCCAGATACCCAGACAGACCCAGACCCAGACCGAAACCGAAACCGAGACCGAAACGCGGACGGACAGGACAGACTCCAAGAGCTAAGCACAGACAGGTCCAAAAAAATAAACATATATACATATATATATATATATATAAAACAACAACAAAAATTACAAAAACAAGGCGAAGGTGGAACGCGCGCGCCTGCCTGGAATGTCGTACCAGTCACAAAACGGAGACGAAGACGAAGATGAAGCTGCAGTTGGCTAAAGAGGGGAAGGAGACGGAGGAGGAGGAGGAGGAGGAGGCAGAGGAGCTGGAGATGCAGAAGGCCTAAAGCCATGCCAGGCCGCAAGAGCTCAAGACTTTGTTTTAAATATTTAAACTTGCTGCAGGATCCAACTTCAACGCCAACTCCGAGTCCAAGTCCAAGTCCAAGTCCATGTCGACGGATCTTTGATGTTTTTTGCTGCACTGCCGATTAAAAAAAAAAAAAATTTATAATGAGCGACGACGACGACGACGACGGCGGCCGCACTCGTATTTTATATTTTTGCCTCTCGATTTTCGTTTCGATTTCGCATTTAGAGGCAGAAGCAGAGACCGAACGAGGCTCAGCTCAGCTCAGCTCAGCTCAGTTCAGCTCCACCAACTGTTCGAGCGCCCCCCCCCAGCTGCTTTTCCCCTCCCTTGGGTAACCCTTTGGCACTTAGTCAGTCATTTAGTCATTGGCCCGGCGACGACGTCAGATTGCGTCTGTTATTATTTTTATGTGCTTTTTCTTTGTCTTTTGCACCAATTTCTGCAAAATTTACTTAAATGCCACAGATACACACACACACGCACACATACGCACACACATACACACACACACACACACACACACACACACTCGCACGCAAGTTGTGAAGAGGCAAAGCTAACTACAGCGCCTCGTTCTGGCCATGCACAAAAGATACAAAAGATACAACAGATACAAAGATACATATGCATGCACATGCATGTACCTTATGTATTATATAAATATATATATTTGTGTGTGTTTATTTATATATACAATCGCTCTGCTCATAATCCACTTTAATTTGTCTTTTGGCTGCCGCTTTTGTGGCTCGCTTCTTTTTCCCATTCTTTCTTTCTGCTGTCGCTGCCAGCACGAAGAATTTTAATTGAAACGAGTTTCAGACTTCAGTACTCAACTAAACGTAGGCCAAGTCCAAGAGTCTGCCACTGCCACAGCCGCTGCCACTGCCAGTGGCTCTGCCTTGGCCTCTGCCTCTGGCTCTGCCTAGACCTGGGTCAAGTTTGTCCAAATAAAACTCCCACAGTCAACGAAACTGGTCACAGCTAGCCAAGAGGTTGCCTCGACTTGCATCCTCAGCGCTGAGCTTTTTTACTCTTAGTTGCTCTCCGGTCATTATATTCAGATGTTAGAAACTGGAGCATAAGATTGGCTCACAGAGATAGAGTTTTATATGGATGAACTAAATAGATGTGAGTTCTAGAATAGTTATTTAGGCTAATGCTGAACAATTGTTCACATACTTATTTTTGTTTATATTATGATATAAAACAATCTTAAAGTTAAAATACCTAATTTAATTGAAATTTATGATTCATGAAAATCACATAGCAAGGCACAATAAAAAAGTAAGACATTGAGAAATTGGATAAGTATAAGTAGTATTTATATGGGCTACCTTAACTTTTATCTTTGCTGAAAGTCCTTTTAGTCAAATAAATTTATGAGAATCACAAAGAAAAGCGTTATATTATATAAGTATCTTGATTACTTTACAGTTGATTTGCTTTGCCCAGAAATTACTGTTTTTTTAATTTAATTTTTTTATTATTATAAAGTTTCTGCTTAGGATTAGAGCTTTAAATGAATGAGAAGAACAAAAGATTAGTCTATAATTTATATATTAAAAACTTATCTCTTATATAATTATTTTTAATTTTCTCTATATTCTCTCTTTTACTATATATAGTAGACACTAATCTTTTATATAATACCCATCAATGTGATTCTCGTGCATTCTATAGAATTCTGCAATTTCAAACAATTTTTTACTAAAGATTTCTTTCTGGAAATATTTTTTAAATATTCTTTAATAAACTCTTTTTGTCTTTCTATAATTTCCGCCAATGGGATCAACTTTTCAGTGTATTAAATAGGTCGTCAACTAGCCAAATCTTTGCTCTAAGACTATTCACTGGTATTGCGATCAACTTTTGGGCTAGAGCACTAACGAACCCAACCGGATTCCATTTATTTTGACAATTGTGCTCGCATCTACTATTGAGTCTCGGAGCAGAGCTCATTGCCGTTTAGTGAGGCCAAACGCAAATATTGCTGACAAAACACTCGACACCTGATGCCATCTACTGGTATTCGAGCTCAGTTGTGGACGTGGACCAAGTAATTTGTCTAGAGCTGACCAAACTGGTCGAATGCACGTGCAACAACCGAGAGAGAGATAGAGAGAGGGAGAGAAAGAGAGGATACTTCTAAACTGGTCAAGTGCAGGGACAGGGACAGGGACAGGGTCTGGCACTCCGACTGGGACTGGCTTGAACCTGAGCCGGTTGCTCAAAAACGACAAACAACAAACAGCAATTTGCAAAAAACTATTGACCTCAAAGTGGCAACGGCAGCAGGAGGCGGCAGCAGGAGGGGCAGCGGCATGCGATTGGCGGTCCCTTCATATGAGTTAAGTGCCGTCTGCTAATTGAATTCCAATGGCAATACAATATTTTTGGGCTATTATGTTATTACCAAAAGATCGGCGCGTTCCATCGTCCATGGTCCATGGAGCCCTTCACTTGGTCATGGCAATTGGGCCGAACTTTCTTCGGGAGCCCACGTATCATTAAATTCACACCCGAATGAAGAAAAGCCAAGCGGAGTACAGGACTCAATTGGGAATTATGTTGTAATGCGTTGTGGTAATTACAATTTGTGGCCGGGTTAATGCGCATGTGCAACAACACGTCAACAGACGCACACGCAGCCAGTGCCGAAGTTGTTTGGCTGCTCACAAACAGAGCGAGTAACAGAGAGAGAGAGAGAGAGAGATGGAGAGTCAAGGGAGACCTGGGAGTCTGTGGCAGCAGGAATGAAATTTGAAACTGGCTATGCTTGTAAAATGGCCCAAACATGCGCCACAACAGTTTGCCAACAGTGGCAAAGCAAGCCGATCAAGCGACAGTTTTTTGTGGATAAGGCAACAGGAGCGGAGCGAGGGGGTGAGAGGGCCTGAAAGAGGAGAGATAAACTGAAGATTTGAGGAGCGATTGAAATATTATATTTGATTTTATTTCAAGCTAATTAAAGTTAATTGCCGAACAAGCTAAAGTAGGTTTGGGCAATTGAGGCTAGATGCCTGGAGTTTCAGAGCTGTAATCCTGCTCAGAAGTCATTTAAGAAAAAAAATAATATTAAAATAACGCTAAATTTTGCGTTTGTTTATGTATTTTTTCTTTTTTTAGCTTTATTAAATATTATATATTATATGTACCTCTATCAAAAGGTAATTATTCAATCTATAAGTTACCATTCACATTTATTTTTAAATTTTAATTAATTTTTTGTGTTTTATTTGCTTTTGAAGTTGGGAAAATGAAAAAGAAAAACAAATATTAATGTTACACATTGTATATATACAATATTATTAGACTTTACATTAGTACTTTTACAATTACCTATTGCGCCCCACTGCAGCTGGCGCCCAACACTCGCTCAACGCTCCTGTTGCAGCTGCTGCGCATGGCCGTGGCGCAGGCGCTGTTTAGGCAACAGCAGCAACAGCAGCAGCAGCAGCAGCAGCAGCAGCTGCAGCTCGAAGTCAGCGCGCACGCAGGTGCTGAAAACTTAATTATTGTATAACGCACGACTCGTGCAGTCGGAGGATGAAGATCGGAGGATCTGGTTGCTATAGCTGCTGCTGCTGCTACTACTTGGGCTACTGAAGCTTGCTGAAGTATTTGAGTTAATAAATATTTTTTGCCTGCTGCTCGATTTTGACGTCTTGTTGTTGTTGTTGTACAAAAATGTTTTATTAATTTTGTTAATTAATTTTATGCCATTGAGCGCTGATAAATGTCAAAGCATATGAGCTAACCAGCTCCGAGTCTCCCTCTCTCTATCTTTCTCGGCCTCTTCCTTTCTCGTTCACTCTGCCTGTTTGCTATTTCATTCGCACTTGCTTTCACTGCGTTTGGCGAACTGGTTTCTGTGCGCGCAGGCGCCAAAGCGCATGTTAAGGCTAATTGTAAACAACAACAGCAACAACAACAACAACAACAACAACAACAACAACAATAACAAACAGGACACTCAGCAATTAGCGCACGCGCCTAATTAATTAAGCCAACAACAGCTTTTTCTCTGCTTTTGCCCTATTTCAAATCATTGGCCAATGCTGTTTAGGCTGTGTGTTGGCTGTGCATACCCGGTTTGCATACTCACTCACACACTCGCACACTCACACACACGCACAGGTGTAACTGTCACTGAGTGTAACTATTTATGACTTAAACGAATTCGCCGTTGCATATTCTCACAGCCTGCGCATCGAGTTAGCTGAAGAATGTAGCCAATGCCGTTTTTGTTGCACAGTGTGGCAAGATTTGTTAGCCTATTATTAAATATTTAGAGAGTTTCTAAAAGTTAAGTAATTGAACTCGATTCTGAAACTGGTAGAACCTAAAGCGTCTGATTCTTAAATTACAAATAAATATTGCGATAGTTTTTAAAGGAAAGAATCACAAATAACATTTTAAAGTTTTTTGCTTTAAATATTTCCAAATACAACTTTTTTTTTAATATTTATAAAATTGTTAAATTTAAAAAAAATAAGTTTTAGCAAAGATTATTTCGACATTCTTGCAGCTCATGGAAGGATTCCAGCTTCATATACGAGTTATACTACCTTGATTGCTATCAGAAAAGTATTTAAGATATGACTAAAGAAATTCTCATATATACTGTGAGTTTCTCAACGCTCTTATACAATTTAAAGATATTCGGCAATTTTCAAACTTATAATAAACAATGTTAATATGTTTTGTCACCTTTGCCCCACTGTGCATTGTTGTCGAGCTAAACGAGTTTTCACTCCCCAAGCAGGCGAGACATGCATGATGAAAAAAAAAAGAGTATCCAATTGAATGATTGATTACTTGACTGATTGATGATTGAAGGTCTTGGCTTCGCTTTAAGTGACTGCCGACATGTTCACTGGGTGTTTCGGTGTTAATTACAGCGACAACTCGGCAACTGAGCAACTCCACAACTCGGCTGCTTGGCAACTTGGCTGCTTGGCAAGTGCCTTCGCCAACTTACATAGCTGACATCAATTAAGCATAAATAGCGCATAAATAGCGCATAAATACATAAGCAAATCAACTGCTAAATATGTGCATTCGACTACAATTAATCGTCGTCTAATACTGTCACTCATTCACACGTATTTCTTAACGCTCTTGCATGACTTTGGGCTTTGTTGTGGAGCGGTTGGGTTGGATTGTCATTGAGAACTTTTACGCAACTCTCAATTGCTTCGAGCATATTCAATTGACTGGCTGATGTAAGCAAGATTATAGAAAACATTTAAAAAGACAAGGATATCTGTCTGAAATTGTCATAAGTGTCAGCTGCATTTCACTGATTGACCTGCTAAAGATAATTGACAAGCCTGACTGACTGATGGGGTAAATTCAATTCAAGCTTTCCGATATTGATTATTAATGGATTATCACTAAATTTGTTGATTGATTGACTAATCTATAACATTTTAATTGGAAACATCTAGTGAAGATACTGACTGAATGGTTGACGGACTGTTTAATAATTGATTGATTGACTGAATATGTGATCGACTTACTAAATAAACGGCCGATGGATTTGTTGACTGACTGAGTATTTAAGTGGATGATTGATTGACTTGACTACTGATTGATAGATCTTATTAAATAACTGCTTAACAGGCTGATGAACTGATTTGCTGACTGGTTGACTGATTGATTAAGAGACTGAGAATGTTAACAATTTACAAATGAAATGACTGATTGATTTGCTGACTGTCTGATTGATTGAATGTCAAAAAGTCATTATCATTAACTAATTGATTGATTGACCATGTTAAATAACATTTGAACTGACTGATGAACTGCATTTCTGATAGATTGATTGACCTAACGAACTAAGTGGGAGACTGACTATAGATTAATTGACTTACCAATTAATCAGCTGATTGATCTACTGACTGACTTATTGACTTACCAAATAATAGTCTTAGCTAAATAATTATGATTGTTATTCAACACTCATACCACATATTTCTATATTTAATAAAATTTAATAAAATTTAACTACAGCTTGGTCAAGCAGTCTCGTCTGCTAGTTTGTCAAGTATTCATATACACTGCAATAAATATAACAATTTCTTACAAAATTTGACTATTCATTAAGTTCAATTGAGAATCAATTGCAGAGCATTTGCTAGTCGATAGTTTAGTTAAGCTTCAATGAATATTTGTTGTTGAACGCATGCCGTTGATAAAAGCATTTACACACACTCGCAAAAACACATTCAAAAACACACACACACACACTGGCACACTCACCCACAGGTATTTCGATAGCAACACGCAGCTGAATGTAAAATGCAAACAGAAATTGCATGATGCTCGCTGCTGCTGCTCCTGCTGCTGCTCCTGCTCCTGCTCCTGCTGGAACTCAACTCGTCGGTCGTCCTGCCTCCTGTGTTTACACGTATGCTGTGTACAAATACGAGTTTTATGTATGTTATTTACTCAAACGGTGCCGGCTGGCAGCCACCACAACTGTGAGCACGAAGGATGCATATCCTGCAACAAGCTGCGCCTGGCCTGGCCAACGAGGCAACTTTGTCATTTGCATAACCTCTGAGCGGAGAGACAGAGGCAGAGTGGGAGGCCAACGCTTTATTTTAAAGCAATTTAAAATATTTAGTTGCAATTACATGTCAACAAATACGGCAGGCGACAGTATAGAGGGCTGAGAACAGAGGATAGCAAGGACAACAACGCCAGCTCGTTTTATTTATTGACAAACACAAATACAAATATAAATATAAACACAAAGGAGCCATGCTCTTTAGCATGCTAGCCATTTGAGTATTTCACTGGACATGTGCTGGACTTTGAACTCGATGAAAAGAAAAAAAAGCATACCGAATTGAGGGATTTTTGTATATTGCACAACGGTGCGTATGATTATTTTAAGTTTACCATGGCCAAATATTGCGCATACGCAGCTCGGGCCAGACCAGTGGCAAAAACTAGAGACGAGAGTCTAGACAATGACAATGCCAAACGGCAGACAGCACAGTCAAAGGGAAAACACATACAGGAGAGAGAGAGAGAGAGAGGGGGGAGAGAGACAGACTGAGGGAGGGGGGGAGAGAGACAGAGCGAACGAAACGAGACGTCGCCGACAAATGGACAGAAGATTTAATGGAAAAGTTGCTTCTGTTGTGGTGGATGGCAGGCTGCTGCAACAAGGATCCAGCTCTAGCTGAATCAGGCAGGCAAACAAACCAAACTGGCAACAAATAAACGCCAAAGGAGCACCGAGCACAGCGAGCACGGCGAGGATAGCGAGCGACGAGCACTGCGAGCACCTTTAGCCCATGTTGTCTGTTGGCTTAACGTTGCCTTTCATATGCCTGCCACATAGTCCTGTATATAGAGGCAGGCATTTACTTAATGTGCGGCTCGACTCCATGTTGCATGCCTCCTTCTGCTTCTCCTCCTCCTCCTCCTCCTCCTCCTCCACCGCCTCCTGCTGCTGTTCTGCCATTGCATGCGGCCACCTCGCCAAATGGCAGGTAACATTCAACGCAATTCCGCCGACAACAAAACATGAAACGAAAACCAATGAACGCCGCCAGCAGCATATAGTGCGCCGTAGTCTATTGTAGCTCTGCCTGCCTGGGTGTGCTGCTGATTGTTCGCCTCTGCCTTCGTTGCCATCGTTCATTGTCTGCTTAAAGTTTGCCTGCCAAGCTGAAGTTAGTTGAATTTGCAACTGAGAACTGAGAACTGAGACCGAAACTGTTAATTATTAATTGCTGCAACTGATCAATAACGATACCTGCTGACTGCTTGACTGCAATCTGCAAACAATGGGTGGCTAAGGATGAGGAGTAGCTGTAGCTGCAGTTGATGAGAATCGCGTTGAGAGGCGCTATGATGGTGTGCAGCTAGGCGTGCAAGTAGATAAAGATTGGTGTAAATAAAGTGATAAAGTCAAAAGCAGATTGAGTGATGCAAGAGAAGGAGAGAGAAAAAGATGCAGAAAAAGAAAGAGAGAGAAAGCTGAAAATGAATAGAGAATATAGTGAATATAGAGAAGATAATAGAGTAGAAGGGAGTAGACAGGAGAGAAAGAGAGAGAGAGAGAAGAATGAAAGAGAGAGGGAGAGGGAGAAAGAGAGGAGGAGAAAGAGGAGGGAAGAGAGAAGATAGAGAGAGAGAGAAGATTAAATGAAGAGGACAAAAGAGAGAAGTCAGAAGAAATAGAAGAGAAGTGAGAAGACAGCAGACAGATGTGAGATGAAAAAAAAAGAGAAAAGAAAAGAGAGAGAGAGAGTGAAAAAAGAAAGTAAGAGTTACAAAGTTGTAGGGACTCCTAGAGATTAAAAAAAAATATATCAAAATAATATAAATAGAGGGAGATTTATAGCTTGACAAGAGTTAAATGAGAGCGTCAATATTGGAGATAAAACAAGTGTAAGATAGGAGGAGCGAAAGGGCACAAGAGAGCAATGCATATAGAGTACAAGAGATCAAACGAAACCTGAGTAATAGAGTAAACAGTAAACTGAGAAATAGAAAGCATTAAAGAGTAAAATAAGTGCAGAGCAATGATATCAGCACTTGGCCAATCGAGTGATCCAGAGAGAGAGAGAGAGAGAGAGAGAGAGAGAGTGATTTGGCCTCTATTCACTCCTTTATTTATTGATATTTCAGTTTATAATTGCAGACCTTTCTACGTTAATTAACTTATTCGTGTCTGCAGTGGTAAATTGTGCTTTTCATTTAGCTAGTTTATTTATTTAATTTATTATCAAAATAAGCCGAGCTACAAATAAATAAACAAACGAGCAAAAAGGGGAGAGGCCCCGTCAGGCAGCCCTTTGATTACGCATTTACCGAATGTGTTATTTTAATTTATAGCCCGTAATTTGCAACAAAGCAGCAGCAGCAGCGGCGGCAGCAGCGGCGGCATAGCCGGCACATGTGACACTTGCAACAGCAACAATCAACAAGAAGAAGAAGCGAAGTTAAGCATTTACAATTTTGCAATATTTGAAACCGCAGCCGGCAAACCGACTATCGGGGGCATGTTGTGATGTAGATGGCGGTCTGTGCCACGCTGCGCACATGTCATTACACTGCCCATTACAGTGAGAATACTTCACTCTCTCTCTCTCTCTCTCTCTCTCACTCTGACTCTCTCTCTCTTTCTCTTTCTCTTTCAGTCATGCCACATGCCATATGCCCTCGAACAATCCTCCAAACAGCTTCAATCAACAGCTAACAGCAAGCAGACAATATGTGGGTGGCAGGATATCGTTGATTCTAGCCATTGTTGTTGCTGTTGCGCATCAACTCTGTTAACAGCAACAACAACAGAGACAGATACAGAGACAGAGACAGAGACAGCAACAACAGCCAGCAACACGTCGCATCATCATCAGCCGCCGCATTCAGAGAGACGCAGACTTATTATGTGAATTTATACGCTTGGGCAAACGAGAAATGTATGTGTGTGTGTGTGTGTGTAACATCCTTTCTATATGTATGTGTGTGTGTGTGTCTGTGTGTGCTCTGTTGCCCGGGCAAATGTTATGCAAATTTGCAACGAGCGCGTGTGTAAATTGTTGTATGCATTGTTACCTTATAAAAACAGCGTAATTTTTAAATGGATTTTTCGCAAAAAGTGATTTTCCATACAAATTAACAAAAAAACAAAGGATAGAAAGAGTGGGTGTGAGAGAGAGAGAGGGAAGAAGAGTGAGAGACCAATGTGTATGTGTTATATATGCGAAAATGTTGTGGAAAATGCGGTGAAAATGTTGCATTGTGATATGGCATAAAAACTGTAAGTGGAGCATAAACGAATGCTAAATGCTCTGCCTAATAGATACCCTATAAAAATTTGAATACACTGTAAAAGATTAGCATCTAATCTAAGTAAGCTCATGTTAGTGGAATGCAATTGTTATTTATAAGATGGAGCACATTTACTTAGATTTGTTGCTGAATGCATAACATAAGGATACTTTGTAAAAATATACCCTGTAAAATTAATAAAATATATATATGACTTATGATAAATGGTGATAAGAGACTATTTATTGGCAAGAGACTTTTAGCTATTTTGCGGCTGCTCAGACCGTAAATAATAATATGTAGATTTTTCTTGACTTTCATAAGAAACGAGCTTAAAAGATACCAAATAAAATACCAAAAGTGAGAAATAAATGCCCCATAAAATATTTAAAGCAAGGGCTGAATCTTAGTGAATGCGATTCAAATAAAACTTGCATAGAGATTTTTTTACATTTATTTATTTCTATATTCTTCTACTGAAAATATTCTATATAAAAAGAATATATGTTTATTGTATATACCCTATACATAATGATGAATGCTAAATGGCAAAAGCTGAATTGTCATTGGGATTAGTTGACAAAATGCTGCTTAAAATTTGATGCTTGCTAAGTAATCTTTTTAAACATATTCTTTGAAAAGAAAAATACCCTGTCAATTATGTAATGTTCCTAATGGAATATATAAAAATTTTAAAAAATTTAAAAAAATTTAAAAAAATAAAAAATTTAAAATTTTATGAGAGTTAAAGTGAGATAATGTTGTATGGAGATTTATATAAAAAATATTTAATGTATATATAATACTTATATAAAACACTTATACCAAAAAATAAAGAGAAAATATAATGTTGGATATCAGCTTAAATGACATTTTTAATATACCAACTAAAGGACTCGCACATAACCATAAAAACGATTCGAACTATTGGCATTTTACCTTACAGCAGATTGGCAATTGAAAAGGTATGCCTATATATAAATATATATATATATATATATATATATATATATATATATATATATATATTCCTATAAAACACATACATATATACATATACATATACATATATACATATCTCGAACTATAGTGTATAGGAACATATGTACACAATGATTGAGATATTTGTATTTGCATATATTGCATTGTAAATTATTTTTTATAATATGTGTGTTTTTTTTCAGTGTATTGTGCGAGAGCGGGCAAACGTTTATTTAAGCGAGTGCATTGTAATTATTTTGAAATTTATTATTAAATTAATTTTAATTGTAATAATGCGCATGTTAAAATGCAGCTGCGTCTCTTTTTTTATATTGATTTTAATTTATTTATTCAACACTTAAACAGGGAGAAAGAGAGAGGTAGAGAGAGGGAGAGAGAGAGAGAGGGAGAGGGGTAGATGGAGGTGTGTGCAGCGAGCGTTAATCATTTTCATTGGCAAAATAAAATGAAATTAAAAATGAATTTTAATGCATAAAGAGAATTTGCAATGTTTACAGTTAAGCACACACACGCACACACGCACACTCGAAGCAGCTGCTGACCACATTTGATGCCTCATCTAATTGCAACTGTGCGTATGTATGTGTGTGCATATATTTTAATTAACCCAAAAAGCCAAAACAAATGTCGACTCAGCCAACAGTGGGCGTATGCCCATACACAAGTGGGCGTGCCCATGTCAATTGTTATTACGTGTGATTTGTAAACTAATACAAAGGCTTAAGCGTGCGTGTGCGTGTGTGTGTGTGTGTGAGTATGCATGAGTGCGTGTGTGTTTGGTCTTTATATGTAGGCTGCAAATTGTTCAACAGATTTTGTTGCCTACTTTCAGGCGAGACGAAATGACAGCAGCAGCAACAGCAACAACAATGTCAGAGCAGTAGAGCTGCAGAGGAGTAAGCTGTAAAGAGTAAAGGAGAGCGAAGGGGAGAGAGAAGAGTAAAGTCGAGTGAGGAGATGCAGAGCTGTGTTAGTAGAGCCTTAGAGCAGCAGAGTGAAGAGTGAAACGTAACTCGTTAGAGACCAAAACGGACGTGCTTAAAATTTCACAAGCTCACACACAAGCACACACAGACACTTATACATGCGTAAAGAGTGCGTCTGTTTGGTTGTGTTGGCTTGTGTTTGTGCGTATCCTTTATGGATTAAATCCGCATGCCTGCGGTTGGCCACAAGATCAACTGTTGGCAGAAGTATGTCAACACGAGTGCACGACGATGAGCTCACAGCAAGTGGTCATAATGGTTGACCTGTATGTGTGTGTGTGTGTGTTGTGCTAATAATGACGCATTAAGTGAGTGTGTGTGTGTGTGTGTGTGTGTGCGTGCTTGTGCGTGAGCTACAACAACAAGGATGTGGCAAAGTGCGTCATTTACACACTCGTTGCATGCCTTGCATTGTTGCAGGCATTTGCAACAGCTTCTTCAGCTTCAGCTTCTGCCTCTGTCTCTGCCTCTGTGTCTTCTTCTTCTTCTTCTTGGGTAATTGTAAGCGTGTTTAACTCAACAATAACTCAATTAAAATGCAATGCCAGTTGAGCAAATAACAATTTGTTGATTGTCCAGCCAATAAATTGCATAACAACTATTTCAGCCTCGCCCACCTGCCGGCAGGTGAAATATTATTTTTGTCATATTTCCAATGCATTTGATTTTAATTGAAGTGAATTAGCATTTAGGCAAGTGATGGGATTACCTTGATTTACAATTTACCTATATATGAATTAATCTATTTGATTGCCAATTTAGTTATAATTTGATTTGATCTGATTGGAAAATGTGTGAAGTCATCAAGCGAAGATAGTCAAATGCAGTTCTGATTGGAAGATTTATGAATGCAGTTTAGATGAAGAACTATATATCATAGTTAACAGATATAGATATCTTAATAAAATATAGAGTAGACTAATTGAATTTAACATACATATGGTAGTATATATATAAAGTATATGTAATCTCTAGATGTAAGCATGGCTATAATACATATGAAGACTGTTTCTAAATGAATGTATATTATTATCGTATGATAAGTCCCAAGCTCCCATAGAATACGATCTCTATTGTCAGTGATTCGGATATAATTAGAAGAAGTCTGCCACAATTAGCCAAATAGAACTAAGGGTTCGTAAACAGCAGAGCTGCACAAAGGAATATCTCAAAAGAACTAATAGTTCATGAACAGCTGAACTGGTTAAATGAACAGTACAAGTCAAACGAACAGCTGAACTGCAAAAAAGAACTTAAGTTTCATGAAAAGCAGTGATGCACAAATGAACACCTGAAATGCTCAAAAGAACTAAGAGTTTATGAACTTACTTACAAGAAAAATAGTTCATAAACAACTTTACTAGCAAAGGATTTAAAGTTCATGGATAATTGAATTGCACAGTTTACGAACAGTTCAACTGCAAAAAAGAACTTAAAGTTCACGATCAATTGAACTAGTCAAATGAAAAGTTGAACTGCATAAAAGAGCTTAAAGTTCATGAAAAGCAGTGATTCAAAAGAGCTAATAGCTCACGAACAGCTTATTTTCACAAAAGAACTGATTTACAACCAAACTGCAATTAATGTCTTTTAATTCATGAGCATGAGCTTTAAAATCAAATGAGCTGGGAAAAAGAATATATATATATACGAGTATATATAACTAATCAAGAGAACATATCTTCATATTCTCATATTCTTTCTCACTCTCTCTCTCTCTCTCTCTCTCTCTCTCTCTCTCTTTCTCTCTCTCTCTCTCTGTCTCTCTTTCTCTCTCTCTCTCTCTCTCTCTCTCTCTCTCTCTCTCTCTCCCCTCTGCTGAGCAAAACAGTAGTTGAGCTTAAGGAATCACTAACTGATCATTGAAGTTCAGTAGTTCCAGTGAATTCCCCAATAACGATAAAAAACTGGCTAAAGGCAAATTAAATGATTGCCTTTGTACACACTCTTATAATTTATATGCATATACCACTTATTGTACATATATACTGATATTAAGAGATAATATGTACATACATATATACATACTACATATACATATATACATATATGCATATTACGTATACGTCATGTAATCGTATATTATAGCATCGCAAGCTTTAGTTTGTTAACGGACACATTGCCGAATGGCAATCATAATTGAGGTTACGGCAATGATGTGCATTTCATAAATAATACAGGAAAGTGCTGTGGCAAGTGTATGCATGAGTGTATGCATATGTGTGTGTGTGTGTGTGTGTTGTGGCGTGCGTGTATTTATGTGGCTGTCAGTACGATAAACTCGTATTCAATATGAATATGCGTTGAAGTCCTTGAGCAGGAAACGAAATACAGCCAGCCAGCCCCCCCCCCCCCCCACACACACATACAGGCACGCACATCCTGAATTGATGGCCAATGCATTGAGGCAAGTAATAAACTTATTGGCCCAACGGCTTTCCGTTGATTATGCGTATGTGTGGCTCAATATGGCGGCACACAGTCAAATAGTCAGTCAGTCATTCAGTCATTCAGTCATTCAGTCATTCAGTCATTTAGTCAATCAGTCAGTCATTCAGTCAGTCAGAGGGTTGGCCTATCCATGACCAGGCAACATTGTTAATGTGGCACTGTTAAACAGATAATGAGTGGGGCATGCGACATGGACACGAGCATTGTGGCAGGATAATGAGAATGATAAAGAAGATAATGACGATGATGATGATGTGGATGTGGATGTGGATGTGGATGATGATGTAGATGATTGTTGGTATTGCGGCATGGCAAGCGGACAAATGTCAGGCTGAAATTCTGTTGCATGGAAATATAATTATTGGGAAATGTGCGATTGTCGTACGGTTTCCGTTTACACACGCACACACTCACACACACACACACATACAGAGAGAGTATGGCTGGCAGTGTATCGATTATGTTTTACACACGTACACACACTCGCGCACGTGCTTCCGTTACATTTGCCACATAACATCATAATTTATGCATGCAAAATGACATAACAGTTGCAATATTATAGACTCACACACACACACACAGATACAATGGGCAGGTACAGTAAGAGATACAGTTACAAATAGAGTAACAGTTGCAGCGAAAATATCATATACAAAAATCAGAGCTCCCACATATCCGTTGAGTATTTCAAAACGTCCGAAAATAGTACTTATTTTCGGACGTTTTGCGTAAAACGTCCGAAAATAAGTACTATTTTCGGACGTTTTTCCGTAAACGACAACGTTGGACGTTATCATTTATTTATTTTTTTTTTTCTAATAACGTTGGACGTTGTCGTTTACTTTTTTTTTTGTTTCTCATAACGTTGCATGCACAATACAGCAGTGTTGCCGCTGCTGCGCTCAAAAGCAAGCTAGATTATGGATAAAAGTTGCAAAAATTTGATAAAAATTAAGGGAAAATGCTGGAAAGCAATCTATATTAAAAAGGAAAAAAGAATATGTTACGAAAATATATATATATTTTTTTTTTTTAGGTTTTTTCCTATAAATTTTATAGGCTATTCCATATTCAAATAAGCTAGATCTAGCCTGAAACAGGCTAGGCTGGCACAGACTCTTCACTGATATATGTACATGCGTTTTGCATATACGGGGGTGGTTTTCGCTAAGCAGATCAATTGCGTCGTTGAATTGCGTTGAGGAATTTGACCTTTTTTAGTGCATTTGGTGTGTAAATGTGATCTAATTTAGTGCATTTTGCGAGGTTTCTTATCCATTTTGAGTAAAAGTGCATTTTTTCAGTACTTTTTGCGCGGTTTTTTGTCCATTTTGCCCAAGTGTGACCTACTTCAGTAACTTTTTCAGTACTTTTTGGGCATTCCTTTATGCTATCTCCTAAATTTATAAAATGAATAACATATTATTCTTTTATGTTTTTGCATATATATATTATATATACATATATAAAATAATATACAATAAAATAAATAAAAATTAAAAAATATATATATATATATATTTTTATATTTTTTTTTAAATAAAAAGTTAATTTGTGTAAATTTTTATTTATTTTATTTTATTATTAATTATTATTTGTTCCTTTTGGTAAAATCGTCGGTCCCTAGAGAGTCGTCAAGCCCGGACTCAATCGTATTTATTTGGCTTGAAACAGGAAATAAATTAGCGGACGTTTAAAAATATCGTTTATATTTTCTACTCACATTTTAGTACTTATTTTCGGACGTCTACGCCACACACTCAAGGCCAAAGGCGCGGACGTTAACGAAAAAAAAAAAAAACCAAAACGACAAAATCGGAGTATGTCGTTTTGGTTTTTTTTTTTTTACTTAAAGTCCGACGAATTGCGTGCATGTGCAAGCCGATAAGTGTTATTGTGCGTGCTCTGACAAAAATACAACCAATTCGCCGTGGGAAGAGCAAAGTGGCGAAGTGACAGAGGCAGAGTAAACAGTAATTCCGAAATGAATTTCATTTAACAAATATATTAACAAGTACAACAACAACAACGGCAACAACAAGCAAAAGCACAGCCAACATATGGAAATGGAAATACGACGTCGCGTCGCTGCAGCCGCAGACAGTTCATATGTAAATATACAATCACACACACACACACACACACACACATACATACTCACATTTACATGTGCGCGTCGTCGCCCCATCGCACTTGTAGGGCAGGCAGCGGCAGAGCATTTATGCCAGCAGCAGCGCCGCCGGCAAAGCAGAAATACAAAACAAAAACGAAAAAAACAAAAATGAAAAGCACAAAAAGCGTAACGCGACGACAGCGACGCCAGCAGCAACAGCAGCAGCAGCAGCGGCGGCAGCGGCAGCAGTAACAGCAACAACAACAACAACAATCAATTGGCAATCTGTCCCACTGAAAAAACAATTGCACACACACACATTCACACACACGTGCGCCGTTACTTGTGAGCGCTCAAGAGCGCCGCTCATTTTCAGTGTTGCCGTGCTGCCAATAGCAATGTTGCCGTGCTGCCAGTCTGTTTGGTGCTCTCTCAAACACCACACACACATAAAACTCGTTCTCGCTCTTGCCTCGGCTCGCTCCCTCTCTCGGTTACGCTCTCACTCGTTCGTGCGCTGCCGCCCGGCATCCCCGCGATAAACTCAACGCATAACAAAAAGCCAATTTTGTTACTTAAATGTTTACGCTTGTGTTTATCTTTTGTATTCGGTTTCTTATTAGGTTCTCATCTCGTTCTCATCGTTTAACAATTTGAGATATGATGGGAGCTGCGTCGGCAGCGACGTCGCTGCTTTTGATTCTGTTTGTGTGATGTGGATGTGTGTGTTTGTATGTGTTGCTTTTGCCTGTGGTTTTGATTTTGATTTTTGTTCTGCCATTGCTGGCCGAGGCAGCGGCAGCGTTGGCAGCGTTGGCAGGCGACGCAACGCGACGCGACGCGACGGGCGCTGTTGCTGTGCGTTGTTTTTGGGGGCTTTTGCTAATGAGTGTGATTTAGACTTGTCGAGCTGGTTTATTATTTTGCGGTGTTTGCGCTCTTGTTGCTGCCGTTGTAGTTGTTGTTGTTGTTGCTGCCGCTGCCGTTGCTGTTGTGTGTGCGCTTTTGTGTTGCTCTCCTCCCAATGCCTTGATTGATGTTGTTGCTGTTGCGACGCTGTCCACGACGGCGACGCCGACAGCGGCTCGACTGCGGTTTTTTGTATTTGGATTAAATAGTTTTGACAGCTTCCCAATTGTTAATCCATGCGATTTTTTGCTGATTAGCGAGCTTTATTTAATTTTAGACTATGCTAATGGACAGCAATTAAATAAATATTTTTGGGTATGCGCATTAATAAATACTATAAATAATTTTAGAAATATTAATTTTAGATAACATTAATATTTGTTTGCATAATTAATTATATAAATTATCGCAATATCAATAAATTTAAAACGCAAAATCTACTCCAAAGTCAAAAGCGCCGAACGGAATCAAAGAGAACACAAAAAAAAGTAAATAAATTTATACATACATACATACATATGTACATATATATATTAAAGTCAATTTGCAAAATGAGAACGTTCGCTCGTGTTCGGTTTGATATGTTAATGTGTACAAATGTGCATAAACACACGAACACACACAAACTCACTCAAACACTGTCACACACACACAGTCACTCGCACTCACTCGCACACACACATTCATACGCGTACTTGCGCGCATTGTAAGCTCTGTGTGAAAAACATGAATCCAGCGCTTTGCGGTCGAACGGTGTTGGTAGGCGTCGGCATTGGCATCGGCAGCGGGGGCGGGGCGGCCGGTTCGACGTGGAGCATATCAGGCATGAACACAAACACATCAATACTCACTCTCTCATTGTGGGTCGACGTAGTCGTCGTCGTCGACGGCGCCGCTGTCGCTACAGGGATTAAGCATGACAACGACAACGACAACAGCAACAAACAGCAACAACAACAACAACAACGACGGCAACAAAAACAACGTCAACACAACGATGACGATTGCGTTGCCGCTGCCGAATGACCAAACGAGTGTTTGAGGTGAAGTGGGGGCACAAGGTAGCATGCAAAAAGTAATTGGGAGCAGAAAGAGCAAAAACAACATCACCAGCAGCAGTAGCAGCAGCAGCAGCAGCAGCAGCAGCAGCAGAGGCAGCAGCAATAGCAGCAGCAGCGACGCGCAAGGTGGCGGCAACGTTCGACACGCAACAAGTTCGATGCAACCTGCTACGACGTCAAGCTCTCGCACTTCGGCTCTCTTTAGCGCTCTCTCTGTCTAGCCTCTCTCTATCTTGCTCTCGCACGGCCTGTCTCAATTTGTTGCGCTCTCTTTGCTTTGCTTGGAGCGCTCGGTTCGCTGGTCGCGTGTTGCTTCATAATTTCTAGCTGTTTGTTTGTTTGTTTGAGGGAGCGAGCAATTGGGGGTCACTCACACACACACACACGCACACATTTATATATATATATATATATATATGCATACATATAAACTCAGGCAGAGAGAGGCATGGCGGAGGCACCAACATACTGTCAGTCATTATTTAGCGTACAAGAGTGGGTGTGAGCGAGAAGGAGCAGCAGGCGAGAGCGGGCGGAGGGACCATAAAAGCTTCGTGTCGCAGTCGTCGGCTATATCGTGTCTATGCCTGTATGTGTGCGTGTGTGTGTGTGTGTGTGTGTATGTGAAACATATTGAGCAAACAAGTTCGCAGCTTCTGAGCGCCTTTCGGAGCAGGGGCTGGGGTCGAGACCGGGACTGTGACTGTGGCTGTGGCCGAGCCTGAGTGGGTGGCGAGCGGGGCGGGTGGGCCGTTGGCAGTCATCGGAAGTCAATGTAACAACAAACATGCAAACAGTCGCACACTCACACGCTCACACAAAGCCATGTGCGTGTGTTTGAGTGTGTGTGTGTGTGCACGCTCTCGTGTGGAGTTATTTAAGCTCTCTTATTATTTCATTTGTCGCTTTTAGCTTTTGTCTTTCGTGTTGCCTCTCGTTGCTGTCGCTGTTGTTGTTGTTGTTGTTGTTGCTTTTGTTGTTGCTGACTGGGTGGCTGTTTGGCTGCTTAACTGCTTTGTGTGTTGGCCGGGTCGCTTGGTTGGCTACAAAAAATGTGGTAATGTGCGAAAGTCCTTTCGTCATGCTCACCGCGCTGCCCGAGCTGTCCGCTCTGTCCGCTCTGTCCACTGCCGCTGCGCCTGTCAAAGCTGCAGCGCAGCGACGTCGTTGACTGCGTTGGCTGCGTGTGCGCTTGTTTGTTGTTGTTGTTCTTCTTCTTGTTGTTGCTGTTGCTCTGCTTGTGAATTTGATTTTGCTTATAAGTTTTTTTTTCGCATACTTTTCTGCCTTTTTGTATATATTTTTTTATATGGCCAAATGGGAGTTGTGCCCTGCGTTTGCTTTGTTTGTTTGCGCTTTGCGCTGCTGTCGGTTGCCGGCAGCGACGACGACGACGACGTCGGCGTCGGGTGCAGCGGCCGGTCGACAATTTGGCTTTGTATACAGGGCGCATAAATATGTCCATATGCAGGAATGTGTGTATGTATGCAGGCCTATGTATGTATGTGTGTGTGTGTGTGTTTGTGTGTGTGTGTGTGCGTGTTGGGGGCTTGAATATTTGTTAATGTTTTGATTGTTAGGCAATTTATTATGACAAAAGCTTTTAGATGGCAGCGCATGCAGTGCACAAATTAAGTTGTTAGACACCCTGTAATTGCACTCAACTGTGAGTATAATAAATTTTAAATATGTCAACAAAGTTTTTATTGTTTATATATTAATCTCTTGTGGGTGTTGTGTGAAAACAATTCAGGCACCATGTATTATTTAGATGAAGCTTTTAATTTATGGAGTTATATACAGATACACGAAAACTGTGTGTACAATACATTGATTTAATAAATAGTTTCACTGATTACTGATTTATAGGATATAAACATCAATATGTGTGCTTTCAATTATGAAATAAAATGTATGTTATCAATTAAAAAATAAATGAAATTAATTTAAATTTCATTTAAATATATTTGTATGTTTATTATATATTTATATTTTATATTTATATGATTAATTTTCTATTCAGACACCCTGTTTGATCTTTATCAATTCATATTATTCATAAAAATACCCTGCCATTTATTCTTGTTCTCTTTTCATACAGTTCAGTTCTCCATTATGTTTTCTTATATATACACCCTGTATTATCTGTATCGCTATACATATTCGTCATTCATTTGATCACCCCGTCAGCTCTTCATTCCTGTCTTCTATTCATACATACACCCTTTAAGCTGTCGTCAGATTTCCTCCTCATTTGCTGTATGTTGATTTTATTTCAATATAACTATGATAAATTCATATAAATTCCAGAGATTCTAATAATGCCAATATATTCTACATTCTCTTTAGTCTTTTCATGCCTCACTGAACACCCTGTATGCGAGCTCAAATCAGGTGTGATGCGGCATGTAATGCTCCCCAAGCGCAAGCTGCGTGTCTACACACTCACACACACACACACAGACGTTGGCTATTTCGCCAGCACGCAATTCAATCGACCCTCCAACCCCAAAACACCCAGCCCAACCCTTAACGCGCCTCGGCCCCCAGTGACAGCTCAGTTGCCCCAATCCTACCTAACCCACAAAAATCTGTCAGATACCACAAAAAAAAAAAAAAAAAACTGTTAGCAAAGCTTTCCACGTATTGTTAACGCATTTTATCGCCAACGCGTGGCTGATTGGATTCCAAAGGGGCGGACAAAACAACTGGGCGGCATGTGTGTGTGGTTGTGTGGGTGGAAGGATGTATGTATGTGTGTGTATGTGAATGTGTGGGGGGTGTTTCATGTTAGAGTTGGGGTCGCATTCATTTCATTGCTTTTTGTGGGTCATTTTGTGTTGTGTTGCCTATCAATTTCATGTGAAGCAGGAGATATGAATACACACACACACACACACACACTCACACACATGCACAGCTTGTGAACTGTTTATTGATCAATTGGCTGGCTCTGTTGAGCAAAAAGTACAGACTCACGCTTAAGCGCAGCTTGGCGCTCCACTTGCCATCATTGCACTCATTCGTTCTCCCTCCCACTCCCACACGCATGCACTCCCACTCTCTCACACACAGTCGCTCTCTCTCTCACTCTCTGTCTGGCTGGGCCAACAGGTTTTGAAACAGGTCTCTCAGGTCTTCATTGCACGCGCTCTCTTTATCTCTGTCTCCCTCGCACTCTCTCACTCTGTCCCTCTGGGTGGCTGCTGCTGGGCGAGATCAGCCGCCGATATTGTTCACACATTTGCTTGAGCTGGAACTGCCTCTGCCACTGCCTCTGTCACTGGCTCTGCCGCTGTCGACGCAGCTACCGGCAGCGCAGTCAGGGCTTCTTGTTTGCGAGTGTTTACGCTGATTTTATCGCAGGCGTAGCGCGTTTCATTGTCTTAATTTGTGCGCTTGCTCTCTTTGATGGCTGCTGCTGCTTTTGCTCTCTTTGAGCTTACGCTCTCTCTCTCTGCGTCTCGCTCATCTTTGTTTTGATCTGTGGCGCTTTTCTAATGGCTGAGCTGAGCGCAACAGGTTTGCGGCTTGTCTCAAATGACAAATTGCCGCCCGACACTGATCATCTGATGATCTGTCTCTGTCTCTGTCTGTGTCCCGCTCTCTAATTGGCAACCACGCGCCAGACTCGACTGCGTGCAATTGCTAGCGCTAGAGACGCTCGATGCGATTGCAGGCTGCGTTCCTTTAATCAGTTTTGACATCAATTTGAGTGGACGATTCCCTTTTAGCCGGCCATTCATCAGTTGCTGCTGCTGCTGCTGCTTCTTATGCATGTCAGGCGGCGCGATTATCCACTTAAGTGCTGTCCACCCCAGGCGACAATTGTTGCCGTTGCTGCCGTTGTCATTGTCTTGCTCTTCGCTCGTCGTTGTAAATCATTGAATTCGCTGTGTGTTTTGACAGCCCGCCGAATGCTTAATAATATTTAACAATAATTGTCTGAAATTGACTCATAAATTATACGAGACGATGCCACATGTCAGATTTTCGTTCACTTTATGGATATAAATGCTCACTTTAGCGACTGCAACAGAGCGAGAGAGAGAGAGAGAGAGAGAGAGGGCAAGAGAGTGCGAGAGAGACAGAGAGCGAGGACGGCTGCATAGTGCGAGATAGAGCTTATGCTCTCATCATCCTTGAGCGTAAGAGAAACAAACAAAAAAATGTTGCCGATTGCTTTTTGACAAGGCGCCGACATCTCGCGCTCAGATTTGATTTCAATATTTCCATTCGCTGATTGATGGCAACAAAAAAAAAGAACGAGTTGAAATGCAGCGCAGATTGATCCTACACAGATATTAGCAATGAGAGTGAGAGGAAGAGGGAGCGTGGGTGCGTGACATAGAACTTTGCTCTCTATAGCTGATCAATCCATCAATCAAAGTGATTTTTGCTATGCGAATGCATAGTAAACAATTCGGCGAGTTTTACAAACAAATAATTTCAGAACGAGTGCATATGATAAATGATTGGAATATATACATATGTACATATGTATATTTAAATATATATGTATCTATAGATAAGGAATTAGACTAGAATGTATTAAAACGTATTTTTATTATGATAAAAGCTAAGTTTGTTGGTTTAAGTAGGCTGCAAATTTTAAAATCCTTCAAAGCCCAAAGGTGTGAGTATAGCAGATGAAGTTATGGAATAAGAACAAAACAATGGTAAGTAATTCTGTATATTTTATAAACTATATAATTACAACTTTAATATATGTTCTATATAAATAAAATTTAGATTAAAATTGTTTTAGCATTATAGATTAGCAGAATGTATTGAAGTATATATTGTAAATAAATAAAACATACTATAAAATTTTATATATAAATATTATTATTATAATATTATATATAAATAAAATTAAAATAATACAAAAATAAAATATTATACAATATAATTTTAGTATATAATAATAAAATGTTAATATTATATACATATATTATAAATACATATAAATATAATAAATAATAATAAGCTCAACAAAAGCTCTTTATAAAGTAATTTTAAAATATTGGACTCGCATAAATGTTATTTAATTTAAAACAAAAATTTAGAGTAACATTTTTAAAAATAAAAACTCCACATAAATTCTAAATTTAATATATTCGTCCATTATTTATTAGATATCTAAAAATTCGTATTCAAGATAAGCCAATTCTAAGTAATATTTAAATTTATTTTTTATTGCTTATATATTCCAAAAGACTCTTAAAAACTCTACACAAATTCTAATTTCAATATATGCCACCAAATACAACTCCATTTCGATCAAAATACATTAATAAATTCTATTTAAAGGCTAACTGACCAAATTTGGTATAAATTGCTTCTCGAACAACCGAGTTCCATCGATCACTTTTTGAAATAATTGGAGGAAACAATGCGAAAACAAAAGCCAAATGGCTGCAAACAACGTCAAGCAAATGCCAAACAAGCATTCATAACAATTCTCAATGTGCAACAACAATAACAACAACAACAACAACAACAACAACAATATTTCAATTGAGCTTTTGTTATTATCAGCAAAAAGTCGAGTTCGAAGCGTGTGGAAAATGTAAATGACAAACGACGAGCGACGAGCGGCGACAAAGTCAACGATTCAAGACGATTAGCGATTTGTAAATAGGTTTCAGTTCAGGGCCTACACTAATTAACAGGTAAACTGCATGGGCTGCCCTCACAGGTGGGCGCCAGCATGTGGAGGGCGTGGCCAAAGTCACATTATGCAAATGATCGCGATGCCAAAAGTCAAACAGTTTATCGCACTTTGGGCTAAATGCCGGACACACGCCCACATGGCGCAGTTGTGGTGCCATCTAGCGGTCGCAAATGGCATTAAATATGCGATTTTTAATCAGGCAGCAACAACAACAAAATATTTGTTGCAAATTCCAAATAATATGGAAAATGCCTGTAAATAAAATGAAATAAATTTATAATCAAATGAGTATCTGTTTGTGTGTATGTGTGTGTGTGTGTGTGTATGTATGTGTAATATGTTAATGCGGTCAGCACTAAATCATAATTTGTCAACAATTTTATTATGCTAAATAATTTACTTTTGTGTTTTGTGCTTTTTGTTGCGGTTGAAAGTTTTGACTATTCAATTGTTATAAGATACCCTGTAATTGCAGTGGACATTAAGGGTAGCTAAGTTGGCATTATAGGGGACTTTGTTTGCTGCATGAGTATAGCTTATTATTATTGTGGTTGATAGTTTGGTATATATATATGTCTTGTTTTTATTATTTATATACATATACCCCGTAATACAATTCAAAGGGTGGTATACATATCATTATAATGTAAGTTAGTTATTATATTTGCTTTGCTTTTTGTATTTGCTTTTTGCCTACTTTTAGCTCTAGATATACCCTATATTCAATAGATATGCCATACAATAATGGTTGCTTGCATTTCTGAATTATAAAACCATAACCTATATAGGGTATATGTTAGTCATCCACTCGCTTCTCTGTTTAGCCAGCTTTGTTTGGGAGTTTGTTTTATTTGAAATACCCTGGAATAACAGTTACCTTTTTAGACTAGGGTATCTACTAGTCGCCTATTCAGCAGCTCTCTCCATATGGCTTTTCCATTTGGCTGGTTGCGAATCGTTTTTGTCAGACTTTATAAATTGTATCTGTCAGATATGCGCTCATTAGCATTGAAAACGCATTCATTTAGCAGCCACAGAATCGCAGCTGAAATAATTCAACACGATCAATTCCAAGAGAAACGAGAAACGAGAAACAAAATAAAGAAGAGGAAAACCTTCAAAGCAAATTGCCAGAAATTATAGAATATGTTATTTTGACACATTTTCTCTTGTCACACAAGTAGAGTTAATAATACATGAATAGCATTTAGAACAATTCCGAGATGTATCTAAAAACAAACAAAGATGAAAAATCTATCTACGCAGCATCTCGAAATACCGCAAGAAATTGGGACACGTCAAAATATTTCAAATCAAAAGAACCTGAGACAATAAAGAACTAAAAATGAAAGCGTCGCGTTCTTAAATTTTATATCTATCTATACCTACGAGAGTATCTCTGTATCTGTGCATCTGTGTATCTTTGTATCTGTGTATCTATCGCTTCGTATCTGTATCCGTGACCAATGCGCATTTTTCTAAATGATGACATTATTAATATAGAGACAGTTTAACAATTTCACAGCTTCGAAACAAATCTTCACACAACGGTGACACTTTTTGTTATCTTCCTCCTCTTCTCGATCTTTCACTATTGCCATCTCACTCAGCCCTGTGGCGGCTAAAAATATTTGAATGTTTGTTTAATTTCGTTGACAAATGCGTTCCATTTAGAGTTATGGCGCGTGTGATTTGCCATGCCACAGCGATTGATATAGAATCGTTTTTATGATGGATTATAATCATATATATGAGATTTAATATGATGTGTGAATATGTGAGTGTGTGTTCCTTTACATATTTTGGCTATGAGTGAGACAGTTATTTGAGGAACTGTAGAATCAGATATAAAGGAAGTGTATATGATTTCTATGCCTAGTTGAAGGTCATACTGAAATTATATACTTTTTCTTTTTGAGAAGGAGAAAGAGATAGAGATTAAAAATAGGGATATGAATGAGAAAGATGAAGACATGAGAATGGGGATGTGAAAAAGAGGGGATTAGAGAGAAAGAGAGAGAGAGGAACAGAGGGAGCGAGAAAAAGAGAGCAAGAGACATAAAAAAAAGAATGAGAGATAAACTGAGAAAGAGAGAAAATAAAGGAGAGAGAGAGAATGAGTTAAAAGAAGAGAGAGAAGCAGAATGAGAGAGAGAGAGAAAGAAATACAATGAGAATGAAGAGGAGAAATAGAATGAGATTGTGAATTATAATCGGAATGAGCAAGAGAATATCATTGAACATGAAACTCAGAATGAGAATTAATTTAATATTGGAATCAGAGTGTTAATGAAAATAGGAATAAGAATGAGAAAGAGATAGAGAGTAGGAGTGGAAATGGGAATGACAAAAAAAAAAAAAGATTAATAAAGATTAAAAATTCATAGTCTCTTATCTTTAAGGCTGAACTAATCAATAGGTTTTCCACTGCAGTTTGAATAGGAAAATCTTGTGTAGTGCCCCAATTACCCACTCTATTTTTGCATTGCTTAAATAGTTTATTTAGTATAATACTTACAAACAAAGAAATTTAATTGCTACGCATTTCATAAGTCTTTATCTTTGAATGCCGTCTTTAATAAATTAATTTGAAAGCTTTGCATTTTTTGGGGCATATATTTTGGCTACTCAGCCATTTAAATCTAAACAATAATCAAAAGGCTTTATTGTAAACCTTGTGCCACTTCAATTCCACATAAATCCCCAGTCAATATTTCAAATACAATAAATCGTTTGCAAATCGCAATTTTCAATCCGAAAATCACTCGGAAAATTCGCTCCAGGCGGCATATTTAAAACATTTATTTATACCCCCAATATGTGAGTGTATATATGTGTGTGTGTATGTATTGCGAGTGTGTGTGTGTGATTTGTGTATATTTGGTGTGCCTTACTTTACTCTGACATTCAATGTCTAATTCATAATAGATTCATGTGCTATTCAACGCATTTAGACGAATTTCTGCCTCGACATACACGGCGTATAAGTAATAATTTTTATTTGGCACTTGCCTGCCAATGAATGAACTGTTGTTGTTGTTATTGCTAGTTGTTTGTTTTTGCTCTTGCTGGCGTCATTTAATGGCTAACCAATACGACATGTTTATATTTAAGCAAATGTATCCATAGCCATGTATCGGTATATATAGACTTTTCTATATAAATCAATCTAGATGTGATTGTATTTCTAAGTGTATGTAAAGTAGTATCTGTATCTGTATCTGTATCTGTATCTGTATCTGTATCTGTATCTGTATCTGTATCTGTATCTGTATCTGTATCTGTATCTGTATCTGTATCTGTATCTGTATCTGTATCTGTATCTGTATCTGTATCTGTATCTGTATCTGTATCTGTATCTGTATCTGTATCTGTATCTGTATCTGTATCTGTATCTGTATCTGTATCTGTATCTGTATCTGTATCTGTATCTGTATCTGTATCTGTATCTGTATCTGTATCTGTATCTGTATCTGTATCTGTATCTGTATCTGTATCTGTATCTGTATCTGTATCTGTATCTGTATCTGTATCTGTATCTGTATCTGTATCTGTATCTGTATCTGTATCTGTATCTGTATCTGTATCTGTATCTGTATCTGTATCTGTATCTGTATCTGTATCTGTATCTGTATCTGTATCTGTATCTGTATCTGTATCTGTATCTGTATCTGTATCTGTATCTGTATCTGTATCTGTATCTGTATCTGTATCTGTATCTGTATCTGTATCTGTATCTGTATCTGTATCTGTATCTGTATCTGTATCTGTATCTGTATCTGTATCTGTATCTGTATCTGTATCTGTATCTGTATCTGTATCTGTATCTGTATCTGTATCTGTATCTGTATCTGTATCTGTATCTGTATCTGTATCTGTATCTGTATCTGTATCTGTATCTGTATCTGTATCTGTATCTGTATCTGTATCTGTATCTGTATCTGTATCTGTATCTGTATCTGTATCTGTATCTGTATCTGTATCTGTATCTGTATCTGTATCTGTATCTGTATCTGTATCTGTATCTGTATCTGTATCTGTATCTGTATCTGTATCTGTATCTGTATCTGTATCTGTATCTGTATCTGTATCTGTATCTGTATCTGTATCTGTATCTGTATCTGTATCTGTATCTGTATCTGTATCTGTATCTGTATCTGTATCTGTATCTGTATCTGTATCTGTATCTGTATCTGTATCTGTATCTGTATCTGTATCTGTATCTGTATCTGTATCTGTATCTGTATCTGTATCTGTATCTGTATCTGTATCTGTATCTGTATCTGTATCTGTATCTGTATCTGTATCTGTATCTGTATCTGTATCTGTATCTGTATCTGTATCTGTATCTGTATCTGTATCTGTATCTGTATCTGTATCTGTATCTGTATCTGTATCTGTATCTGTATCTGTATCTGTATCTGTATCTGTATCTGTATCTGTATCTGTATCTGTATCTGTATCTGTATCTGTATCTGTATCTGTATCTGTATCTGTATCTGTATCTGTATCTGTATCTGTATCTGTATCTGTATCTGTATCTGTATCTGTATCTGTATCTGTATCTGTATCTGTATCTGTATCTGTATCTGTATCTGTATCTGTATCTGTATCTGTATCTGTATCTGTATCTGTATCTGTATCTGTATCTGTATCTGTATCTGTATCTGTATCTGTATCTGTATCTGTATCTGTATCTGTATCTGTATCTGTATCTGTATCTGTATCTGTATCTGTATCTGTATCTGTATCTGTATCTGTATCTGTATCTGTATCTGTATCTGTATCTGTATCTGTATCTGTATCTGTATCTGTATCTGTATCTGTATCTGTATCTGTATCTGTATCTGTATCTGTATCTGTATCTGTATCTGTATCTGTATCTGTATCTGTATCTGTATCTGTATCTGTATCTGTATCTGTATCTGTATCTGTATCTGTATCTGTATCTGTATCTGTATCTGTATCTGTATCTGTATCTGTATCTGTATCTGTATCTGTATCTGTATCTGTATCTGTATCTGTATCTGTATCTGTATCTGTATCTGTATCTGTATCTGTATCTGTATCTGTATCTGTATCTGTATCTGTATCTGTATCTGTATCTGTATCTGTATCTGTATCTGTATCTGTATCTGTATCTGTATCTGTATCTGTATCTGTATCTGTATCTGTATCTGTATCTGTATCTGTATCTGTATCTGTATCTGTATCTGTATCTGTATCTGTATCTGTATCTGTATCTGTATCTGTATCTGTATCTGTATCTGTATCTGTATCTGTATCTGTATCTGTATCTGTATCTGTATCTGTATCTGTATCTGTATCTGTATCTGTATCTGTATCTGTATCTGTATCTGTATCTGTATCTGTATCTGTATCTGTATCTGTATCTGTATCTGTATCTGTATCTGTATCTGTATCTGTATCTGTATCTGTATCTGTATCTGTATCTGTATCTGTATCTGTATCTGTATCTGTATCTGTATCTGTATCTGTATCTGTATCTGTATCTGTATCTGTATCTGTATCTGTATCTGTATCTGTATCTGTATCTGTATCTGTATCTGTATCTGTATCTGTATCTGTATCTGTATCTGTATCTGTATCTGTATCTGTATCTGTATCTGTATCTGTATCTGTATCTGTATCTGTATCTGTATCTGTATCTGTATCTGTATCTGTATCTGTATCTGTATCTGTATCTGTATCTGTATCTGTATCTGTATCTGTATCTGTATCTGTATCTGTATCTGTATCTGTATCTGTATCTGTATCTGTATCTGTATCTGTATCTGTATCTGTATCTGTATCTGTCCCGCTGTATCTTAAGCTGTATCTGTATCTGTGTTTCTCTGTATCTGCACCTGTATTTCCGGCTTTATCTATAACTGTATCTGTTTCCATATCTACTGTTGTCACTGTATCTACAGATATATCTGTATATGTGTTTGCATCTGTATCTGTACATAAGTTTGTATCTAGATACATTTCGTTCTGTATCTGCTGATCTTTGTGCTAAAATTAATTTGTAGGAAAAATGCGTGCGTTGTCTGTCGAGGCGTTTGCGGTAGCAAATTACGAGAAAATTAAATGTTGATTTAATTTTGAAAAGCAATTTTTCATTTTTAGCGTCGTCGGCGACGCAATTGACGTATGTATCTGTATCTGTAGCTGTAGCTGTTGCTCTAGCTGTATCTTTTGCATGCGTCTCCCTCTCCCTTGCCCTCTCTCTCTGTCTTTCCATCTCACTCTCTGGTTGTCTCTGTCTGTGTTTGTATTTGAATTACAATTTTGTTTCGCTTCGTTTTCGCTACGGCAATAAATTGCACTTTGCACGTCGTTGACGGGTTCGTTGCCAGCTGCAAAGCGACTAAAAAGCATATATATATATATATATTCTATATACTATATATATATACATTCAGTTTAAATTTGTAATATTTTTATATGTGCCCAGCGCAATTTGAGGTAACATTATGACCATATGTCGCAAATTGTTTTCGTCTTAAAATTCATAAAAAAGAGAGAGAAAAACAATTTAAGTCAAATGCAAACAAGATAGAAGAGTTAATTTAGACAAAACCAAAGCTTAGAAACACTTTTACACTGAAAGTGGGGATTATGTTGGAGTAAGGCTCCGTAGTCAAGTGCAAACTCTTACTTGACTTATAATTTTTTTTTTACAATTTAACATTTGATATTTAAACTGGAATGTTTGAAATTCATTTGCTTCAAATTAAATCAAAGCAGATTATCAGAGTTTGTTGAATCGATATCAATAAAAAAATCTAATTCATTAATATACATTTATTTAGTTAACACACTTTTAATTTGTATATATTCATTTGAAAATATATTTAAATTCATATCCAGCCTTCTCTTGATGCTTAAGCTGCATGCTTTAGTTACTTAAGCATCAATTGCAAAAATGTGAATTTATTTCTATTTAAAAACACTTTTCACAAAGTTGAAGGTGAAAAATATCTGCAGCATGCAGGAATTACAAGTGAAAAAAATTCAATCATGAAATATTTCACAGCCTACTTCCAAGGGCAAGCATTTGGCTGCGTTTCCTTTGAGCACAGGACTTGCAATTGGCATTCCTAAGATCTAAGATCAAGCAGCTCGCTCCGAGGCATTTAAAATTGTATTTTACCCATTGATTTCTTGTTCAATTACTAATTTTGAGCTGGTTTGCGCTGCTTGGTTCCAGCTGCTACAAAATTTATCTAGTTAGGTAGAGCCGAAACGGTAAATAGATATTTCTGCTAACAATGAACTCTAGAAGTTGAAGCTCGGTTGCTGTTGTCAGTGTGTTTTTGTTTTTTCTCTCTTTTCTTTTTCTGTTAGCTGATCTATTGGCAAAGCACAGAAATTGTTTGCTTGGACAGCTACAACACGTCGAATTCGACACGCCCACCTGTGGCTGCTGCTGTTGTTGCCGTTGCTGCTGGCGGCATCCGCACGGCCAAAGTCAAAGGCCAAAAAAGGCAACGGCAACGGCAGCAGCAGCAGCAGCTACAGTTGATCCATTGGCCGTTGCCCCAACCACAATTTGGCTTTAATCGGGTTTTTGGTAGAACTTGTCGGCGGGCCGGACTAATGCCAATTAGTGTTTGGCAGATCAAACAGCAACAAAGGCTACAAAAGATTTATGACACCCACTCAAAGGCGGCTCAAAAGGCGTAACGCTGGCAACATGTTGCGCTTAATTGGAAACATGTTGCGGGCAACATGTGTCCACAGGCCAGGCCAGGCCAGGCAGCGGCTAATGTTTAGCAATATATGAACTACTGTTATTGTTGTTTTTTGTTGTTGTATGTTGTTGTCTGCTGTTGTTGTTGTCGTCAATTTGTCAGTCGCTCCATTTGGCACGAATATCCAGCGTCAGCTTTAAGTTCTTGAATGAAGCTCAACGGGAGTTGTTGTTGCTATTGTTGTTGCTGTTCTTGTTCTTGTTGCTGTTGTTTTCTTACAATTTAAATTTGTTTTGGCTTGTTGTTGTTGTTTCTGCTGTTGCGTATAAACGCGAATTCTTCATTTAGCTTTTATATATTTTTTAATACCTTTTTTTTTTGTAAATTTTAAACTTTTTATTTTAATTTTTTTCTCGTTTGTTTTTTTGCTTTGCCAGCACAGAAGGTGTTTGTGTTGTTTGTTATCGTTGTTGGTTTTTTTTTTGCTTCTGGGTCATCGCTCTTAAAATATTTAAATTGTTGTTGCTCACCTTTTTGTTGTTGTTGCTGTTTTTTTGCTGAAAGTTGTCTTTGGGCTTTTTTATGCCCCATCACATAGAAGACAGAGGCGAAAAAAAATCACAAATATATATATATGTATATGTATGTATATATATTCGCATGTACAAAAATGAAAAGTACAAGCCACAGTTTTTTTTTCTTTTTTTTCTTTTGGGTCCGTTGGTCGTTGATCCGAGTTTGATTTTCAACTGAATTTCGGGTTGACAGAGTTCTCGTCGGATTAACAATTTCTATTTTTAAAACCACTAATGAGTGTATGATGTAATGATTGAATGGCCTAAGATTGGGTACACCTTTAATATACAAAAATTAAAGAATAAAGTTATAAGAAAATTAAAGGTAAATTTGTATTAAGTTCTTAAAACTTGGGCAACTTTTGGCTAAATATTTGAACAGGTTATAATATCATGCATACATGTTCTGAACTCATTATAGAAATTATACTATATTTGAAAAAGCAGAAAATTTAAACATATTTTAGGACTAGACCGGAGTTGGGTTCAGGCAGTCAGAGAAGCAAACGAATTGGCAGACAGATGGTTAGACTAGATTGTTATACAGCCAAATAGGCAGGTGATAGACATATAGATATATATGTTATAGGTTTGCTAGTTCTATTTAGACAGACGGGGTAGATAGTCGGAGAGGCAGGCACTCAATTAGATACAATAGACGGGCTGAGAGATTGCACACAGTTGAACAGATGGAGTTGGCTGAGATGAGTTATCTTTATCCTTAATCAAGATGAGAGATAGAAGAAAGAATAAATTGGATTTAGAATATATAGCAGAATTATTCTCTACATTGACTAAGACATCTAAGACAAATCTAAAAATGCGTAGGGATAATATATTTTATTTTAATTTATTATGAATCTATATATGTCAATCTTGTTTATAAATATATATTTGAAATATCTGAAAATCAGATTAAATAAATATAAATTTACAAAGGGACAGGACAGATACTAAGAATTGTGTCTATAAACAAATACAAATCTACAAAAAGTAGGATAGATATTATGTTCCTCCTGACCTCCTCATATCATTCTCTGTTACATATTTCCCTTATTTCTATAGTCTGCAGCCCACATCAATTGCATATTGGGCAGTTCAGAACTTCTTTCTATATATATAACATATATATACATATGTATATATATAGACATCCTAGCTGTCTCACCTCACCTATGTAGGTGTAGCTGCAAACTGTGCCCAAGTCTTTTGCTTTGACTTCGAAATAGTTTCGATTTCGTCAAACTTGGTGAATTTGTTCGCCTTACGCTTGGCTGCCTCAATTGATGCGGAAGCATTTGAATGCGGCGTTGACTTCTTGGAAAAGCGATAAACTGCCATATAGCACCTAGAGGAGGCCGCCACAGTGGAGGAGCAGCCACAAGCGGCAGACAACGGGCTGGCAACAGGCAGCAGGCAGCAAGCAGTAGGCAGTAGGCAACAGGCTGGCAACAGGCTGGCTCCCCTATTGCAAGTGAATGCTATATATCATGCCATGGCTGAATTCGCCAAAATGCGTGCCCAGTTCATTAGGAGCATATGTAGGCAAGGGGCGTGGCAAATGGGAGGCTGGAAGCAGAGACGGCGAGTGCTGCCGATGCTGCCACTGCTGCTGCTGCTGCTGCTGCTGCTGCTTGGCAACTACTTTGCACTTTGCCAGATACTTAACTTGCAGTTATTTACAAGTCATGCTTGCTGCGAATTCGCTTGAGTGTGCAGCAGAGAGAGAGAGAGAGAGAGAGAGAGAGAGGGAGAGGGAGAGGGAGAGAGGGAGAGGGAGAGAGGGAGAGTGGGGGTAGCAGGATTCATGCTGCTGTTGATGCTTCTGATGGGGTTGATGATGGTTGAGCAGCCGAAAAAAAAAAAGAGAATCTGTTTTGTCAGCATCTTCCACCTATTTATATTCGCATTTATAAATAAACAACGTGAACGAGTTGTCGCTGTAATAAATATATTGCGACAAACAAACAGACAGGCGAACTGCGAGACAGCGAGACTCTGTGACTCTGAGACTCTGAGACTCAGGGACTGAGAGAGATTGGACGATTGGGAGACGAGCAACAGACATGCACAAATATATTTATATTTAGCCAATTTTCAACGCTTGTTGACAAAACTGTCAACAAAATGCAATTCAAAGCGTAATAAAATTGTCCCAAGTAGCTGAAGCCAATTGAAGCAAAAGACGATGCTGCCTCTGACGCTGACGAAGACACGAAGACACACAAACAAAGTTGCAACATGCGTGACAGCCTGGCAAGGATAGGGGAAGGGGGTGGGTAAGTAAAAGTGATTGTCAGATTACGTATACGGATCGATAGACATGCAACTGACAGCTCGAGTCTTTAATACTATATATAAATATATGATAAACAGTTGACTTGGCACAAATTCGCATTCTATTATCTACGAGTGCTGGAAGAGTCGTCTGGCCCACCTTGGCGCCGCTTCTAATGAATCGCCTTAAATCACTTTTGCTCTGGCTATTTATCTCAACTCGACTCGACTCGACTCTCGACCACTTGACACATTTGGCCAAAAGATCAGTCACCTTGCCACACACAACAAATCTTCGTGCACAATAACAACAGCAAATCTTGAACAGAAAAACAAAAAGTTCAAACTGAGCTAATAAATTTCTACACACACACACACACACACACACACACACACTCGATGTATGTATACAAATATTTGGCTGGCAACGAGCTCATAAATCTGTAAATAAATAAAATAAATTTTCGTATATATCAAAATGTATCAATAAAAATGCTCAACAAGTTTTATTTGCGTGGCCGCATAGAAAAATTTACATTTATCATAAAGCGATCAGTTGGCAGCGACTGCGACGTCGACGGCGACGGCGACGGCGACGGCGACGTCAGCTGCAGCTGAGGCGACTGCGCAGCTCGCTAATTTGGCGTGTTAATTGCCGAGTGGAAGAGAAACGAAATGAAACGAAACGAAATGAGAATCAGCACTTGATCTCTCTCACTCTCTCTCTCTCTATTTCTTTCTCGCTCTCTTGATTTGGCTTGCTCATAAATTTGTTGTGCTTGGTGGCAGAACGAAACGTTTAAGCCGCAAAAATGACAAACAACGAATTAACAAATTAATAAATTATATTTCTCTACGCCTTTTGGCGCCGTCAAATGAATTTTTTTTTTTTTTTTAGATAAATGTATGCAAATGTACGCGGCGCGAGAGACTGTATGCAGTGCGGCTGCTGCTGCCAAGTTGCCTTCTGCATATTAATTCAGCTTTAATTGCCCCCCACTATCAAATGGGGCGTGGCTAACAATGACGTCAACACGTTGCCGCCCACCGAAAGGCAACAGCGGCCGCAACAGCCGCGAATCAATTTGCAACGCCCGTCGCTGATTTTGATCAAGTTGCAAGACATGTTATGTTGAGGGAAAAACGTTTGTGCCACAATTTGTGGCACAGCACAGCACAGCACAGCTTGTGCACGCGGAAATCGCACACGGATGAGCTGCCCCAAAAATAAAATTGAAAATTGAAAATTGAAAACTGAAAAGCACAAAAACTTGCACCTATCGAAAATGCAACTCGAGGCATGTATCTGGCGATACATATGTATGGCTAATTTGCTGTCAATTGCCAAACATGTGTGAGTGTGAGTGTGTGAGTGAGTGTTTGAGTGTGTGCGTGAGTGAGTGTATGCATGTGTGTGTGTGTGTGTGTAGTTGTAATAACATAAATAAGATGCCAGAGCGGAAAAAAAACACTCGCATCATTTGTAACCCACTGTGACGGTGCAATGATCTCCCTATGTGTGTGTGTGTGTGTGTGTGGCCATGTATGTGTGTGTGCTTATGGCTGCATGCCAACAATAAATACAAACAACAACAATTATATGGCAATTGATGCAGTTGGTGTTTTTAAAGAGCCAGCCAATAATTGTAATGGAAAAATTTAATAAATTAAGAGAAATGATTTCAAATTTAAGCAGTGCAAATTAAAAAAGGCTTTAACTATGCATAGTTATATAAATCTTTGGATATATAAAGCTATTTGTCTTATACTAAAACTATAATATAAAAAATTAAAACTTATTTAAGTTCAAATATTCATATTTATATATATTTGTAAGAATCTAAGAAGCTATCTGTCTTAAGCCAAAATAACAATTTTTATTATTATAATATATATTTATTATATTTTATATTCAATATATTTATGCTAGTTTTAGATAAAAATTTCCTTAAAATACTCTTTTTTTTGTTTTATCATTTCTGGCAAACTGTTATTATGACGCCTAACAATTATTGTTTATAAGCTTATTTTGTTTCCGAAAAAATCCGATTGGCGCCTATTTAACATTTCAATTTATATAAGCAACAAAATTAAGCATACGCCATGTGTGCAGCGCTATTCATTGAGCCGATTAAATATGGCCAAATGATTGCAAAGCTGAATGAAATAATTGAGTTGGCTGGATGCAAATTGGAATACCCAAGGTGACTATAGTTTAATTGAAATGAGTGATGTATTTAATAAATATATATATATACATATATTATAACAAGTAAGAAAGCTCTAGTCGAGACTGCTCGACTACGAGATCCTCTGAATACTTCTAGGAATTTTAGTGATACATCGCTTATTTTCTGCTTATGGAAAAAACCAAATCGTGATAATAACATTAAATAAAAATATCAACCTTGATTGATCACACAAAATGAGACAGAATTAGGAATATATATATTATATATGGGAAATATATATGTTTATAAAATATATATAATGAGAATTAACTATGTCTATTTGCCGATCTATATATATGTATTTATATACCATATTTATATCTGTATGTCTGTATGTCTGTCTCTCTGTCTGTCTCTCAGTCTGTCTCTCCGCCTGTCTGTCTGTCTGCCTAACCAAACCAAGGAGCAAAGATGAGCAGCAGAAGATCAATTATGTTGTCTATATGTCGCAGCAATATTTGCTTACATTTACATTTAAGTTAAACTCATTTAGAATGCTTGAAGCAGCAGAGAGTGTTCTCATTGGTCACTTCACGATCGACTGCAGCGACCGCCACTCGACGCAGGCTCAACATTTGAGCTCGCCTTAGAGTTTGAGTGATAGGGGCCCTATATAAAGAGCAGCACCTGCAGCATTTCTTCAGTCGTCCAGGCCCGGTGGGGGTCACTAGTGCAGTGCAGTAAAGTGAAAGTGAAAGTGAAGTGAAGTGAAGTGTGGTCAGGTAAATATTTTATTTGTTAATAATATTAAGTACTTTAAGCAGACTTGTAATAGTTATAAATAATTCTTAAGAATTGGTTAAATATTAATAATAAGGGCAACTTTAGACATAGTGTTAGTGATCGTTTAAAGACTTAGAAAACCTGAAAGACTTAGAACATTTGGCAGACTTAGAAAATTTGGCAAACTTAGAAAATTTAACAGACTTAAAAAACTTGAAAGACTTAGAAAATTTGAAAGACTTAGAAAATTTGGCAGACTTAGAAAATTTAACAGACTTAGAAAATTTGGCAGAATTAGAAAATTTGAAAGACTTAGAAAATTAGGAAGACTTAGAAAACTTGAAAGACTTAGAAAATTTGGCAGACTTAGAAAATTTGGCAGAATTAGAAAATTTGAAAGACTTAGAAAATTAGGAAGACTTAGAAAACTTGAAAGACTTAGAAAATTTAACAGACTTAGAAAATAGGGCATTTGAAAGACTTAGAAAATTTGGCAGACTTAGAAAATTTAACAGACTTAGAAAATTTGGCAGAATTAGAAAATTTGAAAGACTTAGAAAATTAGGAAGACTTAGAAAACTTGAAAGACTTAGAAAATTTAACAGACTTAGAAAATTTGGCAGAATTAGAAAATTTGAAAGACTTAGAAAATTAGGAAGACTTAGAAAACTTGAAAGACTTAGAAAATTTGGCAGACTTAGAAAATTTGGCAGACTTAGAAAATTTGGCAGACTTAGAAAATTTAACAGACTTAGAAAATTAGAAAGACTTAGAAAACTTAAAAGACAGAAAATTTGGCAGACTTAGAAAACTTAAAAGACATAGGTAAACTTGAAAGACATAGGTAAACTTGAAAGACTTAGAAAATTAGGAAGACTTAGGGAAACTTCAAAGACTTACAAAATTAGGAAGACTTAGAAAACTTGAAAGACTTAGAGGGAAGACCTAGAATGCAGACTTAATGGAAAGGTCTTTAATCGATAACAAAATAACGGGAGCAGTTATCGATTTTTTTCTGAGATCGACGCGTTCATACATACGGACAGGCGGACAGACGGACAGGGCTTAATGGACTTAGCTCGTCGCCCTGATCAAGAATATATGTGGTCTACCACGCCTCCTTCTGGCTGTTACATACATTTTAACAAAACCATTATACCCTGATTTCCCATTTTTAATGGGTTCAGGGTATAAAAATAGCAAAAAAAAACTTAATAACTAACTTAGCCTTTGCTTTGTCAGCTTGGCCTCGGCTCAAGCTTAACAGTTTCTTATTGAGTTAGCCTGAGTTCGATAAACGCTCTCCGATTGTTATAAAGGACATATTTCATGCATTAAAATCAGATATTCTATATAGAAGAGCAAAAGAGAGACGGCAGAAGCGTTTCCTGCAATTATTTTAATAACTGATCAATATCTTCCATATTCCCCTTTAGCAACTTTACTCCAAAAGACTTACCTATTTCTATATGCTGCACATATACAGAGTCAAAATATATAATACCCTCTATGGAAAATAGGGCTACCCAATGCCAAATGGCAAATTGCAAATGGCAAATGCAATTTCATTATCTAGCCATAATTTTTGCGCTGTTTTCCAAAAATTCAATTGCCTTCAAAATTTGCCAAGCAATCAATGCAAACAGCAATGTGCATCATAAAAATGGCAAAACTATTGCTAAAACACATACAAGCACACACACATACACTTTTACCTATACATACATACATATATAAATATATGTTTATTTGTAGATCAGGCTAAATGTCTATCGTCTATAGACGAGAGTAAAATATAATGCAATGCGAATTTGAATTTTCAATAAAATATCAGCTATACACACACACACACACACACATACATGACAACAAAACTATGCAGCAACAAATAGACAAGTGGACACACACACATACACACACAGATGTACACAACAAACACACTTGAAATGCAATAATCATATTAAAATCAACATCAACTATGAGGAAAAAATCTCTCTAAAGGCAACAAAATAGTTCGTTTTTAAAGTTATTATTAGCCGCAAATGTGCGGCAATACAAACACACACACACACACAGACACATGTACTCATACATATATAAATATATCTATATATATATATATATGTATGTTTATATATGTATGTATGTAGCACGAGTACAATCAATATATTGTACATTGCTTATGCATAGCCTCTGTTTGTATCTATAGCAGTATATCTGTTTATATATATATATATATATATAGCTGTATTTATATATATATATAATATATACAATATATATATATATATTTGCATTTTGTATAAATCATTTAAGCGGCCACAAAACAAAATCAAGTTGAAAATATTCAATGAACTACTTTTCTCTGTTTGCAAGTGGCTAAATGTATGCAATGTATATAAATATATAAATGTATACATATACATACATACATACATATATATATATATATAAAGTACACATCGAACAAATATATATATATATATATATATGTTTCTCTACCTATAATGTGTGCGAGGGTAAATTTGTTGTTGAGCAGCTGAAATATTTGCACACACCACAATGAAAATATAAACTGTGCAGAAATTGACAAAACATCTCTCTTAATAATTTTTTAAATGAATAATACATGTATTAGAGGCAAACTAATAAAAGCTATAGATTATTGCTATGTATGCAATATATTGAAAGCCCACAAAACTGAATAAACACATTTGAAGCAATTTTCATTTATATTTATATTTAATACAAATAGTTTTTGATATTTGCTAAGTGATTAGGAAAAATGGATTGGAGAATGAATTAGTTTGTGAGTTTTGCTTTGAATGAGTTATGAATAGCTGAGCTATGCGAATAGCTCAGCTTTGAGTTTGAGAATTTTATCAAGCATATCAAGCATTGAGCTACAAGTAAATGAACTTAAATTGAAGTGCTGAGCATTATTTGAGCCTAACTTAGACTAGATGTGAATTTGTAGCCAATCGAGCTTTGAATCAACTGAATAATAATATAGACTAATATATCACTTTGGGAAGAACATTATATCATTGTTGCTTCCAATGTCATCTATACTATTATTGCTCTAAAGTTTATTTGATTTGATTGTTCATTTGATTCAGTTCATAATCGGTTCTGAGAGTAGTTTAAAACCAGGCTTAAGACCAACTATGAAGATGCTTGGAGCCAGGAATGGATCTGTTATAAGCAAGCTAAGAACTATTAATTTTTTTTTTTTTTTTTTTTTTAAAAGGTTTATTTTATTTAAACATGCTTTCTACTACCGAATTGGCAGCTTAACAAGTTGTAAGAACTATTAATGAACCACAAATTTCACAAATTTTCTAAGCAGCAACTTCATACTCCTTGCGAACTAGCTGTTAATCTATTAAGAAATTTTGATTAAACTGAGCCAGATCAGATATGATTCAGGTTTGAACCAGTTGTAAGTTTCCATTTACCCAACATTTAATCTGTTCTCAACTATCATGGACTTACATGTATTTAAGCTTTGTTTAAATTGGCAGCCAACTATGAACTAGCTGCGAACCACATTGAAACAAATTTGGAACCATTTAAAAAGCCTTAAAAACTATCAAAATATCATCATTCTCTGCACATTGACCATATAAAGTGCTGGCCTTATAAATTGAATTAGCCAAAATTGAAAACAAAAAGCCTAACAGAACAAAATTATTTTTATACAAATTTATCTAATACACACACACACACACACACACACACACACGTACACACACAAGCACACATTGTATATATCTTAATATTAACGCAACGCAATGCCAAAGCAGCGCATCCCCGCCCAATACTCTACCAGCCCGCCCGCCCCACCAGCCTGCCCCGCCCACCTACCTATTTGCCTGCGCCTCGTTGCGCATACGCCGCGTTAGCCCGTCGCATATAAATTTGCGACTCAATCGACGGTGGTTGTTGTTGTTGTTGTTGTTGCGGTAGTTGCTGTGGTCGCCTTTGAGGCGAGTGCCCCCGAGTGTGGCACATGCACACTGCGGTCTGCCTGTTTTTTCTTTTTTTTTTTTTTTGTTCCAACTGCCTTCATTTGATATGCATTTAAATTGCCTCACCTCAGTCTTTCCCTGGACCTCAGCAACAATTTATGCTCTACGAGTGTGCGTGAGTGAGTGTGTGTGTGTGTGTGTGTGTGTTGTTTATTTTGCTTTTCTTAAAAATAAGTTTTTAATTGCCAGCCGACGCGACAGAGGCAGAGGCAGAGGCAGCAGCAGCAGCAGCAGCGGCAGCGGCCGAGTCCGAGGCAGATTATTCGCCAAATAATTTGGCTCTTGAGGCAGAAAATGAAAAGCGAAAAAAAAAGCTGATCGCAAAATTTTGCAGCTTGAGCGAAAATCGTTCTGTTGGCTAAACAGCGCAGTGGCAAGCAATGTTGTTGGTGTTGTTGTTGTTGTTGTTGTTGTGGCATGCCATGTGGCGCAGCTAATCAGAGAGGCAACCCCCTGCCTCCCTCCCTGCCTGAATGCCGCCCTCTGCGAATAGTTGGCAAAATAAATTATTGAAATGAGCAGCGCTGAAATTAAACAGGTTGGTCAAAAGAGAGCGCGAGAGAGAGAGAGAGAGACAGGAAGATAGAGAGAGGGAGGGAGCCAGAGCTGTAGGTGGATGGGTGGGGGCTTGGGTGGTTCAGTTCAGTGTGTGGTGCGCGCTGTCTGTTTATTTGTTTGATTTGCCAGCGCATTTGCCGCAGCAATTTTTGCTGAACGCTCATAATTTGTATATTTGCGATTTTCAATTAAGCAGCCGACTGCGCAGTCGCAGTCGCCGTCGACTGCGACAGGGCGGTGACATATGCGCCACAAATATGCCACATGGCCAGAGAGTCCATTGAATGCAAGTTATTGAAATGTATTAATAGATAGCCACCCACGCGAGAGATGACAGCAATGCGGGCCCTCGACTTGACTTGACTTGACTTGACTCGACCTGACTTGATTTCTGGTGGCTTTCCAATGGTCGCCCCCCTCCCGGCCACGCCTCTGCTCAATAATTTACAATTATTTCAAGGACACTTTGCATAGGCTCCACTGTGGTTTATTGCGAAACGGGTTTTGTGCTCTGAAAAACCCACCGCAACCACTTGTCCTGCCTGGCCATGCCTAAATGACTCCAGCCCAGAGCCTCTGAGTCCGCGGCTTGTGGCTTGTGGCATGTGGCATGTGGCATGTCTAGCGGCGTTCATCTTGCGCTCGCACCACGCAATCTTCTTGTTGCCGGGCATTAAGTGAAAAATTGCAATTTTAACGCCCGCGTTAATTTACAGCCACACAGCTAAAGAGAGCAACAGATACAGATGCAGTTCCAGTTGTTGCTGCTGCTGCTGTTGCAGTTCCAGTTGTTGCTGCCGCTTGGCTGAAGTATCTAGTGGCAGAAGTCTCTTTGACTTTTTGGCGGCTGTGCGTGGATCGTGTTGCTCTTGTTGCTCTTGCCAGAGACCTTCAAAAGTCAGGAACAGTTTGTGCTGTTGCCTAAGGTGTTGGTGTTGTTCCTGTTGTGTTGTTGCTGCTGCTGCTGTTGCTGCTGCTGCTGCTGCTGTTGCTGCTGCTGCTGTTGCTGCTGCTGTTGCTGTTGCTGCTGTTGCTGTTGCTGCTGCTGCTGCTGTTCTTGTTATTGTTGTCAATAGTGCTACTGCTGCAGTGCTTGCTGCCCAGGGCTTAAATAGTCGGAAAGAGCCAGCAACTGTTGCTGTTGATGCGTCTGTTGGTATTGCTGTTGCAATTGTTGCTGTTGCTTTTGCTGTTGCTGTTGCTACTGTTGTAGTTGTTGCTGTTGCTGCTAGGGTGTTGTTATTCGCGGTTACTTAAAGAGCTAGCAAGTGTTGCTGCTGCCACTATTGCTGTTGCTGCTATTGCGGCTGCTGCTGCTGCTGCTGCCACTATTGCTGTTGCTGCTATTGCTGCTGCTGCTGTTGCTGTTGCTTTTGCTGTTGCTGTTGCTGTTACTCCTCCTGCTGCTGCTATTGCTGCCACTTCTGACCGACCTGAAGGTAAACCAGTGCGTTGTCATTGTTGTTGTTGCCATTGCCATTGCCATTGCCATTGCTGTTGCTGTTGTTGTTTTGACTGCTGCTGGTATCGAGCCTCTGCTCTGAGTGCGTTGTCATTGCCAAGGCATTGCCTGCAGCTCCGTCTGTCCGTCTGTCCGTCTGTCCGCCTGTCCGCCTGTCCGCCTGTCCGCCTGTCCGCCTTGCTGGCCTGCCTGGCCTGTTGGCCCTGACATTGGCGCGCGTCCTCTCGTTCGGTTCTATCGCATAACATTCTTTATAATTTGTTAACTTGCTATGCATAAAACTCGAGTGCGGATTTATGACTTGACGCGAAATTGATCGCGACTGATCGGGTGAAGGCTTCCGTGAAGACGAAGCCTTACCAAGGCACTCAAAAAAAAAAAGAGAAGAAGAAGAAGAGAAAAACGAGAGAATATAAATAAAATAAGAACAAGGCAACAACAACAACTACAGCAAATAAAAAAAAGGGAGAGCAACGGACTAAAGCAAACGAGACGTGCAATGGTCTGAGCTTTGTCGAGGGCTTTGCAGAGGATCGCTGGCAGATCGGGCCAAGTATCTTTGGCAGTGGCTCTGGCTTTAGCTTTGGCTCCGCTCGTATTGAATTCCAATGTCAAAATCGCAGCGCATGATTCAATGCCAAGCCAAGGTGGTCAGGCCCTATATCGTATTCGATCCCGCTTCACATTCTGCAGGTGGAGACACTTTTTTTTGCTTCTCGCTGCTTTGGACTGGGACTGGGGGGATTCTTGGACCGGAAGCGTGCAAGTGGCGCCAGACGCATTTATGTGGCTGATGCTGCTTCTTGCGCTTTTTGTGCGGTTTCAACCCAAATCTTAAGGGATTAATATATATCAGATTATCAGCTGCAAATATTTCAATTGTTGAACTAGCTGGAGGAATGTGACATGATTTAATGTGAGGAGATTGAGATTGACAAATTTATATAAATAGTATTATCATTGAGATAATCATATATACAGAGAGTTAGGTAGATGAATGAGAGATAGATTATATATTTTTTTATATATAATAATCAAAGCTAATATATATATATATTTCTTCTAATTGCTCATCTATTTTTCTATATTGCCTTCCATATTTGTTCAGTCTATCTATATTATAATCGATTTTTATTTATCTTTTCTCAAATTTTATTCATTTTGATTAGCATTTTCATACCTAACAAGATCTCTTTCTGTCACTCCCTCTCTAAGTTTCCATTTAAATATTATGTTTATGTTAACGTTTATTCACGTCTCACTATCTCTGTTACGATTATGGACATACGTTTTATAGAGGTAATCATTGTTTGTCTTTTATGACGCCATCTAAATCATTTAGACAATTTCCATTGACAGCTCGTAAGAACAGAGCTTTATACTTCGTTTACAAGCTCTTTCGCTGGCTCTATAAAACTATATGGCTGCCAATTCGGTTTCAGATTCCCCCAGTTGGCGGTGCCTAAATGACAATTTGTGGTCGGTTTTATATGCGATCGAGCCAGTTGTGTAAACAGCTAACCGATTGGCAATTAAATGTTTATGTTGTTTCTCACACTTCGAATGCAATTTGAGATTTTTTGCCGTTGATCGAAACAAGATTCAAGAAAGAGTATAAACATATCTCGTGGCCAGCAGTTGATGCAGATAACAATTTTGAACCGTTTGAGTGGCCATAAATGGCGCGTGCAGCATTAACCGTTATGTCAACTCAAAATTTAACTGATTTATAGCGCTGGTCCAAAAGAAGGGTTTTCTTATAAGCCCGAAAAGACCAAAAGCCGTTAAAATCTGGAATATAAATTAAACAAAGATGCCAAAGACAAAGGCGATAAAAGTACACCAAATACATAAGAAACAAACTGCAAAAGCAAATGATGTTCATACAAATATATGTATATATATGCTTGATATATGTATGTATGTATAAATGTATGTACATATATATAGAGCGTCGGTAGCTGTGTGTACATAAGCAGGCAGCCAGACGCAGAGCTGGGCTAATTTAAGCGAGGACAACACCTCAACTCATATTTAAGGCCAGCTAAATCAGTGTCTATACAAGAGCGTGTATATGTATGTATGTGTGTGTGTTTGTGTATGTGCATCTGTGTGTGTGTGTGTAACTTCCAGTCGCGTCCAAAGTCACCCAAAGCGATGTGGATGACGCTGACGTCGTCACCGTCGCCGACGCCGTTGTCTGTGCCTGCTTTTGGTTTTGTCTTTGTGTCTGGGCCGCAGCGCAATAAAAAAAAGAACAAAAAAGAAAAAAATAAAAAATTAAACACATAAGTAACGAAAAAAGGAAAAAATACAATAAAATTATAAAAAAAAGAGAAAAATAAGAAGAAGCAGCAACGGCAGCAACCAAATCGATGCAGCAGCCGGCAAAAAGAATCGCAGTGTAAAGCGTGGACGCGGAGGAGCAGAGCGACGGCAGCGGGGCGTATGAGTGATATCGGAGAGAGCGAGAGAGAGGCAGAGGAAGAGGGGGAGGGCGAGCACAAGCATGAAAGACACTGAGCACACACACACACACAAAGCACAGGCAAGGGCATTGGTGCAGTGCAGCGAAATTAAGAAACCAACAAATTCATCCAGAAAAGTAGTCAATAAAGTGTCGACAATGCGCAGAATAACAACGGCAACAACAGCAACAGGAAGACGACGCAGCGACAACAACAAACAGCGAGAACAAAACCAACAGCAGAGCCGACAACAGCGACGACCACAACGAAACCGTCAAAAAGCAGCAGGCAGGCGATGCCATAAGGCAAGACCCAGACCGAAGAGGTTGTCCGATGTCGGTCGCAGCTTTTGCGAGTTCGAGTTGGAGTTCGACTTCGGTTGTGCGGGCTCGGGCTCGGGCTCGGGTTCGCGTTCGTCTACGCATTCGGGCGACGGTGTGAGAGAGAGAGACGTGCAAACTGGCCCCCGTCAACTCAAGTCGCGGCGAGTTGAGACGCTGGCGAGGCGAGGCGAGCCGAGCGTAGCCGAGCTGAGCTCAGCCCGCCGCAAAATCAATTGAGCGATCAAGTGTCTTGAGGCGAAACAGAAGGTGGAATAAATAAAACAATAACGATGATAATGAAGTTAAAGTGAATTTTGATGAATATGCCGACGAGGCGTGGCTCGAAGAACGCCAAAGACAGGCACAAGCATACGAAAAGTGGACAGTCGACAATAGGGAGTTGCCCAGTGCCCTGTGCCCAGCTCTCAGTTCCCAGTTGCCAATTGGCAGCGACCAACTGCTCCGGACATCCGGGCAACTGCTTGGCCACTCGAGACATCAAAACGGGCTGACTGCAGCGCGGATCATTGCAATTAGTTAAGCAGTCGGCAGAGTAAACAGCGTATGCATAAAATGAGCATAAGCAATTTAGAAGATCAGAGAATTATGCGATGCGGTTCTTGGTTTGCGGAACCGGTTCGCTCTATGAGCAAGTAATGAGCTTGGCTTTGATCTTCTTTCTTCTTCAATTCAATATGATAATTGCAATAATCGGAGCAGCTTGTAGAATAACTGATTCATGATTCATGGAACTTGTTCACTAAATAAGCTGTGAATCTCTTGTAGAGTAATCATTTATAATATACATATATAATTATAGCTTAATCTTGATATACATTTGTATATAATTATAGTTTAAACTGGTTCATTGGCTCGCAATCCAATATTATAGTTCCAATAATCTAAGCTGCTTATGGAATAAACTGAATCATGGAACTTGTTTACTAAATAAGCTGGATTTAGTTTTGGATCTCTTGTAGATAACACATTTACAATACATATAATTAAAGTATTAGGAATCTTCAAATTTTCTATATTTATAGAGATAAGGTGTTCTTTACGAACAACTCATACCATTCACAGTTCAAATGAGTCAATTTACCCATGCATACTCTACTCAGCACAGTTCATTGCCAATATTCAAATGAATCAACCTTTAAATAGCATAAACAAGATGTGCCACAAAAACTTTCTTTGATAACATTAGCAGCTAGTGGAATAGGGCGGCGTACAGGGGGCGTGGCAATGAGGTGAAAATGGCAGCTGTAGAAGTTTTTCTTTCTGTAATTTGAAAAGTCGACGGAGACAGCGTTAAATTTTCAATAGCCCCGCACATGGGAAAGTGTCAAAAAGTTTGTGCACGACAAGTTGTTTGTTGTACAACAACAGCAACATCCGAAATTGTTGTTGTTGCCAAAACTAACTGCATATTTATAGCTCGGATAGAGAAGGGTATTTGGGAAGTCTTCAAGCCGAAGTGTTTAAAATATTTTAATGAAAATTGTTATCAAACTTTTATTACTCGGTCTTTTTAAAGATATTTATAGGATATTTAATATGCAATTTCATGATTATCTTTTGTATTTATATGGTATAATACGGTAATATAAATACTAAATAAAATATATTAATACTAAAATTACTTATAAGGTGTAACATAGTCACTACGCATATATTTATGCATATATTATTTATAAGGTATTACAATACAAAGTATATTCGCTTATGAAGTTTCTTATGTAATTCATAGGGCATTCTATGGTCCGTACGACTATTTCAATATATTAAATTTGAAAAACTCACATTTCTAGGGTATTTCATAGTCGTTACGTTTATAGTTGGCTGTTGTTCCAGTTGTGTTAGCTGCATAGACAACATTCAAAGTTCACTTGTCGCATCCTTGTCTATGATTGGGGCGGAGGGGCAGGCTGGGCGTGGCTGCGAGGCGTATGACTTGTGACAACTTTCAAAGCTTCGAGGTCACCAAATGCGCCGAGTCCTGGCTAAAGGAGAGGGCGGGACAAGAAGCAGCAGCAGCAGCAGCAGCAGCGGTAAAAGAAGCAGAACAAGTGCAAAAACTAAAGGCATGCCACGATTATACGACATACCATATATACACTGCATATGTATGTTTGCTAATGTGTGTGTTTGAGTGTGTGTATGTATGAGTGTGTGTATAAGAGGAGTTTGATATTTCCTTTTATTGAAAATGCACTTTGGTGCCATGTAAACTTTGCAATCAAAGTCAACGGCAAAGCAGAGCGAAACGAAGTACAGAGACAGAGGCAGAAAGAGAACGAGAGGGAGAGACAGAGAGAGAGAAAGAGGTGGAGCAGGAGCTAGCTAAAAGGTTGCATCTGGCAATGGACTTGGCTCTGGGGCTGGTGGGTCTCTGCCACCTCTAACGATATAATGGCAACGACCATGGCCAGACATTAGAAGCGACTGCAACTGCTGCAATTGTTGTTGTTGTTGTTGCTGTTGTTGTTGCTGCTGTTGTAGTTACAGAGACAGACACATAAATAGAAGCACCCTGACCATTACGTGGCTGGCAGTTTTGCGTTTTTGGCCTGGCTTCCTATTTTTAGTTTGCATTCCAAAACGGCGTCGCCTTGCACCTACCTGCTCCTACCTGTTCTCACTGTAACTCGTTTTCGTTTTATGACTGTACTGTTGATGTTGCTGCTGATGCAGTTGCTGCTGCTTCTTCTGCTGCTGCTGCTGCTGCTGTGGTCCTTGTCAACGTATGCCGCTTATTGCGATTGCCTCGATCAATGCTGGGATTTGTTATGGCTGGCCATGACGTGCTCTCTCACTCTACCTCCCCACTCTCCCCCTCTCTCGCTCTCTCTCTCTCTCTCACTCCCTCTGTCAGCTGTCACTGGCTGCTACTGTAAATGCAATGCTAAAGCAACCCACCCACCCCTAGAACTAAAAACTCATTGAGTTTGGCTTTTGTTCAAGCTCTCGGCTCCTCCTGCTGCCTGCCTGGTGAGAAAATTGTGTTGTGTTGTGGCATTTTTTGGTTGCGAAGGGTCGCCTCGCTACACACACACACACACACACACTAAACTGTTGCCTACTCTCTCTCACTCTATATCTCTTTACCTCCTCCTTCTACTTGACTGTTGGGGCATTAGCTGGCAACCAAAGCCAGACTCAGTTCTACTTCCAGCCATATTGCTGCTGCCCCAGCCTCTGCTGTTGCCCCTCCTGCTTCCACTGTTGTTGTTGTTTGCATTTTACCTGCAACGTCGCTTCGCATAAAATGCAATGAACTCGCAATCGGGACTGTCAAGGATGTGTGTGTGTGTGTGTGTGTGTGTGTGTGTGTGTGTGTGTGTGTGTGTGTGTGTGTGTGTGTGTGTGTGTGTGTGTGTTTGGCTGTGTGCTCGCACAGTCGCTGTGCATTTTTCCCTATTTTCCGTCTATTTGGCTTTATTTAGACCACACGACTCCCGCACGTCCAAACTGAATCCTGAATGTTGTCCCTTAGCCAGCCACCAAATGCATTTCCATTTAACATGCCAACATTCGAGGGCAATGCGTGGAAAGTTGAAAGCAGGAGCAATGACTGGGACAGGAGCAGTAAAAGCAGCAGCAGGAGCAGGAGCAGGAAGAGAGTTAGGTACGGGGATAGGCGCTTTAGCTGGTAGTTAGTTGGGGGAGTTTTGTCTACCGCCCACTTCGCTTAACTTCCACTGCACAACAGCAACAACAATAGCAGCAAAAAACAGCAGCAACAACAACAATAACAACAAATCGCTACCACTTGCAATTGAATTGTTTTTTGGCTGTGCAACAGTTTTATGCAACAATGTAGTAAACTTTAATTGAATTGCAATTTAAATGTATTTACTTATTTCTCTGATGTACTTCCTGGCTTTTAGTATATTTAGTTGGTATATTTTGGTGTATTTGTTTTAATTATGGCTGATGCACAGTGCTGGAAAAGCACTTGAACAATAAGTGCTGTGCAACAGTGTTAATTAATGCCAGTCAACTAATTGCAGTCAGTGTTGCTAAAGAGTAAATAGATTTGTTGTTGAAAGCAGTGTTGATTAGCATTCGCTTTTTATTGGAAGAGAGTTGTTTAGGGCTTTATTTTGAGTCATTGTTGATTAACAAAGTTTGCAGTTATAGACAGTGTTGGTTGACAGCAACTAGCTGGGTAGTTTTAGCTAGTGTTGCATAACAGTAAGTAGATTTCTTACTTATCAATAATAATTTAATCAAATGATTAGCTAAATAGCAAATTGTAAATGTTTGTATAGTCAGAGATATTTAATCAATAAATCAACGTTATCTACTGCTCTAGTAGCCAGTGTTGGCAAACAGGCAACATGCTTTTCAGTTTGATCTAGTGTTGGCTAACAGAGGTTTACCTGGAGTCGATTCGTTGCTATATTTGCAATTCACGCCAGTGTTGATAAACATCAATATAAGCTAAGACTACTCAACACAATTCAGCTTTGTGCTTTACGTATTACAAGTGACCTTAAAAGCATACAAAGACGTACGTTAAAAATTTAGTGCTATAATTTATATATTTAAAAAAAATATTTATCACCCAGTTTTTTACTTTTTGCTGCTGTAAGCGACAATTACTTTTTCCATATACCCGAAATTTACAAGCAGCTGTGCATGTGTACATGTGGTTAAAAACTAGGCGAAACTATAATGAAATATTATACAAATGTGTGTTGTATATTGTTATTGTTGCTGTTGTTGTTGTTGTTGTTGTTGTTGTTGTTGTTGTTGTTGTTGTATATACATTGGAAAGTTGCTGCTGTGCGAGTTGCGTCCGCATTGCCCGACTGAGCTTCTCCATTGGCTGGCTGGCTGTCTGTCACCTCTCTTGCAGACTGTCCCAATGTAGCCTCAGACCCCCATTCCCCATTGAGCAGCGCGGGCGGCTTCGGCGGCTGCCTTTTGAATGATGCTTTGGTTTCATAACTAACCGTTTTTTTTTTTTGTATTTCTTTCTCAGTTCCCATTTCTCGGCCCGCCAGCTCCCCCACCGCCGTCTGCTCCACTGTGTGGCATGTTGCAAGTGTAGAGGTAAAGGTAATGTTTACCATTTCCGCTTGTCGCTTCGTCAGACGTCGGCGTGGGTACAATGAAATTTTGGAACGTGAACGTGAACCGAAAGACGAGTCGCGCAGTTTGAATGTTTTTTTTTCTATTTTTTTTCCTATTTTTGTTGTATTTTTGTAGTTGGGTACGCGTTATATGAGATGCATGTCAACTTTTTGGTAGCTGCCACCGAAATTCATTTACCTAACGGGTTTTTATTATATATTTTTTGCTCGTTTTTTTCGGTTAAGTTTTTTTCTCTTGGCTTTTTACGAAATGCGTGCCAAGGAAATAGAAAGTACATAGAGCATGAGGGCGATAATAAGAAAACTGTAAAGCTGTAAAAACCAAAAGACAACTAGAAATTGGCATTATATGGGAAGATGTGTAAGTGGGGAGATTGCGAAACTAGATGTCTAGAAATTGCCATTAGGTAACTAGATATGTTGGAGGTAAGATGAGAAAGAGGAGAGATAATAGAGAGAGGGTGCTTGAAACATCTAGAAGTTTCCTTTTGATAATATTTCAGGATATATGTAAAACGGGTTTAAAATGAAAAAAAAAAAAAACACAAATTAAACATAATTTAGAAAATTAAATATAATATAATAATATGTGCTTCATGTTTCAATCCTTCACATAAGACTTAAAATAAAATCCTATCAGCAAAAGAGTTAGCAAGGGAAATAAAACAACCATAAATTTACATAACACAGAAAGGTCTACTAAAAGACTTTAGAAGCGATAAGAAAAAACAAGTTTAAGGTGTTGCTGAAAGCATTTGAATATTATATAATAATATCTCTACATATGTGATCATACATGTGTATATGTATGTGAATACACAAATGCTCGCTTGAACTTAAGATTAAAAGCTATCTATCAACATGTAAAATATAGCTATAGAGCAGCCTAAGGTCTTTTATTTTAGCCTAGACTTAGCTAAAGCGGGCTTAAATCAGCTTTAGAGTTGCAACAAATATGCTAGCGATTGATTGCAGTTGCAAAAGCAACAGCAACAATAACAGCAACAACGACAGCAGCAGCAACAACACTTTTTGTGCTATTGCTAATTGTATCAAATTTTCATTTTGATTTAGATACAGATTACGTACTCTAAGAGCTTGCTAGATGCTGTTGCTGTTGTTATTAGAGCGAATGTTGTTGCTTGCATTGCCAGCGGCGGCAGCAGCAGCAGCAGCAGCAACCTGCAATCATTGCAGTCAGAGTTGGAGTTAGTTCGTCAGACAACAACTCTGTTGGCCTCATTATGTTCAAACATATTTCATATGCCAGCAACAACAACAACAATAGCAGCAGTAACTTTGCTACGTTTTTGCTTGCAGTTGTTGCTGCCTCAGCAATCGCTTGACTGTTGCTGCTGTTGTTGTCATAACTGTGTTTTGTTGTGCTCAGACTTTGGTTGCTGTTGCTGTCCGGTGAAAGTAATCATCAACAACATTAAGCGAGGTAAACAAACTACAGACACACACACACACACACATACAAAAAGAGGAGCAGAAATAAAAGAGTAGTAGAAAAAAAAAGAAAGAAAAAGAAAAAGAGTTACACTCGCCAAAAGACTATTTGAGGCTGTGAGTCGAGCTGAGTAGAGGCGAGTCGAGTCGAGTCTTTGACCAGAGCCATAGACAGAACGCGGCCCTCTGTCTGTGCTAGGGAATTCCAGCAGCTGCAGCCCCGCCCCCTCCTTGCCTGCGCCCCCTGCTGGAAAGGTTGAAGAACCACAAAGAGATACGATTATGATGATTTCTAATTGAAAAACTCAGCAGCGCGCTTAAATGTGTCCAGCAGAGGAGCAGAGGAGGCAGAGCAAACGAAGACGTTGGAGTACAAAGAAACAACAAAAATGAAGAAGAGAAAAAGCAGAGAGAGAGGCAGAGAGAGGGAGAGAGAGAAAAAATGAAACGAAATTTCATTAAAACGTTTGCACAAATAAAATAAGTGCTGCAAAAAGCAAAAAAAAAAAAAAAAAAGAGTAGCAAAGCAGCAGCAGCAACAGCAACGGCAGCAACAACAACAACAACAACGACAGCAAAAGAAACTGAAACGAGGTCAACTGAGGTCAACACATTTTATGTACCGAACCCGAACTACTTCATACTCTACTAAATATTTGTATGACGACGGCGACGGCGACGGCGACAGCAGCGACGCTGGCAGAGATTCAGATTCAGTTATGGCGCGCTTACATGTGAGTGTGTGTGTGTGTGAGTGAGAGAGGGAACTGCAGCCAGCTTTGGGCTTGGAAATCAGCGTCGCTCGTATGCATAAGCCGAGGGCAGGGCTCGGCTCGGCAGCGGGCAGCGGGTAACGGGTAACGGGCTGCAGCAACTAAATCAAACAAAAGGCAAACAGCAAAAAAAAAAAAAAACAACAAAGTGGAGCGAAAAGGCGACGGGGCGACAACGCGTTTGGGGAGCGTTCGCTGCGCTTCAATTGAGTTTTACATACATAGATTTCAGTTTTAGACTTGTAGTAGTTGCTGCTTGCTGTTTGTTGTTGTTGCTGCTGCTGATGTTGATTTGATTTCCAACTATTTGAGGGCAGCGACGGCGACAAAATGGACACAGCAACAACAACAACAACAAACAGCGCAAAAAAAAACTCGTTCGCTGCGACGCGCATTGACTAACTGAATTGTTGTTGTTATTGTTGTTGTTGTGAATTCGCCTCATGACTTGGCAAATGCGCTCGCCAACATTATCGTCTTGACCATCTCGTGAACTTCATTTGCAAACGTTTCGAGCCACATTTGTGTGGCTTGCATGTGGGGTGGTGGGCGCAGCAGAGGGGCGAACGGCATGGAGTGCAGAGCGAAGGCTGCTGCTGCTGCTGCTGCTGCTGGGCAGCCAACATAATTCATTTGTATTGCTGGTGCTGCTGCTGTCGCTGCTGCTGCTGTTGCTGTTGCTGTTGGCACAGCAAGTGTTGCCAACTTTATGGCATTTACAAATACAATTACATTAGCAGTTGAGTTGCTATTTGTTGCTGTTGTTGTTGGCTTCTTTGGCATTAGCTTTGCCGTTACTTTTGCAATTGCCGCGCGGCTAGAGATGAGCGCTCACAGCTAACTGTTGGCCAAGTGCGCAACTAATTTGCATTTGTTGGGCGTCTTCAATAGCTGGCTGCTGCCTCAGCCTCTGCCGCTGCCTCTGCCGCTGCTGCTGCTGCTGCGAAAGCCAGCTAAACGCAATTCAATGGCCAACAATAACAATTCGGACAGTTAAGCTGTTACGCTAGAAAGAGTTTCAGTTACTATGCCCTGCCAAATAGTTGAAGCTTATTTGTAGAATGCTTACATAATATAAGCGGAAACAATCGAAAAGTCTTTCAATATAGCAGAGTGTAAGAGAGATAGAGAGGGGGAGAAAGAGAGAGAGGGAGAGTTAGATAGAGATTGAGAAGGAGTGAAGAGGAAGGAATCTGGGATATATTATGTTATAATATTATGATATTTAGAGAGAGTTTCAGGAAAGGAATAAAAAGAACTAGCTCATTTAACAAATATCGCTAATCTTAAATATGGAACTAATGTAAATAATGAAAGTAATCCATATCTCACTATGAACAACATTAGTACATTTAACAAATATTATTAGCCTTAAATATAGAACTAATGTAGCCAATGTAAAAATAATCCAGATCGTTAAATGAACAATATTTAACTAAGTTAATCTTCCATTTAAGTAAGTATACCTACAAAATTCTATTCATAAGTAAGAAAGAAACAAGAAAAAGAAAAACAAACCCATATACTTTACCATTATGAACTAATATTGGTAAATATCTCACTCAATTTCTATAGCCCTTCATTCTAAACACACTCAAGCCGATGTTATTATGTGTGAGTTCGTCTTTAAAGTGCGGCAGCTGATGCTCGAGGCTCCCCAACTGCACAATTATTGACACGTGCGCGCCTCCACATCGAGAAGGAACAAATGTCGTGGCCACAGATGCATTTCCGGCGAATTCAGCTGTTGATCCTTGAGTCGGGTCTGCGCTGCTGCCTGCTGTTTGTTGTCGATATTATCTGCAATTAAATACTCAATGCACAAAGCGGCGAGCGGGACAAAACAAGTAAAAATTTCAATAACTAAAAACGCACATGTCCTGCGGCCAGGACATCAACAATGATCATCATCACAATGTCGATGATCATCGAGTTTAAGCAGATGTTACAGTGACTCGCACAAAAAACTGTTGGAGCGCGTCCTTTTCCAGTGTCCTGCGCCCCTTATTTTTTGTTGTTTTGTTCTTCTTTGGCTGCCTACACGCTGCGCCTGCGTCCTTCGTCCTGCGCCGTTTGTCTCTTACCTTATTCACATTGTTTTTCTTGCCTGTGTTTTTGGGGGGCAAACGCTACACATGCCCCGAAAATTATCCCCTAAATGCCGCTTGTCAATTGGCAAGAAGCTTCCTGCACAGTTTGCGGCTCATCAGTGTCATGGCTAGGGTAACTAACTACACTGAACAAAAGATGAGAGCTGTTTAGAAATTTGTAAAACTATTGATATTATCGATGGGTACATTTTACTTTTGTGCAAAGTGAATATTATAGTAATAGCGAAGCTACTTGGAAAACCCTATTGAGGGTATTGCTATTATATATATTTATTTCATCTAGTGATTGGTTTTTTTCAGTGTATTTGTAAAAGTTCTAAGTTAGTGTACTTAATTTTGTGGTTGCTGAGCAAGCAGGTATTTAAATGTATTTATCTAAATAAAAATTACATTAAACATATTGTATTTATATAAATTAAAATAAAATTAATTCTCTAAAAAAAATAAAACATTTAAAAAAAATTAAAATTAAAATTAAAATTATTTTCAATAGATTGTTTTTAGTTTTGTTCAGTTTTTTGCCATATATATAATATAAACAAACTCATAAATATATTATGCCTGGGTTATCTAACTACACTGAAGAAAAAGAAGTAGCTGCATGACAAGTTGAGCAGCAATTATCGAGGTGAAAATTACGTTTTCAAATGGTATGTATTTATGTATTTTATATACTTAGTGCTAGCTCTTTCGCTCAGTGTAAACTCAATCATATTTGAAACTATTTAAGCTGTTATTGACTATAGCTATGTTTCATGCTAGTTTTTTTTCTCTGCGTGTATTTAGGTGCAACCCCTATATCGGAAACACAAAAGACTGCACAGATACCGCAGAGTCTCTCTGCTAATTGGTTGCCCCTGACACGCGTCATGCAGCACGTCCAACTGCAACTGCAACGGCAGCGGCAACTGCTGAAGGTGAAAATGTATATCACTCATAGCGCGCCCTGTCTCTCTCTCTCTCTCTCTCTCTCTCTCTCTGTCTCTCCTTCTCTATCTGTCTTTCTTTAACCTAGTTGTAGCAGCTACCTACGCAAGAGCCGCGCGTTTTTTTTTTCGTGTTTTCTTGTATCTATTTGAAAGTGCATTTGGGCTCAACCTTTGCCAGTTTCCAGTTGCCAGTTCCCAGTTCTCAGTTCCCAGTTTTCATTTCTTGTTGTGTTGATTTTTCTAAGCGCTTCCAATCAACACACCAACACACACACACACACACACAAACTGAAAGAAAGGTGCCAAATATAGCGAAGAAAGCAATAGAATGGCATTTTTATGAATGGTTCGGTTTTGTTCTTTCTCTCTCTTTGAGTGGCAGTGGAAAAACTTGGTTTTTTTGAAAACGGGGCAGAGCCAAACACTCGAGGTCACATGATTAGTGTCACATTAATGAGCCACAATGCAAGTCCTTAACATCAGCGGCGGCTACTTCAAAGCAACTGCTGAATATGTGTACAGATGTAAGCATATATATTTATGACATATTTTCGCAATGGAAATAATACCCTATAGCGAAAGCTTCAAAAGAAGTCAAAAAAAAGTAGGCAACTTTACATATTTGCTTACTGTATTGTATTTCTCATGAACGACGGTAAAATGATCTTTCCAAGGAGTTAAAAGTTGGAAATGTGTGAAATTGAGTTGAATTTTATACGATTTTAAGAATGGTTTAGATTGGAGATTCTAACAGGAAGATACCAGAGATCTGTGTCTAGATAAACTATTTTATATATATATATATATATATATTTATATATATATACTAAACTTATAAAATTATAATTATAAAATATAGAATTCATAGACAAATCGTTAACAGATCTTCTGTTTACATACACTACAAGATTAGCTAATTGAAAGTTAAATATATGCTAAACTCTCAATTACTGCCTCTTTATGCATAACTAATTGAAGCGTTACAAAGTGTAGCTGAGCATGGGCATGCCCCGTTTGCAGAGCTGAGCATGAGCTGAAATTGTGGTTGCTGCTGCTGCTGTTGCTGTTGCTGCTGCAACAGAGTGGTGCGAGTGTCCTCCAGGAAACAGCCGTGACAGATGTTGCCGCATCGATTGCCAGCTTGTCGAGTGGTTTCTCGGTCTGTCGATCCTTTGCTATCTCTCTCTCTCTCTCTCTCTCTCTCTCTCTCTCTCTCTCTCTCTCTCTCTCAGACTCTCCCTGCCCCTATGTCTCTATCTAGCTACCCCTTTGCTTTGCAATTTTCGATGCAGGGTAGTTTCTGCTTAGCTGTCGGAGGCTAATCAATCGCATGGCATGGAAATCAAGCCACAGAACCTCACAGAGTAGAAAGCATTCAGAGAGAAAGAGAGAGAGAAGAAGAGAGCGGGAGAGAGAGAGAGAGAGGCCACCAAACAAGTTAGAAATCTATCTTTTATTTTTTCTTTCTTTTCGAATTGCATTGACGACGCATCATTAAAATATTTTCCAATGCTTGTTTGGCTGTTGTTGTTTGGTTGTTGTTTGGTGTTAAATCAAAAACCACTTGAACGAAATAAAATCTTTCTCACAGTCGGCGACGCGAAAGAAGAAGAGGAAGAGAAAAAAAAATAAGAATTGGGAACGGGACTGAGAGTGGGAATCGAGACAAACAAATTATGAGAACGAAAAAAGAATCTCAAAGAATGTCTGGTTTGTTTTTTCGATCTTGTTGCTTTTGTTGTTGCTGATGTTGCTGTTGCTGTTAAATTGATGACAACAACATCAAAACGGACAGGCGTGCGCTTCAACTGTATCTGCATAGGCTTGAGATGCTTCGAGAGTATCTTAAGTTGACCAAATGTATATTTACAGGCATGAGATAGTTCTGTAGCTGATGAATATGCATCTGCATTGAGACTATCTTTAGGTAGTAGTTGCTTTAAAAGTATCTTTGGCTGACCAAATGTATCTTTGAATGATTTAGATACTTCCAGAGTGACGTAGGCATGAGATAGTTTTAAAGTATTTTTTTAAGAATCCATCTGGATAAGCTTGTAGATACTTTGGAGTATATGTTTGGGTAGCAAAAATAAGTGTTTGAGCTTAAGATACTTGAAAGTATCTCTTACTAGCAAACAAATTATGTAAAGGTTAGAGATACTTTGTCTGTATCTTCATAAACTTGAATCCGCTTCAAAGTATCTTTTGTTGACCGTGACGATATTTTTGTTTACCTGGCGACGATTCGAGCACAATAAGTCAATAATCAAAAAGAGAACGACAGCCAGATAGATGTGTGCACATTTATAGATACAAAGATACTTTGGTATCTACATGTTTGTACTCGTTTGGATTGGCTCAGACCGGATGGCTAGATGGATGGTTGGCTGGCTGGTTGGTTGGTTGGTTTGCTGGCTGGTTGGCTGGCTGGCTGGCTAGCTGGCTAGCGGTTAGATCGTTGCTTATCATCATTATTCAAAGCTAGCCACCAACGCGACCATAGAAATAGAAAACTAATAATAATAACAAGAACGGCAAACAGAGACGAGAAATACAAAAAAACAAAACAAAACAAGTTTCGCTTGGTGGGCGAGTGCATGTGGAAGAAGAAGAGATATATATATATGAGAGCTATATATGTTATGTATGCTTGAAAATAGAATTTCTATGCTCATAAAACAACAAGTTTTCGATTTCGACGTCAAGTTCTATAGCTCTAGTCGCAGCTACCATTGCTACACATGTAAAGCAGACAACATCAACATTTTAATTCACACTCCGCAGCAACCTTTCATCAGCGTCATCACCATCGTCATCGTCATCGTCGCCAGCGTCAATATCAGGTTCAGCTTCGACTTTCGGGTCCAGGAAAGACGCACGACCCACGCTCGAGTTATGATTTTTTTTCGTCTTTATTCTTATTTTTTTGTTGTGGCCATTTTATAACTAACAACATTCCAGCCACGGCGCCGCAGTTGTCGTCTGTCTCTTGACTCTGGTTCTGGTCTGAGCCGCTATCCGTTGACCACACACGTCGCTGATGATGAGGTACGGCGACAAAGCCAGAACATTTTCAGCCAGAGTCAGAGTCTGAGTTGCAGTTGGAGTTGGAGTTGCCCTGCCCAGGGGCATTCACTGAGCGGCTGCTGCTGCTTGGTGACAGAAGCTCTGTCTCGGCTGCAGCTGTAAAAGGGCCAAGAAGCCCTGGGGCTCAGCAGTTTAGTCCATTAAAGTTTTTGAAACGCTCTTAAGAGTGACGTCAGACAGCTGGCTTGTAAAGGGATTTGAGTTAATATTGTCACTCCTATAGAAGCTTTCATTTGCTTGTAGCTAATGCAAGTGCTACAAGTCAATATGATTTAGATTGAAGGGAATTAAAAAGAGTTTACACAGATAAAACATAAATATGCAAATAAATATATTGAGTATTTCAATGTGACATTCATACTTTCAGGCTAATTTCATTAACTTAATTCACCCTTCCATTACATATTCCACATTTACAGTGAATATTTGTTAAACGATTTCACATCTTCAGTGAATATTCTTAAGCCATCTTCGCATTTTGTAGTGGCACTGCTTTAAGGGCCTTTAGGGCCTGTGTCTCTCTTTTATGGCTGGCCATTAAACGAATGCAAATATGCGCGATCATAAAATGAATTATAATTAGCCAAATGATTGCGAACATTTATAAACAGATAAAAATGAAATTGATAAGCCTTTAAGGCCTGACACTGTGCCAACATAAAGATCGTTCACATTATTATTATTCAAAAGGTTATCAATTCGCCTTAAATATTTTGTTTATCTTCGTTTAATCTGATAAGAAGCCAAAATTGAACAGAAAATATAAGTAGCAAGAAGTATGCTCCAATGCAAATGTATCTAAAATAGAGTGAACGTGCGTGTGCCTGTGTGTGTGTGTGTGTATCTGTGTGTGCCAGCAATCACTAGCTAGTCGTATATTCGCGTATCTATTCTAAATGCTTATCAATTTTTGTTGTATGCGCAGCTAACTTCGAGCTTCGAGCATTGTTTTGTATAATTATCGTGGTTAATGTCTCGACAACGTTTGTTTTTTTTTTTGTTTTTTTTTCTTTTGTATTATTTTCTATATGTTTTTTCTGCTGTGCTGATAAAAAACGATTTTTTTTATCAGTTTCGTTTTATTTTTTGTGTATTTTTGTTTTTTTGTTTGCCTTTTAATTAAGTTGAACACAGAAAAAAAAAAATATAATAATGGAATGCCAGACGACAAAAGTACAATTTAACTATTGTTTGAACTGCCAAAATGACCTTGAAATGCCCAACAGAAATAGCAACAACAACAGCAACAACAACAACAACAGCAGCAGCAGCAGCAGCAGCTAGACTGTGGCCAAAAACAAATCAACTTTCTTTTGAAAGTTGCGGCTAATTTTTGAGATGCGGCCATTAAATGCAGCCGAGCCTAGGCAACAATTATAAACAACAACAAAAGCAACAACAGCAAAAAGCAAACAAAAAATGAAAGTAGACACAAAATTTAGTTGCAAAAATTTCGTAATGCTCACCCTTGCCTGGCCCCCAGCGCCCACCTAGCTGCAACTGCACCAACGGCAACTGTAGCCACTGCTGCAACTGCTGCAACTGCAGCCACTGCAGCCACTGCAGCAACCGCTGCACCAACGGCAACTGGCGTAGGCCTCGAACTGGTCAAATTGCATGGAGCTTGGGCCAAGCTCTATCTTGGCCAAGATGCCGCATAATTAGGCATAATTTATGACTAGAGCAAATATGACTGCCGCATGCAGCATCAGTGGCAAGTTGCAAGCTGCAAGCTGCAAGCTGCAAGTTGCAGCTAGGCAACTACCTGTCCAAGTGAAAGTGCCGCAGCATTTAAAATCTGTATGCGATGCATGCAAATTGGCCAATTAGGTGCCATATGTCAAAAGGACAGCCGAGCCATGCACTAAGAGAACTTTATGACCACGAATCAGGTATTAATTACCAGCTTAATTGAGTTTGTCTTTGGCATTATCTATAACTGAGTTTATATGTGTATTTTATGATTCAGATATGCATTGGTTAAAGAGGAATCCATCTGTTCAATCATCTTCATAATTTTCAATTTATAGCCAATTCACTCAGCCAGCTTTCTGGCTACGATTTGCGTAAGTAATAGCCATATTAATAGGGCTTATTTTGCCTAATATGTTCTATAGAAGTCATATATATTTCTGATATGCTAAATATAAATTTCTCAGTATTTCCAGTGTTAAGTGTATACATCTATAAAGACAACAAAAATTATAATCATTATTCTCCTAGTAACCCTATTGATCGTTCTCATCATCATCAACCCACATTATCATTATTATATTCTATTCTTCATCAAGATCATCATTGCTATTCTTTACATCAGCATCATCTTCATTACGATTCTTCATTCTCTATCATCATCAGTTTTAACATCACTCTCATCATTATCCAGATCATCATCATATCATTCGCATTCTCATTAGACCCATCATCATCATCATTTTCAAGCTCATCAGCCATTTACATTTGAACCGCATCGACGCATTTGTATCTATATCTCGCTTCATAGACTTTATGTATCTTTTAGGTTTCGTGTGTGGCAGTTGCATTTTACAGCTAGATAGGCCTATGTATGTGTATGTGTGTGTGTGTGTGTGGCATCATTTCAAAGCTTGCCGTCTATCGCTTTTCAGTTTGTTTATGGCCCTGGCTAGGGCTAACGGTAAATGCATTTTTACACGCCCCAATAATAGAAACCTCTGCACAGATGCCGAATCACAATGTCACTTCTCTCTCTCTCCGTCTCTCTCTCTCTGAATGGCAGTGACTCTGCTAGAGCTAAGTACAACAATAAATCGCCGCTTAAAGAGCAGCGCAACTGACAACTGGAGCCAAGTCTGATGAGACGCCTACGCAACCCGATTCCAACTTCATAACTCACTCAAATCAAACAAGAACAACTTAACCAGCATGTGTGTGTGTGTGTGTGTGTGTGAGTGCCTTAATATACTTGTAGTCGTGCAAGAAGAGTTTTGTGTGCATCTAGAAATTGTGCTCAATTTTCACGCAAAAGTCAGAGATATGCACAGATACTCACACAGACACTTACATTTACGTGCGACTGAGACAGAGACCGAGATGTGGCGGGGCCTGAGTCTTATCAACACAGAAGCATCATCTAGCACAAGATGCTTTTATCTCTCTCTCAGTTTGAGTCGTTTCAGAACAGGCGCACAGCAAACGGCAGAGAACACTCCACTCAGCAGCACACAGCAGCTGCTGCTCGGACTCGGATTCGGACTCGGCCACGGATACGGACGGGCGCAGGGCATAGTCTCAGCAGCAGTGGCAGTGGCAGCGGCAGCGGCAGTGGCAGCGGCAGCGACAGCGAGTCCGACTCGTTGACGGCGGCTGAGTGCGCACAACTTGCCAAATATACACAATGGGCGAAATGTGCGAAAAACGCCAGCGAACAGACAGCAGCAACGACAACGGCAGCGTCAACAGCAGCGACAGCGACAGCGACGCCAGCAGCGGCACAAAACTGGAAATTGAGGAGCCAAAGAAGATATGGAAAGCGTACACAGAACGACAGCTGAGTAGAACAGCCAGGAGCGAGACGGCGACGAATAGGCATGAGAATGTGTGAGCAGGCAGAGAATTCATGCGACTGCGACGAGCGCAAATGAATCGAAATGAGGCGAGATGCAGTCGGTGCAAACAGTCAACAGCCAAGAGCCCAGAGCTATAGCCAGAGCCACAGCCAGAGCCAGAGCCAGAGCCAGAGCCAGAGCCAAAGCCGGGCCACAGCTCTGGCCATATTCATAGTCATAGTCATAACTATAAGCATGCCCATAGCCAGGCACTTGGCAGCTTGAAAGCGATGCGCCGCCTGCCACTCGTTGCGCCCTTTCACGCCGCTCTGGGCGTTCTCCCAGTGCGCCCAGCTCACTCAGCTCTCACATGCTCAAAGCTCGCATCTAATGGGTGCCGCGTCGAGGCACACGCAAGGGCCAGCGGGAGAGAGGGAGAGCGTGAGAGAGGGATAGCGAGAGGGCGGGAGTGCGGGGTGGGCGTAATAAGCGCAGTTTGTGTTTGCTTTTTGCATATTAAAATAAAATGAAAAAACAAAAATGACATAAAAAACAAGAGAGCCAAAGACCGAAAGAGTGGAGAAGAGCGGGAGAGGAGAGAAAAGAGCGCAGTAACTGTTTGTCTAGAACAGTCAATGGAGAGGGGAGCCCTGGGCAGGCGGAAGCACTGGAAGTCGGGAGTGTGCAGTGTTGATTGCACTTTGTGCGAGAATGAATCGCAAAATGCGCTTGTTTATACTCTACACTGCTGAAAGTGTGTGGGGTGTGATCGAATAAGTCAACAGGTTGAGCAGATGTATTGATTATGAATAAAAAGAGTTTAAGATTAATATTTATATTTTTATTAGTAAATTTCATTATTATAAAGAGATAAACATTAATATTTCTATTATAATTAATATTTTTAGAATATATTATATTATATATATTATATAAAATATTAATATAATTAATAGTATTTTATTATTAAGATCCAAAATCGTTTTGGCCATTGCCTTGTACAACAAAAGGATAATATTATTTATATTTTTAAAATTAATTATATTCTATTACATATCATAATAATAAAGAATTATTTATTTTTTTTATTATTTTTTACTTTTTTTAAAATATATTTTTAAAAACTTCTTTTTCTAAAATATTTATTAAAATAATTATTGTTTTTATTAATTTTCCAAAACCTTCTTTATAATTCCTTCACATATGTAAAGAGTACTTAAGCTTCGCTGTAACTGCGCTCTGGCATTTGTCACTGGATCCTGTGTGGGTGGACAGTAGTGTGAGGGGCATAAAGAAGAACAAGAAGAAGAAGTTAGCATCAAGCCAGAGCACTGACAATGAAGCCATCATTGTTGGCTGTGCCTGTGCATCAATTGCAACCCCCAATGGAGCTAAGCCGCTGCCCAGTCCATGGCATGCACTTAACACAGTTTTACAAGGGACACACACACACACACACACCCGCACAGAGAGACACACAGACACGCACGCACTCCCTCTCTCCATCTCTCTCTCTCTCTGTCTGTCTGTCTCTCACACTTTCTCTCTCATTTGATGCGTCGCTCAATCTCGCGTTCGCTGCTATCTGCTTGCTCTCAGCGGCTTTGTGTGTCGCGTTTTGGGGCACTGAGAATATCGCTCAATTTCAATAAAAATAGCTTAAAATTCGAACAGGCGTTCAGCAATGAACGCACACAGCAAATTCACATACACAATACATGCATACATTGCATATGTGTGCGGATGTGTGTGTGTGAGTGTGAGTGTCTGTTCTTGGCTGGAAATGTTCTCGCTGCGACGTCAGCGTCGACTGCGACGCTGCTGCTGCGTTGCTGCGTTTATTTTTGGGGCCAGGCCAATTTGTAGTGCGACAACGAAACCCAGCGACAACTTATTGAAAATGTGTTGAGCTCTGCTCGCTGCTTGCTGCACGCTGCTCGCTGCGAGCGAGGTTTGTAAACGCCATTTTGATTGCAACAATGACGACAAGCAACATCTGTCGGCAGCCAAGAACCTGCCACCTACCGAGCAGTCAGGCAGCCAGGCAGCCAGGCAGCTAGGCAGCCGGCAGCCGGCAGCCCAGTTGAGAATGCAGAGACTGAGACGCAGCTTGCAAATCGACTTGCACTCTCTGCTGTTGGCCTGCTGTTGCGAGCGCCGCAGATGCAGATGCAGCAGCAGCAGCAACGCCAGCAGCAGCAGCAGCAGCAGCAACAACAGCAGCAGCATCCAAGCCAACCTTTGTATTTGTGTTTTACTTCCGGTTCGTGGCGACAGACGAGACTCTTGGATGGGGCATGTGGCATGTGGCATATAGCCAGTCGAGTGGTTTGTTTGGCTGCTGCATTTTTGGAGCGCGATGCTTCTGATGCCACTGCTGCTGCTGCTGCAAGTTTGCGGTCGTTGGCTTCAGCTTCAGCTTTAGCTTCGTTTCGTTTCATTTTTTGTTTGCTTTTTGTTTTTCTTGTTTTTTGTTTTTTGCTGCGTGTTCTGGCGTCGCTTGCAACACCCCCCTTCCCCTCATATTCACTTATGTGGCAGTCCGTGGGTGGCTGTAACTTCGCCGTCTACTTATGTGCAACAGCAACTACCGCCGCCGCCTTGTTTCATAACTGCAAAAGTGCTGATTGAGTTCCTGAGCGAGAGAACTTATCCGACACAAGTGAGATACGAGTATGTGCGGCAACTTGGCTGGGGCAGCATCAAGACATTGAGCTGCAAAGATTGCCGCAGGGCCAACTTAAAGCTGCCTGCTTAGACTTGTCTTAGACGAGTCCAGGAAGCACAAGCAGTCGGGCAATGCCTTCAGTGTGTTGCATCAGGGTGAGATTCCTATGAAATTTCTACTACTTACGAGACTGATTTGCACGATGTTGAGTTACTTTTGCAGGCGAATTGTTGAGCATGAGGAATTCTGGAAATAGTTTTGTTTAAGCTGATGTCTTGAAATGGTATTGAAAGAGAAAAGTTGACTATATATGTATTTAAGTTAAGAAAAACTTGAGTTACAATCAAAACGTGCTTCATATATTCAGTCCATGCCAGCCTGGCTGAAAGTGTCATAAGCTTCTCATTTGTTCACACCTGACTGACTTAAAAGACATACCTATAATAAACTGATCATATCTTACTCACACTTTTTCTCTCGTGATCTTCAGACCTGATATCGTTTGACAAATTTATGGAAATTTCTTCGTATCTAACACACTTGAATGTAAATTTTCACCTGATACACAGCTCAGTTTATTATTTCTGCATAAATTTCATGCATTTATCGGGCGACAGCGATCTGATATGCAGCTAATTAACAATTTGCTTAGTCAGCGGCTGCAAAGTGCTTTTGCATTGATTTGCTGACAGTATCTGGACAGATCGCGCGATCTGCGGCAATCTATATAACATATTTATATCGAGCGGCTGTTCAATTTTATTAGTCATCAACGTGAGCTGAACTAATTTTGAGCTGCTGACAGGCTCAATTTGTATTTGACACACCTGTCGTATACGTAATATTTGCCATATATTTATCAGCTGTACTATCTGTAGAATATGGCCAAGTTGACAGTCTATTAAATATTGCTTTGTTGCTGAAATGGACAAGCCTAAGCTGCTGTGGCTGCTGCCACAGATTGATTCTCACAAACCGATTGGCCAACGCGGCGTATGCGCAATATGCTATAAGCCAGTTCTTTGGACAACCAAAAAGAGCGAACAACATAATTAAGTATTTATTTATTTACAATTTTGGGCAATGGCAGCAACAACAGCGACAACAACAACAACAACAGCAATTTGAATGCAACAGCGGCAACAATTTTAACTATTGGTGTTGCAGCTTTGTTGCCTTTGTAGCTTTTATTGTTGTTGTTTGTGTTGTTGCCACAATTGCTCATTTTGCTGCCTGCTGCAACCTTGTGCTAAATTTTCCAAAACGTTGAACGCTGCTGCTGCTGCTGCTGCTGCTGCTTCGGCTGTTGAGGCTGCTGGTGTCGGCGACTCTCGACTGTTGCAACCAGCGATAAATGTCAGTCAAGCCACGCCTCCCGCCTCCCTTAGCCCCCTTTCGCCCCCCCCTGCTGGCCGGTCAAGAGGCTGACGCATAACAGCAACAACAACAACAACACCAGCAAGAGCTAAAATAAAATGTTGACAAACAGTCAACAATTTCCATTAGAGCGCATTATTGATGCTTATGAGCAAATGTATCTATGAGATACGCTTGCGCTTCACACACACACACACACACACACACACACACACACACATACAACGCCGCTTTATTAGCTGTGCGACTGACACCATTTGCTCCAAAAGCAAAGCAGCTGCACCAAATGGCTTCCGAGTGGAGCCAAAGATGACGCCAACAACGGCACAAACAAAAAGCTGTCGCATTTTGCGTGTCAAATCCATTCGCAGCGAGGCTAATTAAAACAATTGCTAAAAAAATAAATAAAAGAGACCCCAAAATAAAAAAAATAAAAAATAAAAACAAAATAAATAGAGAAGAGCGGAATTCGCAGCTGTTGGCATTGAATACAGATACAGTTGCAGATGGCATATAGAGCTATAGATACAGATTCAACTGAATAACTAGATAAAACTAAAGATATAGATATGTTAACAGAGTGAGCTTTGGGCTTAGATCTACATACATATGTTGACATAGATAGATGATACTGCTAGAGATACAGATACAGTGTATAGCTTTACAGAAATATATGCAGAAATATATACAAATTTTGATAGAGCTGTAGATACAATTCTAGTATAGATATACATAGAGAGAATAGATAGAAATTCAGTTATAGTTGCAGATACTTATATAGATACAGATACATACATATACATATATACATATACATACATACATACATATATACAAATAGAGATATAGATATATATCTATACAGTTCCATCACTAATCATAGCTATGGATACGTTTATCCAGCCACGGCTGTAGTTTTGGCTAGATAATTTGGTACACTGCACTTGGCATATGAAAAGTCGCAATTAACGCGATACATAAAAAGAAAAGAAAATTAAATAAAACAAGTAAGAGGGCTCTAGTCGAGACTGCTCGACTAGGAGATACCCTGAACCCTGCCGAAGCAACTAGCCCTTAAAATGGATGGCGCTTAAGTTGTATACCTATACATTACCGCTAAAGTAGATGATTTATATTACTTGTAATATAAATTTTGAAACTTTAGTGAGTAGGAAGGTACAATTCTACACTTCTTTCATGCACATATACAAAAACACATACACACACCCGTACGCATGCATCCATACGAACGCATAAACAATTGCTCTGCTAACTGCGCAGTTACTGCGCTTGGGCTGCCGTGTGGGCTATATTACGAAAATTTGTTTGTTGAATAAATCTTTTTGTAGTGGGACTATCTTCATCAAATTTTCAGAACGTTATAATAACATTCAAATGTGTGTATATGCCAAAGCACAAGTCTCTAGTATTTGATATACGTTTTTTTCAAATTTGGGGCGAAGGGGGCGTGGCATCCAAAATCTGTAAATGACAAAATCTTTGTATTCATCACATTAATCTACACAGTAAATCTGAAGTCTCTAGGTCTAACAGTATTCAAACTAGGCTTTAAAAACCAAGTCAGATTTTCGATTGTTATCGATAAAAAAGAAATGGGATGAGTTATCGAAAAAATATGATAAACTCGTACTGCGTATGGTATACACGAGTATACATGTAAAATTTCAAGTCTCTAGCACTTGTAGTTTAGGAGATCTCTGCGTTAGTACGGACGGACGGACGGACGGACGGACGGACGGACGGACGGACGGACGGACGGTCGGACGGACGGACGGACGGACGGACGGACAGACGGACATGGCTAGATCAACTCAGCTCGTCATCCTGATCAAGAATATATATACTTTATGGGGTCTGCCACGCCTCCTTCTGCCTGTTACATACATTTTCACAAAAACATTATACCCTGAAATCCCATTTTCAATGGGTTCAGGGTATAAAAACTGAAACGTTTGAAGAAATGCTGAAGAGAAAAACAAGAGCAGAAGTTGAAAACGTTGCGGTAGGAAATTACTTTAATTTGTTGCTCCCATTGTTGTTGTTGCTGCTGTTGTTGTTGCTGTTGTAGTTGTTGTTGTAGCTGAAAACTTGGCTAAATGAATGCCTGACTGGCTAGCTGACTAGCTGACTAGCTGACTGCCACATGTTTTCACATGATTTCCACACGATGGACAGGTGAAAAGCAAAGCCCAAGTCCAAGTCGCAGCTAAATTCACTGGAGCAAGAAAAGAAAACGTACCAGGAGTAAGCGAGATGGAGGGACAGGAAGAGGGAGAGGGAGAGGGATGGCGAAGTCTGTCTCTTAGCCAGGTTAACAACTGACAGGCTGAAAGTCAAGCACAAGATTTGAGACGTTGTCTGGGTAAATTTTAACTGGCAGCGACAACAGCTGCGGGGAAGTTTATCTACAACCCCTCTCCCTCCCTCTCTCTCTCTCTCTCTCTCTCTCTCTCTCTCTGTCTCTATCTCTGTCTCTATCTCTTTCTTAGTGTTTTCTCACCTGCACTCAATTGAACTATTTGCCCAGTCTTCAGTTGCCTTTTGCAATTTCTATTCAAGAGCGCAAAATTTCTTAATAGTATTTTGCACGTTTTTATTGTTTTTTTTTTTTTAAACTGCAAACATGAATAATTAAATGCGAACATCATAATTACTTCACTGACTAGCAGATACTCTACCTTTTCATGTCAATGAAAAGCGTTTGTTGGTATATCTTTTCATAGAATTGCTAGAATGTTCAGCTTTAGACATGACCATCAGCAATATGCACACACTGTACGCCCTGCCACGCCCACACTCATGATCCCAATTGGTTTAATGAGTGTAGTGTGTATAGGCGCACTAAGTCAAAAAAAATCATACAAAAGGCGCATAAATTAGCAATGGTCTGTAATTTCGAAAAAGGGTCGTCAACAGCTCTTATAAATGTAACTGGGGTGAGGGCTGTGTGGCAAGTGTCTTGCAAAAAATAAATATAAGAAAAAAGGCGAGAAGGAGGCGTGGCAGGGCAAGAGGAGGCGTGGCGGGGTTCAGTCACAGTCGGCGTGGCCGCGACGCATTCATTAGTTTAATATTAAAATAGTCATAATAAAAATTGTAGATAAAAGTCTGTGAAACAATGTGCAACAACAGCCAACAACCTGATGAAGAATAAGAACAAGCAGAAGAAGTAAAAGGCGAAGAACAGCAGCAACAGCAACTCAAAACGGAGTCCAAGTCGCGCCAGTCAAGTACAAAGGGCCAAGATTTATGAACTGCAGTGAGTAAGACGCGTGTGTGTGACTGTAGACGAGACTGTGTGTGTGTATGTGTGTGTGTGTGCATGAGGGACTATGTGTGTATATGCGTGTGTGTGTGCATGAACTCCCCTCTCAGCACTCGCATTCTCATCCCCATTTCAAGTCGCGCTCTAAGCGGAGCAATGAACTATTTACGAATATGCCCAACTACTCAAGACATACACATTCACACACACACACACATACACACATATATATATATAAAATCTTACACACATACAAACTCACACACACACTCATAGTCGTCTCCTACTTCTAGGCATTCACTCTCGTAGGCGTGAATATGAATGTAAATGTGAATGTGCGAATGCCGCGACGCGTTTCTTGAGATACATTTGTATCTGATGCCAGGCATATAATAATATTCACTTATAAGCCTGCATATTTATTTATTTATACACTCGACAGCCGATAAATGACCTTGAAGCGCTTGAGGGATCTTTGAAGTTTATATGAATAAAATGCTTCCCAGGCGCACTGAGCAAATTGCTTCAGCCGCTGGAATATTAAAAGTGTTTAATAAATGCTAAGCCTAATTGCTTTATCTTTAATAAATGCAGACATAAATATAGAGTTTGTATTAGAGAAGATTTTATTGTGGATTTACGATTTAAAGAATTTAAATTAAGAAATTATGCTTAAAATGATTTGTTTGTAAAAATGAAAATAAAAAATAGATTTAATCTGGAATAAAAATATGAACTAGTGTATAAACTGTTTTGAGAATAGCAATATAAGAATAAAAATCTTGAATTAAGTTGGAATATTATGTAGACTCTTTATGAGTTTGTACTAACACAAGAATGGAATAATATATAAACTTTTCTAAGAATGAATCTAAATTAACGAAAGGAAATTCCATTAAGTAACTCAGGAAATGTTTCTGCAATTGGAACAGTGGGCTATAGATTATTCACGAATTATTATTATATCCAATATTATATAAGGTTTTATCGAACTGTATTTAGAGAAAGGAGATGTAGACTACATGCCATTTACAGAATATATTTGTATTATATGAAATTTTCGAGAATAAATATCTGACTCTGCCCAATTTTATGAATTTTCACATAGTATATGAGTGTATATCCAATATTGTTCCACAGCTTCTCTTAGCAGCCATCAATCTACCTCTATGCATATAGCTTATCTACCACATGCAGAAGTTCTTTGACTTTTCGCTTAGTTTACATTTCCTTGTATATACATACATATATGTGAATTTATCAGATGCTGTCATCTTTGACATTTGAGTACAAGGGAAGCGAGAAGCTGTTCTTGATGCTTATCTATTTATCATATATTTTTAATTATATATACAGATATGTATATACAGTTGGCAGACCCCTCTGAGCACAGATACAGCTGCGATTTATTCTTATGAATGGTATCTATATCTTCTTATATATATATAAATATATATATTATTGCATTTCACTCTCTGCCTGTATACTGTTTGCCCTCGCTTGAGGAGCACCCTTCGACCAAATAGACTCGTGCGACTTGTGGCAAGTATTTGCTTCAACAACAACCATAATAACAGCATCAGCAATATTATCAAGAGCAACTGCAACAGTTTATTTAGCTCGCTTCTCCCCTCTTCCGCTTCCGTCTCCCTTCTCCTACTTCCACTCCATATACTCTCTTTTACTTCTCCACCTTATTTTTCCTCTCATACTTCCCCAACTACTCCCTCTTCCTTTTTTCTCCTCATACCTCGCCTTATGCCCTTCTCCTCCCTCCACTCCCTTCGCCCTCTGTGGCTCATTGGGGGCTGTTAAATTTAGTGCCTCCACTTCAATTTTAATTACGGGCATTGTTGAATGCGCGACCGACCCAGACCGTAGCTACTGCAGCGCCCTCAGCAGCGGCGACTGCTCTCCCCTCACTCTCTCTCTCTTGCTCTCTGTCTCAGCTAAACAGATTTCCATTTCCATTCGCGTAACTGTTGCACACATGTTGTTGGGGGCCTTCGTCTCAGCCCCCGTCTCTGCCCCCTGCTCTTCGTTGCGATTCGTTTCTTTGTTTGGTAGACAATTTAACATATTTGGGAATTCATTGCACTTTCTTTTATTAATACGCACTCGAGAAGTTGAGTAGCAGTTCCCCCACTCACTCTGTCTCTCTCTCCCTTGCTTCCTCGTTCATTCTGTCTGTTCCTATTTGTATGAAACATGTGTAAATGCATGTTTCTTTGACTTTAACTTTCCCTCTTTACGCCCTCTCACTTCATCTGGCTCATTCTCTCACTGCTTCGATTTCTTGTAAACTTGAACATTTCTTTCTCTTACCCTCACTCGCTCTCTCTCTCTCTCTCTCTCATGCTCTTCTTCGATTTGCTGTAAATTTGAATAGTTCTTTTGCTCTGGCTTTGGCTCTGCGCCTAAATTTAGTCGCATTCTTCACTATTTTTGTGGCACGCATCTGTGGGCTGCCGCTTGGCTTTTTATTGCTCCAATTTTGGTATGCCATAGCCATAGCCATTGATAAATATAGATCCCCTACAAGATGTCAATGGAAATGGAAATGGAAATGGGAATCCAAATGGAAATGGATCCGCTGAAGTTCTCAATGCGCTCAGTTCTCAGTTCTCTGAGTTCACGACAGCGAATTGAAATTCATCTGTTAATCGGCACATCTGCTTGTCACATGAGCAACGCTTCAGAGGGAGCTTGACTGTAGGGGGCGAGCGCAGATAGGGCGACAGAGGGGTGTGGGAGAGGCACACAGTCAGCTGACACGTGTGCCGAGGTTTGGCCTTAAGTAGCTGCATTTAGCATTGACAGCATCTACAGCAGCCAACAACTTTTAATAGACGAGCAATTTCGCAATGCACTTCGCCCGCATGCCACGCCCCCCTCCTCCTCCAGCACTCATGAATTGCAAGCAAAATGAGCAGCGCTCGCGCGCGCCAAATCAAAGCGATGACAATAACAAATAGATGCATGCATGCGAGAGTAGACTCAAGAGTTGTGAGAGATCAAAGGGAGTGCAACGTGTAAAAAATGAAATCAAAAAGGGTTGAACTTTGAATTAAATATAAACTTAATACGATTTCCACTCAAAGATAAATTTACAAAATATTTAAATAAAATGTATACATGAACATAAATTTGTTTGGTTTACATATTTTCTTATACATATATGCATGTCTTAAGTTTCTTTTAGCGCCTCTCGCGTATTGTTGTTAAATATTTCGCACAATCTTTTTATTGTTGCTTTTGAGTGCCTCTAAAGCAGCTTGTGGCACCGCAAAGCAGTTGCACAAATTGCGCAAATTGGTTTGAAACAAATGTAAATATTTATTAAAATTGCACAAATGCTAAGCGCTGTGCACTGCCAGCCAGCCACCCACCACCCAACCACCCACCAAGCAATCAGTCAGCTTGATGATGATAAAAAAAAGCTAATCGAGGCATGTTCATAGTGGGCTTGGGGCAGCAGATCATGTGACTGTCAAACGGGCAGTTCACGACTGGCAAATGCAGCCGCTGCCTCTGCCTTTGCCTTATCTTCAGCTCAAGCTTCTGCCTTTACCTCTCTCTCTCTCTCTCTCTCACACACACTGCATTGCTCTCTGCTTTAGCTGCGCCTTTGTCTTTTCTGATTATCGCTCGATGCAAAATATTTGTGCGTATGACTAATCGATGCAAAACGTTGCCATCTTCGCATTTAGCATTTCATTTTTTATTATTTTAAATTTGTTTTTTGTATTTTCGTATAATTTTGGTTATATTTTTATGGTTTTGGTATGCATGAATGTGATTTATGTGCAAGCTTGGAATCAGAATCGGAATTGGAATGAGGAATCGCAAGGGGGAATTGGGAATGAAAATGCTCATGAGTCGAAAAGTTTCACAAGTGTGTGACTGACGACGCAGACTCATTTACAAATATACAGCAGGGGTATATTGTTGCTCTGATACCAAATGCTTCTATCTATATCTATATCTATATCTATATCTATATCTATATCTATATCTATATCTATATCTATATCTATATCTATATCTATATCTATATCTATATCTATATCTATATCTATATCTATATCTATATCTATATCTATATCTATATCTATATCTATATCTATATGTATTACTTCCACTTTCAGCTGATGTCATTGCACTGCAAACAATGAAGAGCAGCTTGAAGTGTTCTCATTTACTTAAAGTCAATTTCGGTGCCCAAAAAAATGTATAACGCTGACAGCAAAGTCGAAGAAATTGTTATTGTGTCGTCGTCGTCTTCGGTGTCGTTGTTGTCATTATCAGCAGTCACAGCAACAACAACAACAATTATATGAACTACAAGTTAAAAACAAAGTCAATGCTGAAGACGCTTCAGCGATTTTCACATTAGATTAAATACTTTTTCGACTTTTCGTTTTTGAGGTCAAACTGAAGAAAACGCCCCAACAGCAGCAACATTTTTGTTGCTAATACAATAATTGTCTTTGTTGTTGTTGTTGCTAAGAAGAAGAGCTGCGGAAGCGGATGCAAAAAAAAAAAAAAAAAAAGAAAAAACCCAGCGACAAGCTGGAAAGCTAAACATGAAGTGCCAGGGCGAGTGACGATCGCAAATAGATACGCTTGTCCAGCTACAGCAACAATAACAACAACAACAGCCACCAGCAACATTCAACAGCAACAAACAACAAGCATAATAATAATAACTGAAGCAGCTAATTTCTCAGCATAAGAGAGAAACGAAACAACGCAACGACGAAAACAACGCAACAACCTTGCCAGCAGCCACAGCAGCAACAACAAATGAATTTCCATTGTCTTAAGTTTCAGACTCTTCCAGTTGTTGTTGTTGTTGCTGTTGTTGCTTCTGCTGTTGCTGCTGCTGCTGCTGCTGCTGCTGCTGCTGCTTGCTGTGGCACCCTAAAGGCCAAGATCGTCGTCATATTAACGTCCAAAAGTCAACGTCAACGCTTGTCGGCGGCTTTTCAAAAGCCCAACAACATTCGATGTGTGTGTGTGTGTGTGTGTGCGTATAATGTAAATTCCGCAAAGTGCGATGGACAAGCGAGGCTTGGAAATTAAAATAGGGTCATTAAGCGAACTCTTCGAAGGGACAGAGGCAGTGGCACCAGCAGAGGTGAGAGCTATCAGCTGTCAGAGTCAAGCGACGAGAGACGAGAGGCGACAGACGTACGACGCTGTCTCGTCTGGAGCCAAACGAATTTCTCAACAATTATTTTGAAATGTTTTTCAATCTACAACAACAGCAGCAACAACAATAATAATCACAAAGTGTGCGACCTGCATTAGTTTTTCCATAAACAAAAGTGTGAAAAGCGATCAAGCAACAACAACCGCTTGAAACCGACTCGAGGCATATTTTATAATTATGATTGCTGCACTCAATGTATGTGCTGTTGTTGTTGTTGCTGCTGTTGTTATTGGTGTCTGCTTGCATTGGCCTGACATTGGTTGTATTGTAATATAATTATTGAGACAACGCTTAAAAGTCAATACAGCTTAAGGCGTTGATCCACTGACGTCTCAATGTTTGTGTATTAATCCAATGGCAAACACAAACTTATAACTTGTACTTATACTTACACTTATACTTATACAAATACATATAATTATACTTTTACTTACATATACTTATATTTGGAGTTATACTCACACTTATATTAATGTATAATTACACTTATACTTATACTTATATTTATACATTTACTTCTCCTACTACTTACACTTATATTTATACTTACACTGATACCTATATGTTTACACATACTAAAAAACTAATATACTTGTTTCACTATTTTAACGAGCATCAACCGCCATAGCCAGCTATTTGGGTTAACATTTATTTGATTTGTTTTCAATCTATAATTGATCTATTTATATTATTTATGCATAATTCCACATTCAGCTTATCCTAAATACCTTTGGCATTATTCAAGCTATTACTCACTCGAAATACTTCAAAATAAAAGAGAAGAAAAAATATATTTTTTTAAAAATCTTTTTCGAATATTGCTGAAATTGTCCCCAATTTGACAATGGGCAACGCGCTGCAAACTCGCAAAAAGGTGCGAAGCTGCCAAATGAGCAACACGAGGGCAACAAATTTGCAGCTGTTGTTGTTGTGGCTGCTAATGTTGCTGTTGCTCTTGCTGTTGCCGTTGTTGTTGTTGTTGTTGTTGTCGCCTGTTACCGGCCGAATAAAAAACCAGTAAATGATTTCACAGCAACAGCCAGAGCCAGAGCCAGAGCCAGAGCCACAAGAGAGTCGCAGTCGCAACTTCGACTCAGAGTTCGAGTCCAAAAACTAACAAAATTTGTAACATATTCGGCAGCAAAATATTTAAGTTGTTCATGTTGTTGTTATTGTTGTTGTTCGTGTTGTTGTTCGATGCGTTGTTTTTGGTTATTGTACATAAAGGCAAAGCGACGCGGCGTCGGTTCATTGAACCGTTCGCCGCTGACTCTGACTGACTTATTGAATGACTGAGTCTCAGCAACTGCACCAGCAACAACAGCAACGACAACAACAATAATAAGAGCTCCATCGAAGGCTGCACAGATTATGTCACACATTTTCTGTGTGTATTTCAGCGGGTGGAGTATAGAGGCGAAGGCGGAGGCGGAGGAGGTGCCACAGCTGCCGAGAGAGCCAGAAGGGGGGGGGCAGGCAATGTTGCACTCGTGGTAGCCATGTTACAACATCAATTGCGCGCGCCAAACAGCAACAGCAACAGCAGCAGCAGCAACAACACAACACCAGCAACAACAACTGCAAACCGAAACCGAAACTGAAAACCTAAAAGAAATCGTATCTGAAAGATACGGCACTCCAAACTCCGCTGCCGCTGCTGCTGCTGCTGCTGCTGTTTTGTATCTGTATCTGTAGCCGAAAAACTGTTTATGCTAAATATCAGTGCTGAATCATTCGACAAGCTGCTGAGCTGCTTATTGAATTAGGTACTAGAATTAATTGGATTCCTTACCAGTTAGGGCAAACAAAATATGCAACTTTTGACATTTACAAAAATGCAAAAAAAAAAAAAGACAAACTGTAAAGCTGCAAATTAATCAAATTTGATAGTTGACTTGTGCATAGTATGTGCATAAAATACTTAAAGATACTTTTGTATCTTAGCATAAAAAATGCATGAATATAATTTAAATGCAAAGGTCTCACAACAGCTGGAAATACATTTAAGATAAAGATTTAAATTAATACTTTTCCTTTATCTCTTCTTCTCCATCCTTTTCCTGAATCTTGTTTTCTATTTATTTCTGTACTTACTATATACTATATACTATATATACGAATTTCTTTTTTAGATTCGGTAAACTTAGAAAAGCCTTTTCATGTAATACGTTTATAAATATCTTATTCCATATAATTAATAAATATATTTCAAATATGAAGATATCTACATACGTTTCAAAGATACATTTATAAGATGAAGATACCTACATATATTTCAAAGATACATTTATAAGATGAATTCATTTCATTTCACAGATCCATATCCAATATATTTACTTATATATCTTTAAATTACTCCTCAATTGAATATAGAAAGAATTTGTAAGCACTTTTAGCATTTCAAGTATGTATCTTATAGATACATTTGGTTGCATAGATACTCTGCAATTGAATTTCAAACTGTAGCTGTTTGATTTGTAAATATTTGCTCAGTCAATTGCATAATGAGCTGGCAAGTTGACGACTTTTCTTTGCGTTGTATACAAAGCGTTAGCTCCATCTTTAGCTGCCAGTAGTCCTCCAACTCCGTTAGACAGTGTTGTGGAAGGTGGGGAAGGCGAGGAGAGAGAGGAGGGAGCTGCAATGGGTCGCATAAAAATAAGTGAAAGTCAAATTGTATTGACGCATTGAGCGCATGAACAAATTAACTGCGCAATGAGCCACAGACAGAGAGACGGACGGACCGACAGACCGACAGACTGACGGACTGACGGACCGACTGAGCGGCACGCATATGTATCTGTGTAGCTGTGTGACTGTATCTGAATCTGTATCTGTATCTGCGCCTTTGTATCTTTGTTTAGCAGCCGCAGCAATGGCAACAGCTACACTTTTCCGTGGGCCTTTTGCTATTTGGTTTTTGTTAAGCGAATTAATGTTAAGAAAAATATTATTAAATGAGCTACAACAAATGGTCAACAAATAGCGAAACAAGTTTTGTTTGTTATTTATTTATTTATATAGAGTGTATGTGTGTGTGTGTGTATGTGTTTTTTTTTTCGGCTATGGCAGACACTTATGCAATGCACCAGATTGCCTTTCAAGTATAAACGGAGCAGCAGAATATTCAGAGACTCAAAAAATAAGTTGAGTCACAGCTATTTTGACTCTTATCAGTTGAGTTGTAGATAAGCAGCTCTGTCTACTTTTCACTAGAAATTATTCGATGAGTAATTGCTTAAATGATTGACTGATAAGAGCGAGGGGGAGTGAGAGAGAAAGAGAGAGGAGAGAGAGAGAAGTGTGTTTGACAGTCCCAACAGCAGCAGCTGCTGCTCTGTTAATAGGAACGTGAGAGAGTGAGAGCCAATTAGTTTATCAGCGTGACAAAATCGTATTCGAACTCGAATTCGAAAACTCAGTTCATTTTGAAATTCAAATGTGGCATGCTTCCAGCTGGCTGCTACGCAACGCTTTGAGTTTGGAAGTCAGAGTTAAGTGTGAAAAGCGCGCACAGCAGGTGCCCCAAGCGAAGCTGAAATGGAAGTCGAATTCGACGTCGACGTCGAAGTTGGAGTTAAATGTTGGATGGTTTATGGCCAGTGTGGGCGTGGCAAAACTTTCACAAATTAATAACACTCGAGCTGGAAGAACGTACGCGGGCAAGTAGAAGCCGCCGCTGGCGAGTTCAACAGACGAGCTGCTGAATTGAACTTCGGCTGGAGTTGGCATTATAATTGAATGTACGAGGTGAACGGCGAGCTGAAGAGATGCCACAGCGATCAGCAGCTGAAAAAGAATACAAGTTCAAAGAACAGACTCATAAACGATACAGATACACATGATTACATATATATATTTATATATAAAATAATATACATATATATATGAGTAGATAGTGAGATCAAGCAATGGGTTCAGCAAGTGGAGCACGCTTGAAGAATTAGCTAAAGTAATTCCTCTTCATAAGAGCGAAGAACCAGCAGCTGCAAAGGATGATTAAGCTGAAAGTATTGAGCTGGTATAACAGGTCGTATGATTGATATTTTATATAGGATATAAAAGGAGAGAAGCCCAATAGATTTATATTGCCTTAGTTGACCATGCTTTAGAGACATCCACCTTTAAACACCCTCCTATACATAGTAAAACAAATTATATATATATTTGTATATATTTTATATATTTGCCAAAATCTACTTCTTATAAACTCTACTTATGAATTATACAACTAGTCAATAAAAAGTTTAATCAAATGTTGCTAAACTAGCTTTAAAGCTAGTTCTTCTCCAGCGTCATACACACATACAGATACAATTGATCGCAACCTATTGGGCCGCGAAGGCAGATGACGAATGGCCACAGTAAAACGAAGTAATAAAAAAAAACAACAGAATAAACGTAGTCTCAATACGAGCGGCAAGTGCAACTAGCTCCGGCAACGGGGTTCGAGGTTCGTTATTTGGTCAATGGCCCGCCTAGAACGGGGCGTAGCTCAGCTCAGCTTTAGCTTTGATCGGGTCGCTACACCCAGAACGCAGAGCTCAGTTTAAGTGACTTTCCAAGTCTCTGCGACTGGTTCTGGTTCTGGTTCCCATTCTGGTTCTGGTTCTGGTTCTCACTCTTGGGCCGTCCGCGTGCGCTGGTAATTTGTAAATTGGTTCATAATTCGGTTTCATCAGCGCAGCCCGCCCGCACAACTCTCTCTCTCTCTCTCTCTAAGAAGCTAAAGTAATTCTTATATATACAACTTTTTTGTTGTTTTGTTTTTCAGTTTGTTTTTGTTTTTGTTTTTTTGGAGACAGCGGCAATGCGTTCGTTGGCTTCTCTTTTGTCTGTCTGCTGTGCTCGTGGGGGAAAACAATCCAAAAGCTCACAAATGAAATGGGTACAATCAACTAACTGTAAATAGTTTTTATTTCTGCTTCTGCTTCTGCTGCTGCCTTCCTCTTCTGCTCCGTCTTCTTCTTGCTCTTTCATCAGTCTCTGTTGCTTTTTGTTTTGGACGCGCTGCTGTGCCAGTTTTGCTTATGAACCGACAGACGCCGAGACTGACGGACAGACATCAGGCAGACAGCGCGTTATAATTTTCTATTTTCTACAAGCTACGATTGCCTCAGTCTCTGCCGCTGCTGCCGTCGCTGCTTCGCCTGGTTGTACGCCTAATGCGCTCTCCCTCTCTCCCTCCCTCACTTCCTCCTTGGACAGCTTGTTCGTCTAATACGCTCTCCCCCCCTCTCTCATTCTCACTCTGTTTCTGCGTCACCCGCTCTCTCACACCCTTGAGAATTGATCTAAACATATTCGAAGCTGTTGATTCGAACATCGATTCGCATTTGGCATATGCGAAATTTGCATATTTGGTCACTTGTTAATTAATAAACTTCGCTAAACGTAAACAAGTAGGTGACAACTAAACATAATTGAGAGACGAAGCGATGCCCTGTACAAAATTAAAAATAAAACAATAATTTTTTAAAATGAACTTTAAAAATTTTATATATTCTAAGTCTTACAACATCTTTAGCTTATCTTTGGTGGACAGATCTCTACTCTGTATAATAAATAAATTATTATTTATGAATAGAAAAATATAATGTTCCATTAGCATTTTACACATACTTAAATACCTCTTCCTTAACAAATTTATCAATATGCATTTTACTTTCGAAAACTAATCTACCTTATTTTACCACATTTCCACTTACAGGGTATACAAATATTTCTTCTAAATGAATCAAATAAATCCCAAGTGTTGACATTATCGTATCTGCTAAGTTTAGCGCTTGTTTTGACAGTTTATTGGTTTCCAAAATTTTTAAATGCCAAAAGTTAAGCATAAAATATATCAGGTGATAGCCGAATAGATTGCCAGACCATCATTAAAGATTTGATTACGAATAGTATGACTATTTAATTGATTCCAATAATTTAAATACTAACGGTTTTTTGTGTACCTTCTCATACGAATAATGACTACAATAGCGTATAATTATTTAACGAAGTTGACTTTGACATTTTGTGCGACAGCCAAGAAGAGAGAATAATAGCTAAATAGTCATAGCTACCCTACATACATATGTATGTATGTATGTATGTATGTATATTCATAGAGACACAAACTTCAACTGCAGCTATTATTATGTACGGATAGAAGGAGGAGAGGGAGTGGGGAACTGGTGTACAGGTCGAGTCTTGGCTCGGCTAAACAAGGAGGTCAGTGCATGAAGGTTAGCGGCAATTTGTGTCGACAACATCGTCAGATGCTGCATCCAAAACAAAAGCAAAGCTTGAACCGTTGCTTGCTCGACAGATCGATGAAATGGCAACAACAACAACAACAGCAACAACAATGGAAAGAAATAGAAGAAGCAGAAAATCAGCAGCAACAACAACAACAACAATAAGTCAATTGCATTGGCAATAATAAATAGAAGAGAAACTGCAGCAGCAAAGGAGAACGCCTGTTAACTCCCCACTCCTCCTTTTTACAAACACACTCACCTCTCTCACTCTCCTCCGCTCTTCTCTTATTCACCAAAATCCCCTCGCAGTCACACGTCGCAGCAGAGATCGGCAACGAGCTAAACAAAATGCTTCCTCATCATCGCCGCCGTTTGGCCTAGCGGATTTACAATGGATGCGCTTTGCCTGCTAGGCAGTGGGTGAGAGAGAGAGAGGAAGAGAGAGGGGAGTAGGCAGAGCAGGCGGGGTGAGTTAGGCTAACCAGTTAGGCGTTGGAATTGGAATTGAGCGAGCGCTGGAGTGCGAGAGAGACAGCGGCGCATCGGGTATCAGTTGACGGTCGATGCGTGGTGGAATGCTTCGCTGCTCGGGTCCAGAAATTGGCAAACAATAAAAGCCGTCAAAAAAGTGCAGTAACAATAACAAATAGCGCGAGAGTGAGAGAGGCAGAGACAGAGACAGAGAGAGAAACAAGCAGAGCAAAAACGCAAAACGAAGCATTAAGCGAATAGAAGAAAAGCGAATAGAAAAAACAACAGTTTGAAAAGTTGATTGTTTAGTTGAAGCAAAAAAATACTATTGTTGTTGTTTGCTGGCTCTGAAAAGTGGAGCGTCGATTGGAGCAGTCATAGAAACAGCAATGAGGGAGATAGAGAGAGGGGTGTGGTGTGGTGAGGGGAAGTATGTGCAGTTGCATTTGCAGTTGCAAATGAACTAAGGCTAAGCGCCTAGCGCACATTCTGAATGATGTGAGCAAGAGCGAATGAGCGAGTAAGTGAGAGAGCAAGAGAGAGAGAGCTTGCTGGCGATCTTAACTGGTGAAAGATACATTTCAACTCTTGTCAAAAATGAAAATCAACTTCAAACTTGTGTGTGGCAAACAGACAAATGTGTTGGAAGAAAGCGCACAAGGAAAACAAATTTGTAGAAAGGGGTGCGCATGCGGCATGCGGCATGCGGCATGAGGCATGCGGCACGACTGCGCAGTCGCCGTTGCTGACTGACATTTTACGGCATTTTTGTAAGTATTCTTTTTCTTTATTTTTTGACTGGAACGCAAAAGGCGCCCGAAGTGTAGCCTGACAAATGCATAAAACTCGAAGCTGGAAGTTTCCAACTGCCAACTGCCAACTGCCAGTGGAAGGCTGCAGGCTTCATCACAGAGATGTATGCAGCAACAACAACAACAACAACAACAACATCGACAACAGCAACAACAACAACGAATGATGATGACGACAGCAGCCTCGACGTTGACGTTGTAGCAATTGAATTTTTGCACGTCGCCCATGAAGTTGTTTGTTTGCTTGGCATCCGTAGCTCCACAGCTCCCCAGCTCTTCAGCTCTCCAGCTCCCACTCCCCCACCCACCAAACGCTGTCCATTGTTGTTGCTGTTGCTGCTGCACTTGGATGAAAAATAGTGGAAACAGTTAACGAAAAAAAAATAGTAAAATGTTTGTGTGTTTGATTTTTGTTATTGTTGTTGTTGTTGTTTCTGCTGTGCGCATATTTATGTTTGCTTTGACTTACCGTTAGACGGTTATATGGCGGATTACATTTGGCACTGCTGGCAAATTATCTGTGCCGAGTATCTTTTTCAAGCTCCAACTGAAGCAAAGTGTTCGTTGTTGTTTGTTGTTGTTTGTTGTTGTAGTTGTTGCTGCTGCTGCTGCTGATGTTGTTGCTACAAGTTGATGGCACTTGGATAAAGCCTTTTGTGTATAGCGAGTAGGTTCTCAGGCCTGACATACACAGAGAGAAATTGCAGAAGCCTCAATGATATTTGCTTAAAAAATGGGTTTAGTTTGAACTTAAGACTTATTAAAATTAGGTACACAAAATGAGCTATCTAATATATTTAATCTAGTCTATTATAGCTAATATGATTAGGGTGAATATTATATATATGAAGTAAATAAAATATAATGATTTAGATTTATAATATTAATTACCTTAAAATTTCTTTATTTGAAATCTTTCTTCAAACTACTGTCTCCTGTTCTACAGCAAATACCTATCTATCCATCTGTCTATATACTCAGTCCAGGCCGTGTGAATACATTCACTTCTATCCAGCTAATTGTCGCTGTTGTTGCTGTTGTTGCTGTTGTTGCCGTTTTGGACCTCCTAGGGATTTTTGGGTATTTGCTAATGATGATATGCGATTGGCTTAGGGGCCTAATTGTTGTATGTGTGTGTGTGTGTGAGATACAGCGACCCGTTCTTCAATTTACAGTTCAACTTTCAACTTGCCGGACTTTCGCAGCAAGTGACACACACAAGCAACAAAATGAAATCAAAACAACAGCAGAAAGGAAAGGAAAGGCCCCTCTGTTTATGTAGCTGCAGTTGCCCACCTGTCCTCCAGCCCAGCTGACCCGCCTCTCTGCCCCTCCCCCAGCAGTTGAGCGGCCAGCGCTTAGGCAACTGACTGACGCTCGTTTCGCACAACTTTCAAATGGCCGCTGCGATCATTGGGCGAGTATCGAGTATCGAGTATTTGAGTATTTTGAGTCGTTTTGTTTTGGCCAGTCTTAAAGCCATTGGCGTTTGGCATAATTATTGTTGCTGTTGTTGTTGTTGTTGTAGTTGTAGCTGTTGTTGCGGGTAATTGTTGGCGTTTTTTGCTTGACGGGGCAGCATCTGAAAAGAAGGTCGCACAGGGTGGTCCATGTTGATTCGCTGGCCTAACTGTTGTTTATGTAACTACTCTACATTGCGGTTCGATTGACTACAGCAGCTGTAAAGTTTGACTAAGTGACATTAGATGGAGGGTCGTGTGGGGTAGGTCTTATTGATTTGCTGAAGTCACAGGACAGGGTGACTATAGCAATGAAAGTCACACAGTTGACAGTTAAACAAGGTATTCATCAGCTACGTTCCCTCTGCTAATCATCACACATTTGATATAATTGTCAAGTGTGCTTTTATTAAATATAAATCTACATACTGTATCAGAGCTCACTGAGTATAGTCCTTCCGTAATAAACAAATTGAATACGTTGATTTAAATTCATATTTTGTAGATTGTTCCGTTTTATCGTCCGCTATCATGTTCGATTGGTTATATTCGTCAGCGGTGTTTGGTGTCTTTATCGCCCTCTTTCCAATAGTCTATGCTCTCAGCAAAGTCATACGGCAACAGAAGAGGGCTCGTACAATGCGCATCAATGAGCGAATAAGGGAGTCGATTTTAGACAAACTGGTGCCAGGCGAGGGGCCCGAGAAGTCCGAAAAGAAACAGCGCAAGTCCAACCCTCTTATCGATGATCAGCAACTGCTGCTTATGAGAGGCACTGTCGACCTGATCACCTACCGCCTATCCCTAATCGAGTCCAGCATCTACAAAGATCTCAATCCAAAGCCACATCTGACTCCCGACGAGTATTTAGCCGCCGCTAAGCAAATGAGAGATGTCGTACGTCTCTTCAAGCATATACCAAAAAATTCAATGCCAATGCCAACAGAACCCATGGACACATCATAAGGACATCTTTAAGTAGAGCAGTTCAATAAAACACGGGGCCATTTCATTTGCAATTTGACAGAACGATGTGTGCTTGTGTGGTCAATCAACTGTCAACTCAATATGCAATACGTTGGAATTTAACCCTGATTTTACTTGAAAAACTCTTAATAAAATACGAAAAGTATAAACTTATTAGATGGGGTTCACTTATCGAAGGTGCATACAAAAAAGATTACACAAATCTAATCCTAGTTGGCTTTAATAAGTGTATTCATGTGTCGACTATTTGTGGCTCTGCTGACTGATTGGATTATTTTCGTTTCATTTGCCTTTAAATTTAATGTGCCAGATTTGAAAAACCTGTAGCTGAAGCTGGAGTTAGAGTTGGAGTTGGAGACGGCGCAGATCGCCTGAGGAAATGGCTGAGGAATTGCAATCAAAGCGCTCTCTTTTTCATAGCTTCTCTGACTGCTGCTCTCTCTCTCTCTCTCTCTCTCTCTCTCTCTCTGCTGCTGCTATTGATTTTCACCAGCCAAGAGCTCGCAGTTGGATCTCCTCTACCAACTACGTTTGTGTGCATGCAAAAGACTTGCCCCGTTTTATGGCTAACATGCCTGACTCTTGTTGTTGTTGTTGTTGTTGCACGTCACTTTTTGCTTTGGCATTGACGTATGGCTGGTGCAGGGGGCGTCACACTCTGATATTTGTCGCTGTTTATTGTTAAACAATTTCGGTAATCGATTCGACTCTCGCACAGCTTTTGCATTTCAGCGCTGAACTTTAAAGTCTGTGACACAGAAGTTGGATCGGCGCTGTTGTCAATCAAAAAGTCAAATTCCAACTGCTGGCAATTTGTCTGCACAATTGAGACGAAAAGCGAATGTGACATGGGCCAAAGAATGCGACCAGTGGCCGCAGTCAGGTATAACAATTCGCATATTGCGCATACGCCGCGTGTGCGCCTTCAATATTTAATAAGCTCTGGCGAGTTACAAGCATGGGGCACGCGAATCGAAACGCCAATCGCCTATCGAGAATCGACTTAGCCCAGGAATGCAGAGCAACAGGCCAGCCAGTTGGACAGTGAGACAGACGGAGAGACGGACAGCAAGACAGATAAACATGTGACAATTCACAATTGCAATTACAACCATAATATACTGCTCGAATGGGTTACGGCTGGAAATTAACCCAAGGCAATTAGACGAACAGTCCATAAAACTAAGAGAGGGAGCAAGAAAAAAACTTTAAATGCTGCTGGCCAAAGAGAATGTGTAGCGTGTGCCAGTTTTATATAAGGCTAGGAGATAGATCATATAATAATAGTAAATATGGTCCTAGCCAAAGATTAAAGTATTCTTGTTTTATTAGAAAAGAGATTGGATTATTATTTAAAAAAAGCTCCAGAGTTGGTTCAATAAAATGGGAGAGAGATTCAAATATATATTTATAATAAGAAATAGAGCAATATTTAGGAAGATAAAGAGAAAAAAAAAATAAAATTATAGAGATATTGAGACAGATATATAATTTTTAATTATTTTTTTTGTATCTGAGCTAAGATTCAATTAGCAAGACCTATTTAGATTCATGAGAGTCGCATAGTTGGGCAACATTTATATACAAGTTTCTGATGTATTTCTTCTGTATACCAAATGGAGCTATCATTGATCTGATATTTGTATAATGCTTAACCCATCAACTGCCATAACTCCACTCGCAGAAGGCCACATGCAGCTTTACCTCCATATACGCAAATAAATTAAGTCTTTAATCAAATTCTATTTGTTCTATTAGATCTGGTTAGGCTGGCCCAGGCTCGTAAGATTGTTCCGACTGTCAACTGTCGTTGGCATCGCCTGTTGCTGAAAACCAACCAAATCTGAACGGGTTAATCGCATTGTGTTTGACAATTACGAAGCCAAGCAAATGCTTAACAATAAGCGAATAATTTTTCACATGACATGCAAATTTAAGATCGCCAAGTCAATTGGGCAGCCGGTTTAAGCATTTGTGCAACATGTTGCATGTTGCACGTTGCATTTGGCCATTTGGCCGAACGCATTTTACCGATCAACTTGGCAACGGCCACGCCAAACGGTCAAACAGCCAAGCAAACACATGCATGCACACATGGCTAGACACAGCCACAACAATCATGTATATATTCAATACATGCATATATTTTATATACATATATATCTATATAAAGTTATACGATTTCTATGCTAATCGAATGGCAAACGCAGACAACTGAGTAATGAGTTTACCGTTTGCCGTTTGCCGTTTGACTTACATGTGTTAACAGTATTTACTGTTTGAATGCCCTGTAATTGCTACGATTCTAGGGTATTGGAGACTGTGGCTATACAAACTTCATTTCTCACTCGTTTATATAAATGTAGAAATTTAGTATTTTAAATTTTATTTATCGAAAGAAATTTTGTTGTATATAAGGAAATAATTAATAAGAATACCCTGTAATATAACAGTATAAAAGTTTAACTTATAATACTTTTACTTTTCAGCAAAAAAAGCTTGTTATATAAAAAAGATGAATATTCTAGAGAAGGGAGAGTTTTATTGAAACACTTAGTAATAAAAAAATTACAACATATTTTTTGTTAAAATAAAAGCCTTAGAAAAGTCATATAGTTTACATTAAAATGAACAATGTTTCCCATAATATGAAGTAAAAAATTATTTTCTTAAATCGGTATTTAATTATTATATTAAAATATATGATTACTATAAGCAATAATATATTCTGGTAATAGTAAAAACCCCAGCGCAATATGATGTATACTATGATAATTCAGATTTTATAACATATTGATTGAAAGTAGTTTGTATAAAGGTACAATTATTATATATTAAACAGGGTACAATTAAGCTGCACACTCTCTCAGTCTAAGATAAGCTTGTTTTAGTCGGGCCTAACAGGTCAACTACAGTATGCTGTATTTAAATGCCAACTGTTTCCAGTTTGAACCCTATATAAACTATTGCTTAGATCGCATTCATGACATAAGTAAAGCTCAGTGAGGTGCGCATACTTAGGGCTCAGTTATCGCGACAAGTGAATCGTTTGCCACAAATTGTTGCAACAGCTACGTGTCACGATCCCGGCGCCCAGAAATCGCAGAGAGCAAAAAGCGGACAGAGCGGACAGATAGACGGCCAAATGAAACGTTTTGAAAAGCTGCCTCACATGTGAGCCAAAGGTGCAGAGTTATGGTTATGACTATATGAGCATATAAGTGCTTACAAATATTACTGGACTCGACTACCAGATGACCTAGAAATGGAAAAATGTATTTTAAAAAAGAAAATAGATATTAATATATATATAAAGTTTAGTTCCAGACAGTCTAAGGCATTGAAAAAGGCAAAACAAATTCAAAATTATTGATTAATTCTTAACAATTTGATTGCTTATGTATTACAGGGTATTATACTTAACCTTTCTGTCTCTCTCTCCCTGTTTCTCTGTTTAAAGGGGTATTACTTTAACACCAATGATTACCACTCAACTACATTCGCTTGCAGCTCACCCGCAAAGACTATTTTCACATAAGTGCTTACAATGACTTTTATGGTGGACTTTGAGATACCCTGTAATAGTGAAATAACGAATGGTTAATGAGCAGCAAACATGTTTAGGTTCCAGCCATTGAATTTTTATTATGGCTCATAAACACGCATATTGTAAATGATAATAAATGATAAGAGCTCTGAGATACCCTGGAATAAAAAATAAATAAATATGGGATAGTCAGCAAACTTGTTTAGAGCATGCTTAAAGGCAGCTATAATAACTGAGCTGTCTCGGTAGGCATTCACTATAGACTGTGCCTGACGTTGCATTACAGGGTATACCACTAACTGCAACACTTGGCAGCTAACAACAATCGCTTGAAAATCGGCCACAAATGAGCTGCGCGAACGACTGTCGAAATTGTGTTTGGCTATAAAACTAACCACAAAGTAGGAGCCCAGCTAGAGAATTGGACAGACTCTGGTGGTTGGTGGCTGTCATAAAAGCCTTCAGTCATATGGAAGCTGGGAGCCGCTGGAAGCTGGCTTGGTTGCCACAGGTTGCCGCCGAGCCCAGCAACATTTTGTGGCAATTGCAACTTTATTTTGCTCAAATACAAAATATTTGAACGTCGTCACAAATGTCAGCGTGGCAAAATTTAATAAACAGCCAGCAGACAAACAGACAGGCGGCAGCTCTTTTTTTTTCTTTTTTGGCCATGCAACATGTTGCATAAAACACAAAAAAAAAAAAAAATATATATATATATATATATATAGAAAAAAGGCAGTCAAAATCCGACAAGGAAAATATGTTGCACGCGTCGCTGCTTCGATTTTTGTTAAATTTTTCACATTCCCAATTTGTGAGCTGCACAACAGATAAAAAAGGGGAGGGCAAGCCAGGTTTAGGGGTGTGGCACATATATGTGTGTCTTTGCTGTGCACCCAAAAATTCCCACGATTCATTTGATATGCGTGTCTTGCAACATATTATTTAATTGAATTTATTTGCTTGAATGAAAATGCAAAAAGATTAAACCAAAATAAACCATTTATCAAAGTGCTCAACTCTTGCTGTTGTTTTGCTGTTGTTGTCATATTTATTGGCAACACAAATTGATTAATTGTCGGTCTTAATGCGCTAATTGAGAATTTTCTTGCCCGCCCGCATGATCGATCATATTTCTCATTCACGTTGCACGTTACACGCTGCGTATGCGCAATGCGCAAGGACGACGCAGGCAGCGTAACTCACTGCAGTAGCCGTCTGCTTGGGCTGACATCATTAACCATGTCAGGGTCAGTCGCAACGGCTCTTCAACTCTTTTCTTCCCTCCCTTTCCTTTCCTCACTGCCTTTCCACCAACTCAGCTAAGCAAACACTCATTAATCATCTGCCCTCATTGATCGACGCGACTGCAGCTCAAAGCGAGCTCATTCAAGAGCTGTCCATGCGCCAAAAAGTGATTGTTTTTGCTTATTACATAATAGCGTCGGCTACCCACAAGAAAGTGAAGCAAAATAATGTAAAATACAATGAATTTGGGAATACACTCTCCACAATGGAGGAGCATGTAGCTTAAGTTGATGTTGTTGAGACAAAATATTAATGGGAATTTATTCATCAATTAAGTTGACGGTTTTAGAAATTGTTCAGCAATTTAAGCTGATGATGACACAAGCTATCTTAATCGATTATTAACTTTGCATACTTTGCATTAAATATCGTAATAAATTTCCAATTAATTTGATTAATTTATTTAAGATATTGTAGTATTGAAATAATTTTTATTGATTAAGAGTAAGGTCAGGTAAGTGATTTAAATCTCCTTTTATATCAGAGTATCTTTCAAGCAGTAGTGTATATATTTACATTCTGCTTTATAGCTATGTATTAAGCTCTAACTAATTTACTTTTTATACCCTGAACCCATTGAAAATGGGATTTCAGGGTATAATGTTTTTGTGAAAATGTATGTAACAGGCAGAAGGAGGCGTGGCAGACCCCATAAAGTATATATATTCTTGATCAGGATGACGAGCTGAGTTGATCTAGCCATGTCCGTCTGTCCGTCCGTCCGTCCGTCCGTCCGTCCGACCGTCCGTCCGTCCGTCCGTCCGTCCGTCCGTCCGTCCGTCCGTCCGTCCGTACTAACGCAGAGATCTCCTAAACTACAAGTGCTAGAGACTTGAAATTTTACATGTATACTCGTGTATACCATACGCAGTACGAGTTTATCATATTTTTTCGATAACTCATCCCATTTCTTTTTTATCGATAACAATCGAAAATCTGACTTGGTTTTTAAAGCCTAGTTTGAATACTGTTAGACCTAGAGACTTCAGATTTACTGTGTAGATTAATGTGATGAATACAAAGATTTTGTCATTTACAGATTTTGGATGCCACGCCCCCTTCGCCCCAAATTTGAAAAAAACGTATATCAAATACTAGAGACTTGTGCTTTGGCATATACACACATTTGAATGTTATTATAACGTTCTGAAAATTTGATGAAGATAGTCCCACTACAAAAAGATTTATTCAACAAACAAATTTTCGTAATATAGCCCACACGGCAGCCCAAGCGCAGTAACTGCGCAGTTAGCAGAGCAATTGTTTATGCGTTCGTATGGATGCATGCGTACGGGTGTGTGTATGTGTTTTTGTATATGTGCATGAAAGAAGTGTAGAATTGTACCTTCCTACTCACTAAAGTTTCAAAATTTATATTACAAGTAATATAAATCATCTACTTTAGCGGTAATGTATAGGTATACAACTTAAGCGCCATCCATTTTAAGGGCTAGTTGCTTCGGCAGGGTTCAGGGTATCTCCTAGTCGAGCAGTCTCGACTAGAGCCCTCTTACTTGTTTTAACTATTTTACTTTCAAATTAACTTTGCTTATCTGTCGGCAACAGTTTGTTTTAAAGGTACTTTCTTAAAGGTAGCTTCTACATTTGGCATTTGCTTTTATCTCTGACTTTGACTATCGCACTTAGCCACTCTTGTATTTCAAGGGTACGCTATTCTGTATTCCACTTCAGATTTATTCTTGAGAAAGTTATCCTAAAGCACTTTTGGCATTCTGTTTCAATTTTGTCAAGATACCCCTTGCCAAGTTGTATTATATCAAACCCTTTTACCATTTGGTATTACCCCAAATAAGCCTCATCTCCCATAAAAGCCCCTTCACATACTCTTTTATATTTGGCCACTAGCTTCTCTCTTGCAAATTGTATGACATAATCAAGCAAACCCCAACTTTGATTTCAAGGCAAAGCCCACTTCCAAATGTGGACCAAAATCGTAACAATTCGTGCAAATGGAAGCAGCTCAATTGACTCTCTAGTTACGAGATGCGAATGATGTTACGAGTGCGTCTCTACAGATGGGACAAGAGCATCTCTCTCCGAGGGCGATGCTTTCGCTTTGCCTTTGCCTTTGCACTTGCCTTTGCCTTTGCCTGCTGGCCACTTGAGCAAACACCAAGAGCTAGCTGCTGTTGTTGTTGTTGTTGCTGTTGCTGGTGTTTGCTTCCGGCGGCAGCAGCAACAGCAGCAACAGCTCGTAAACGAGGATGGAGGCGTTTAAGTTGCACATAGCCAAGGCCAGAGGAGCAGCTCTATAAAAGCTGTCGATTCACATGGCAATAGCATCAGTTCAACTCTTTAGTTCATCTCAACCAGATCAACGATCACTATGAAACTCTTCCTTTGCTTGCTGGCGCTTGGCGCCGTAGTCAATGCGGGCTACATTGGCGGTGGCGGTGGCGGAGGTGGTGGCGGCGGACATGGACATGGCGACTCTGGCGGCGGACCCGAAGTCAAAGTCATCAAAGTGATACACGAAACGTCAGGTGGTGCAGGCGGCGGTGGCGGTGGCTGGTCAGCTGGCGGCGGCGGTGGCGGCTATGGCGGTGGCTCCAGCGGTGGCTACGGAGGTGGCTCCAGCGGCGGATATGGCGGCGGCTCTCAAGGTGGACAGGAAGTTAAGATTATTAAAATCATCACGCAGCAGCCCTCAGATGGTGGCTACGGAGGTGGCTCCAGTGGTGGCTGGTCTGCAGGCGGTGGCGGCGGTGGTGGCTGGTCTGCCGGCGGCGGCGGCGGTGGTGGCTGGTCTGCAGGCGGTGGCGCCGGTGGTGGCTCTTCTGGCTGGTCATCCGGTGGCAGCGATTCCAACACAGCTGTAAAAATCATCAAAATCATCTCGGAAAGCAGCTCTGGTGGTGGCGATGCCGCTGGCTGGTCCGCTGGAGCTTCAGCGGGAGGCGGTGGTGGCTGGTCTTCGGGTGGTGCTCCAAGCGGCGGCTGGTCCTCAGGTGGCTCAGCAGGCGGCGGCTGGTCCTCGCCAGGTCCTGTCAGCGATGGTTGGTCCTCCCAAGGCGGCGGCGGCGGCGGTTGGTCCCCGCAAGGCGGCGGCAACGGCGGCAGCTGGTAAAACTTTGCTTAACTTGTGATAAGCTCAACTCTCATGCTATTTCATCTCTCATATGCCTCAATTCATTAACTTTGTCGCCTATTTGTTGAATAAAAAAGTCTTTATAATTTCCACAATCAATATTTAACTGAAGCGACGCGAAAAATCGTCTTAAACTTTTCCATTTAAGGCACCAAGAAAGCGAAAAGAAAAACTGCATTTGAAATTCGCAGACAAAGGAGAAGGCAAGCAAACTTTGTCTACCGCTCTCTCGCTCTCTCTCTCTCTCTATTTCTGATATATCTACAGCTTAGCTTAAAAAGAGAGAGAGGGAGAAAAAAAAACACTTAAGCGTAAAGTAATAAAATTCAAGCAACCAAAAAAATGTCGAAGAAAAAAAGCAGCAAAAAAGTGGGCGAAATGAAAACAAGAAAAACCAAAATAATAAAAAGGAAAATATGTAAAATATCACTTTGAGGCGGCGCCAAGGATACCAAGGATACGATGGCTACGAAGGAGCCTCACACTTAGCCAGCATAAAGGCCAAAAGTGCAAGAAAAAGCTTTTGCCCGCGCAGAGGGCGCAGAGAGCGCAGAGGGCGTCGAGGGCGTCGAGGGGCTGTGTCTGCACAGTGAGTGAGCCGGGTCAGGGGTAGGTTGCTGGGGGCCACGAGTTTTTTCTTCTTGTATAAAAATATTTTCCATATAAATCTAACAAAGACGTGTTCGGGTTACTTGATTAGGCGCCCAAAAGTGTGCAAATTGTGGGAGGCGGGGCGGCAGAGCGACGACGACAATGCCAACAACAGTTGCAGGAGCTACAGCGAGAATAGAAATAGAGAGCGACTAAGAGATATCCTATAAGGATTACTCAACACTGGAACAAAGCAGGCAAATATAGAGAAGTAGAAGACTAGACTGCTAAAAAATAACTATGATTAGAGAGAGGAGAGAGAGGAGAGAGAGGGGAAAAGTCAGAAATTCGTATAAGCTTGCCTTTGCTTGTAGCACGCTCACTCATTCAACGAATATACCCACAATCAACAGTGCGAAATTGGTTTGGAGGAAGTGTGTATAGCTTCGACGACTTCTCGGTTTCCTTAACGCTTTCAAAATAAATACTTACATAGAAATAAAAGAGAGCTAAAAAAAAGGAAGGCGCAACAAATCCAATTTGTTGTTGTCGCACCAAGCCCCAACCCCTAGGTCCCTACCACCCACCCTGCCGCCCTCCCTTTGTTCGGTCTGTGTGTGTGTGGGTGTGGGAGTGTTGGGCGCAAAGTGGGCGCCAACTTGGTTTCTATATTGATTTATTACTCAATGGCCAGAAAGGAAGTGCGCTGTATATTATTTTGGGAACGATTGCGCAAAGATTTTGATTTGCTCGACGAGAAAATTTGAGAACAAAAAAAAAACAATCATTAAAGATCGATACATGCCGTTAGATCTCATCCACAAATCCAACTTGTTGCGCTAAATAAACAAACAGGCACACACACAATTTACTTAATATTTGCTGCTATATATACCATATATATCTATATCAAGATATATTTATATATCTCTGAAATTGAAATTTGAAAATGTGAAATTATTTGGCTGAGTTCATGGAAAATTTTCCAAGCACAAATATGTTCGCAGTTTGAATTGTTTTATTTGTGCGTTGTTGCTTACCAAAATTGTTATTATTTTAATTTTAATTTTGTTGATTGATGTTGTTGGTGCTGTTGTTGTTGCTTTCGTTGTTTCACGTGCAACGCCAAATTGCGTGTTTGCCAAACAACAATAACAACAAAAGCCAAAGTTAAGTTATCCGTGGACTCCTTTCATATTGACACACACTGTCTGCCTCCCTCCCTCTCTATTTCTCCCTCTCTTTCTTCGTGTGTGTGCTTAGCTATGTTGACAATGGGCGCGTGTGCAGCGGCAGCAGCATCGTAAGTACACTCAATGAGGCCAATGCAAACAGTTTACGCGACCCTCGCTTAAAAGTCTTTTTAACCGTAGTCTTAGCCAACCCCAAAACGAACGACTTGGGGACAATTGAAAACACTTATCATTATATAATTTCAATATATTTACAGTCAGAGAGTTGACAGAGAGATGAAAGAATTAGTTTCGAGTGGCTGAAGAGCCAGACCAACTGATTATATCTATAAACAAATAATAATCAATCGGTCAATCAGACTGAATAAACAGTTGATTTTAAAAGTGAGTATATATATATATATATATATAATAGCTTGAGCTGATTAATATGCGAACTGATATGATTAAGTGACTGTTTGAAAACTAAGTGAAAATTCAATTGATTGGCTGATTGACTGCTTCAATGATTGACGTATGGACTTTCAACGGTTTGATTGAAAAACCAACATAATTGATTAAATAGCCTTTAAGAGGAAAACAATAAAGCTGACTAACTCACTGATGAACGGAATGATCTTTTATACTTTCTGATACAAAGATTATTCAAATTCCAAGAATTGACAGACTGGCTGGCTAATCTATTGTCTAATTAGCTATCGATTAGATATACTATATGAATAACAAAACTTTTGAATGACATTCTAGATTGACTAACTATTTAACAGATAGTTAAACGAATTCACTGATTTGATTAGCCTACTCTCCGACAAACTGGTTAAAATATACATATATTAACATATACAGTTCAAATTGACAGATTAACTGAATGACTAAATAATCTACAGAAAAACTAACTAGCTGACTTTTCTGTCATCAATCCCCAAGTCCAAGTCACACAATTAATATCCTGTAAAATAATATTTATTGATAATTGCTCTTACAATCTATATTTAGAAATCCATTTCAATTTGGCATCTTCACCGAATTGAACTCCAGTTTGTTAAGCTGCCCCAACACCAAAATCTCCTCGATGGCCTTCTTGGCCAGCAGCTTGTTCTTCTCGTCCAGCTTGCGATAGGATGTGGCCCAGCCCTCGGCATAGATGGCAGCCTCGTCCCTTGAGCAGTGGCTGAGACTGGGCATCAACAGTGGCTGCAACTGTTCCGCAGGCGATGTCTGCTCCAATTGAGTTGGCTCTGCAGGTGATCCACTGGATGTCGGTAGCACGCGATCAAACTACGAGAAGGAATTAATTGAGTTTATAGAGTTCCCACATTACCTGCAATACACTCACAATTTTAGTATCAGTCTCGGACCAGTGATCCATGTCCTCATCGTCTTTAAATTCATTCATCGATTCATCTGGTTTATCCCAGATGCCATCCGATATTTCTGTCCCAGATGCCTTGGCCACTTCGTCACGCAGGAAGGTCAATTCATTGAAGTACCACAAATGGGGCACATACACCTTGTTCATGTCCTGGTAGTGCTCCACTTTACGCAGTTCGCGCCTGAAACAAGTTCGGATCCCATTGATCTTACGCCGCATGCTGTCCACATTGGCTTTCCCATCGATTTGCTTATAGCACTGCAACAACTTCTCATAGGCGGCCTTCTTGTGTTTCTGATTCTTGTATTGCTCATCCGATACTCGCCATAGTGCTGGCAGTTGTCGATATGTATCGAAGAATTCTTGCCAGCGATCCGTTTGCGGTATGGCGGTCATTGCAATCCCACAGCCAGAAGCGTACTAAGACTAGCAGAGGGATAGAAAGAGAGAGTGGGAGCGAGGCAGAGAGATAGAGCTGAGTCAAACATGTTCATGTTTGACGACTCTCAGCACACAGAGCCGCTTCACACACACACATGCAACATTATGATAGACTTGTTTCGCTTGAGCTGCTGCGCCGCAGTTTGATGCGCAACATGATGGACTGCAAGCCTTTGGACGTTGTCAAACATGCTGCAAACGCTTGCTGCTGTTGCTTAAAGAGTGTGTACAACCGTTTGACAACTCTGCTCAGTTGCTCTGTCTTAAATTCTACTCATTTGCTTTTGTTGTTGTTGTTGCTGTTGTTATTGGCGTCACATCGTCGTCCGTTGTCGAACGTACAGCCATTCCGTCTGGTCGACGACACTTCCAGCAGCAACAGCAACAACAGCAGCAGCAGCAGACGTGCGTCGCAGTCAACGCCATTAACGTCGCGACGCGTCGCCTCATCGATTTGGCGGCGTCGTCGTCGTCGTCGTCGTCGTCGTCGTTGTCGTCTTCAACTCTGCATGTTTGTCGCCAAGTACTCAAGCACACACTTACACGTACACAATCACAAGTAAGGCAAAAGAAAAAGTTAGCAAAATATGCACGAGACCAAAATGAGCGCAAAAGCACAAACAAAATATTATTACTAATTCATTTTGTTATTTTGTTCATTGCACCCTTTGCTTATATCGCGCTTCGCCCACTAACGGCGCGTCGCCGCGATGTCGCCTTTTCTTGCTCTCCCTCCCTCTCTCACACACGCACACACACACACACATACACACAGTCGCTCTGGCAGCCGATTGCACTTTTGCACTTCATTGCATTAGCCCACACGCCGTGCTGAACGCCTCTCACTCTCATTCATTCTATCGCGCTCTCCCCATTGCCATTCGTTTAGTGTAAGCTTTTTCAGCTGTTGTTGTAGTTGTTGTTTTTGTTGCATTTGCTTTGTTTTCGTTTATCGTTTAAATGCTTTCAGGTGGCCGCTTTGCGATTCTTGCGCTTTTGCCGCTGCGGCGAATGTCTGGGGGCCCAAGTCATAAGTAATTTATCATCATACAATATTGAAGTGCGTCGACGCCAGCGTTGACGGCAACTGCGACTACGACAGCGACAGTGGCATCTGTCAATGCCAATCAGTTGTAAATGATATGACTGACCGATTCTTGGGACTTTCCTTCACAACTATTGTTGTTGCTTTTGCTTTTGCTGTTGCTGTTGCTGTTGTCAGGTGGTGCCAACTGCCAGACACCGAGTTGACTCCACAACAAAAGAAATCGATTGCTTGAGGAAATGTCTGGTAAACAAATCAAAAGACCAAAGGGCATTATTTATACTGTGTGGGGGAAGGGGGTGTCCCTTATTAGTTGATTTTGTGAACTTTAAAACGATATTTGATTATTTTTTAAATACTATTTGGATAGCTCCTTTAATTACAGTACTCGCAATTGCTGCAGGATTTACAAATCACACACACAGATGCACGCACACGCACTCAATCAGAGGCGCACATACACTCAATTACAGTGCAAACTGCCCAACAACAATGGCTCGGCAGTAAAATGCGATTTCCGACCAAAAAACTACATTCACACAAACACACGGACACGCACACATATTTATAAATGTTCGTGTTTTTTTGGGTCTGTGCCTTGGGCTTTGTTTTGTATGTGGGTCATGTCCTTATGAAATATTCAAATGTCCTGAATTAAGCATTTATGCCATTTCCACTCTTTTTTTATTGTTTGTCCAATTTTCCAGGCTAGCCTCAACTCCCCAGCTCCCTGCTTCTTCTGACTCCCTCTCTCTCTCTCTCTGTGTGTGTCGGTCTCCCTCTGCTGCTCCATTGTAAAACAAATTGTAAATGTGCCTGATTATGTGTGCGTGTGCATTGTGTATGTGTGTGTGTTTGCATTTGTGTGTGTTTCAATTTATTTATTGAAAATTTGACCAAACATGCTAGGCGAGCAGGGCAAGTGCAGGCAGAGAATGAGTCGGGGGGAGAGAGGGAGACACAGACAATAAAACAGAAACGCATAAAAGCAAATAAATTGGTTACATTTGGTTAACACTCATACACACACACACACACACACCCAAACAGACACGCACACGCACACGTTTGTATAAATCCGCAACGGAAGTTTGCTTTTAAATCGATTTTGATTGATTTTTCTCACTGCCAAGCAAAAATGCCTTTTGGACAAAAATCAAAATACATGCCCGCATGCTCTATAGGTGTGTATATGTATGTTCTCTCTATATATGTATGTGCATGTGTGTGTGTATAAATAAAATCAAATTGTAAATAATCGAGTCGGAATCGTCGCCTGTTTGTATTTCGCCAGCCCTTTGGCGCTTTTCACTTGAAATCCGTTTGGCCAAAAAAATAAAGAAAGAGCGAGAGGGTGGGGGGGGGGGGAGGGAGAGAGAGAGAGAGGGAAATCAAGAATTTAACAACAGATCGAAAACACGATATACAAATATTTTTACTAAAATTATTTTCAATATGGTTGTTGTTGTTTAACTTGGTCGCTCGCAGCTCGTTATTTATTTATATTTATTGAATGTGTGTGCTACGCTTTATTTCAATATCATAAAAAAATGTGGAAAACGGAAAGCAGAAAGAAAAAAAAAAATAAACTAAAAGCCAGCACTTACATTTTTAATACAAAATCAATAAATATAAAAATAAATAAATATATATACATACACATATGTATATGTATGTGAGCCCATATATTAAAATATGTTGTCCCATCTGAGTGCGTGTGTGTGTGTGTAAGACACTTTTTTATGGCTGCGGGCTCATAAAAAGCGCATAAAGTGGCTTTAACATGGCATAAAAAATGCAACCAAGAGTGCCAATAGTTAAGCCAGTGAGAGGGAGACAGAGAGAGAGAGAAATTGTGAGAGGGGGGAAGGAACGGGCGAGTGTCAGAAAGAAATATTGGGCCAAAGGTCAGTGAATAAACGAATCTCTCCAAGCTCAACGACGCGCTCTCTCCCTCTCTTTCTGTCTCTTTCTCTCCCTCTCTTTCTGTCTCTGTCTCTCTCTCAGTCTCTCTCTCTCTCTCTCTCTCTCTCTCTTTCTTTCTCTGTGAGCAGTTTGGGTGGTCAGATTGGAACAAAATATTAAGCGATAAGAAAAAGACAAAAAAATAATACATATGTATATGACAATAGAAGACGTGTCAGAAGAAGGTGTGAAGAAAAGAGATACCATGTGAAAATATATGGTATATTAGGTGTGCAAATCTAGTAAACATTCATACACATTCATACTTTCATACAATCATGTCCACAAGACTGCTAAACAGCCTATAGGCATGGCAATTATTAATGCTTGAAATTTGTCATTTATTTTGTTTGTTTTTTTTTCATATAGATCGATAACCTGGACAAGTTAGTTCAATGCAATAAATAATATCATATTTCTCTGTTTCGAAAATTTTACCCATTATTTTATACCAAATTGTCTTTCTATAGATCCTGCTCGCTAAATCAATCCTTTTTGCAGAGCTCGCTAACAAAAATATATAAATATTTTGTATATGTCCTATTCGAAAAAAAAATTTATATTTATATATGATACATCTATTTTTCAAGCATTTATTAATACAAGGAATTTTTTTAACCTGACACATATTAAAATCAAATTAAAAATTCGAAATTATTTATTTAGGACCTTCTGATGGTGTATTTTTCCGTGTCTGAGCATCTTTTATATATTATATTAAGTAGAACAATTAGCGTTGCCAATCGAATTCTTTACAGTAATGAAATACCAGTAGCTTAAATATACATTTAAATATTTATTCTCTATATAAAATATATTTTTTTAAGTATTTTATAAACCAGTTATTTAATAATAAATTGAAGTAGCTTTGATATTAATACCCCTTTAATATACTCATAAATAGCACATGGAATGAGATTCGCACAGAAGAGCTTTATTGAAACATATCATTTGAAACAGATCTGTAACTAAGCTTAAGCGCTTTAAATTTTTCCATAACACAATTATGTTATTCCTTACATAAGAACATCAGTCAGGCATGTCCATAATATCCATAGCGATGAGTACAATAGGTCGTAATTAAAATATCGCACCCCTGCTTAGCAATATTGACAGACAAAATACAGCGTCTCTTTCCCCACGTACAAATAATCTTTAAGCTCGTTTTTTTGTTTTTAATAAAAAGGTCTTTACAAATATGTTAAGCTGCTCAAGCAACTTCCACCTAGACCTTTTCGACACCCCTGCACCCAACTCCCGTCTCCCATCTTCCCTTAGCCCTGTTCTTTGGCTTCACAGTTCAATTCCAACTCGACTCGTCCACGTCTACAAATCAGAAAAGCGTATCGCGCACGTGTCTGCAATATGCATTAGCACCAAGTGATGCGAATTTTAGCCTTTTCTCCCGATAGATTCAGCATCTTTGTAAATTGACTGAGCTCTCAAAAAAAAAAAAAAAAAAAAGGAAAAAACATATTTCTTTTTTTCGAAAATTTTAACCAGTATTCTACATCATATTAACATTCTATATATCCTTCAATCCTTTTTTACAGAGATTTCTAGCTAAAACATATATTTTATTTGAGTATATATTACTCATCTATTTTTCAAAAATATATTGATAGCATCAAATTAAAAAATAAAACAAAAAATATTCGAAAATATTAATTTATTTACTTTGCTTATTTTGCAGTTACTTTCTACCTTAACCAGATGGACAGTGTGGCTCAATGCAATAGATAATGGATGTCATCGCCAGCCAGGGGAGTAGACCAATTTCCTTGAACAGCATTTTGCTTGATACGTTGGTTTCTAATAATATTTTTCTCAGTATCTGAGCCGCTTTTATACCAGGCAAAGCATTAAAAATCTTATTAAACATATCAAAACAATTTTAACCGTTGTAGACTTTTGCCAATCGATTTTCTCTCAGGTTTGATGATGATGTACATATCATTTTTTCCCCCAATGGATTCAGCTTCTTTGTAATTTTATTTTTATTTTTTATTTTCTTACTGAGCTGGCAAAAAATAAAAATAAAATAAAATATATATTTTTTTTTAGAACTGTACTAACTAAATTAATTCCAGCTGTGAAATTTTCTTTTTATATATATGAATATATAAATATACATATATAAATCATTTATCCTTTACCTAGATATTAACAACTTTAGAATATACCACTGAAATAAATGAGAATCGCAAGGAAAAGCAGTACTCAGCTTGATTCCAGTTTAGAAATATATATTTTAAATCAACTTTAGATTTTTAAATTTCTTACCAATAGTTATGTTATTCTTTACATAGGTCTACCTACATATTGCCTTTCAGATTGAATCCTTTGATTTAATCCATTTGGTTTGAATCTGAGATATATTTTATACGCTAGGTATTCAGCAGCACTGATTAATGCACCGCAGTTTCTAGTAGTAACATAGTAGTAGCAACACCACCCGCACAACCTACAACACCCACAGCTACCACTTCCAGACATTGGCAGCGACAGACCGACAGACCGACAGACGCAACCACCGTTCAAAGATTTATATATTTTTAGTATTACTTGCAGGAATTTGAGAGTGACCAACCCTCGAGTGGAAAATTGATTTGAAAATCTTTTTACGAGCTGTACAAAACATTTATTTTCCGCGAAATCCAAAATTATAAAATACAAAGCCTAACCTATGCATACACATACGTATAGCATATATATATATATATATATATATATAAATATATATACATGTTGGATCCATTTACTTGCTCTCCTTCATGATCTCCCCAATGGCGAAGGGCAACGTTATGGTCTTGATATAATCCAAATGGCGAACAGCATCAGAGAATTCTCCCATGGATAGTGGGGGCACTGGTTCGATATCCTTATAGATCTTCGATTCGATCAGTATCAATTGAAAGTTGATCAAGTCCACAGCTGATCGCATCTCGTCCACATCCACATTGATCCTATTGCTATTATCGCCGCGTATATTCGAGGCCCCGAGCTTAATTTCCTGCGCCTTGAGCATCTTCTGCTTTCGCACCTTGAAGAGCTTCCGCAAGAGATACAATATTGGCAAGATAATAAATAATAGCCCACACATTTTGGTTTGACCGATCCATTCAAACATTTTGGCTTACGTTTAGAAAATATACGAGTACATATGACTGGGTAAAAACTACAAAAACAATTATCCAGCTACGTCGAAAACAATACAAAGGTTGAAATAAAGTCCTGGAATACTAGATCAATATTATTTAGAAAAACAAAACCTGCCGCTTTCGATTAAGTAAAGCATATTCAATATGATATTCAATGGGATACACTTGCTCCACTCTGACACAATTCTGACTTTTCACATAAGCCGCCCCACAACCCATGCTCCTCGTTCCTTGGCTCCGTGCCCCTTGGCCTCTTGGCTACTCGGCTGTTCGGCTTCTCGGCTGCTTGGCTGCTTGGCTCCTGGTGTGCAGCCACTTGCCCCAGTCAACCCCTTATGCGACACGAAACCAAATCCCCGACCCATGTCCGGAACGCAAATAAACGATAAAAGCGCAGTCGTTGCGAATAACACTAACAATAAGTAGCGAGAGGCGAAAATGTAGGGGGGGCAAGACGTGGAGGTGAGCCGAGATGAGGCGAAAAACGAGGCGAAAGCCGACAGGCGTCGGCTGAGAGCCGAACGAACTGTCGCACTCGCCGACTTACTCACTCACTCGCTCACTCGCTGTTGGGCCGGCTCGTCCGTCGTCTGCTCGCTGTTTGGCTCGACAAACGCGGGAGTTGCCTGGGCGCCCAGCAAAGGCAGCAGCTGGATGTATAGAATTTCACAAGGGATGGCAGCGGCAAAGTGCAAATGATAGAGCGAGAAAGAGAGAGAGGGAAGACAGAGTGCGAGAGAAAGAGAGTGCGCGCCAAAGTTGAAAGTTAAATTGATTTGAGCCGGGTGGCTATGGCCGAAGGGTTGGCTTGGCTTAGGGCTTGGCACACACACACACACACACACACACACACACACACACACACACACACACACACACACACACACACACACCCAAATGACTTTCAGCATGTGGAAGCCGCTGCTTAGCATGTTTCCTGCCATTAGATGGCGCCACGTGCGCAGTGAGAGAGCGTTCACTCGATGTGAGCTCTCTCTTTCTCTCTCTCTCTCTCTCCCTCTCTTTCTCTCCTACACTCACACACACACACACACACAGAGAGACTGTTTCGCCTGCCCGCTTGGCTGAAAATGAGGCGCAAATTTTGTGGCAACCAAAAAAAGGTTCAACAAATGGTTTGGCTCGATACCAAAACCGAAGCCGTAACCGAAACTCCTCACACAGCCCAGCCCCCAGCCCCCAGCCCTCGTCCTTAGCCCCACCGGCCACCCACTATTTAGTAATGACACAAAGTTTTAATGGACGAGGGGCCAGCGGGCGTAGCTTTTGCTGTGCATAAAAACGTGTGGCATCATTTTTCAGGCTGGCCACGGGGGCGGCTCAGGGTGTTTTCTGGTTTTGGTTTTGGGCGCACAGCAATGCACGCAGCAGAGCAGCAGGAGTCCCATTGAAGCGGGCGTCCATTATGATGCCCATGCTCCTCGAGTTGACTGGCGCTAGCGCTATCTCTGTCGCACGTGCAGTCGCTTGAAAATTATGTCAACGAGCTCTGTTGATTTTCCATTTTGCCCGCTTTCATTTTAGCCTGCTTCCTGCCAGCCGTACGCCCTTGTTGCTGCTGTTGTTGTTGTTGTTGTTGTGCCGTTTGTTTTTGTTGTTAATGCTGATGTTATTTGGCATTTGCCGTTGCCGTTGCCGTTTGCTGTTGGTGTTGTTGTTGTTGTTGTTGTTGTTTTGCTTTTACCGCCGCCTGTCGCTGGTTAATTACATTTTACAAAATTTGCTGTCAAGTAGTTAAGTTGGGTTAAGTCGAGCGCGCAGCGCTGCGCAGTTGACGCCAGCAGCGACTGAGCGACTGAACGACTGCGGCTGTTGTTGTTACGGTTGCTGTTGTTGCTGGTAAATTTAATATTCGATTTTATAATTTTTATACGCTGACCTTTTTGCATTTGTGGCATTTTCTTTTTAATTATTTATGTGCGGGGCGTTTTGGCTGGGTAGCAGGGGCGTGGCCCCTGTTTTGCTCTGTGGCAAATTAAACGAAAATCGACATATTTAATTATGCAAACAGGTGCCTGTAATGCCGCATTGTAATACTACAATGCCCGGGGCAGGAGTCGAGGGCATAAAGAATTAACTAGCTGAGCCAAGGCATTAATATTTCCATTTCCACAGCTGAGCTGTCAACCACTCAGATTAAGAATTTAATAGGACAGAAATTAACTTGAGCTGAAATAGTTACACACACACACACACATAAGAGCTTTCCAGACTCTACGTAATTCCAACAGCAATAAAAACTTTCATATATTTTTTTACAACTGTATGGATGTGTGCTAGTATGTGTGTACGTAGGTGTGTGTGTGTGTGTGTGTGTGTGTGTGAAAAATTCAACAAAAATATTTTTAAAAGCTCAAGACAAGCAACACAGACATTAAGTAAAAAAACTGCACTCGAACACTAAAGTAAGAGAGAGATGCATTTAGCTAGAGAAAGTAGAAGCTAGAAAGAGAGAGAAAGAAGCAAAGAGGAAGATAGCTAGAGCAGGCAAAAAGGACAAAGAGAAACTTAAAAAAAAGTAGATAAAAAATTATACAAAAAATCATAGAAAAGTGACAAAAGAAAAACATTAGGACGACTTGCGGATGCTCTATAAGAGAAACCTTAAAGTAAAATAATAAAAATATATTCAATATTTACAATACATATGTATATACTTCAATGCCTATATTCTTAACCTATCCATATAAATTTTGAAATATATATTCTTCACTTCAATTAAGCTAAGCTCAGCTCATCTGCTCGCCTAGTCGCCTATGCCTGCTGCTATATCCTGTTGCGTTAGAGTATGAAAGCTTGGAGAGCAAAAGACAAGCAACGAGACAAGCAAAAAATGAAAATGAAAAGCAGGCAAAGAAATAAAAAAAGTAAATAAAAAAGAAGGAAAGAAAGCAAAAAAACGATAGCGCAAAATGTTACGCTTGCATTTGAGCCAAAGGGAGGCTGAGGGGGCAGCTGAAGAGAGAGGGGCGTGGCGAGGAGCGGGCTGTGCTGAGGTGGGATGCGGTGTTATTTGGGGAATTGTTGGCCTGGTGTTGGAGAGCATGTGGCTCCTACAATGACAGCAGAGGCAGTCGAGTTATTGTTGTTGTAGGTGTTTCTGCTGCAGCAGCAACAGCCGGCGAAGGACGATAGCGCTGAGGACGAGGACGAGGATGAGGACGAGGAGGAGGAGAAGGTAGAAGGTAGAAGGTAGAAGGCAGCAGCAGTAGCGCTAGCTTGATGTGGAGCAGCAGCAGCACGATGAAGGCATTAAGCTGCTATACACAAACACACACACATACGTACACCCACGCAGATGGCAGACATTATGGGCAGCAGAGGCGAAGGATGCGTTTGCCATGAAATACGCACACACACACACACACACACCCACACACACGTAAAGAACTTGGCAAGAAACTTGCGCGGCTTTTCACAACGGGAGGCAACTGGCATATCCATGCCAAAGCGATAGAAGAAAAACCCAACCAGCCAGAGACACACACACATGAATACACACACACACACACACACACACATTGGCACACACATGCCAGGACAAAATGGCAACATAACTGTAGTGAAAATGTCAAGAGAGAGAAAAGATATTAAAACGTATTTGACTTCTGCGAGTTTGCGAATGAGGCGAAGGAGGAGAAGGTGAAGGCGATGAAGAGAAGACGCAGACGTAGACGAAGGACATGAGCAGGATGTGCGCCAGTGTGGCACAATGAAAAATATATAAAGAAGCCACACACACACATACTCTCACACTCACACTCACACACACACACACACTCGTATGCACATACAGCTTATGACAAAAATAATAAAAATGGCTCAAGAAACGAAGCAGCTGAAAAGCAAAACGAAAACAGCGCAAAAATATAAAGCAAAGTAAAATAAAAGTGAAGCAGGAGCAAAAAAAAATAAAAAAAAGCGAAATACAAGTATAAAAATGAATTTTAGATGACAGTCAAAGTGCTTGTGGGGCGGCGGAGGGGGCGGTGCGGTCCGAAGGTTTGTCTTTGCAGTTAAGCAGACGAGTAAATGTTGTCCTTATTGTTGTTGCTGCTGCCGTTGCTGCTGCTGCTGCTGCTGCTGCTCCTGACGAGGCTGTCGTGGCTGCTATTTTATGCCAAAGACGTTGGGAAAAACTGTGAAACGGGGCGGTGGGCAGTGGGCGGCAGCAGCAGCATTGCATAGCAGCAGCAGCAAAAAAGTCAAGAGAAGCGACAAAAAGTGGAAAGTTTTATGGGCAACAGCAGCAAAAATTGCAATATACCATGGCGAGGACTACGACGAGGACCCTCCTGACGTGGATTGGCCATGTGCGTTGGTGGGGCAAGAGGCGCGGGGAGGTAGCCTTGCTCTCTGCGGGGCTGAGGTGATGAGGCAGCTGCCTGATGTTGATGGCGTTGCCACTGCTGAGGCACTGACAACCAACACGAAAGCTGAAGACAGTGGCGCAACGAGAAAAGAGAACTAAAGGGAGTTTTTGTTCTATAATGGAAAATCGTTAGATTAGCCAAGTTAAATATCGCAAATTATAAGAAATAAGGAAAAGAAAAACAATGAATTAATCATATTATTAGATAAAAGAAAAGGGTAAAGAGATAAGAAAAAGGTCCGACAAGAAGCTAAAAAAAATAAGCCAAGAAAAGGCAAAAAAGAGCAATAAAGAGAAAAGAAGAAAGGAGCTGATTGGGCAGATAAAATAACAAATGTTAACAAGTACTCAAGGACGTTTAAGGACTGCTCAAAAATAGATCTAAAACAAATAAATATAGTCAATATAAATAGCTCTATATAGCACAAAACGCCTACATTATAAATAACTTTTCACGGCACCTAGTTCTATCAATATAAATAGATCCTACCTACATCAAAATAACCAGCCAAGTCATTCTCCTTTTTCCATCCCTCTGCAAAAGTCAATTAGCCTGCGCTCCTGACCTCTGCTCTGGCTGTGTATACATCGATACCAACACTCATGCCACACACATAAGCTCTGGCATTCACTGTGGCAAACACTTCCCACACCCACTTCGCAACCACCCACTTCAGCCACCCACCCAACTCGCTGTGGCTAACAAAAAAAAAAAAAGAAGAGAGACACAAAATGATTTCGTTTCTTGGCACGAGTTTGGGTAAAACTTCGACAATGCTGATGGGGAAACGTTAGCAGAGCAACTTACAAATTAAGGCTTAAATAAGATGCCGTCATCCCAGCCAACGTGCCCCCGCCCGTTCTCCAGGGACTGCGCTGGCAACATATGTTTGTCAAAATCCCTCAATAAGTATATTTCCCAGCTACAGCAAAAAAAAAGGAAGAAAACATCGAGAATGGTAAAAGAATACAACATAAAAATAAATCATACGCCTCATCAGGCCCAGAAACGAGCCAATACCGTAAACATTATTCAACTGCAGCGCACCACTGGCAACAGCACCACACCAACTCCAACTCAACCACCCACCGACCACCCGCCTGCCCCTTCCTGACTTCCCTTGCTTCTGGCCGCTCATCCCTGCGCCTGGCGCTAATAAATGCTTATCGAAGACGCATAAAGCGAGTAAATTCGCAGCCATTAAACGAGCATAAAACTCAATGCCCGTTCGGGTACTAGGCTACTAAAATGTGGGGGTCGACAAATCAAAGTACAAGCAAAACAGCCCCATGAAAACCAGCCCCAGTCCCCCCATCCACATTGACACTCCCTAAGGCCGCAAAGAGCTGTGAAATAAAACCAGGCAAAGCACCGACAACGGCTACAATGAAACCCAAAGCGGCTCCCAGGCGATTTTAATGCGGGTTTGGCGTTACGAACCGAAAGCCACCCAAGGCCCACCCAGAGCCACCCGAAACCGCCCAACGTTGACAGCATACAAAGTAACTTAAATCGAAACAATAAAGCGGCAACTTTGTTCGAGCAAAAATGCAAAAAGGAGCAAAGCATAAAAAATGGGGGTAGCGGGCAGTGATCGGACAGATGGTGGGAGGAGAAGGGAGAGATGGTGGCAAAACTTGCCAAAGATGGCGAGAAAAATGACAAAAAAAAAAAAAGACGATGAAGAAGAAAAAACATGGAAAATGCGCAAATAAATGAATGAATAAAAGCGAGCCAAGGCACAGAGCAGCGCAACAGCAGCAGAAGCTTCTACAAAGAAATTACAAAATTTAAGAGGAGAAAGAGGTCCACAGGAGCAGCGGCAGCAGCAGCATCAGCAAAGGACCTGCATGATAAGAGGGAGAGGGAGACAGAGAGAGAGAGAGAGAGAGAGGAAAAAATATTAATAAATCGCAGCTACTGGAATGCTTGCAGCTACTAGAAAGTGGATATGGCCAAGTGCTCTGGGGGTGCCGCAAAGTGCGCGTACAATGTGGCGTATGCGTAATATGCCAAGTGCTAAAACAAAATAGCAGCAAGCGGCCAAAAGAGCTGTGCAGATGAGTGGATAGATAGAAGGATAGAGAAATAGAGAGAAAAAATGTTTGAAATATATATCAATTGAGAGATATTTATATGGAAAGATTATAGTTAGCCAGATATGGATAGATAGATATATGAATAGACTGATAAATAAATATATAGATAGGATAGATATATTCTTAGATAAATAGATTAATAGATTCTTAAATTTTCAGATAATAAATAGATGCATAGATATATAATTGTATATATTGTCGGATCGATAGATAGAATGGTAGATAGATATATAGGTAGATAGATTTATAGATGTAGATATATAGGTAGAAGTTAGATGGGTTGATGGAAAATATATATATGGATAGATAGATGTATAATACATACAAAAAGAGAGATAAAGATAGGTAGAGACGATCTTTATAGTTAGATAGTAAGATAAATAAATAAAAAATATAATTCAGACTATAGAATGCTCCTAGACAGTCATATAGATGTTAGCTGTGATAGACAGGTAAAAAGATAGTAAAATGAAACATATATATAAATATTAAGAGATATATAACTAAATTTTTACATAGATCTTTTCCAACTTAATCACATTCATTAATAAATTAATGAAATATAAACGAACTGAAATCTAAATAAATTTTTCTATCTTTATATAGGTAGAAATATAAATTTAAATATAAATATATATCTATAAATCTTAGATAGATCTATATATAGATGCAGCCAATCCTACCCTAACTTTCATTTCCAGTGAGCCATTTAACTCAAATCTACCAAAAGTTATTCAATATTCCAATTGGTTAAATTGAATTAAACTAACTACAAAATATTGTCCATCTGTGACATTAGTGGTACGTGAAGCACTTGTTCACTATTTCAAGTGTTACGAAAATAATTGATCAAATTTCGAGCCTAATTCCAGTTGTGGTGTGGCACTTGAGTTTGAGTTTGAATTGAATCGATTGGAATTGAATTCAATTGCCGGCCACGCTCAATGGCTCAATACCCGTGAGCCCAATGACCGCTAATCATAAGGATAACACCTAATCAACCGCAGAGCGGACGCCCACAAAATCGAAACCGAGAGGTTTTGCGCCCAAAAATTAAATGAAACGTTGATAAGGCGCAAAAGGGCGCACTAAACGATTAAATCGAATGAGCGAACAAATGAGTGAGTGAGTGCCCCGATTGCCCTTCATTCAAACATACACTTACACACACACACACACACACATACACACAGCCATATCAGATATATACAGTCGTTCAGGCCAACCCCCCGCAACACCCTGTGCTTGCGCTGTGGACGTGCCCGACTGACTTTCGGCACAAGTGCGCAGCGATGGCGAAAAGTGAATTTTCCGCCGTGCGGTTGTCAGGCACGCAGCGGGAATGACACTGGTAGGTGGGTGGGGCGGCCTTTTGGTTCAGGAGGTGCAGCAGCAACAGCAGCCGGCGGCGGCGGCGGCGGCGGCGGCGGCGGCGGTAAGAAATTGCTAGCTGAATAATTTCAGCAGCGACGCTAGCAGCGACTGCGACTGCGACGGCGACAGCGACAGCATAGCTATCAAGCATGTCAGCTGCGAGAGTGTGAGCGTGGCCAAAGTCAGCTTAAAGCGCGACAGAGAAGGAGAGCGCAATCGAACCGAATGGTCAGACGAGGCGAGACGAAGCCGAATGCTGTATTGGGTGCTCGGCACTCGTATTCGGTTTGAGTGCGAGGTTCGGTCAGGCAGACAATGTTTTTCACGTGCCATTGCATGTGCGCACACACACACAGACACAAACAGTCGCACTCATACAAATCACTTAGTTTGTGTTTGTGTGCTTGCCTGCGTGCAAGAGAGAACAGCATGCGTTTTACTGCTTCTGAGCGCCTGATCTGCAGGCAGCGTGTTGCGTTCGTGTGTGACGTTCTGTGCGGCTAACTGATTGACGTTGACTGCGATGCCGACGCCGCTGTTTTGCTATTTGTTGCCGCCACGCGATGAGTGAGAAAAGACGAAAGAATGAGTAGGAGAGCGGAGAGTGGGCAAAGGGGGCGTACGTGTAATTGTTGTTGCTCTGTCCTGGTTCGCTCTCTGTTTGCTTAACTGGGCTTGATTAGATTTTCGAGGTTAGATACATTACGAATTATTCAGCGCTCAGTGGGTGGCAGCACCACCACCACCACCCCCACCCGCTGTCCCTCTCGCTATGCAGGGTCTGCCACTTGTTTCGCTGGCTGGCTGGCTGGCTGGCTGGTTGGCTGGCTGGCTCCTGCGAGGGCTGTTTATCGAATTTCTGACCAGAAATTCTTTGATTGTGTTGTAATTGTGTTATCCTTGTTGGAGCGCCGGCTGTTGCTGTTGCTGTTGGCTGTGGATTGTTGGCTGTTAGCTGCCTGCCACTGTGGCACGTAGCACATAATTGTTACTATTAATATTTCATTGGGTGGTTGCTTCGGGACATTTATGGACTGTTTTTCCTCGCCTTTTTAGCAGGGGGTGTGTGTTTAATTAATCGACTTGCTGGCACTGAGTGCCAAATGTTCTTATTGTTTTTTGCTCGCCAGTCAAAATATTTGACTTGTAGATGTGGGTCTAATTGAGTCCCAGTCTCTTTGCTCTATCAGTGGGAGTAAAAGTTTTTATCGCCGTTGTTATTCGTGCTGCTTTTGCCCATCTGGCGTTAACTTCACAAAAATGATGTAAACCTAATTAAATTTCCAATAGCAAATGACGCGCTCCGCCCCCAACTGCCTCGCCTCTGCCCTAAGATTAGCCCAAGAAACTTTGACGCAGATAATTGCGGCATTGCGTCATGCCCAGCAAATTTTCCACAGAACATTTTCTGAAATCTATTGAGCTTTAAGTAGATTCTGAAAATATGTTACAAGCAAATGGGTGGCTCTGTTGGGTATAGATGACTGTAAACTTAATTGGCCATGATTCCAGGAAAAGTTTTAGTACATAATTCCATTTACTACAATGAATATATTGACTTTGAAACCTTTGTATTTTATACTATGAACATGAGATAGAATAGTATGTAATAGATGGTATATTATTTACTATATACTCTACCTATCTTATCTACTATGTACTATGTACTATGTACTATCTACTATCTACTATCTACTATCTACTATCTACTATCTACTATCTACTATCTACTATCTACTATCTACTATCTACTATCTACTATCTACTATCTACTATCTACTATCTACTATCTACTATCTACTATCTACTATCTACTATCTACTATCTACTATCTACTATCTACTATCTACTATCTACTATCTACTATCTACTATCTACTATCTACTATCTACTATCTACTATCTACTATCTACTATCTACTATCTACTATCTACTATCTACTATCTACTATCTACTGTATATAGAGATCATCAATCGATTGCTAACAATGTGAATGATAATTATCGATATGCCAAACCAAGGGGATAGCTGACGTTCCTCTCCCCCAACTCTCTAATACACATACATAGAGAGGACAAAGATGCTGGGTCATCGTCAATTGTCGTCTGTCGTCTCTCGTCGGTCGTCGGTCGTTATCCTCATTGTCAATATCGAAAAATTTTTACACCCACGCACACACACACACACACAAGCGCAAATTGAATTATCCCCAACAAATAGAGCTTGAGCCGGAGTGTGTGTGGGTGTCTATATAGATGTGTGTGGTTGTTGTTGCTGTCATTGTTGTTGGTGTCAATTGGGTGTCTGTGCGCTGGCATGTTGTGCTTTGTGTTGTCTTGGATTGTCTTGTGCCCTGAGCTCAGTTCACTCTGTGTATCTGCGAAACGTCAAAGTATCTTAATTAAATTTCATCCCTTAGCCAAAACGTAAAAATGTACAACAATTTCACGTAGCCCGGACTGACTAATAGACAATTTACGCCCACACATACACACACACACATACAATATATAGAGACTAGCGAACAGTCAAGACGCGACACAAATTGAAACGTTGAATGAACTGTGCGACAAGGACACTCCCCACAAATGTCCTAACCCATTGCCCGTAGACACGAGTGCACGAAATACAATTTCACAAACAGTTACAACAAATACAATCACACACGCACACACACACACATACACACACTCACACACAAGGAGACAAACATCATGCCGTTTAGCAACACTGCCGGGCAGTGTGGGGCAATGCCAGCCAACCAACTAGCAGTCAACTGTTATACCATTAAATAAAGTTGGCAACACTTAATGCACAACGACAACAAAACCAACAACTGACCCACCCGGCCAAGGGGTTGGGGCTGTCGTTGTTGTTGTTGTTGCTTTTGCTTTGCTTACTTGTTGGGGGAGTTCGAAGAGGGCTGCAAAACGTTTACCGATTTGTTGCTAATATTAAGCAGCCAGCCAAAGCGAAGCCTTCACTTTGAAGCTCTGACACGAAACTCGACACAGAACCTATAAAATATGTAATGCAACAACAACAACGACAACAGCAACAGCAACAACAACTCTGCCATAACTGTTTTCGATTAGACACGTTTATACGGTTGCCTTGATGCTGAAAACATATTAAACAATTACCAAAGTTTGAAATAAAAGTTTGCTGGCTATAATCGGTTTTGAATTTAAGTAAACAGAAAGCTTTTGCTGTGTTGATGAGGTGTGTGGCAACTCCAGTAGATTCAAATAAGTATTCTCTGCATTTAAATTCCACTTGAAGCCTTAAAAACTTGGCACTTAAGCATCTCACTCATACCGAGATTTACTCCATTCAAGTTGGCTTATGGTATAAAGGGTTCTTATCAGAAGAGTGGCATCTCTGCACAGCTATATTTTATTATTGGCTATATAAAGCGAGTCAGATCTGATTAATGTCATAAATATATATGCGAATATTATAGATTTAAAATGTGTCTGGCAACTCTGCTTTTGGACTGAATGTTCCATGAACTTTGCTCTGTTTAATGGACTATAATAGGGACAGCAAATATTCAGTTACAAAAAAGTTTTAAAAAAAACTCAAACTGACAACTCTGTTGAATAATAATAATATAATAATAATAATAATAATATAATAATGAATATAATAAAATAATGTGGCAGCCCTGTTAAATAGATGCATTATTAATTATCTTCCGTTTCTCTTTTCCACATATAATTTGCATACTCAGTTAATTAGAAAGCGAGCTAATTGACTTAGATTACATGTAAAGCGTTGCCACCTGGCAGAAAATTGCAATAAGTGTCGCATAAACGAGATAATATTGTTGCATGTATTAGCTCTGGTTGTATGAGTATGTGTGTGTGTGCTTGTGTAAGTGTGTGTGTTTGTTAGCCATTTGTTTTTGTCGCTCGCCTCTGGCATACGTATGTACATATAAACATGCCACGTTAGGCGACGTGCCAAGTTTCATGTGCAACTTCGTACCCTAAACAACAACGAGGCGAGGCGAACCACCCGAAAGCAACCAAGCCAAAGCAAACCAACCGAGCCACTCGAACCACCCAGTTACTGGCTCCATCCAACAATTTACTACATATGCAGCGACAACAAAGCGCATTGAATTTGTTGCCAGTTTGTGCCACCCGCAGCTGTGATGGCCACTGCGCTGCCTCACACCCAACCGCTTATCAGTCCCCTCCGCCCCTCAGCCACCTTCAACCCATTCCCTACGCCCATGTCCCCGACTGTCCATGCACCGCAATTTGCGCGCAACAGCAACAACAATAGCAACAGCAACAGCAACAGCAACAGCAAACAGCAACTGTTGGGCGACGCGTGATATCCTTTACACACAGACACAAGCCACACCCACCGCTGTCCGACGCCCACAATTCTGCTACTGTCCGGAGTTTTACTTATCCATAGGAAGCCGGCACTCACAGCTACCGTTCCGAATTGAATTAAACTCAAACTTTTACCAATTTACAAAAGCAACAGCAGGCAACAGCAAAAAGAAAGGCCAACAACAGGAGGTGGGCTGGGTGGTGGCGCTGTCGGTGGTGGGGCGGTGGTGAGGTGGTGGTGCAGCCAAGCAGCATAAGTGATGGGCAAGCAAGGAAGGCTGGCAAAGTTTTCGTTGGCAAAGCCAAGTCGAAGCTTATTTTCTGCAGCGCCTTTTGCCTTTTTGTTCTTTTGCCTATTTTCAGACTATTCTTATGCCACGCCCCCATTCCACGTTGTCCTTTCTTGTTCTTGTTTCATTTTTCATACACGCTAGGTATTGTTGAAAGGAGAACGAGCGCAGCAACTGTATAAGCTGAGAAACTAAACAAAAAAATAAATCGTTTTTCATTTTCTTGATATTTATAAGAATGGATATTATATATTATATTATTGTTAAAGTTGAGAATAATCGAATTCTTAAATAGATTCTCTTATGAATAGAATAATGTAAATAATGTGAAAATATTATGATTTTGGCTACCCTCGCTCCATTTCTCTGCAAATTGAAATTTGTGAACTTCGGCAACCTGAAATTTTAATTGAGCAATGTAGATTGTTTGCACCAACAGCTCTATGCTGAATTCAGGATATTTTTTAGTCGAGCACTGCCCATTCTAGCGCTCTTATTTGTGTTTTCTTTTTTGTATTTTTTTGTATTTTTCCTCTTGCTGAAACACAATCTGCACCGTAAAAGAGCTTAAACCCTGTCAAGCCACCCATTAAGAGCCAGGCGCACATTTTGCGTGCTGGCATACCAACACACAAGGACACACACACACACACACACACACACACACACACACACACTCACGCACGCAGAGAGAAAGAGAGAGATAGAAACTCTAGTCGGCTATATCCTGGCAAAGGACAACTATGACCGAGCTTTGGGGACGCAGAGACATGGCTAAGTTGTTTGTAGTTGCTGTTGGGGATTGTTGCTTTTTTCGGTTACTTTTGTTGGTTTTGTCCTGCTTTGCTGTTGTTGTTGTTGTTGTTGTTTTTGTTGTTGCTGCTGTTGTTGGAAATTATAGCATGTCCTTTGGACTAGCATTGCTATGGCTTTTGGCCACAGCACTGGGCGCCATTTGGCAGTAGATGGAGCAAATTGTTGACTCGCTTGTGCTTTGACTTGCCCTGGCTCTGTGGCTATATCACACTCCCTCTCACTCTCTATCTCTCTCTCTCTCTCTCTCTCTCTCTCTCTCTCTCAGTGTCGTGCTTTCTCTCTCTTGCGGGCTATCTGTCTCTATTTGTGGACCATGGCCGAAATGAGTGTCCATGATTTCAACTGTGGCACAATGTTTGTCATCTGCTGAAATATAATCGAATCGAGCAGCCAAAAAGCGTACAATTTGAACAAATTTAGTAGCTAGGAGAGACAGAGATATTGAAATGAAATGAAATGAAATGAAAATGGCTGTGGTAACCACGAAAATGGGCAAAACTGAGGATGAGCAGAGCTGAGAGTCAGATGAGATGAGTGGATAAGATGCGATAAACGTAAGGAGCTGAGAGCTGAGAGCTGCGAAATGAAAGATGATGATGTAGTTGGGGAAATAAGCTAAGCGTCAGCAGAGATCATGATTAGAGAAGATTATTATTACATATATGTATATGAAACAATGATATATATATTATGATTATTAACTTGTTATTATTATTTTCTAATATATGAGAACATATATAATAAAAATATCAAAACAAAAATGATTGTTATCGTAAAAATTTATTGATACAAAAATTAAATAAAAGTTTAAAAAATTTGATAATTAAAGAAATTAAATAATAATCATGCGAAACTTGATTACATAATATTTTGTATAAATTGCAGATAAAGAATCAAGCTAGAGAAAAAAGACTTTAAAAAATTAGTTAAATAAGAAAAGTTTCGAATTCAAATTCAAGTTTTTGTACAGAGAATAAGCAGTTTAAATGTATAAACAATTAATTAATTAAATATGCATTTGTATAATACTTTCTAATTATTGAATTAATTATATATATGCAATTATTACAATGATGAGTAATGCCATTATTATTATAATTCTAATTACTATTATTATTATTAATTATTAGTATGACTGTCAATTATTTTCATTATATATAGTACAATTCAAATTGCACTTATCATTATGATAGGCAAAATAATGATGACCAAGTAGAGCAGCTCTAGAGGAATAACATAATCATATAAATTTGTATAACAATCATCAAATATCTGATAGAACTGAATCGCCATATAATTTGCTACAGAAATAAAAGCTTACTATCGTAATCAGCATTCCAAAAAATTAAATATATGTATATAAATATACAAACGAGCAGCGTTGAGAGACCCTCGAATATCATCCACAAATGTTTTACCCAAACCCTGTTTCCTATTGCTCTCCCCCACCTCTCCCACTCTCTCTCTCTCTGCTTCTCCCACTCTTTGTCGGACACCAAATATATAATTTTCCAGCCATTTTGCTCACACCACGAAACACCGCAATGGTTCAGCTGTGGGTGGTCATCATTCTGGCGACCAGGTCAGAGTCAGACTGTCAGACGGACCGGACAAACAGACAGACAGAAGGACAAAGAAAAAGTAGCTAAAACGAAAAGTTAATAGAGAAAGCAGAAGCGACAGCAACAGCAACAGAATGTGGGGCCAAGGCAAAGCAATGGATGGAAATATTGTCAGACTTGGGTGAAGGGGCGATTGGTGTAAGAGGGTCTTTTGGCAGCAGCCAAATGGACAGACGAGCAGACAGTCAAGGCGAAAACTCACAAAAAGGTCGTATATACAAACACATACAAGTATATACATATGTATATACACATGCACATACATAGATATAGATGGAAGGACAACGGACATTGGGATGTTGGACGACGGTCAGCCCCAAAGTTGAAAATGTACAAACAAATCGAGCAGACATGCGAGCAGTAGCCCAACTGTAGGCTGAGGGTGAGAGAGTGAGAGGGCGACAGCGGGAGGGAGGGAGGTAGTGGGACGATGACGACGACAGACATCGAGAGCAACAAACAAACAAATAGACAAACAGACGTTGACCCAAAAGTTGAAGTGCAGATCTAAAAGCACCAACAGACAAACCAACCACCGAGCCACCCCAACCACCCACGCACTAGCAGCACCGCCCCCCCGCAGTCCACGACCCGACCAACAATTCGCCTGGCTAGACCCAAAAGTTTGATTTAAGCTCTAGAACTTTTTGGGTGCGCTACTCGAGTATATCACGCATACGCACTGTGGCCATGATAGCTGAGAGTGGCTGTGCGTGTCTGTGTGTGTGTGTGTGTGTGTGTGTGTGTGTGTGTGTGGGTGTATGTGTGCTGCTGCGTATTTGTTGAATTTAAACATTTTCCCAACTTTGGGCTGCTGCTAGCAAAAGCCAAAAGTTTTCCCAGCAGCAACAAAACTTGGCCCCAAAAATAAAAAGAGTTTATTGCTGTCGGACTCGCAGAAGAAGCGATGGGGGCGGGAGGCAGGTGGAGGGACCGAGGGGCCGACGGAGCAAAGGAAGGCGTGGCCTGCCATTGCCGCTGGCAGCATAATATTTTCTGCTAACGCAGTCACTTTTCATAAACTTTCACAAGCAACAACAACAGCAACAATGAAAACTCAAACAACAGCAACAACTTGTGGAAATGTTGGAAAAAGGCAGCCAGCAAAAAGGATTATAGAAAATTGCCAGCAATATGAGCAGAAAGTGTGGGCAGCCAGGGGCTGTTAGACACAGCGGAGCAGGGGCCACTCTGAGTGGGTGTGGGCGGGGGTGTGGGTGTGGATGTGGATGTGGATGTGGGTGGTTGCTTGGCGTGGGTGGCTGCTTTAAGGGACGCTTGTCTGCCTGCGCATATTGTCAACTGTTGGCGTCGACGAACGGCAGAACGAAAACGACAACGCATCAACGTTCTCGTCATTGTTATTACAGCCCTATGGCATATACATCCACACCCATACCACACACACACACACACTCACACACACTCACACACACACACACTGATATATAATATATACAGATATCGCCAGCCATACCCACGCACAAGCCTAAAAGCCGTCAACACAATGTTTGGCTTGTAGCCGAGAAGCGCAGCCAACAATGGGCGGCACAGTGGGCTGAAAGCTATAATTACTGTAATTGAATATAAGAAATATATATTATTATTATGTTGTAATAACAAGGTAAGGTTAACAAAACTTGCGTGCCTAAATAATTAAAGAAATTTAGATAAAAAAAATAAACGAAAATTAGTTGACAAATTTTAGAAACAACCCTCGCATATATTAGCTATGTGCAAGCTAATGATATTTCTGTATATTTGGTATGCTTCAGTTTGCAGCACTTGCACCACTGTGCGCTGACAGCGAAGGTCGTTTAGCGTTGATGACTTGACGGCATCTGACAGAGACGCGAGCAGAGCGAACGCTTCACAATGTGGGTGGGATGGGGGTAAAGGAGATTATGCCCTAAGGGCGCGGACTTGGCCTGGGCATAAGCATCAGGGTGAGGGGCATGAGCGGGGTTGCTTGAGAGGGATTCGTCGGAAATTTTCAGGTTTTGATTGTGTAGTCATGTCAAAATAATAGTCAACTTACATGCCACAGCCGCAGCAGCAGCAGAGGCAGCAGCAGCTGAGTTGGTCGCCAACCCCCGTCAAGGAAAAGCTCGCATTACACTCAATGAGGGAGAAAGAGAAAGAGAGAGAGAGAGATAGAGGCTGGCAAATGTGTGTGAGAGAGGAAGAGAAGATGCTGCTAAGTGGCTGGAACTTGTGAGTTCCTGTGAGTTCCTGTGGTTTACTTGCTCATTGCTTCCTCCTCTTTTTTTTATTTATTTCGTTCGGTCTGCTCCTCATTTGCATGGCGTGTGGCTTCAAATGAATTTGCGCATATTTGGCATATTATTTTACAGTTGCAGCCAAAGGACAAGCTCTTGACAAGCTGCTGCGATTTTGACGGGTAGCTCACACACACACACACACACACACACATACGCTTAGAGGATGCTGCATATGGGCTCAGCCCCTGCCTTATCCTTGTCATCGGTTGAGTCCTTGCAACCCCCGATCTGAGCTCTGATGCTGCCTGCTACTCACGACACATCCCTCGCTTGTATTATTTTCTTTTGTCATTGTGCCCGTTGTATTTATACATATACATATATATATATAGACGATTTTTCCTTTTGTATTTGTATAATTTTTTCTGTCGCCTGGCATCCCCTGCAAAATAATATGCAGCAGCCACCGCCACCGCCACCTTACAGTGGGACCAAAAAAGCGCTCAGCCATTGTGTGCCGGCCCAACTCTGTTGTTATGCCATTGTGTGTGCGCGTCTTTTATTTTTTCTTGCGTTATTCCTTGGTCCTTTTTTTTTCATTGCTGTAACTTTTGGCCAACCTTCTACTCCTGCTCCAGGTCCTGTGCTTCTCCTGCTACTTTGTCAGCCTGGCTTGCCATTTTTATTGTTCTTTGCACACAACTTCATTGTAGCCCACTTTTTGGGTGGTTTATTTTTATGGCTCCATATCAGGGCCTTCCCCCTGCTCCCCTCCCTGCTCTGGCCCATGCCACCGTTTGGTGTCTCTCACGAGTCGTTGAATTTTTGTGCTATTTGCCGGGCTCACACCCACAAACAGCAAAAAGGATCTGCGCCTGACCCCATCCTGCGAGCAGGACTCGCTGTTTTTGCTCTTCTTCTTGTCTCCCTCTTTGGTTTTGACTTTGATGAGATTTTTTTTTGAGGTTAATCCCTTGTAGTGCCAGGACCAAGCGCGTCAAGTCCAAGTTCTTGCCGTGGCTTTGTCTGCACGTCCTCTATGCGTGCCTGTGTGTGTGCCAGTGTGTGTGTGTGTGTGTGTGTGTGCGTTTGTGCGTGTGGGCGATTATTCTTGGCGTGGAGTGGAAAATTAGTAAATGTTGAAAACCTTGCTGTAGCAGCAGCTTCTCTACTTTGCCTTCAAGCATCCTCTTGACGCTTGACTGGACAATAGGGCGCAAAAGGTTGGGCGTGGCACGTGCGTCGCTTTTTATGTTTTTGTTTTCGTTTTCGTTTTTTTGTTACCTTTAACCGTTTGCCTTTGCTTTGTTGTTGGATTGCATGAAAATTAATTTTCCTAGCTATCAACTGCTGCTGACGTTGAAAGCAAAATGCTTTGTTAAGGGCAGCTGCAGCTGAATCTTCTTTAAGATGCCTCACTTTGCCACCCCAGCTGGTGCAGAGGCAAAAGCAATTGGTGTTTGAAATATTAATTGTAATTTTCAACTGGGTTTGGGTGTTTTGATAGGACTTTGGCTTAGACTCGACTCAATTATGACTGAAAGTTTTCATTGGATTGCTTAAAATATTGCAGAGTTTAGGATAACCTAAGTGAATATATTTATTGATAGACTTAACTATAATATGAATTTCTTTAGTACCTAAAAAACTTTTATAGCCAACAAAGTTCTAGTATAGTAAAAGTCTCTAATATACTTCACAGATCAAATTACTCAAATAGCCAGTTCTCTCAGATTGCATAACAAATTTGTTATTTTAAACATATCTAGGAAGCATCATATGCATATACATATAGCATATATGCATTACATATCACTTTCAAAGTTACGTTTTCCTCAAGTTTTCTAGCAAGTTGCAGCGGCGCCGAAGACCAGCAAAGTAAATGCAGTCAACCCCTTGAGCTGGCTCGTATAACGCTGCGTATACTTAATATGCGACTAAACACGCGCAGCTTGATATTTATGACGATAAACCTGAGCGCTGAGTACACACACACACATATACGACTTTCCACACACACAACCCACAGACACACACTCACACCCACAACCCACACACACAGACATTAAATGGCAGATATCCTTTTAACACTTAAAGCGGTGAAAATATTAAAAACAAAAACCACAAAGCCAACAACAACAGCGCACAACATTTTTATTGATAAACGCGCAGACATGCCAACACGCTTGCCACGCCCCCTCTCCATACATATGTGTGTGTGTGTGAGTGTGTTTGTTTGCTGGTCGTGTCCATGCCGAACCGCAACGCAGCTCAGCGCAAGTGTATAAAATTATGAAACAGCTCGCACCGTTCGCGTTGTGTCCCTTCTCACCAGCAACAAAAAAGAAAAAAAAACTTTCCACTTGCACACCTAAGCGCCCAACCGCTGCACCACAATACATATCATTGTGCCTGGACAGTGGTGCAAAACTAATACTCTGTTGTGATAAAAGTAAATTTTATTGAACTTTTTATGATATCTCAAACTCAAAATTGCTTTAATTTTTTAGTTTTTTAGATAAACTGTGCGCAGTCACAATTTTATTCCCTAAACTGCATAATTATTATATTGTTTAATTTAAATAGTTTCTTTTCACTACCCGCTCTCAAACATTCTCCTACATTTCATCTGCTTTGCCCCACTGTGCTCCACTCATGTTCGTCCTTGTCCAGGCCCTCGCATACATACAAATGCGCTGCTGCTGCTGCTGCTGCCTTCTGACATGGTTCCGGCTTGTTTGTTTGGTTTATTTTATGACCATAACCGACCAGCGCCACCCACAACCAACCGACCGCCAGCCCACCCAACCACCAAATGGTCGAGCCAGGCAGTTCCAACTATAATACACAGCCGTGCCTACTATGCAACAACGTGAAGGCACACGAGGCGCTGCAGGCGCTGTAGATATATATACTATATATATACAGATGTATGTAGTGTGTGTGTGTGTGAGTACTTGCCTGTGTGTGCGTATGTGAGTTAGTTTAGTAGCTTTTGCCGCCTGTTTGACTCGGCTGAAGTTTCAGCGCTTCACTGTTGGAGGTTGTTGCTGTTGTGTTTGCGTTTGCCACGCATATAAATTGCGTTGCTCTAACTGTGCATAAGTATGTGTGTGTATGAGTATGTCTGTGTGTGTGTGTGTGTGTGTGTGTGTGTGCAGCTGCGCTTAGCCCGTTTGCTGTGCCGTTTTGTAAGCTAGAGCCAGCTTAAATGCCATTTGTATGCATTGAATGTTGCATGGCCAGCCAGGAGTCGAGGCGAGACGAGACTTGCCGCACAGTGGTCCATCATGAGCTGAACTCTGTGAGATCTATCTCTTTGTGCCACATTTGATTATTTTTTCAGTGTATTCTGGTTAGCACTGCAGCTGGCAACTTTCGGGTGCCACAATTCTATATTTTGCTGTCAGCTCAAATATGTTGCATATGATTTTTGCATTTTCCCTTTGCCTTTTATTTCAACTCATTTCAAAATGGCTAAACTTTCGTGTGTGTGGGAAAGTGAGGGTGTGTGTGTGTGTGTGGGTGGGTGCAGGACATGTGACAGAGGTCATAAGCTGCGGCAGCTGCAGTGACCCAACAGTTGACCTCTCTCATACACCTGCCTGCCAAAAGTTACTTCAGTAACTTGACATACATGATACTCACACTTCATATGAACATTAATGAATATTATAATATATAAATATATATACACACATATAAAAATATAATGAACAGGCCTCTTTGTATATAATTCAAAGTTTCCGTAACAGAATAAAAAAAACTTTTCTTTGGCACACCTAACTGCATAAATGTCATATTTTAACAGTTTCCATAATTAGATTATATATGTAAGAAAGGAAGAGGAAGGAATTAATGAAAATAAAGCAAAATTGTATTTAATAAAAGTAGAATCCATATATGATTAACGTACTCATCAAATCCTTCATTATTTCATTATACTGACCATATATTTTAGTTTTATTTATTGTCTGTAGTTTATATTACATCTATTTTTTCTTCACGGAAGTTGATTAGATAGGTTAGGTTAATATAACAGCAGATTAAAGTATAGGCTTATCTGTATAAAACTGAATATAAGAAATAACAGAAAATTGTCTTAAATTTTTTTGCATAGCGTAAATTTATTTATATTATAGCAAAAGTATAAAACAGATCAAGTTTTTCCTTCAAAATAATTCGCTTACAAACTTATTCCTATTCTTCCATAGTCATATAATATTCAATAAGTTATTTACTCCTTATCTCATTAGAGTTGGCTGTCAAGAACTAGATTCTTATCTGAGCAGCAGAAATAGTTTTTTATACCCTGAACTAGAGTTCTGCATGAATGTAATCATTTCCAAAGTCTTTCAAGTTTTTTAAGCATTCCTAATTTTTTAAGTCTTCCTAATTTTCTAAATCTGCCAAATTTTCTAAGTCTTTCAAGTTTTCTAAGTCTGCCAAATTTTCTAAGTATGTAAAGTTTTCTAAGTCTTCCTAATTTTCTAAGTCAAGTTTACCTAGGTCTGCTAAGTTTTCTAAAACTGCCAAATTTTCTAAGTATGTAAAGTTTTCTTAGGCTTTCAAGTTTTCTAAGTCTGCCAAATTTTCTAAGTCTTTCAAGTTTTCTAAGTCTGCCAAATTTTCTAAGTCTGCCAAATTTTCTAAGTCCTTCAAGTTTTCTAAGTCTTCCAAATTTTCTAAGTATTTCGGGTTTTCTAAGTCTTCCTAATTTTCTAAGTCTGCCAGATTTTCTAAGTCTTTCAAGTTTTCTAAGTCTGCCACATTTTCTAAGTCTGCCAAATTTTCTAAGTCTGACAATTTTTCGATCAACGATCACTAACACTATGTCTAAAGTTTCCCTTATAATTAATATTTAAACATTTCTTAAGAATTATTTATAACTATTACAATTCTGCTTAAAGTACTTAATATTATTAACAAATAAAATATTTACCTCACCACACTTCACTTCACTTCACTTCACTTCACTTCACTTCACTTTCACTTTCACTTTACTGCACTGCACTACTGACCCCCACCGGGCCTGGACGACTGAAGAAATGCTGCAGCTGCTGCTCTTTATATAGGGCCACTTTCACTCAAATTCTAAGGCGAGCTCAAATGCTGAGCCTGCGTCGAGTTGCGGTCGCTGCAGTCGATCGTGAAGTGACCAATGAGAACACTCTCTGCTGCTTCAAGCATTCTAAATGAGTTTTAAATGTAAATGTAAGCAAATATTGCTGCGTACATATAGACAATATAAATGATCTTCTGCTGCTCATCTTTGCTCCTTGATTTGGTTAGGCTAACAGACAGACAGGCAGAGAGACAGACTGAGAGACAGACAGAGAGACAGACATACAGACATACAGATATACAGATATACATATGGCAAATAGACATAGTTAATTCTCATTATATATATTTTATATACATATATATTTCCAATATATATATTCCTAATTCTGCCTCATTCTGTGTGATCTATCAAGGTTGATATTTTCATTTAATGTTATTATCACAATCTGAAAGTTTTATGAAGATTGATCGTCTACAAAAAAAGTTATTAAACAACAACAACAAACAACAAAAAGTTAAGCTCACACTGCAGCCCATGCCTGTTTATACGTGACTGCGTATGTGTGTATGTTTGTGTGCATGATTGGTTTTTTGCATAAGTAGAAAATATAAAATGTATCACTAAAATTCCTAGAAGGGTGCAGGGAATGTCGTAGTCGAGCAGTCTCGACTAGAGCTTTCTTACATATTTTTACTTTAGATTATCTATCTAGATATGCTTTCAAATCTAAATTCAGCACGAAGTCTTTACAGGAAAAAGGGCTGTCTCGTATTGACTACCTTAAACATTTCCCTTGAAATGGAAGTTTCGCCCACTCAGCTCGAAACTTGGGCAATTGATGATGGGGCTCAATCGGTGAGCGCCTTAATCGACAGGCTGAGTCTCTACTTGGTTAAGCAAGAATCTACAGGAAAGCATGAATTATTGTTATGATTAAACAAAGAGTGTGCCTGTGTGCTTGTGTGTGTGTGTGTGTTTAGCAACCCCCAGAGGACCCAAAAAATAAAACAATCCAATCTGTAGCCAAGCTGAAGGCCCCTACTCCAGCCCCCCAAAACCGTGTCCATCCTTAACCCAACAGCAAGTCAAGCAAACGAATCTCGTACGTTCCATCGACCATGCCCACTTATTCTATATTTTACTTAATGCATTCTCTGCTTATCCTTATTTTTATTAGTGTTTCAATATTCTTTTTTCACTTTGCTTGGTTGCGTTTTTCTCTGCCATCCGTTCAGCTGTCTGTCGATTCAGCTCACTTTGCTTTGGTTGCCTTCGAGTCGTGGCTCTGGTTCTGGTCCCGGCTTCAGTCCTGGCTCTGGGGTTGGCTCGTTTCAGCCATTAAATGGACAAATGAGGGATATAAAACAATTCGCTTTGGCTTCCTTTTTTCGGTCTTCGAGTCCTTACAGTCTCGCTCTCCTCTCTCACTCTCTCTCTCTCTCTCTTCTCTCTCATCTCCACTACTCTATTTTATTTTGTTATTTTTTTTTCTTTGTTTCTTTTTCTGCTCGCCAAAGTATTTTATTATTATATGTATTTCCTTTTTCTTGTAGACCTTCTGGGTTGGTCACTTTATTTGTACCTTGCCATGGGGTGGGGGTAGTGCGGGCATGCAAAGTGCTGGGCATATCCTTTTTGGGGCCATGTCCTGGCATGGCTGGCGGTCGGGATTTATGCTCAGTTGTTGGGTGTTTCTATTTGCCTTTTGGGTGTGTTTGCTTACACGGCAAATGTCGGTACGTCCTTTCGTGTGTCCTGTTTATGTAATCGCCCACATTAGTTTTTTCGCCCTGCCATGTGTTCAGTGGCGGTGTTGGCTCTACAACATTTGCACTCACTTTGAAGACGCCACAAGCGGAAGAAGAGTGGATAAAAAAACCCAGCTCAATGGCAAAAAGATTTGGGCTAGCTGCGAATCTCATTTATACTCGCAATACTGTCGAATTCGTATCCTTTTCATTTTCACTTGCCAAGCGAAAACCCCAAAAAAGAAATGAGACTTACCTTAATTCTAATGTCCACTCTCTAGCTCTCTATATACCTCTCTCTCTCTCTCTTTCTCTGTCTCTCACTGTCACACCTTCTCACTGGCGTTGGGTCACTTTACCGTTTACTATATTTTCTTACTTTCATGTTGTCCCGCACTGGCGCATGGAAAATGAAATGAAAATAGAATGATACTCATTAATTTGATAAATCGCGGGCACAGCTGAGTGCATGTACCGTTATATACATATATACTATATACATATATACTATATAGAGAGTCCTCTCGCATTGTACAGTCAACGCTTTGCCCGCTCGCTTTCGCTTTTGTTGTTTAATAATGCTCGCAGATTTTATAAATGACCACGTTGCAAATGAAAAATAAAAAAAAAAAATAAAAAATAAGGAGGAAAAAGTTGACCTTTAGCGCAAATAGGAAGCTGCTCTGCTCTGCTCCAGTTCCTTTTGCTCTTCAGTACCTTTATTCTATCTTCGCTTTGTGCGCGTTGATTTCTCTTTTCTTCATCATTATCATCATCATCATCATCATCATCATCATTGCGATGTTTATGATTATCAGCTTGAGCGGGAAATTCTGTTGAATTTTTAAGTAATTTTTCTTGGTTTGCAACGCCCACTTGGAAAACATTTTCCACTACACGCCCCTTTCCCTGCGGCCACGCGCCCATAACTTGAATTTAGCTTCGAAATATTTCGGTGCCTTCAAGCATTCAGTGTCGTCATGGCCATTTATTTGGAGACCCGAGCTTTTATTAGCACACATTTAATAGGGTCACGCGTGTATTTGTTAGCCTCCCATTGACCCAGCCCCACACCTCAAACCACCCACCCACGCCTACCCGCACCTACAGTGTAGGTGTTTTTCGTTCGTTTCTTCTGGCTGCCTTTTTTTTTATTATTATTAATTTTCCAGCAAGTTACATGCACACAAAACAAAATAAAGGCAGGACAACAAGAAACAGTGGCAGGAAGCAAGTTAGGGCTGGGCTCAAACCGGGCGATGAATGCGTGGGAGGGGCTGACGGGAGGCGGATGAGGGGTGGGAGCTGCCGTGGCACGACAACAACGCAATGCGAAAGGACACTTCAATATGGAAAACTGAAACAGAACGTGGAGTGTAGCTTCTTCAAATGAGGTCACTTTTTGCTCAGCCGCTGAAATAGATGGAAATATTTGCGGCATTACCTAAATGACCTCTGGCGGGTAAATCAACAGGATATGAAAGCATGAAGGGGTAATATACACTTGGGATATACTCTAGAAGTACTCATTCGATAAATATTTGGGGTTTGTTTAGCAAAATATAGAATACCCTGGAATAAACAGCAAAATGATCCATATTTAACTTACAGGCAGCTCTTTTGTTTACTCAGAACAATTAATCGATAGCTGATCGATATCCATAAATATAAATATAACAAAATTAAGTATAGTAAACTATACTTAAGAATACATTCTCTGCTCTAGAGGGTCTCTACAGGTCATGTTAGTCGCCTGAGCTGCTACTTATCTGTATATGTAAGGCTCAGCTCAAGAATATTTCAGCCAATCGATTACAAAATATCGATAGATATGGCTTTTACTATACTTCTAAAAACATTCCATGTTCTAGAGGGTATCTGTAAGTCATGTAGACTGCTAAGGCCATTTCTAAGCTACCTATATCTGAGGCTGATTCGTCGCCGCCCATTAAGTGAATAGGAATCGAATTGAGTGTATTGCACACTTAAAGTCAAAGTCTAAATGGCCTTGAAAACAGTTGTGGCCATCAGTAATGTCGTCTGCACGCTCGACTCGCGACAAGCCGTGCATTCGCAGTGCGGCTGCCCGGCCAATCTGGCAAAAAGTGCTGGCGAACTGTAAAAACAATGTCTGCACAAGCTTATTTGCATAGGCATCGCATTGCAATACAAAGAATTTGGCCTCCATTACGAGGAAATGTAATACGATCGCGCAGATGACGTATACGCAGTGGGGCCAGAACCACAGCGGGCAGCACTTGAAAGTCGATGGATGAAAGCAAGTCTGCAGAGCGGCTGCTTGCGATGACGTAGTTGGCGGCCAACTGTAATAACTGCTACCTGGCACCAAAGCGATAGCAAACTATATAAAAAACAAAAATATAAAATAATCACAAAGAGCTTGGCCAATATGGCTAGACAAAGAAGTTGGCCAGTTGCTCAGTTGGCCAGTTGTCCGGTTGCCCATTTTCCACTTTTCTAGCAGTTGTTAACGCGAAGTCATCGCGTTAAGAGCTACTGCAAAATCGTCAGCTCCTTAATAATACATCAGACAACGTGGCGTATGCGTAACGCGTTCAAATTCTAGTGCTATTTATGATGCATAGCCCCACAGCTGAGCCAACAGCAACAGCAACAACAGCAGCAGCAGCAGACGCAACAACAACAGCATCAGCAACAACAACAACAACCACAACCAATAGCTCTAGCAATACCTGCCTATTCACCTTCGATGCCCATCCGTACTTCAGCTTTCCCATGGAACCTTACGTCTCCTCCAAATACGGTTCACAGGTGCGCGAACGCAAAATCGATCGTTGTCTCAAACAGCTGCAGGAGGCGCTCAAAATTAGCAAGTAAGTAAATTAACAAGTAGGCAAGGAATTAAAAAAGTATATATTATATTTATGCTATATATTAAAAATATTTACATATATATCTGTGGAATGATATACCAAATTATGAGTTTTTGTATGAGAAATTAATTAAGAATTTCTATTAATTACACTTTTTTAAACTTATGTAAATAGAATAGAATATCAGAGTGCTATTTATAAATATATATAAAAAAACATGATTTGTTTTTAAGATATCTTCTTATACATATATCGATAAGCAATCAATTAATGTTTCTATACTTAAACAAAATCAAATTCAATTCAAACATATATATCATAAAAGTCAATCAGAAAACCTATTACATTCTCTACTACCCATTCAACAAACACAAATGCAAACGGAATACTCTCATATACATATAACATCTCCATAGATAATCCCTCGAGCATTAAAATATCTCTAAACACACTTACAATCCCTATTCCTATCTATGTACATTCCCGTCTTCATTAGCAAATGCTACACAAATTCTGATTCATCTTGCAAGTCAAGCGCTTTAATTGACAAATAATTAAAGCGAAACGCTTGTCAAATATGCCTTTTAACCGAATATGTTTGGGCTTAAGAGCTTAAATCAATGTTTACATGCATCTCGGAGACAGCACTTGCAATATAACTAATTCGAGTTGGTTTTATTTAATAATTAATTAATTGTTGTCATGTCAATTGCAAAGAGAGCTGCAGAATGCAGCTAAATAAGTGCCAAACAAATGAGCCAATAAATTATTTAGACAAAAACTTAATTTTTGGTTGCGGCTAGCCAGATAACAAGCATGGCCAAAAGGAGCAAATGGATTAGGCCAGCTCAAACGAGAAATTGCACTGCACACACACACACTCACATACACATGGCGTATATTTGATATGTATATAAATATGTCTGGCTGCTGGTCTTGTGGCAGCTGCCTGTGGCATTAGCATTGCGAAGACTGTAACTAATCACAAATGATAACATTTGCATGTGCAGTCAACACACACACATACGCACACGCGCACAGCTGCTCTGTGTGTATGTGTGTGTGTGTGTGTGTGTAGGTGTTTACTATGCATTTATGATTTTCGGCTATTTGCATATTTAAGTGTGCAGTTATTACCTTGTTATTCCGTTATAAATAACAATGGCCATGGCATGTGTGTGTATGTGTGCGTGTGTGTGCGTGTGTGTGTGCGTGTCCTGAACTATCTGCCATTGGCAATTGCATAAAGCTGCTTGAAGCTGCTCAAGCACTCGACACGAAAAACATCTTGTGCATAATTAATTTCTGTTTATTTAATATGTTTTAATTCATTATTGATTCGAAGGCATCATAATAATAACGCAAACAGCACTTCCCGGCGGAAATGCGATAGCAATGCATTGGCATCGTTATCTATTTTGAATTTGATTTTGAATATGCTCCTTAGAATTTCCATTTAATTTGGAATATTCAAATATCACGCATACGCCACAACTCACAGTCATTGACTTGCTTTAAAGCTTTAACAACTGTCATAAATTTGCGCATAGCAAAAGAATGCCATCAAATGAAAATGAAAAAAAAAACAGAGGGAGGGAGAAAGAGAGGGAGGGAGAGAGAGGCAAAAAAGCGCACAACAAATAGTCACATCGTGGCTTTAATCAGTGGCATTTAAAATGAAAATATTTAATCGCATTTGCATTAATTTGCCATATGCAAAAAATATGCGAGCACGATGAAAAAAAAAAAGAAAACAATGGCAAATGAAAAAGTAAAACACTAAATAAATAAATTGAACGAGCGACAAATTAAATAATAAAGATTACACACACATATACATACATACATACAGTTATACACACACATACGCACACACCTCAATATCTCAAATGTTGATTGAATTATCACATTCTATGCAAATCGATATATCAAATTATGTTTCTCTTTTCCTTTTTTTGATATATACAGAGTTCAATATATTTGAAATATATTTCACTTAAATTGTTTTTATCATAAATTGAGTTGGTAATTTGTTGTACTTACAAAAAAAAAAAGAGAAAAGTAATATGAAACGGGTGCAAGTGACTGCATAATACTCGTGCAGGTACTAATAAAAAGAGAAGCTCTTGCCACGCTGCCATGAGAGAAGCAGTAGATCAAGAGACCACGAGTCCATACACTTTGGCAGCCTATCAGAGCTAGAGTTCAACTTGGATCGTCATACAAATCTGTATGATCCTAGCTCTAAGCATTGAGCATGTTGCACCACTTCCAATTAAGGGGAGTCATAATAACTTTGCTCAAACTGTAAAAAAAAATAGAAAAGGTATATCAAAATGGTCTCTTTACTTCAAGGAGAGGCGTAAAAAGTAATGGAAATGGATATTACAATGAATATAGTAATGACAATGCATATATAGCAGCGAATCAAATTTACGATATTTTCAATCCTTAATTCCAAACTCTCACCCGCATATACCCACACAAATATTTGCAGGGCACGCGTAAATGACCAAACAAGTCTATTAAATTAAGTATTGCAAATGTAATATATTATGCAAAACGCCAAACAAAAAATTTACAAACAGATAAAGTATTAAATTTATGCTGCTAATGCCTCATAATAATATCATATTTATCATGATATGCTTGAAAGGTTCGAAAAATGGATTTAAAATTGAAATTAACCCTCATTATTAGATTTGCAAGCATTAATCAACTTTATAAAATTTTACTTATTTGAAATATGTTAACATGCAGTCAATCAATCAATCAGTCAGGTATTAATTTGTGCCGTTATGCCGTTAAACAAAAAGACAGAGTCAGACACTCTGTTTGATGGGCAATCAATCATTCATGCAATCAATCACAAGTACTACATCTTTTCCGATATTTAATCAGTCAGTCAAGCAATCAATAAATATTTTAGGTAAATCTGGAATTTAATCGCTCAGTCAATCTGTTATGTGACCAGGCTATCAATCAAGCTTTCACTGAGATCATCAGTCAGTCAGTCAATCAAGCAATAAGTACTTATATATGTTCATTTTATTACATATTCAAATATTTTGGAAATCTTTAAAGCAAATACATAAGTTACATAAAATATGACAGTAACTCAATCAAACATGCAGTCAATCAATCAATCAATCACTCACTGACTCAGACAGGCAATCAGTCATTCAGTCAACTTTTACTCTCAGTCAATTATTAGTTAATAGCACACACACAATCAGTCAGTCTGTCAATCAGTGTACATCATGCAATTAATCATACATATGATCAATCACCGACTGGATCACTCAGTAGAGAATCTTTTTGATAAATTCACATAAATATACGTATACGCTCCATAGCCGGACAGCTAATCCAAATCCAATGGTCAGCTGATCATCCAAAAACTTAAGATTCATATAAAGCATTGCGCATAAAATTAATGTACTAATTGATGAGGCCCTGATCTCAATACGCAAAATAGCTCGACGAATTATCATCGACAATGCAAACAAGTTGAAATTCAATTACGAAGAGACGGCAAGCAAGAAGACACTGAGAGAAATAATTGTGAAGCATGCGAATGAAACAAAGCGAAAAAACAAAAGCAAATGCAAAGGGAAGGAGAGGAAGCGAGAGGTGGTGGAGGAGGCGTAGGGTGAGAGCGGCGAGGGGGGGGGGGGGGGGGGCGAAGCAATAGCAAATATAAGTAAATAAATAAACCGAATAAACTGAAAATTTATTGAAGAAATACGCGAGCCACAAGCGCACAAAAGCCAGCGCCACAGATGATGAAGCACTCGAAGGGGATTGTAGGGAGAGGTGGGAACGGACGGACGGTGTATGTGTGTGTGTGTGTATGTGTGTGTGTGTGTGTGTGCGGCAGAGTAGGGTATGCGGCGACATCGCGATACGCGACCAAAATCGGCGCGTTGTCGATAAAAGTGACTTAAATCTCGCACCCGCAAGCGATGACGACAATGGGCGATGGCAGCAATTAGAATAGAGTATGTATATGTATGTGTGCGTGTGTGTGTAAGCAAGTGTGTATGACTATGTATAAGTATGTTTAAGTGTGTGTGTGTGTGTGTGTGTGTGTTTATGTCGAGACAGACGCTCAAGGTTGGCCCAGTCCCAGTCCCAATCGCAGTCGCAGTCGCAATGCCAGTACACGGGCCTATGCCAATGTATCTGTATCTCTAGCCATGTATCTGTATCTGTATCTCGCTCTGTATCTGTATCTGTATCTGTATGTGTGTATACACAAGCCCAGCGACTTGTGCCCATGTGCAGTGAGCGATTTCACAATATTTAATAAATAATTTCATAATTGTTTTGCTTTTGCGTAAAATTCAAATGAAAGAGGCGCTGTACAGACTGTACAGTGAAGCTGCTGTACAGTGAACGCAGCCATGAGGGATGGGGGGACAAGGTGCTATGGCACGCACTTTGCTGCTGCTTCTTTTGGCTGCCCTCGTCTGCTACTTTGTGCTTGCTTTTCAATGTATAAGCACATAATTTAAATTTAGGTTTTTTTTTTTCTTCTTTCGCTCTGTGTACTCAATTAAAAGGCTAAACAACAACTACAACAACAACAACAATAATAATACAAAAATGGAAAATTATTCCGAGAATCTTTTGGATTGCCCACCCGAAACAAACGCCACAATTAAAAGATTTCGTTTATTTTGTTCTGTTTTGTTTTCGTTTTCGTTTTTGTTTAGCATTCGCTTCTGCCTTGGTCAAAGACAAATTTGCTTGCTACTTGTGGCTGCTCTTGGGGTAGCTAAGCAACCTCAACCTCAAAGACCCACCAAAACCGAGCCCCAGGGCAAACGGCGAAAATTCTCGACTTTACGCCATTAATGTCTCTAATCTATTACAGCCAAGCGCGGGCATTTGATTCCTGATTACAAGCTAAGCACATTAGTGTTCACAATGTCTGAAGGTATTGTCTATAGACGAATTGATTATTTATAGCAAACCGAAGCCGAAGCAGAACTGAACCATATTTAACATTTCAATCAATTATTAATGCATTTACAGGCTAGAAACCAATTCTGAATTTGAAATTTAATTGAACCATATTTGACATTTTAATCAATTCCTAAAGCATTTAGTTACGTTAGTTGTAGGTAAGAAACCAATAGACATGAACCTTATTGAAACTTGAACCTGAACTGAACCAGATTCAAGTTTGGCAGCAACAGATGAAATCAAAATTCACGCAAGGCAAGCAGTTGATTTATACTGAGTTTTGACTGTAGACTAAACCACAGGCTAAATTTCCTTAATTTTGCAGCACTGTTAGTAATAGGCATGAAGTGAGCCTATATAACTGAAGAGCAATGTAAGCAAGTCCAGATTCGCAAATGCTTACTGAAAGCAACTAGAAATGTAATTGCAATGCAAAATATTTTATCTAGATCTTATCTTTATCTTTATCAGTTAAACACTTAGGAACAATTGCAGAAAATACCTGGTGAAGTGAATTTAATTAAATGAACAGTGGTGTAGATTAAGAAACTTCTGTTAGAAACAGCGAGCAAATTCTTGGACCTACAAGTAAGGGCGGACAAAAGAACTGTCTCTAAAAAAGAGCATGTTAAGTGAACCTATTTAAATGGACAGCACAACTAGAAGCAGCTGTAACGGTTATCCTCAAAATCAAACCAATAGGTCTGAGGCTAGCAACTCAGACTCAACTTCCGTCAAGTGAATCTAATTAAATGAACATAGCTGTCGATTAAAGACTGTTTGTTGCAAATACTTTGTTGGCCATATATCAGCGCTCTTCTATTGTGTACTATATATATATTATGTGAAATTTATATTAAATCCAAGTATTTTTACCACACACACACACACACAGATACACTCACACACACACACACTCACACACACGCAGTCACACTCACTCATACACATATGAATTGATGTTTGTTGTTGCAATATGTAGACTTTATAATGGCCCAATTTTATTTACAATTTTCGTTTACTTAACGCATTTAATTGGCTTCGCTGCTCCAAGAGGCAAAAAAGAGACTCAGTTCTTCCACAGTCTTCCAGCAAGAATTTTCTCTATATTTTGTTTCATTCAAAAATTTATCTGTGGCCCCCACAAAAAAAAAGGAAAGAATTTAGAAGAAGAAGAAGAAGAAGAAGCAATTTGTTTATGAACATTTTACTTGCACACGCTTCGTTTTTAATTTTTAGCTCTTGATGTTTTCTTTTCTGTATTTTACTTAATTTAACTAGTTTGCATGTGGCAAAACAGAAATTTATTTGCCTTCGCTTTGATATGGAAAATATTTTACAAATAAATTAAAGCCATCTGGCATTAACGCCCACATGTGGGCCCTATATGATCGGAATATCGATAAGATACGTATGGATGGGGCAATACTTTACGAGTACAGGATATGAAAAGAGTCGTGATCAATAAGAGAAAGAGCAAGAGAGAGACAGAGAGAGAGAGAGAGAGTGAGAGAGAGAGATGTCGAGCGTCGTAATTCCCATTGTAAGTGACTTCCGGGTAATTCTACTGCTGCTGTTTGTATTTTGATTTCAATTAAATTCCAGGCGCGTAATTTAGTTAATTAAGTCATTTCAATCAGAGACGTTGAGCTTGTATCAGGCGGGAGCAACAAATCAGACTAGCATAAGAAACAATCAATGAAAACGCTTGCATACCATAAATTATAGAACAAATTATGCAAATCACAAGGCAAATAAACAAAACACAGCACTGAAGAAACCTCCAAGACGACGGCCTCAAGCCAAGAAAATCCAACGACAACTCGTCGCCAATTGGAATTAACTGCAACTCACAGCAAGTGTGGAGAGCTAGAGGGGAAGTGGAAGTAGGGGCGGGCAGGGGGTCAGCTACCAGTTAAAGGGTCGCGGGGGAGGTAACATATTAAAAAATCAAGTAGGAATGCCTTGGTAGGATATGTTCGACTAGGAAATACCCTGAACTGTTGCATAGATCTTTTAACTTTTTGATTTTGATTGAGAATTGCAAAAGGTATTTAAAAATTAGATTATTTTTAACTTTATATACTTTTGTAGAGTCTATAAACTTAAATTGAGGAGTCTAGCTGCAACACATGATAGAAATGCCCAACTTAATTAAGTTGATATTTATTTATATTCGTTTGGTGGAACCTTTAAAAAGTTTTCAATTAATTTCTAGCAATTTCAAGCTGAGAAGCTACGTGTAAAGTATTTTAAGTCTATCTTTAATAGAATCCTAGTTTAACAATCGGAGAAAAAAGTCAGACAGGTTGATACAAAAGGCGAACAGACAGACTTAAATTGAATTATGTTTGTGATTCAGAATTTATATATTTTATGCCTATGATCTCGGCTCTCTCTGTTTTTTTATACATATTAACAAAACCAATATACCCCTCTTACCCTTTTACAACGCTCGCTGGGTATGTAAAAAAGTATGCCCGTGGCCGAACAAAAATCATAAACAAAACATTTGAGGACAGACCGAGAATGGAAGAGCGAGCATTAAACGTAACTTGAATATATGACGAGTGACTGACTAACTGAGTGAGTGTGAGTGCACTGTGAATGCGTGTGAGTGCATTGTGAATGAAGGCGAGTGCACTCGGCAACAGCTAAGCAGAGCTCAGTGCAGCTCAGCCCAGGGCCAGTTCTTATGCATGGCGTCACCCGCTATGAGGCAGCGCACAGTTGGAGGTCCCCCACTTGTTCATGGTGCAAATTATGTGTTTATTATGTTAATTAATCGATTTAATTAAAGATCAATACAGTTTGACAGTTGACAGCAGAGGACGTGCGAGGCAAGGCGACGCGAAGGGGCTGTAAAAACGAACGGTAATCACCTAATTGCATTAAAATGTGCAACAATCTGATCGATTTGACATAATCTGGTGGGCTGTGCATATGAAATCTCTGTCAGTTGTTCGATACTATTATTGTGTTGGGATAGAGAAGTAATGCGATTGTAGAATTAATGAGAATTGCATAGAGAGGTGGTATTTAACAGAGGAAAAATAAATATTGGCATAGCAAAATAAAGGGAGACATATGAATAGTGCTAAGTATCAATGAGAATTGCATAGAAGGTTGACAAAAATATACCATGAAGCTTATTGAAATATTAAATATGCTTGAAAATTTTATAGAGATTAGAAAAAGTATATGTATCAAAAAATACGAAAGAAAGACAGAGAGATATACTTATACTAAGAGAGACACAAATATAGGTAATACATATAAATATTTATTTCAAATAAGAACAAATCAACTCACATATACCACAAATTTACTTCATTGCTTAGCCTCTTGGTAGTTCACAAAGCTATTAGAATCATATAGAAGTGCGTAAATTTCCTAAATACCTCACAGAACTTTAAGTGAGTAAATAATAAAACTAATTTATGTTGTAAACACATTTCACATTTCAACCCCTTTTTTAAACAAGGGCTGTTAGAACTAATAGAATATGCCCACTTATAAGCAATTTACAGACATAGATAAGGAGAGAAAGAGAATATCAGCACTCGATTGATATTTACTAATCTTAAGGCTCAACCAAATAATTGGCATATCAAATTCCGATTTCTATATGAATCAATGTGGTAGTAGTTCATAAAGCGCAGCCACCCAGTCGACCCAGTCAAAAGTCCATAAATAATGTTTGTCAAACAATGGCTGGCAGGCTAAAGGGAATCCGATGCGTGTAACCCAGGCGCGGAACCCGAAACGAACCGCATAAATGGCAATAAATGCGCACTTAAGGGTTAGAATTTAACCAACTGATGCATAAGTGTGTGTGTGTGAGTGTGTGTGCTGTGCGTGGAGTGAACTCGCCAAACAGATTGCGGACCACAGCGGGTGGTCAGCGAGAGAAGAAAAAAGCAACAACAGCAACAACAACTACAACAAATACATTAGAAATACATAAATTCAAATGGCTGCTGATGGCAATTGTTGTTCTTGTTAAAGCTGTTGTTGCTGCTGCTGTTGCTGTTGTTATTGTTTATGTAAAACATGCAATTTCGATTTGGCATATAATTTTTTAATACTCGCATACGTCCATATTGTATCGCGCTATCTCACTCTAGCACACAGACCGCCCGCTGACTTTACGGGTGACAAAAATGTCAAATGCGTAAATGTTAAGACAGCAGGAGCTAAAATAGAAGTAGATAGAGAGTGAGTAAGAAAGAGAGAGAGGTAGAGAGAGGGAGAGGGGAGTTGAGAGGGCTGGCTGACGCAAGTCAGGCAGCTACAACACTTTGTCTCAGTCTTCGCATCCGTCAAAACAGAGACTCAGACTTCAAGAGAGCAGGCTGGTGAGTAGAGAGGGTGAGGGAGAGGGAGAGACGGTGGCTTGAGGTGGGGTCGGCTACCGCTGACGCAAGCCAGGCTACAGCTACGATACTTCGTCTCAGTCTCGGCAGCCTCGCAATCATCAGAGCTACTCATGCCCAAAACATCGACTCAGACAGCGGAGAGGAAGTCGGAAGGTGGTGTGGGAGGGGTGGAGGAGGGGGCGGGTGCGGGCAGAGCGTTGTCGTCTCTCTCAGACAGTAGCCAGCTATTTTCTTAGCCATAGCCATTTTCATATTCATGAGGCGAACGCCGCAGACGCCAGCTCCAACCACTCGTCCCAGTTGCGTTCTCATTATCTCAGCTTGACGCTCAACATTTTTATGCGTCAAAAATTGCTGCGTTGTCTCCTTTAAGATGGCTGCCACAAAGTGTGCGCGGCACAAAGTGTGCGGCAGGCGGGGGCAGTCGGTTAGGTGGGAGGCATATTTCACTGCACGTGTCAATTGAAATGAATGTCGCCTGGCGTCCCGCTGTCCAGCCCCGCCCCCTTGGGCTCAGCCCAAGTAACAATACAACTTTGTATGACTAATCTTTGGCGTCGTCGCCGTCATGACAAGAAAAATGCCAACAACATCAATAAACAGCTGAGCGACGCAACTACACGAGAAGGGAAAATGATAGACTCTAAAATACCCTATGGGAAAGCTAAAATCTTATTTTATGATAGTTTGGGGTTCTAATTACTTGAAAATGAATGCTGGCAGAGCTTGGTGTTCATTGATGAGTGTTATTTTTATAAGTAGTACACTACCAAATACCCTGTAGTGAAATATTCATAATAAATTCTAGTTCTGTGCTGACTGCCAATCAATCAACTATATATTTCAGTAGTCATTCAAAGAATCTTTTGGTTAAGGACTTAAGCAGTCCTTCCTAAAGTACATGACTTCATCCATCAGTCAGTTAGCCAATCACTGGCCGACTAAGTATGCTTATCAGTCAGCCGATCACTCTCAGAAGGTCAGTCAGCCACCCACTCAATCAGTCAATCAATCAATCAATCAGCCAATCTCAGTCTCAGCTAATCAATGAGCAAAGTATTGCATCAGTTATTGATTCCATCAATCAATCAATTCAAGAGTTCCACACCCACTCAGTCAGTCGGTTTGCTAGTCAATCTCTCTCCTAATCAATCAATACAATCCACTTCCTAAACTTCCAATAACATCCAGTCCCATTAAGCTCTTCAAACTGAGTCCAGAACCCACATACCCCACACAGCCATTACGTAGAGGGCAAACCCAATCATAAACTCAAATAGACTTAAGCCATATGCGAATGTTTGTTGTAACCCTGCAATAATGTCGATTGATTTTGCATGGATGCCACCGGTCAGCCAGAGCAGGGTGGAGAGAGAGAGGGAGAGGGGGGGGGGGTGCACAAGGGGGGTGGTCGATTGGTTACGCTTGGCTGAAGATGGGGCAGGTTCGGGGTCTGTGCAACTGCAACACCTTCGCACCACCACAGAAAAAAAAGAGAAAAAAACCGAAAACCGAAAAACGAAAACGAAAATTGCGTCGCAATATGAGGGCAAATAAAGCCCTAAAGACACCCTTAAGCGAACCTCAAGTATTTACATTTGAATTTCACACAAATAAACTCGTCGCTCGATAGTCCTCGTTGCCGTTATCCTGTGTGTTGCCCGTTGCCCGTTGCCCGTTGCTGTTGTTGCATCCCTTTTTGGCAGCAAAATTAATAATAACAATAAATTGAAAATGGCAGCCGCAGTGGCTGCCAGCCAGCAATAGACTTGCAACGAGCACTCGTAGAGCGCCCTTCTCCCTCCTCCCTCTGCCCCTCCCCCTCCGTTGCACAATTGTATCTATGTTGCTGTTGCTGTTGTTGCTGTTGTTGCTGCTGCTGCAGACCGAGTGTGTCAACATTTTTGGTGGCTGGTGGTTGACGGCTTGCAATTGCAGTTACATTCACAATAGAGACAGGGCTAAAATACCACCAGCCCCTCACTAAGCCCCCATGCCACCCCCTCAATATATAGCCGGCAGACTGTGACGTTTTGTCTATTTGACACTCTTGTGCCTCAGTTATGCTTTTCATATTGATTTTCGTGCCTGACTCGCAGCAGCAGCAGCAGCAACTGCGACTTGTGTTTGTGTATTGAATTTCAAATGAATCGATTGCCTTCAGTAAGTGTGTGTGCGAGTGTGTGTGTGTGTGTGTGTTGTTGTTGTTGTTGCTTCATGTGCCATGTCGTGTTGTTCTCTTTTCCGCTACCATTTCCATGTTTTCGGTGTTATTTGTGTTTGCTTTGCATTGCATTTAATTAACTTTTATGCGCTTTTTGTTTCTTTCAAGTATTTTCAACTCACAGATACAAGACTCACAGAGTCGCGCGTGCCCAAACGCTAACGTATCTATCTCTGTGTATGTGTGTGTGTGTGTGTGTGTGTGTGTGTGTGTGTGACTGTGTGTGTATTGTATTTTAATGTAATGCGATAGCTGGCCTGACCTGGCTTCCATTTCAATCAGTGTGACATCATTTAGCTGTTTCACACACACACACACACACACACAGAAAAGCTGAGCTGCCAGCCACGCCTACTTCAGCGCAGCATACGCCCCAATTTAATTGCGTTTGCTTCGACAATTTCCTGTGCGTCGCAAATCTGTTTTATTTGCCCAAAACTTTTGACTTTCGTTACGCTTAATTTTGTTTAGACGCAAATCGCTTCAAAATCGCGCGCCGCAGGCCAAAAGCATTCGTCAACACTTTTTGGTCTAGAGATTTTAGGCAAATTTTATTAGCATGTCCTGAGGGCCAAGCACACACACAAAGGGAGAGGCGAGAGAGGGAGAGAGAGAGAGCGAGAGCATCTAAAGCTGGGTCTTCAAGGATATAGGCAGACAGGCGCACAGCAGCCGTGACGAGCGACACAGGACATGGTTAGAACACAGGAACTGTGAGGTTTGACATTTGTGCTGACGCGCGAACGTGTGCACAGCAAGATGAAGAGTGAGGAGAGAGGGAGAAAGGGAGAAAGGGAGAGTGAGAGTGAGAGTATGAGTGATAAAGAGGGAGCGAGGTAGCTGCTTGCTGTTTTGCTTGTTGGGCTATTTGCTGGGGTTGAACTTGCGCCGATAATCTCGATAATGAAGTGACTTTGCCTGCATGGTCATGCATCCTTCACACACACACACACACGCACACACACATGCACACACACTCCAGCCATATCCTTGCTTCAATTTTGTATTTGTCTACGCTTTTGATATCCGGTTCGCAGTTTTGCAGCGCCTTTTTGTACCCGCCTTAAGTGGTGGGTTTTATTTTCCTTTTCTCTTCACAACATTTTTTTTTTTGTATTTATATTTTTCGATTTGTGATGTATTTTTGCTTTTGTCGTCGAGACTTTTGACCATTTGCACGGAAACTGAATTTAAATTGGAAGTTTTTAACCCCAGCGTGCGATAATCTTGCCCACACAGACCCAGAGCCAGAGCCAGGCCCTGTCCCTGCTCCAGCTCCAGCCCCAGCCCGGCCCGGCTTGGCCTACCCCCTTTGGCAAATTGTCGATAAATATACATAAGGAAGCACAAAACCGAACGAAAACGTAAAATAGAATCCGCCTAGAAACAACAAAAGCCTCTGCATATTTTTCAACAACAAAAGCGTCGCAAATGTTCTTTTCAGATTCTATTAGCAAACAAATTCGAAGCACTCAACGCACCAACGAAAAATGTCTGCGGTAAACATAATGGAAAACCTTCACTGATAAACATTACCAACACTGCGGTTGCGCTGCCTGTCATTGACAAAATAAAAGGGTCTTTACCAGCACTGATCGCCGCCGAAGATACGAGACGATCCTCTAAACTGCGCGTGATGTCAAACTAGTTTACAATTGAAGGGGCTCCTAGCATAGGGTTTGTTTAGAAACTACCTAACCGAAATGACTTCCTACTATGTCTTCCTAATAGTAAACAGATACTCTGTAAATTGATATATTTGGTAGAGTATATAGGCTTTTGCTTGCGATCGATATTTGAAGGAGTGGTTTAGCTTATGGTGAAACTTTTAGGAATAGATGTGCTATACGTATCTGATATGATCTACTAAATACCCTGTAAACTCAAACATTTGATAGAGTATATACATGAAAGTCTTAAATTTATTGCCTTAGTTTAACTATAAAATACCCTTTAAAGGCCAACATTTGATAAAGTATGTAAATATATGCCTTCAACTGTCTTACTGTCGTTTGTTTCACTATAAAATACCCTGTAAAATGTAAGAGCCTTTTGATATTAAGAAGCAGATTTGCTTAATTTTGAAATCATTTTTCTAACAACCAAATACCCTGTAAATTGCAATAATGTACTAAATATTTGTTAATTTATGCATTGCTAAACACCCTGTAAATTTTTAGTTCATCTTCGTAAGTAGACTCAATATTAAAAGAAGGCTATGATGTATTAAGTTACTGTCAAACATAGACAATGTTTTATTTAAACTCTTTTTTTTTCGACATTTCCTATTTTACTTAGTTCCAAATACCCTGTAGATAATTTCTTTACTTATGTAAGTACAAGTATATAAGTATAATTTCTAGACATCATAGATGCCAAAGCCAAAGATAATTGTCATTGGAATTTATATGTTTACCTGGTAAAATGTACATCTTGGTAAAATATGAAGCTGAGGGCATTTAATATTAACATTCATCTGGTTGTCTAAGCATAATTGAAATGCATAAACAAGAGAATTATAGAGTGCATAAAATTAGGCTTTTGTTTGATCTGCTTTACTTTATAATCTACTTAGGGAGTATCAAGTATCATATTTAAACAGAAATCCTAGAGTGCCATGGAACCCTCGGGCGAGGATTAGGCTTGCATCACGGACAGAATTTACAATTCCCACTCCACTTTGCGCTCCTTTGGATTGTAGGGCACGTTCGATTGTCGTTATAGCTGGGACCTGACTGCATATGCTTTCAGCCCGCTCGTGCGTTTCAGTTATTGCTTTTCATATTTTTGCCTACGTTTTGTTTTTTTCCCCATTTTTTGTTGTATTTTATTTTCAATTCAATTTTGTTGTTGTTGTTGCTGTTATTCTGTATTTTTGTTTCGGCTTTTGCGTTTTGCGTGTTTAACCCTTTGAGGTTACATTTGGCGTGTGTTTTGGGCCTCTCCCCCCTCCCCCCTCATTCCCTATGGCGGTTGTCTGCGAAAAGTGAGCAAAAATCAGAAGGAAGAAAAAAATATGAAGAAAGAAAAAGGTTCGCAGTTTGCGTTTACGCAGAGAAACAGCCCCGGCCAAATAAAAAGGATTTCAGAACAACAACCACAACAACAAGCGAAGCTGATGAAAAGTAAGAACTCAAATGTGTGTATATATATGTTTTATATATGTATGTATATAGTCATCGTTTGGCTGGCATATTTAATCACAAACGATGACGCAGAAAAGTTCAAAGCAAGGAATTATATACCCCCAAAAAAAGGCAGCTCCAGCTACTGCTATTGCTACAACCGACCAACCTTCCTACCTACCTACCTACCCTATGGAGAGACTATTGTGTTGTCTGGGGTTAACTCACTCGAGTGTGGGTGCCCCAGAAAAAAGCTACGATTTAACCCTTATGCGACACGTTTTGTGAGTCATATGCACTCGCATTTGTCTCTCCACTCTTCTATTATGATTATTATTATTATTATTGTGATTATTGTTCAAAGAGCTGAACTTTGAACTGTCTAAAAGGGTTGCAGCAGCTACCTAAGCAGATGCAGCACAAGATCTTCTTTAGCCGGAAGTTCAGGTAGCAAGTCACCCTGTATAAGACTCGCAGGAGTCGGCAGTCGACAACGCAACAGGATGCACATTAGAGCCACTAAATGTCCGCTAAATGTGCGATCAACCACCAGGAAAACAAGAATCAAGCCACAGCCAGCTGAGGAGCCAAAATAAAAAACTTTAGAGCTGTCGAGCGTAAACAACTGCATAATACTCGTTCATCTAATAAAATTAGATGAGTTATAAAAGAAATAATATTATCCAATGTCCTAATGGATAGATCATATACCCTTTAACAGCAAACCTTTAAGGTCTTAGTTCTAATCAGAATGACTCAGAAAACCAATATACTCTTTTCACTTCCTGAATGAATATAACACAGAAAACAAATCAAAGAACTGCTAATCTGCGCATTATCTCTCTCTATAAACGAACATATAGCTAGATGTACAACAACACAGGGCAAACTAATATGCCCGCTTCAAAACATGAAGGAGCATAGCCAATTGAATAACAACATTATCAGCAAAGAATATTATCAGTGCACAGAAAATAAACCTGGACAGACAACTAAACAGACGACGAGCAGCAAAAAGAATAAAAGAATAAAACTAATACACCCCTTTTCAAAAAGTGATCGAGTATATGAAGTCAAACAACAACGCAAACAAGCTCATTGTCAACGCATAATAAACACGCAGAGAAACAGACAGCTGGAGAGTAATGCAGACAAAGCCAATATACTCTTTGCTCTCACCGTGAACGAGTGTAGCAGCCCCGAAGAACAGTGCGAACAAGCTCATTATCAGCGCATTATCAACGCACAATTATCGTATGTAAAGTGATATAGTGACTCTGCGACTTGAGAGAGAATTGAGGAGAGCTGAGAACTCGAAGGACTTGCCTTGAGTTGCTTGGGTTTGCAATTGAAATCCTTGACATTGTGCGGCGTTTCCATTGAAATTGGCAGCAAATTATTTAGCTCGCATCGCTGAATGCCAAAACGTTTAGGTTGTTGTTGTTGTTGTTGTTTCTAGTATCTTGTATCTCCGGCATCGGGTATCTGGGTATCTGAGTATCTGAGTATCTGGTATCTGGTATCTGGTAGGTCGACTGCTCGAGGCGTTGTGTTTGTGCACGCACTTTTGGGCTGCGGTTTATTGGTTTGTAATAAGCTCTTTGAAGTGTTTAATTGAAGCTTTTGTTGTGCAATTAGGCGCTAAAGTGAAGTGAGCGAGAGAGAGAGAGAGATAGGGAGAGAGTGAGACACACAGCCAAGCTGAGGTGTTGTCTATTGCCAATTGCTAGCGACTATGAATGGGCACTTTAAATGAAACGCAGAATGAGTCGGAAAATGAGTCGCAGGATGACGCAGGATGACTGGGAATGGCGCTGTGAATGAAGCCAGTCAGTCACAAGTGCTTGGCTACGCTTCACGTTGCTTTGATGTTCTTCACTTTGTTTATTTGGCTGAGCGAACGTCGTATCGCTAGGGGAGAGAGACAGCGCGTGATGCGAGCTAGGGGCGTGGCATACTTAGTCATTATTATAGTTATTTTAAAGTCAGCCAAATAATGCTGAATGTGATTAACCGAAAGTCAATAGGCGCCATCATACAGTGTGTGTCTGCGTCAAGTTAATGAACCAGACAAAGTTCAAGTGGATGTCGAGCAGCAGACCACGCTGCTGATGAACATGATGTGAAAGTGAAAATGAAATGTTAATCAATTGGTGATCTTGAAGTACTTATGACAGAGATACAAACTTTAAAGTTGTCAAGGTTGTAGTAGTAGTAATATAAGCAGTAGTAATATTCGTAGTAGTAATATTAGTAGTAATAATATAAGTAGTAATAGTAGGAGCAGTAGGAATAGTGAGAGTATTAGTAGTAGGAGTAGTGGGAGTAGTAGGAGTAGTAGTAGTATTAGTGGGAGTAGTAGAGTATTAGTAATAGGAGTATTAAGAATAGTAGTAGTAGTAGGAGTAGTAGGAGTAGTGGGAGTAGTGGGAGTAGTGGGAGTAGTAGGAGTGGGAGTAGTAGTAGTAGTAGTAATAGTATTAGGAGTAGAAGTAGTTAGGGTATTAGTAGTAGGAGTATTAGGAGTAGTAGTAGTAGTAGTTGAAAAAGTGCAGGAAGTATTAACAGTTGCAGCCTGAGGACTTTGACTTTGTTTCGAATTGGAAAAATAATGTTCTAAAGATTATTGTTAGGTTAATGGTACGATGCGTAATTAGAAGCTTTGCCTAGTTTACATAATCTAAATTAACTTAGTCTAAAGGGTTCAGCCAATAGGATTTCGATCTAGGAATGGTTTTGCTGCAAAGACTTCAATCAACTCAATCGTTGCTACTGCTCAGAGTTATATCGACTTTCTAGTATCTGCCAGGCTTCCTGCTGAATGTTACATACACTTGAACATAGACAATATACCCACCCATACTCATGTTAAATACCTGCAGGGCATCTCAGCTCGACTTCAATAACGATCTTCGACTTTTCTAGACTGTTCCCAGTGCCTGTTCAATGAAAGCCCCGAGCTAATACCGCATCATTCACTAATTCTGTCTTACTTCCTTTCACAATTCACTAACTGAAAAGAGGAAAATATAATTTTCAAGCATGTTGGCAAAGAAAAACGTCGCTCGACAGATCGCAAATGGAATTTCGCTTTGGCAAATTGGCTGCACACAAAAAAAAGTGTTGAATGTGGATGTGGCTCTATCTATAGCGATGCACATGTGTGTGTGTGTGTGTGTGTGTGTGTGTGTGTGTGTGTGTGTGTGTGTAATACTACAAGACTGCTTATGTTCTTTGTTCTGGAAGATCATTTCCATGCTTTGCCTACTTGGCTGCATTGTCCTATTTCTGTCTGCGGCAAAATCATTTTTTTTCTTCAACTCTGCTTGATGCACTCCGAGATACAAATGTATCTCAACATTTACGTGGAGTGTGCTGACTGTCTACAGGCATGTATGCATGTGCATGTGTCTCTATGTGTGTGTGTGTGTAAGTATTATTATTTATCATAGCCGCATTTTTATTTTTGTGTATCTATGGAATGCAGCAGGCAGAGGCGAAGGCAAAGGCAAAGGCAGGCGAGCAGGCAGCACTCGCAATCGGACTGCAACTGCTGGCATTCGAGTATCTTCTGGTTACGCTGCTGCTGCTTGCTTACACAGATACAGATACAAATACAGATACAGATACAGATACAGATACACTGAGAGCTACACTCAATGCAAGTCCATTGGCCGAGTGCCGGGCTCAACATGCAAACGCCAACAAAACGCCATTATCATTGACCGATAATGATCATAATCATCAACAGCATGATCATCATCATCATGATGACGATCATCATCTGGCTGTGGCATCTGCGCGTACTTGTGGATCTCGCTCTGTTTGTTGTTGTTGTTGTTGTTATTGTTGTGTTGTACTTGATTGTGGCATAATTTCTCGCTCTGCTCCCCACACACACACACACACACTTATACACACCCGCTCTCTGCCTCTCTCTCTCTCTCTCTCCCTCTCAGTTGCTCCATAGCTTCGACCATCAGGCAGCGCATAAATTTTTTATTTGTTTGGTATTCATCTTATTTCGTTTAATGTATTTTTATTTTCAGCTTTTGTACATATTTTTTTCTGCTTTGCTTCTTCTTCTGCTTCAACTGTTGTTTTTATTTTTTTGTTCAGCTTGTTTGGTGTTTTTAAGGTAATTTTTGTTGTTGTTGCGTATAAGTATTTTGTGTATGTGTGTGTGTTAATTTTGTTGTTGTTGTTGTTGTTGCTGTGTGGTTGACGGGTTTGTTTCAGCTCGATTCAGTCATTCAACTATATAAAGCATTGTCGCTTCTTTGTTGTTGTTGTTGTTGTTGTTGCTGTTCGTATTTCGTTTCGTTTCGATTTCATTTATGTATGTACAACATGTTGTTGTTGTTGTTGTTGCTCTTTTTTTTACTTCGGCTGGAGTGTTGTGTGGGCATGTGGCATCCACTTTTTGTTGTAAATGCATTGAAGCAACTGCATGAATAATTATTAAGTCGTATGCAAAGCGTGGGAGAGAGACAGAGAGACTGAGAGAGAGGGAGAGGGGGAGGGCTGCACGTTTAGGGTGCTAAGAGGGATGGACTTGATGAGCAGCCAGACTTGGAGGGCGAGCAAATGAGTGAAAGACTCACAAATTGTCGCTTGACTTTTATGCCCATGTTTATTTATTATCTACTCTAGTTTTATGAATTGAACTTATTTATAGATAAGGAATACATATTTATAGATCTAGCTGTGCACAAGAATGGATTTAAGCATGTTTCGAGGGCGACAAAAGTCTATTGGAATAAAGAAATAGTAATATGATGGAAAGAAATATCTTAATTATGAATTAAAAATTGTTTTGTCATGGCATAATTTATTTGTTAATTTTTTTTATTTATGTTTTTAGTTTAAAAAATAATTGTATTCTCTTAAAATTATTTTTGGTTTATAATCATGTGGTATTTCAATTATTTCCTGCCCAAAAACTACGCTAAAAATCATATAATTTAAATAAAATGCACAAATCAGAATTTAAATTAAAATAAATTTGAGTCTTTAACATAATTTATTTTTTCTTTATTTATTAAAAAATTGATTTATAATATTAATATTTTATTCAAATATTTTAATTGTTTTATATTTTATTTATGAACAAATATTGATCATATTTTTTAAATATATTTTTAAATTTAAAAATATAATTAAATAATGTTAGTACTTAATAAGAAATTTTATAAAGATGTTTTGATATTATTTATAAAAAATAATTTATAATTTTAATCAACCTTGAAAATTTACTAGAAACTTATTCACAATTAGCACAGCTGACTTAAAGATACAAATGTATCTTATGTAATTGAAGTTCATGTGCGCTAAAACGAGCTACTTCACAACTGTTCCCACTTAATAAGAGCCTAACTCTCCGTATCCAAGGCAAACGCCTTCACACTTAAACTGACTTAAATAATTGTATTTAAGAGTATTTTAAATATTTCAACCACAAGCTCTTCATAATTAATTGTACTTATCAATAGAGCTCAGCTTTACGTTTCTTCGTTTCCCATTTTCCAAACTCCGAATCGTTTACCATATCAATTTACCCAGCACACAAAAATCCGTTTAAAATGGAAACACGAAATGCAACAGCAGCAGAGGAAATCTTCCACTCACACACACACACACACACACACACACAACAATTCATTCATACCCAAAAACCCAGAACGCTTGCAGCTCGAGCGAGATAGAGTGAAGAGAGTGAGATAGAGAGAGGTAGACCATGGCAGACGGAGAATTCCTTGAGACTCGCTTCTTCAGCTGCAGTTGCTTCGGTTTTGGCTTCTTTTGTTGTTTTGTTGTGTGTTGTGATATTTATGTTTTCATCAAAAGGCAGCCAACAATCAAAATGCGCTGCACTTCGCTTCAACAGACACACACACACACACACACACACACACACAGCTGCAGATACAGATACAGCTATGGCTACAGCTATAGCTGCAGATACAATGCGCACAGGTACATAAGGCAGCCACATACTTGCATATGTACATACGTATCTATATCTGTAGGTATGTACAACAGATACAACAACTACACAACAACAACCGACAGAAGGCAACGCTTTAACCTCATATTTATCCAACAGATACTTATAGCGCAAAAAAAACGTTGACGACGACCGACGACGACAAATGCAAAAGAAAAAAAAAACAGAAAAAAACATAAGCAAAAGCAAGAAATGAAGGCAGTCGTCGCTCCACCTGCCCCGCCTCCTGCACCACTGCTACGCTCTCCCACTCGGTAGCTTTTGTATGGCAACCCAAAAAAAAAAATAAAATAAAAGAAAAATTGTACAAAATTATTGTTGTTGCTGTTGAGCATTTCTTCAGAGGCAGAAGAAAAGAAAACAAATTTCAATAAAATATTATTACGCTTACGTTTATCGAACAGGCCAGCCAGCCAGCGAGCCAACCAACCAAGTAGCAGCCAGAGGGGCGGGAGGGCGGTAGGGCGGAGGCGTTGTGTATCTTACAGATACTCATAGCCAGAGTCTCGCACAGGCCAAGTGTTCATTCGATAGTCGCCAAGCGTTATAAATAAACCATATCCATCAATTGCTTAACTCAAAACAGCGCTAAAAGATACAAAGATACGTGTGTATGTGTGAGATACAGATACAGATACAGATACAAGCAAACAGCAACAAGAACAACAGCTAAACGCCAAACGGCACCCAAATAAAAACAACAGCAACAACAACAACAACAGCAACGTCAAGAAAATCGTCAGGCAGCTAGGCTACGTCGACGTCAACGCCGACTTCGCCTCGACTGATAAAATGTATGAAAGCAGCAACACAAAACGTACAAAAAGTACAAAATAAAGCGCACAAAAGAAAAAATCTCAAAGTATCTGCCGACGCCACAGTCGACATCGCTGCCCCTGTAACTGAAACTGAGCGAACATCGAACATCGAACCACCGAACGTTGGCAGCGTCGCGTCGCCCGCTGCTGCTGCTGCTCGTTGATTTTCTTCTGTCGCTGCCTTTTTTTTGTGTTATGCTGCACACACACTCACACACACACACACAGTCATACACTTATACACTTACAGAGTGTGCTGTTTCTTTCACTTTGTATGGGCAGGCAGCCAAAGCACTCAGCATAATTTTTTGCACGCTCTTTTCTCCAACGTCGCTCGCTGATTATTTTGCCAAACATCTGCGAGGCGGCAGCGACGCTGACGTCGACAGCAAACGGCGGTAGCAGCAGCAGCAGCAACAACAGCGATGCTCTCGACTTGCACGTGGAAAGGTGTTTGCTTCAAACCTACCAACAAACGGACGGCAACAAGAACAACAAGCATCGTCGCATCGTCAAGCAAAGTTCATCGTTTACTGCCGCTGCTGCTGCTGCCGTTGCCGCTGGCATCTCTCTTCACGCTGCTTACGCATTTTACTATCCAGTCCACCACCCCACAGCACAGCACAGTACAGCAATAAAAACAACAGTTACACAGCAGCACTCACTCGCTCTCTGTCGCTCTCTCTCTCTCACTCACTCTCTGTCCCCCATGCTCTCTCACCTAGCCGAGGCAAAAATGCGCAACATATTTGTGACTGACCGACGCGACGTAGAGAGCGTCAGGCTGGCTGGTCGACTGACTGTCTGACTCTCTGACTGGCATTGCCACCCACCACCCTGCGCCTGCTGCTGTTACCTCTGCCAGCGTTAGCGTCAGCGTCAGCGTCAACGCTAACGTTGTCTGCTTTTTCATTTTACTTTGCCATTTTTTTCTCGTTCACTACTATTTTCACGCTGCTGCTACCAACTGCAATTGTAGTTGTTGTTGTTGTTGCCGCTCTTGCTACATAATTGATTTTAGTGCTGCGCTCTCTCAGTGCTGCTGCTGCTGCTGCTGCTGCTGCAGTTGATTGTTGTTGCTGGTGGCAGTTACTTTTCGTGTAATCTCAACAGTTGCTGCTGTTGTTGCTTTTGCTGTCATTGCTTGGCCTGTGAGTGTTCTTCCAGCAGCAGCAGCAGCAACTTCTTCCTCTCCTACACCGCCTACTCTACACTCTCTTCCTCCTCTCCCACCCATTGCCTCCTCCTTTAGCGCTTTCGTCGCTTGTTGTTGGCTCTGGGTTTGGTTTTGTGAAAACCAGATTTTTGTCGTTTTATGCATTAAATTGTTTTTACAGCCGCGTTTTATATACAGGGTGATGCAGAGGTTAGCTTCAACATTTGATGAAAAGTCAATAAGGTAGACTGTTTAAAATATTGTTTACTTTAATATAATATCTTTTATTATGATCGTTATGGTAATAGTGTTTCTTTAAATATTTTCTAATTCATGCACAATAATTGAATAATAATAAAATTATAATAATAATAATTAAAATTATAAATTATAAAAAAAATATATTATTAAATAAGTTATTAAAAATAATTTGAAATAATCTATCTCCATTTCGTAATCACCCTGTGCGCCACAGTTGTTGGCTATTTGATGAATTCACTTATAGTTCATATGCAGACACCCTGTAAATGAAATAGGTTAAACTCTGTCAACCTTAACACCCGGCATGAGCCCACCCTGTATAGTTTCCATCTGTGCACTGTTTCACAAGCAAGGTTTTTTTTGTTTATTTTTTTTTTACCGCCCTATGCACCCTGTATGCGAATCGGCTCGGCTCAGCTCGCAGTCACAGTGACAGGAAGGCACAACAGGAACAACACAGCGCACAACGCATAAGCAGCCCATGACACATACACAATGACAGAGGGGCGACCGAACAGGCCAACAACCAGCAGCAGCAGCAGCAGCAGCAATAACAGCAACAACAACAACAGCAACAACAACAACAGCAACAACATCACATTTACACAGATACGGATACAGATACTCGAACCTCCCTCGCCCGCACACGTGCATAAAGCCGACGACGGCCTACAACGCAATACACTTCCTTTTACACACACACACACACACACACACACAACCATAGGCACGCACGCACGCACACACACACACACATATATACAGAGGCAGGCAGGCAGAGGCATAAGCATAACCCAATGAAGCTGCCATCATCGCACAACTGTCGACGTTTATTGTTGTTGTCGTCTTTGTTGCTGTTGCTGTTGTTGTTGTTGTTGTTGTTGTTGTTGTTGTTGTTGTTGCTGACTCTCACGAAGACTTCCTGCGTTTCCTTCTCGCATTGAAATTATGACAAGGACTGCCAAAAATCGACGCTCAGCGGCAGCAGAGAGCAAAAAGTAAACGAAGAAGAAAAAAAAACAACACCATGTTAAATAAAATAAAACATAATTTTATGCCAAAGCAACAAACACATTAACACTGCCAGCGGCAGCGACGCCGTCGTCGACGTCATCAATAAATCGCACGGCCAACCAAGCGAACGACCCAACAATCCACCCAACCACCCACCCAGCCAGCCAGCCAACACAGCACAGCCCAGCACACGAAAGCTTACAAGCAACGCACACAAATATACAGCGTTCGTTCGCTCTCTTTCTGTTTGCCTCCCGTTCACGCACACACACTTGTTCGTGCGCTCTCTCTCTCTCTCTCTCGCTCTTACTCGCTCTCTTTCTCTTTCTCTGTCTGTTTGCCACCTCCAACAGCGGCGCTGCGCTCGTTTGTGTTTTGAAAATTTAATCTCGATATGGCAACAAATATGCTACAATTTCATTGAGATGAACACCCGATACGGCTACGCCGAAGCCGAAGGCAAGAGCTGAGCCGAAAGCCGTTGCCGAAGCCGAGCAGTAGCCGAAGCTCGGCTGCTTGGGTATGCATTTAATTCGCAGTGAATTTCTCACGCTGTGCAGCTGCTGTTGCTCTCCGTACGTGTGTGTGTGTGTGTGTGTGTGTGTGTGTATGCGAGAAGTGTAGTAAATACACTACTACATTTTTCTGTGCTAATTGAGTGATAAATTGGGAGTGGATTTTGGGCATGATTCGACGTTGCTGAGAGCGCGACGTGAGCGTGAGCGCGTGAAATGAGAGTAACTGTGAGTGAGAGAGAGAGTGTGCACATGGTTATGTATGCTTGTGTGTGTGTGAAGTGTTGTGTGCGGCAATTGATATGCTCAGATTAAATTGTTAAATGTTTTTTTATTCGGGTAATTAAAGTATTTCAATTTTGCGGCCACTCGACGAAACGATTGGGCGAGTGAGTGTATCCGAATGAGTGTGTGAGTGTGCATTTAAGCAGATGGTTTGTTTACTCACAAATAACTACTTATGTATATTTAAGTACTAAATTTGTTAATTGAATTTGCGAATACAAATAAATGCTATTAAAACTCGATTGCTAAGTATAATGTCAACGTTTAAGAAACAATTAATTTGCATTTAAATAATGCACAGCCAACACTCAATTTGCATATGTAAGCCGCCTATCGAGTCTCGCCAAAATTGCGCCCCTGGCTGCCGTAAATCATTCAAATATCAACCACAAATCACAACAATTAAGACAAATGTGCTGAAAAATCTACTTAACGCTACCCACACACACACACACACACGCACAGGCGAATAGTAGCGTGCTCACACAGATACAATCATGCACACACTCGCAGAGGCTTTCAAAACAAACCCAATAAATGTCAAAGCACACAAAAAAGTAGTAGATTCTACTACGCTTTGCGCTTTTACGCTAAACGTAGCAATAAACGCACGCAAAGAAGTCAAACAAATTGACATACGTATAATTATTATTTTACTTAAGTGCTCGCGCGTCGTCGCCCCTTAACAGTCAAATGAATACCAAACACAGCGACCTGAAATAAATCAAGCGCGCGCGAGCGAGAGAGATGGCACAACCCGAGAGAGAGCCGTCAACTGTACCACGCGCAAATGCTCGCAAACATGTTCGCTCTCTCGAACGCTGCCAGCTGTGTATGAGTGTGTGTGTGTGTGGGTGCGAAGGTAGCGCCGCCATAGCAGCAGCGACAGCGAACACGAGCAGCAGCAGCAGCAGCGAACAACGAACAGCAAGCAGCGAACACCGAACAGCGAACAGCAGCAGCAGCGGCCATCGCAGTCACCAGTTTCCCGTTCAGTCAGTTTCGAGTCGTGCCACGGTCAGCGTTGCCAGCCCAGCTTCAGTTCCTTTCTGGCTGCCGTCGAATGTTGTCGTCGCTCGGTTGAAACACGCGCAAGCATCAAACGCGGCAAAAAGTTGAAAAGAGAAATACGTCAAAAAGCGTTCAAAAGCAAAATAAACACAAGAATTACGTTATTTTCCACCAACCAAACAACTGTGTAGTATTTAAAAGTGTATTAAATATTATTATTGAAAATACTAGAGAGAAATTGAAGATAAAATAGAAGTGACATAAACAACATTCAGAACAAACACAAATTGAACAACAAACAAACATAAGCACATTTCTGGATTAAGTGCTCAAAAAAATAAATAAATAAAAAAATAAAAAGTTCCTGTTGCAAGTCAGACAACAAACAACAACAACCAACAACTACAGCAGCAACAACAACAACAACTTGGATTACTACAACAACAGTATTATTAAACAAACAAACAAACAACTAGCACAAAAGAAACAAATTATTTGCAACAAGTGCAACAAACAACAACAAGAAATTTGTTTCAAATAAAATTAAGCAACAAGTGCAAACAACAAACAAACAACAAAAGTTAACAACAAATTTTGCTAGCAACCAAAAAAAAAATAAATAAATAAAAAAGAGTTCAAGAAACAACAACAAACAGACGCACGAAATGTGAAAGCGTAACAAGAAAAACAACAGCAACAAAAGTTAAAAACAAAAAACCAGATTTTAATAATCAAATCATCAAAAAAAAAGTGAAAGAAAAAGTGCACAAAAAAGTTAAAAATAAAAACAAAACAAAAAACTTTTGCCAAAATGTCGCTGAACCTTTGAGCAAAGAAAACAAAACAAAAACAACAAAAAGTAACAGTTGAAGAAAATCAACAACAAACAGAAAACACACCGTGTCGAGTGTGCTTAGATGTCCATGTTATTTGTTTGATGCCATGCAATTGATTGTTGACAAAATTCCCATGTATTCCAAACAAACAACGAAGCGCAATTCCAAAAAGTAAGTTCACTCAAAAACAACTACAACACCATACGCCCCCCTGACCACGCCTCCACGCATAAACACTCAAAGAACGGCTCAGAAACCAAAGTGAACAAAGTGAATCCAAAAGAAAGAAAAGCAAAAACAAATACAAATACAAAAAGCAAAAGTGAGCATAAGAACAGCAACAACAACAAACAGTTAGCGCTGATAAGCCGCAAAGCAAATACAGCAATAACAACAACAACAACAACAGTAGCAGCAGCAACAGAAGCAGCAAGCAAAAGCAAACGCTGACTGCGCTGCTGCTTTCCTCTGTCGCCAGAGCAACAACAAGTGCAGCAGCAACAACAACAACAACAATTCGCACAATAAATCAAAACTTAGGTAAAATGTCTAAAAATAAATTCCATTTAAAACAACAAAAAATAAATGCCGAAAATACCAACAAAAAAAACAAAAAATGAGCAAAGACAAAAATAACTAAAGAATATTTCACTTTACCTTTTAATTGTATTTTTGCTAAAAATAAATACCTTAAAAATAAATTAACGTAGTGCATTAAAATTATTGCTCAAAAAAAAAAAAAAGTAATAAAAAATAAACAAAAAAAATCTTTTGTTAAATAGATAAAACCAAATAAAATATATATTTAATTGTTGTGCTTTGAAAGGAATGTGCTTTTGTTTTTAGATATTTTATGTAAATTTTGTGTGACTTTTTGCTTTAGTTGTTGTAGTTTTAATTAGCTTTAAGTGATAACAAAAAATTACCTAAATTAAGTAATCTAAATAATATTCAATATCTATTGAAAGCCTTTAAGAGTTATTTGCAATGGTTATTTCTTACACTCTTTAAACTTCCCAAAAAAAAAAAAAACAACAAAACAACAAAACAAAACGGTAAACACGCAAAGAGCGAGAGAGCGGCAGCTTTACATCAGCTGTGTGACAGGCATTATGCGTGGCTTTGCCCACTTCCCGCTCACTTTCCCTCTCCTTCTCTTGATTTCGCCTGCTGCTGCTATTGCTCTCAAACTCACGCACAGCTGACCCATAATTGACTCAAACACACACGCACACACACACACACACAGACGCTCTGCTTGCACGTACGCCAAAGAGCGCATCCAGTAGGCAAAGGCAGCGTGCATGCTATCTCGCTCTCACGCGCTTTCAGCCTTAGCAAACATTTGCCATTGAGTGCACAATTTGTTGCGACCTACTGCTGTTGCTTTGTTGTTGCTGTTGTCGTTGTTGTGTTGAGCATTTTTTTCGAAGAGTTTTCCATTGAACTATTTTCGTAGAAAGAAGGCAACACAAAGTTGCCAAGATAGAAAATTTTCCCAAGACGCGACGATCCGCTTGCCTGCCCGCCTCTGCTCAGCGCAGCGCAGCTCTGCTCAGCCCTTGCAGCAACAACAACAGCAGCAGCAGCAGCTCGACAATGTTTTTGCCCAAATTCAGTTTATTGTATCTTTTGTAACATGGCAGGGGGAGCCCGTGAACAAAACAACAGCAACAACAACAAAAAAGGTCACTCGTCGAAGCATTACAAACTCGTCTCCGTCTCCGTCTCCGTTTTCGTCTTCGTCTCTCATCTCGTTTTGGGTCTGCCTTTGTTTCTATTTCTATTTCTCTTACCCACTTCCATATCCAATCGCCTACCTACGCCTTTCTCTGTGTGGCTCGTTTGCCGTTTTTTTCTGCCCTTCTGTCTTCGTCTTCGTCTTTTATTTTCTTCTCACATGCCACGCATATTTCATACACACACACACACAGACACAGCACACGCACACTCTCACACGCTTGTAATTCATCTTTACATAGCGATCTTATGTCTGGGAAGTGCAGGCAAATGCCGGCACAGGTAAGACAGAACCTTAACCCATTTGCACGCACAGGTAGCCAATAGAGAAAAAAGAAAGAATAAATGAAAAACAGTTGGAGAAGCCAGCAGAAAATGGCCAGTTTAGCGAGAAAATGGCTGAAAAGTAGCACAGAAATAAATCACTTGACGAATTCACTGGAATGCAATGGAAGATTCTTGGAATCGTGTGGAAAAAAACCCGAAAAAAATACACTTATTTAAACTTCTTACAATTAATCAAAATAAAACAATTAATGAGTTACAAATTTGACAGATTTGATTTAGTTTAAATGGAAAATAAATAAATGAACAAATGTCACTGGAATACAATGGAATATTCGAGAGACTTGATAAGTGAGCTCAACAAAAATATATTTCATTGATTTTTTTTTATAATTTAAAATATGAAGCTAATGAGCTAAAGTTTGGATATTCAGTAATTAATTAGAACTGGAAAGTAATATATAAAATAAATGAGTTAATCAATTCACTGATTATTTAGAAACAACTAATATTTTTAAAATTTGGTATTTAACAAAATTTATTCGAGATTTTAATATATACATATATGATTTAATAACTGGAAAGTTAGGGTATAATAAATTACTAGAGAAGTTCACCGAAGTTATAGAAAAATTCATGAGATATAAACAATTAGCTGAGAATTTTTATTTGATAATCAAGATTAAGGGTGTCAAAAGTTCATTGGAAACTAGTTCAGTGGAATTCATTGGAAAACTCTTCAAAGTATAGCAGATTAAAATGTTGATAAAATTTTGCCCATTTCTATTGAAAACAGTGAAAAATGAACTAAAAAATTTGATCTCAATTGTAAGCTTCTAAAATCTTGTAAAGGTCTCTTACAACAATTAACACCCTGTTAATGCGGCACATACACAACACCCCCTGATAGCACCCGCCAGCGATAACAGAAATTACAAAAAAAATAAAATAAAAATGTAGAAGAAGCAGAGGAAGACACAAAAAAAAGTAAATACAGCAAACTATGCGACACATCAATCAACCACCAAGGCAACCAAATCACAACCCATCAACGATATACATAAAGCCCATAAACCAACCACCAGACGGGCAGACGACCAGACGACCAGACGAACCGTCGAACAGACGAACAGTTGAACCGAAAAGGACGCACAAAGTAGCTGTTTTTACCTTCCGACTTCCTGTTCGAGCCTTTGGCAATTTTCACACGGGAAATAAAAATGCGATACAATTGAACGCAGAGCAGAAAAACAAAACCTAAACGCGGAAAACCATTTGCAAATCGCAAAAAAAAAACATATATGTATATATGTGTGTATAATATAATAATAACAAACAACCCCCATGGGATATTGGTTAGATGCAAAGCGAAAGATCAGCAGAGAGCGAACACACACGCAGACTGGCTCTCTCTCTCAGAATCTCGCTTTCGCTCTCTCGGATGTCTCATTAACCCTAGAGAAACAAACATTTGGTGCGTTTATTGCTTTATCGAGTCCGCTTGCACTTATAAAAGTGCCTTTAATAAGTGCGTGCCATTATTAATAAACCCATCAGTGAAACGGGGGCTGAAGCGTACAGCAACAACCCTCAACACACATATACACACAGGGGCACACTCGAGTCCATGACAATAGTTACACGTGTTAAGCAAAGCAACCCCTGAACCACTGTGAAGGTCAACGCTTGTCTCGCATATCTAATTGCGAAATTTTTTGATTGCGCTTTAATGGGTTAAGAAGCTGACTTTTGACTCCGATTCCAATTTCCAATTTCCAATTCCGATTCCGATTCCGATTCCGATTCCGTTTTCAATTGAGATGCGCCTCTTTGATCACTTGATTTGTCGTGTTATCATCGCATACCCATACGCCTAGTCTGCGGCGGCTGTCCCCAAAACACCTTGAAGAAGTCACATGATAAAAACTAAAAGCACAAACCATATTTAACGACCCAATTAAAAGGCAGCCAGCATTGATATCAGCCAGCACAGCACAGCGCAACAAACACCTTCGCACTCGTTCTAGTCGAAAACAGTAAACAGAAAACAGAAAAGAAAAGAAATCTATATATACGTATGTATGTATGTATATACATATATGCTTAAAATGGAAAAACAGTGAGAAACCGAAATATTTTCAGCATGTCAGCCATAGATAGCACACGGTTCCAGTGCTCTAACTTCTCTAGTTCACCATAGCACAAATCAAAGGTAACCAATTCTTATCAGCGAACGACAACAACAAATTATAGAGCAAAGTGTTGTTTGTATACCCTGTAGATATGCTAATGGGGGTTGATTATATGTCGAGCTGTTCTAGTTTTCTTTTTTCATTTAAGAACTATAAGTAATACAAGTTTCTATGGTTTCTATTTGAAGAGTTGCTGATCTTCCCTATAACTTAAACTCTTCCTATATTAAAACTTTGAAATAAAAGTTCTAGAAGCTACCATAATTTACAGGGTATCTGCTGTACGATCATTCCCTCTTATCGTCTCTACCTGTTTGCCTTTCTGCTGACAGACAGCTAGAAACAATTCCAAACAATGGAAATTTTCTTTGCATTCTAAAACATAGCCTTGCCCCCCACCCCCGTCCGAGTGGAAACCCATTTTTCCACTTGTAGTTCGACTTGTCGGCTTGACATATTTCATTTTGTACTCTTCATTTTGTTTTTTGCTCAGGTATGCAGAAAATTTGTTGCCTTATCGTTGCGCTTATCGCCGTCTTGCCGATCGTAGTTCCCATTGCCCATTCGCAGTTACCAATTGCCGACGATCGCTGCGTCGCTCTTCGATTGTCAACGGCTTTTTGTGAATGGAACTCGAAAGCTTTTATTGCTGCTTGGGCGATTACATTACGAAATCGGAATGAACTCGAATTCTGATTTACGGGCCAGCGAAATGAATGAAATTGGCCAAAGAAGTGTAAAACCTGAAGAGGTGCTCGAAGGTGATCTTCTGTAGAATCTAAATGCATCCGATTAAGCTGATTGATGCATTGAGTAACTGTAATTTATAATAGTTAATTAGTTTAATATTAGATTATAGCTTGTATAATATAGATAGTAATCTTAAAAATTCATTCCATTCAACTTCCGCATATTTGCGCCTCTCTTTGCGCTTCTCACAAACAAAATAACTCAACTATGCTGCTCAAAGCTTAGCTTGGTCTTGGGGAATTGTAGCTTCTCAATTGCGCTACTCTCCATCTGCTATGCTATGCACTCCTCTCTCGGCGCTTCTCACGCTTATCTCCCCCTCCCCACCTCTCTCTGCGCTTCTCACACCTGTTCTGTGTTATCTATGCGCTTCTTGCAACCGGCTGCTATCTATGCGCGCTCCTCTTTGCGATTCTCATGGCTAGCTGATATCTGAGTGCGCACCGCTCTCTGCGCTTCTCAGCATGTTTAGTTAACACGCTTATCAGTTGATTTCCTCATGCCACACAATTTTCTAGCTGCTTCGTTTTTGGACTATCTTTAAATATTTAGTGTGGTTATGCGAGCAAGTTTTGTGGTTTGTTTTTTTTCATTTTTCGGAATTTATGGCACAAATTTTTGACTTGTTTCGCTTTGTTTCTTCATTTTTGTTGTTGTTGATTTTTGTTGTTGTCTGTTTTTTGGGCTTGTTTTGTTTGTTGTGTTGCAGTATCTGATTGTTGCTGTTGCTATTATTGTTGTTGTTGTTGCTTTTTAGCTGTACTTCAGTAGACATTTTGTTTGTGTTGCTTGAAACTGGTTTTCAAGTACGACGCCAGCAGCGACGTCGCCAGCTTTGTCGATTTATGCGTTGAGTTTTTCGTCGTTTTTATTTTGCGCTGTTGCAATTTTCGCTTTGTTTTATTTTAAAATGTGATTTATGTATATTGTTTATGTATTTTTGTTGTTGTTATTGTTGTTTGTTGTGCGCAAAATACTTGAGCAAAAATTATTGCAGCTTCTTTTTTGTTGTTGCCATTTGGCTTGTCGCTGACAGGCTTCAGCCTTCGATTTATTTTTAATGTTTATGTGTCTCTAATTGTTTATACTTTTTTTGCGCTAACTTTTGTACACTACGCGTTTGCTATTGCTTTTGCTTCTTCTCCTCCTTCTTCTTCTTCGTCTTCTTCTTCTGTCGATTGCATTTAATTGGCGATTAGATAAACAACAAAAGTACAAAATACAAAATACCAAACACAAAACTTTGCTTTGATGACGTTTGACGTATTATCCAATTCATATAGAATTTGTCGTGAGCCACAAGGCTGTATATATACACACACAAACACTCACACCTACACACCTTTGCCCTGCAACCACAACAACAACAACAATTACAGTTAGCTGGCATAAATTTTGTTTCAGCGAAAAAAAAAACTGACAGATAAGATAACTAGAAACTAGAAAATTATAAAAAAAATACCAAATAGATGTATAAAAAGCAAAGTAAGGTGCGCAAAATTGTCGCTGATTGATAGTTGAAAGCAGGTAAGGGCAGGTGAGACCCGAACCAGGTATGGTTAGTTCAGCGCCGAGTTGGCAGAGCCATGGCGACTCTGGACTGTCGACTGTTACTGACTGATTAGCGCGTGTTACAAGGCGCGGTTAGTTTTTTTTATCGCAACACGAGCAGACGAGCCAGCCATTTGACATTACAACACAAGGACAACAACAGCGACAGCAGCAGCAGCAAACAAACAACAACAACAGCAACTAACAACAACAACAGCAGCACATTTGCAATTTACAAAGTTTTGCGAAATGCAATTTTGTTTTATTTATGCATTTGCCACTGAGTACAAAAAAAAAAAAAAAAAAAAAAAAAAAAAAAATAATATATATATATATATATAGCCTCAATTTACTGTATTTTTTATATATACATATATATATATATATATATATATATATATATATATATATATATATATATATATATATATATATATGTATGTATGTATAAAAAGTACAGTAAATAGAGGCTATAAAGACTGAGCAGACACTGACAATTAGGCACAGCTGCAAGTGAAAGCAACAATCAGGCTTAAAGAGCAAAATGAAAGAAAAAGTGAAGAAAATTGTACATTAAAAAAAATGAAACAGGCAAATATTTAATTTAAATAAAAGTAAAAAAAGTAAATAATTTAAATATGAAACACAGCTAAAAAATAATAATAAATAAAAAATAAAAATTAATAAATATAAAATTTAAGATTTGCTTTTATTTATTTATAATATAATTAAAATCAACTTTTAATTATTTATTTATTTTTATTAATATATTATAAAAGCATTTGGTTATTTTTTTTATATATATTATTATTACTTTTATTATTTTTGTATATTTTATTATTTTTATTTATTTATTTTTAAAATTTTTTTCATTTAAAATTTTTTAAACAATTTTTAGATATTCGTAAAATTATTTTAGATATTATATAGAAGCATTTAGATTCCATTTAAATTATGAACTTAGCTCCCAGAAGTATGTTATAATTTCTTTAATATTTTATTTCAATATATATTTTTATTAATATGCTTATATATTGCAATTGTGTTTATTGATAGATTTAATCATATATATATATTTATTATATATAAAATATATTAAATTTCTTCCTAATAATAATGTAATAAATAATAATAGTCTTATCAAAAACTACTTTTGTGCCACTGTGCACTCAATACTCTTAGCTAATCTATGTATATGCGCTTACAATTGAACGCTTATACATGCTAATTAGCTCACTCACACACACACACACATACACAAACACACACACTACTGCACTGCCTATGATAGAAAGCAGCTCACATTGCGTATACGCAGCGTGCAACATGATTTGTTGTTAGCAGCATATAGCCATTGTTTAAGCTAATGTTGCTGCTGTTGTTGCTGTTGTTGTCTACAGTTGCCGTTGCCGCTGCAGTTGCCGCTGCCAGCAGCTGCTGGCAAACCATTCAAATATTGCTCATACCACATGTGTAACACAGCCTGGCTACAATTCGAACAAAGGGCAACAGGCAAACAAGCCGGCAAAACATTTATAAAAATGAATTTAAAATCGACAGGAAAAATGCAACAACGCACCAAAATTTAGAGCCAATATTTTTACATAACATGTGAAAGGCAGAGAGAGAGAGAGAGAGAGAGAGAGGGAGGGGGAGAGGAGAGGGCAATATATGAATATGTTTTTCAGCTTTTAACTTGTTGTTTCTGTTGCTCGGCTGTTGCATTATTTGCATTGGATTTTTAATCAAAAAATGTGAGCCTTTTTTTCAATTTCTTTGTGCTCTGAAGTTTTTCTTTTTAAGCCCCCTCGACCACGGCTCGAAATAAAAGCCACATGGCATTTGTATTTGTATTTGTGCTCATGTTTGTGTGCTTGAGGGTTGCTCTGCGGTGGTTGCTGCATGGAGTCTATTATGCTGATTTATTTTTATTTTTATTGCAATTTATGATGAAACGATGAGCGTGCGTGTGTGTGTGAGTGAGTGTGAGTGCGAGTGTGTGTGCATACGGACCTCTTGAGTCGAATTCATTGGCAAATAAATCATAAGACGTAGAAACTTTATACGAACGCAGCAGGCGCTTGGGCGCCAAGTAATTCACTCAAAATGAAACCATAAAAGCAAAGCAGCCGCAGGAGTGGAAAGAGCTGCGTGGCGATTTCTGTAACTCGAGGCGCCTTCCAACTTTATGATGTCCTGCTGTGTGTGCCTCCCCAAAAAAGAAAAAAACAAAAAACTTTAAGGCGATGGATGTGTAGAAGCGGCAGCAAAAAAAGTGTTGCATAGCTGCAGGCGCCGCAAGCAAATGCAGAAGGGGAAAATAGAAAAGCAGAGAGAACGAAACAACGAAACAAAGAAAAACTATGTAGAAGCCAAGGCAACCTGAAAGCAAATCCACAACAATACCTCACCGCAGTGACATGCAAAAATTGCAAACGTAAAAAACTCCTGCGCAAAAAAAAAAAAACTCCACAAACAAAACAACAACAAAAAAAAGCAAACAAATTTCAGCAAAATGCAATTGGATAAAGGCAAAAAGCAGAGCGGGTCGCGGCAGAGGCAGAGACATGGACATGGATTGGGTTTTCGGGATTGCGATGCGGTTCAGTTTGGGTTTACGGGCAGCTCAGCATTAAACACCCTTGGAAACAACTGTCAAACGCATTTCAAGAGGGTATCGCATGCATGCAGCAGCAACAGCAGCAAGGGTAGCTGGCTATCGGTTATGAAATGTGGAGGCATTGTATGAATGCTTACCTCCCACCCCTACCCCCCACTCCGCCCACTCCACTCCACTCTTTCACTCTGCTGTCTGTCGTTCAGCATTTCGCATATGATTGGTTTTTACACCAAATACAGGACATAACTCTCTCTCTCTCTCTCGTCCTCAGTGCTTGTTTGTGTGAGCTGGCTTTTTTAATTGCCTTACGATGTTTTTGCTCAGTGTCTGCTGCTGTTGCTGCTGCTTTTGCTGTTCTGATGGCATTCCACATTCCAGATATATATCCCCTTGTTCGTCATCTTTCATTCAAAATTTATCGAATATTGCTCATACGTCGCGTAGTACATGCTCGAAACAAGCTATGGCTCCACTCTATTGATAGCAGAAACTTACACACACTCACACATACATAGATACTGACACATGCATATGTGTATGTATGTATGTATGTATTTAGCCTCCGTTCGTTTGTTTCACGCACGTGTCTGTCAATTTTTTACGGCTCTCGCTCTCTCTCTCTCTCTCTCTCCCTCTGTCTCTTTTGTTTTTCTATTTTGTTTTGCTTTACACGCGCCAGCAAATGTCGTCTATAAAAAGCACACGACAACAGTTGCCGAATCACAACAATACGATAAATAATACAACAACAAAATATATAACAAAAAACTTTTGCACTTATTTTTCTACATAAAGACATACACATTCATACATATATACATATTTTTTCGCATAACAAACATTTGCCAATCATGAACTCGAGCCAGACACAATATGTGACTATATATTGTGCAATATTGCCTCAGCCCCCTTCTCTATCAACCCTCTCTCCCTCACTCTCACTCTCTCTTTGTCTGTCGCTTTATCGCACTCAGTCTACTAATTCATCTAAGCCCCCAAACCCTGTTTGGAGCATATAAAAAACACATATTTCATTTGACTGCTGACATAATCAACCCTCTGCTCAGACAAGCCCCCAACCACGGTCACAAATGAAAAAATACAAAACAAAATCGCATTTAATATTGAAAATTCACTCAAAATTCCGAAAAAGTCAACTAAAAAAATTCAAGCCCAGCTTTTGTTTTTTTAACTACGTCTCGGAAAACACGCAAAGTTTGAGCACTTTATATGGCAGACACCTAACATCCCGCCCGCCCCGTATCTCTCCGCCCACTTTGGCAGTCATCAAACAACATCAACACGGAAATCAGACGAAAAAAAAAAAAACATTTTTATGACCGCCGCAAATTGAAATGCGCGCAATTCGCAATTAGCTAAGAAAGAGCGAGAGAGCGAGAGTGAGCGAGTGAGTGGGAGCTAGTGGGATCACCTCATGCACAGATTTCCATCTGCTCGCTTCTTTGTCTTTTTTATTATCTATATTTTCGGTTTATGTTTGTCGCGTTCTTTTTATCTAATCAATAAAGAAATTTATATCTAATCAACGTGCACAACAACTACGAAAACTGAACTAAAACAAAGCACAACAACAACAAGTGCCAACGGCGTCATCAGCTACACATACTTATACACTCATATATGATATTGCGCTCTCACATACGCTCTCTCTTAGTTACTCTCTCATGTAATGCAAATTGTAATTCACATAATGAGGCAAAACGAAATGACGAAAAGACGCAAACCTGACGATTATATGACAAAGCAATCTAAGCCCAGCCCGCTCAACCCCCAACTTTGCGCGCTCTCTTCGCCGCGCTCTCTTCTCTTCGTATTGTTGTTGATTTTACATTTGCACTATTTGTGATCGCTATCCGTCTCGCTTGCGCACACCATCTGTCGAAGGTTATGTTGTTTGTATGACAGCAGCCAACACATTAACAGGAAGTTATAAGTTATAAGTTATAACTTATAACTGTAACTAGATATGTGCATAGATAGCTAGACAGACAGACAGATAGATTGATAAAGAAGCGACTAACACGAAGCGCACGAAATTTAAACGGAATATTTTAATGCGTTCGCCAAACAAGTGCAAGCGTTTCATTGAAATTCATCTAGGCTAAATAAATGCACTATCCAAACAAAATAAATCACAAAGAAAGCTTTTCATTGGAATTTCTCTGGTAGCATTTGGAAAACATGTTGTCATCTTATCTCACTCACTCACTTCTTATCTGTCAACTCAGTCAGAATATGAAGCTTTTTAGTGGTTTAGAAAGCGAACTATGTCAAATGATTTCCATAAATAATATTGCAACTCAAAAGAACCGGTTCACACGACTGATGAACCAATCCAAAGCCGAATAAACCGGCTTGTTCATTTACTCCTTCTGCTTCTACTTTGACTTCAACTTCTACTTCTACTTAGTCTGTCAATTACTCAACTGTAATTTGCTGCTTTGTCAGCCTTGAAGCATGCCACACCAAATCCCGTCCAGCTGCAACTTTTGCTTGACCTGCTGACCCGCATTCGCTGCGTCTTGGGAGCACTTGGCTTGACTGCGGTTTTGTTTGTACCCACCTCTGCCCGCTCCCCCCCTCCCCCACCTCATTCGACTGCGCACAGCTCACACGGCGATTAGTTGAACTCAATGCTAATTTATCGTCACAGCCACAATCACAGATCCACTTGAATAGCCAAATGCCCCCACACACTCCGCTCACCTACATCTAGTCCGCGCTCTCCCTCGCTCCCCCTCCCTCTCCCTCTCTCTCACTCGTTCTCGCTCTCACTCGCATATAGCTGCTACCGGCAAAGCGCTCGTCATGCGATTATCAGCCAATCGCTTAGTGTGCTATTTATTTACATTTGCTAAGGCGCGAGTGTGTGTGAGTGTATGAGTGAGCAACTGTGTGTGTGTGTGTGCGTGTGTGTTCTTTTTTTACTGTAATTTGTATTTGCTTTTGTTGTGCGGCGCTGCTTTTTGTAGATGCGCAATTATTGTGAGCGTGTTACTTTATATATTTCTGTATTGTTTTCACTTTATTTATTTATTTTTTTTTTGTATTTTGTACTTTTCCAATTCGCATTGCGTTTTGTGTTTGTGTTCTCGTCGCTTCATATGCTCCACGTTTTTGTTGTTGTTGTTGTCGGGCAAATATGCTTAATTATTTTTACCTTAAACGTCGCTCCATCAAAACGCGAATGTGAAAACAATTTCAAACGAGAGACGTTGCTTAGCCAAATGTGTAGAGGGAGTGGGAGAGGGAGAGAGAGAGGGTGTTGAAGCAAAGGCAGACGTCACTCAGGCCCTGAGCCCATTTGACATTTTAGGCTTTAAATGTCAAAGAGACGACAAAGTAAAAGAAAGAGAAGTAGAAGAAGAAGAAACGGCAATGCAACTGTGCGACAAGTGAAGCAAACCAAATGCAATGTGAACAGCAACAACAACAACAGCTGCGAGTCAAATGAATGACAGACAGTGTTTGACAATGATGAAATATATGTATGCATGCATGCACACTGATGACGATGACGATAACGATGACGATAATCATGATCAATGTAGTCGATGCTATTAATGCAAGCATTAAGCTGACCTCATCGATGAGCCACAACTCGCAATCGACTTGACAATTGCAAGCGTAGCGCATCTCGAGGCACGCTCCAAAAGAAACATCCAATGTATTCACAATGTAGAATAATAACTGACTGACTGACTCACTGTGAACGATAAATATTATTCAGGGATATTTATAAACTTATACAGAATAACTCGACAATCTGCTCGGCCCGAGAGGTACTTGGAATTTATAAATAAAATAAAAAATAATACATACATATGTATGTATGTATGTAAACATAATTCACAGTGAGCAATCACATTTTGTATGATTATGCGAGGGGTTATATAAAGTATAGAAATGTAGTACGTGATTATTTACTTAATCAATTGCCAATATTCTTATCAGCTCACCTGTCTCATCTACCTATCGCCTACCTGTCACATTTCATTTGGCTTTTGCTCTCAAAATTTGTCAAATCTCTCGAGATTCGTTGTAAACAAATTTGCTTTCGCGCTCTACTTAGAGTCACGAGCTTCTGCTTTTGACCGATTAGTATTAGAGTATTAGTATATCGATGGCCATGTGGTGGCAGGAGGTTGTTGCAACAGCCGTGCCCCAATGGCACCTCTACTACCTGCCGCTTGATGTGATCCCCATTAATAATGAATGTTATCTTTGCTATGATTATTGCAGAAAAAATGATGAAATGAACCAGCAGGCGGGCTCCTCAAGGGCGCCAGCCACAGGGGGCCAAATCTCACCGCCAGGTGGCAGCACCAACAGCATCGTGGATGCACAGCAGCAACAGCAGCAGCAACATCAACAGCAACAACAACAGTACTATACTCAACAGCAGCAGCAGCAATACCAGCAGCAACAACGCGAAAGTTTTTTGGCCTATCAGCAACAACAGCAGCAACACCAACAACAACAACAGCAGCAGCAACACCAACAGCAACACCAGCAACAACAGCGCTCTGTGGGCGGAGGCAACTTTATGCTAGGAAATGAGCTCGTCGGCGGCGACAGCCTGCGCAGTTTAAACAACACCTTCGGTCCCAACTCGGAGTTCACCTCGCTCGGCGGCAACAGCTCGGCCAGCTCACTGAGCGGCCTGAGCAGCTCCAGCAGCCAGAGCGGACAGGTCCAAGCGGGCGTCGGCGCTGGTTATCCTAATATGGTGGCAGCGGCCAGCCAACAGCAGCAACAGCAACAACAGCAACAGCAACACATGTCCAACATGGATGCCATGAGTGGATACAGTCAGGTGAGCTAAAAACAGAGTTGAACAAAATAAGGCGAGTGGACTAAAGACAGCCAGCTAGTATGCTAAACAAAAAACTCTCTTAAGGATATCTACTAAACACAGCTAGAGTAAGCTAAACATAGCTAGGAACTAAACACAACTACTGAACTAAAAAAAGTGAATCTAATTACAGCTAGAGTAAACTAAGCATAGCTAGGAACTGAATACATCTATTGAACTTAATAAAACTTTCTTCAGAATATCTACTAAACATAGCTAGGTACTAAACACAACTATTGAACAATATAAAGCTCTCTTAAGGATATCAAATAAACACAGCTAGAGTACACTAAACACAGCTATCAACTCTCTCAAGGATCTCTACTAAGCCAACGCTTCTCTCTCTTCCTCTCTCCCTCTGCAGATGGGTGGCGGCATGCATCCGGTTGGCAATGGCGGCATGATTGGCAACGGCAATGGCCAATATATGAATGGCGGCGGCCAGGGCAGTTACAATGGCGGCCAAGGCGGCATGGGCATGGCCGGCATGGGCGGCATGGGCTATGGCAGTGCGGCCGCACAAAGGCATCATCAGGTGAGTGGATGAAGCGATGACATCATCCTCATCATTATCATCATCGTCATCATTGTCGTGAGCACTGACTGCAGCAGCAGCAGCAGCAGCAGTAGCTGCAGCCCGGCTTATGGCCAGCTGTTGGCATTTGAAATTCATTTGTGGCCATAAACAGAGTTTTTGTTGTTGCTATTTTTGTTTTAATGCCCGCCTCCCCCATTTACGTGCAAACGGCGCACAAAACAGACGCAAAAACAGAACAGCGAATCGAAATCTAAATTGAATTTCTGATGGATTTCTGAATGACAATTTCTGAATGCGAGAAGGAAAGGCAGGCGCGAAAACAGCTAAAGGCTATCATTGCTTTGCATGTGGCTAGATTTTGTGGGAGGGCAAAGGTTGAAAAAGAGCTAAAACTGGCTAGTTGAAAAGTTAAGTTAAAATTTAGCTATAAAAAGGCTAAAAATGAAAAGTGTTTCTTAGCTAATATTAAAGCTAGAATATTCTAGGCTAAATAGAGCTAGATTGAGATTATTAATATACATATATCATATATATATTCTATATATGGCTAGGTCAATTTAAATAGAATTTCTGTGTAAAACGAAAAGTAATACGCAGAGTTGGCTATTAAAAGGCTAAAAGTTGAAAAATGCTAAAAGATAACTTAGAGGACTTGAAAATTTGTATTAGCATTGGCCTATAAAAAGCCTGATAATAAAATATTGATTTTAAGCTAATATTAACAATAGAATATTCTAGGCATAATAGAGCTAGATTCAAATTGATCATGTCATATATTTTTCGCATTTATGATCAGCTTTAAATGCGTTTTCTTATATATTCACTCCACACGGTTTAATGAGCTTTTGTAATAGTGTTATAAAACCCTCCATATATATATATAAATATATGTATGTAGTATATAGAAATATATATGTATGTATGTATATATAGAAATATATATATATATATATGGGATATACAGACAAGGTCACTGTAGAGTATAGCATACACTGCTAGAGCAGGAGAAGAAGGGGGAGGCGCTAGGGCTTGGGTGGGTCTGTTAGCATTACGAAAGCTGTGACGACTAAGTGAGCGATAGACACGTAATTCTTTCTCCCTCCCTCTCTCTCTCTCTCGGCTTAGTTAAATGCGGTTCGGCTGAGCTCGCTGCAGTTGGGCTTAGTTCGCTTTGGTTGGCAACTCAATTGGTCTGCGACGCAGTTGGCAACGCGCGTCTTTCAATGCGCTTTCAATAACAAATTTAATTGTTGGCGGGCAAAGTGCAGGCAAACGTTGTGGTAGGGAACTGGATAGCGAGAGAAAGAGATGGAAAGAGGGGTCTCGGGTTCGGTTTTGGTTTGGTTTGGCTAATTACAGCCAAGCAGCTGTGTGACAACAACAACAACAACAACAGCAACAAAGTGTTGGGCAATTAGCAGCCACAATTAGCCGCACACACAGCCACAAAGCGAGCATTCATGTAGATGAGATGTGAAAATGCGGAAACCTAATCGAAAATCTCAATCTGAATCTGAATCTTTGCAGATGACGCCAATGAACCAAATGCAGAGCATGTCCATGGGTCCTGGCGGCGGCATGCCCGGCATGCAGCAGCAAATGGGCGCCATGAATCCCATGGCCAAGATGCAGGGCATGGCCAACGGCGGCTATCCGCAACAGCAGCCGCCTCAGCAGCAGCAGCGCCGCATGGCGCCCTATCCCCATCCGCAGATGCACATGGCCCAGAAGCGCGCCGGCGCTGGCGTTGGCGTTGGCGGCATGTATCCCAGTCCTGCACAGCAGCAGCAGCAGCCGCCGCAGATGTACGGCGGACAGCAGATGCATCCCGGCGCCGGCAGCGGCTCAGGTGTGCCCGGTGTGCCACTGCCCATGCAAGCGGGCACCGGCAATGGCTACGGACGTGGCGGTCCGGCGGGCGCTGGTGCTGGTGCAGGCGCCTACGGGCGCATCTCCGCCGGCAATGGGCCCGTAATGGGTCCCGGCGGCGGGCCCATGATGCCCATGGGCGGAGCCGGCATGGGACCAGGTCCCGGCTGCATGGGCCAACAGCGCTTTGTGCCGCAGCCAGGTGGCGCGGGCGTTGGCTACGCGCAGCAATCACAATTCTATCCCGGCGGCAATGGCGCCGCCATGGGCGTGGGCGCTGGCCAAGGCGGCATGTGCCCGGCTGGACCGGGCGCCGTTGCCAGCACCGGCAATCCCTATCAGAATCAAGGGTAAGCTAAGGACAACCTAAACAGATCAATGATGCAGTGGCTCATACCCGAAATCTCTTCTACTTACAGTTTCCAGCAAAACTATCAGCACAGTCCAGTTCCTGGCAATCCGACGCCGCCGCTGACGCCTGCCTGCAGCGTGCCCTATGTCAGCCCCAATCCGGACATCAAGCCACCAATGGATAGCAGTAAGTCCAGACAGTTGTGGCAGTCTCTTAAAGCATTCACTAATCCTTATCTCTTGCAGGCGAAGAGATGAGACTGACATTCCCGGTGCGCGATGGCATCATCTTGCCACCGTTCCGCCTGCTTCACAATCTCTCGGTCAGCAATCACGTGTTCCATCTAAAACAGAATGTCTACAACACGCTGATGTGCCGGTAAGTATATATCTAAACTTGGCCAATCCTCGCCAGAAACTAACTTCCCTCTCTCTCTCTCTCACTCTCTCTTTCTTTAGCACCGATTTGGAGCTGCAGCTGAAATGCTTCCATCAGGACGATCGCCAGATGAACACCAATTGGCCGCACACGGTCACCGTCTCCGCCAATGCCACGCCCCTAAACATCGAGCGCTCCGAGAAGAACAGCACGGCGTTGCGTCCGCTCTACTTGAAGGCCGTTTGCCAACCAGGACGCAATACGCTCCAACTAACCGCCAGTTCCTGTTGTTGTGTAAGTGATTTGACTTGATATGATCCAAGGAATGGTCAGCTAATTCTGTCTCTCTCCTCTTCTCCAATCTCCTCCCATCTCTAGTCCCATCTGTTTGTGCTGCAACTAGTCCATCGACCATCGGTGCGCCAGGTGCTGCAGACGCTGCACAAGCGCAATCTGTTGCCACTGGAGCACAGCGTGCAGAAGATCAAGCGCAACCTGAGCCTGCCCAGCGTGGGCGCGGATGGCGTGGCCACTGGCAACAGTCCGGATGCCGCCCAGCAGTGCGCCAAGATCTCATTGAAGTGTCCCATCACCAAGAGTCGAATACGGTTGCCGGCACGTGGTCACGAGTGCAAGCACGTGCAATGCTTCGATCTGGAGGCGTATCTGATGATCAACAGCGAGCGCGGCTCGTGGCGCTGTCCGGAGTGCAGCAAATCGGCCATCACAGACACCCTGGAGATTGATCAGTACATCTGGGCCATACTCAACACGCTGAGCACCTCCGACGTGGACGAGGTGATCATTGACTCGTCGGCCAATTGGCGCGCCTTGCAGCACAACGGCGGCATGCCGAATCCACCACAGGCGGGCGCACCGCCAGGCAGCGCTGTGGCCGCCGCGGGCACCGCCAACAGCAACAGCAATGGCAACAACAGCACCAGCAGCAGCAACAACAACAACAGCAACAGCAGCAACACCAGTTTGCCGGCCATCAAGCAGGAGCTGTGCGACGACATTGCCAAGGTCATGTCGCCGGGCTCCACGCAGCTGCCCACCTGGGACAACTCGCAGGCCATGAGTCCCTACAACATGCACGACATGAATTCCATTGCCAATGGCAACATGATGGGCAACAACAATGCAGTCAATGGGGCACAGCTGTAAGTACTTGAAAGAGCAAGGAAGTCAGCTTCAAGCAGTCACTTATCTTCTCTCTCTCTCTCCCTCTCTGTCTCTCTCACCTTTGCAGTGGCAATCGCAGCAGCTATGAGAGCTTCAATGGCAGCCACAGCGACAACAACAGCCTGGCCAACGGCGATGGCGTCAACTCCTTGGATCAGCTCAATGCCATGGAGAAATCACTGAGCGATCAGGTAAGCTGAAAACAGAAAACAAAAAGTAAATGCTCATTTAACTAATACCCACTCTCTCTCTCTCTCTCTCTTTCTCTCCCTCAACAGATGCCACACACGCCGCATACGCCGCACACACCTGGCGCTGCCAGCCATCCCATGACACCTGGTGGCCCGCCCAGCGTCAGCTCCTCCCACAATGAGCCCATTAGCGGCGGCACGCCCAATGCCTCCAATGGCGGCAACAACAACAACAACAACAGCACTGGACACAATTCACCACAGACGCCGGGCACGCCCAGCCGCAGCCTGGGCAGCAGCACCAGCATGTCCAACACGGACAGCCAGCAGCAACAGCAACAGCAGCAGCAGCAACAATCGCAGCAGGAGCAGTTGCTCAACTCGCTGATAAGCAGCCAGGCGCAGCTGAAGTTCGAGAACGATTTGAGTGCGGATCTGCAAAACTTTGATCCCACCGCTGCCGGACTTGATAATACCGGACACGATTTGAATGTAAGTAGCGAGTGGGAGGAATTAAGGAGTTGAGGGAACTAACGAGTGCAGAGAAGATGATAATTGAGTTAGAAAGTGTAAAGCAACGAGAGCTAGAGAAAGTGTTTATTATAACGAGTATAGTAATGAGTGGCTACCGACGAATGTCTAGCAACGAGTGCTTAGCTGCGAATGTTAAGCGAAGACTATTAAGTAACGAGTGCCTAGCCGCGAATGTTGAGTAACGAATACCTAGCGTAAATTACTGAGTAATAAGAGGCTATCCACGAGTGCTTAGTAACGAGGGGCTGGTCACGAGTGCTAAGAAATGCAGAGCCCAAGGCAAAGATAACTTAGCGAAGTTTGAATAGTAGCGAGTGCTAAACAAGCAGAGAAAAGAAACGAGTTCTTAGCAAGGAGTACTTAGCAAAAAAGATATGATCAACGAGTAACTAAAAAAATTTACCCAACAATAATTTAACAATTGCCTTGCATATCTCACCCATCTTCAATAACCTCTTATCGAGTAGAATCTAACGAGTTTATTAACCTCTAACTAATCTCTCGCTTCCTTTTCTCTTTTGCAGCTGTTGCAGGATATGGATCCAATGGAAATCTTATCGTATCTGGATCCGCAGCCAGATTTGAATACGCCACCGTCCAGTGGCAGCAGCAATAACAATGCTAGCGACGATTTGTTGGCCACGTTATTCGATTGAAGTGTGCGCCAGTGTTGCGCAACGCCTGTGGTTGTAGTTGACAGTTATGAGAGAAGCATGATTGAGAAATTCCTTAACAAAGAAATGAAATGAAAACGAAAAGAATTAAAAAAATGAAATGGATTCAAACCATATTTGTATATAGTATTATTAATTTTAATGAATTGTGCGCTATAGCGAGACGCGTAATTCAAAACAACAAAGAAGAAAAAAAAAATCAATTTCGTTTCCTCACACACACACAACATACAAACACACACACACACAACAACACAAAATCGAAGCAGCAAATGCAAACATTTTGAATTTGCAGTGTTGAAAAACAATGAAATGTGATTTAAAAATTAATTAATTAAATTAATTGGCATTTAATTTAAAGCATAAAATAAAACCAACAGCAACAACAACAAAAAACAAATAACAACAACAAACAGTCATTATACCGTTAAAAATAATTCAGTTTGAGAGCAAAAAAAAATTCCTTCAATGAAATTTACGAATTTAACTAAAAGGAAAAACTTTTATTTTAATATCATTTTTTTCTCGTTTATTGAAATGAAAACAAACAAAAAACAGAAGAAGAAGAAAACACAATGTAAGCAACATTTTTGATTTACATTTTTCCTATGTGAAATCTGTTTCTTGTTTATTGTACAAAGTATTAAAAGGAAAAAAATTAAAAAAAAAAAAAAAAAAAAAAAAACAACTATAGAAATGAAAAATGAAAAAAGAAAAGGGAAACATGAGCAAACAAAAACAAAAACATGAAAGAAAAAAAATAATCCCAACAATTTTATTACATTTATAAAATGAAAAACATTTACATTTTAATTGTTGCATAATTTTAATTATTTTTTAATGCCTATAAAATTTAATGATTTAATATAAACATAAATTTAACAACAAATATATATAACAAATACAGCAACAGCAAAAATATTAATTGTAAAAATTAAAAACAAATATAAATATATAATTATATATTTTAAGGCAGTTTAGAGAGCGCAAACAAACTATTAAAAATTTAAATCAAATTTAATGCTAGAACTTAAATATAAATATAATTAAAATAAAATATATAAAAACAACAACAACTTGTATATATCGGATATGTATGTTATATGCGGCAACAACACAATTACAAAAAAACAAAAACAAAAATAAATACAAAAAAAAATTAATTAATACATACAAATAAAAAATACATATATATATATACAAAAAAGTATTGTTTAAAAACAATTTGAATTTTGTTTTATTTTGCTTTCAGTTTCTATTTTAAATTATAAATTTAGTTTGATTGTTTTTGGTTTTTCAGTTTTTGCTGTGGTTAACATGGACCAATTTTTATACATATGTATGTGTATATATATATATAGATATGTATATGTATATATATATATACATATATACACCCACACACCGAACGATTTTTGAGCAGCATAAATAAAAAAAAAAAAACAAAACAAAAATAAAAGTTATATGATAATTATTACAATTATACATATATATACACAAATATTAAAAAAAAAAAGATAAGAGAAATAATATATATAAAAATTTAAAAATAGCAAAATTTTTAAGCGAATTAAATGCTTCTCGAGTCAACAAAAATTAAATGCTTACAACAATTAATGCTAAACAAAATCTCGTCAATGTGTTAGTTAAATGAATCTCAACTTTTCTCAATGTTATATCAAAAAACAAAACAAAAAACAAACCATATGCTATAAATTATTATATAATGCTTATCGTACTCTTATTGACAAAAAAAAGGAAACGAAAATGAAAAAACAAAAACCCCTTAAGATATATAAACAAAAGAAAAAACAAAAAAAAATCGTAGTGGTTTCATTGTAAAACAATATTTCATAAATTTACGAATAGCTTCGACATTTTTCTCGCTTCTACAAAAAAAAAAAAAAAGAAAAAGAAAACGAAAACAGAAATTTGCAAAATGAAAATCTTAAGAAAACTAAAACACAAATACTTTAAAATCTAACAACTCGGTCACTTTGTTTGCGCAGTGCATAGCTAACAGCGTTGCCAGATCGCTGCGATACGTATGTTGTTTATGCGCTGCGAGAAAGTGAACGACAGTTCATTGGAACCGGTTCGGGGTCAGTTTAAGGCCATGGAATATGCGCAAATGTGATTTTATTCAAAATAAAATACACATAAAACAAAAACAAACAAAAAATAAAAGATACATTATTACAATTAATGACATTTTTATTGAATCGGCATCGGCTGAGAGTGTGTGTGAATGGGAGAGTGTACATACGAGTATTTATCTAACATAATATATAATGGATTTATATATATATATATGTATATATATAATCATATATATATATATACATATATTTAATGCTAGCGTTTAAGTTGTAATTTTAAATGATGAAACAAAAGCAAATACACAATTAAATAATATGAAATTAAATGGGGATTGCTTTCGATTCAAGTTTTCAGTTCCAACGACTCTTCTTGGCGCGCTTCGCATCCAGATTGCTGCCCGAGGCAGAGGCGGAGGATGTGGAGGAGGAGTTGGCGCTCGCTGCCGGCGGCGGAGGAGGTGGTGCGGCAAAGACACCCGTCTCGGGCACTGTCTGTTCCCAGGTGCGATCGCTGGAAGCGCGAAACTGTGAGGAGTATTGCGAGCGGAAGGCTTGACGCATGGCCGAATAGCGATCCGTGGCGGGTCCGGCGCCGGACAGCGACTTGCTGGACTCGCCCAGGGGGCCTTTGGTCTTAGCTACTATGCCACCAGATGCACCAGATCCACCGCCTCCTCCACTGCCGCCGCCCGCATTGCCCGATCTCTCACGATAGCCCAGACCCATGAAATTGTTGACGGGCTTGCGTCCCTTGCCCTGCTTGAAGCGCGAGCTGCGGAACCAGGAGCTCTTCATGGCCAGCTCCATGAGGTCGTCGGGCACCGTTTGATCGGCGCCCTCCAGATTACGCACCAGATGCCCGGCAAACTCCTTGTCCTTGTCGGTGACCAGGGTGTAGGCATTGCCCTTCTCGCCCGCTCGGCCCGTGCGTCCAATGCGATGCGTGTGCGTGTCAATGTCCCGGGCAATGTCGTAGTTGACCACGTTGCGTATGTGGGGAATGTCCAGGCCACGGGCGGCCACATCGGTGGCCACTAGAATATCGCATTCCTTGCGCTTGAACTGCGTGATGACCTTGTTGCGGTCCGCCTGGTCCATGTCACCGTGCAGGAGCAGGCAGTTGTGCTCCTTCACCAGCAGATTGTTGGCCACCGTCTCGGCGTCCGCCTTCTTGGTGACAAAGATGAGAACGGCGCCCTCTGAGAGGAACTGCACCAGATGGCAGAGCAGCCAGTTCCACTTTTGCAAAGGATTGGGAAACACGTAAACGTGCTGCGTAATGTCCTGGTTGGCCTCATTCAGATCCCCCTGGACAATGCGCACCGGATCTGTGAGAATGTCGCGGGCCAGGCGCTCGATGCGTTTTTTGAAGGTGGCCGAGAAGAGCAGCGTCTGTCGATCCGGACGCACATGGTTGCAAATGGAGCGCACCTGCGGCTCGAAGCCCATGTGGAACATGCGATCCGCCTCGTCCAGCACGAGGAATGTGACGCGCCTCAAGTTGGTGGCCTTCATCTTGACCATGTCGATCATGCGACCCGGCGTGGCCACCACAATCTCACAGCCCTGCTCCAGGGCCTTGCTCTGCTCCCACTTGGAGCCGCCGCCGTAGCAGCATACCACATTGATGTTGTACACCTTGCCGAACTTTTTGGCCTCGTTGTAGATCTGCAGTGAGAGTTCGCGCGTGGGCGCCAGAATCAGGCCGATGGGTCCGTCGCCCGGGCGCAGCTCCCGCTGATCCATGAGATGGGTGAGCAGCGGCCAGATGAACGCTGCCGTCTTGCCGGAGCCCGTCTTGGCAATGCCGATGATGTCGCGCCCGGACAGAGCGGCGGGCACTGCCTGCGCCTGGATGGGCGTGGGCTGTGTGTACTCTGCCTTGCGCACGGCCTTCAGCAGCTGGTCGTCGAACCCGAAGTGACCGAAGGAGCTGACTGGCTTGGGGGGCAGGGCGCCGCTCACCTTGACGCCCAGCGTGTGGCGCAGCTCGCGCACCTGCTCCTCGTTCAGCTGGGCGATGTCCTCGTGCGGCGTATAGAAATTGCGCTCGAACGGCTCATACTCGATCTCGGAGTGATAGATGGGCGGCAGGGGATCGATGTCCTTCTTTTTAGGTGGAGCTATAGGATTGCCATCCTCATCGTAGTCGATCTCTTGATCGGAGCCCTCGTCGCGTAGCCCAGCATTGGGATTCTCTTCCATGTAGCGGTAGTAGCTCTCCTCGTCGTCCTCATCATCGATGTCGCCGCGCACCCCCTTTTTCTCCAGCGGCGCTACATTTGTCTTTTGCTGCGGATCTGTGGCACGAACTTTCTCCTTTTCCACCTGCTGATTGATGCCGGCCATGAACTGCTCCAGCGGATCCTCGTCCGACTCCGAGTCGTCCCTACCGGGTAATGCCGCACCAGGAGATCCAGGTGCTGGTATATACGCTTGCTCCGGTGGAGCTCTCTGCTGCGGCTCGTCGTCGTCGTCGAAGTAATCGTCGTCCATGTGTTGCTTGCGCTTGCCCACGAAATTGGTGGAGTTTGTGTACTGGCTGATGGACTCCAGCGTCGAGTAGCCATGCTTCGATGTGTTGCCGGTGCCAGCAGCAGCTCCAGCTGCGCCGCCTCTGGCCTGATTGAAGCTAAATCGGAATCCCCCGCCTCCACGATTGTTGCTCAGTGCCGGCGGCGGCGGCACTGCGCTCATATTGTTGCCTGCGCCGGGCTGTTTCTTGTAGGGGAAGCCGCCGCCTCCGATGCCACGGTAGTTGCTCATGGCTGCAGTAGCTCCTAATTTGTTCTTGCTCTTTTCAAAAAAAGCACAAATCAATACAACATACGCGAGAATAGAATTTGCAATATGCGCATTGTTGCCAACCTAATCACAGTTGTCATTGCCCAGCACTGAGATAAACAGTGTTTAGAGAGTTGACGATTAATCGGCGATAGTTTTTAGTAATTGAATGTTTCCAAACAAATTTAATGTTATGTTTACGATTGCTTACAAGTTTGATTATTAAAACCAATCAATATGATTATTAATAGCCAATTATTTAAGTTTCAATAATATTCCAATTAGAGTTTTAATAATTTATATTTTAGTGCTGTTAATTGTCAATTTGCAATCGATTATTCAGTTGTTAGTTATCGACTATGTGTTTTGTTGATATTTTGTCTGTTGGCAGCAACAGATGATAAGGAAAAAATGGTTGAGCAAGCGGCAAAGGATTATGCTAAAATTATACGAAGTATCGATCTGGAAAAGGAGGCAAGTAGTCACTTCAATACCAACGATTTCTTTTGGTAAAAACACTGCTCTATTAATTTACAGATAAATCCGCTGTGCAATAACATAGACGATATGCTCGCAAGACTGGACGAATTCGAAACGGTTTTGGCCTCCGTAAGTCTAATTGAAGTACATAAATTAATATAGCGTAATACAATTATTTGTATGTATTAGGTACGGGCCGAGTCTAATGGCATTATGGCCAACCACGTATGCAGTATACTCAGCTTTAGCGACAACTTTGATGAATTGCGTCAGCGAATCGACAAATTAGATGCGTTTGTGGCCACGGTAAATGAGAACCTGAATGAAGTGGAGAGATCTGTAGACGTGGCCGAGCAGGAGCTCAATGTAACCGATTACAGTATAAAGGGCCTGATATTCAAACCCCTAAAGGCTCGGCTGTCCACCGCAGAGGCATCTGGTGCAATGCCCAAGACCAATTTGGTTGATGGCGAGTTCAAAGCGGTTCCCATCTTTAAATCTGACGAATACTTTGGCATTAGGGCAGAGGAAGGCAATATTAGTGACTCCATATAACCTTTTAGTAGTTGTTTAGTTATTAATTAGCAAATGGGTTTTGTGAGCGTGTAAATATTATCGTTTCTTATTATTTATTTTTGACGACTCGAGATTTGTTTACTTTCATGGCGAGCCAATTAGCGGGTTTACAAAAAAATCAACGAATCAAAGGGGGATCTTGACTTCGGCCTTTTGCTCCTTGCTTTCGTTACTCTCCTTACTTTCCTTGCTCTCAGCGGAACTGGCAATGGGTTGGGACTTGGGCTTGTTGAAGAGCTCTGCAACGGGCACTGGATGGTGACGCAGTGGGCTGTCTGGTCTGCTGGTGCTAGTTTCCTCCACCTGGGGTTTCTCCTTTTCCTTCTCTTCCTCTTCCTTGGGCGCCTTTGTGGTCTTCACCTGTGTGGGCACAGGTATGTCACGGGCAGGCCGTGCGTTTTTTATCAGCTCATCACGGGCAGCAATTTCATCACGCTGTGGGCGATGCTTCTCCTCATAATCTTGTCGGGGTTGCACAAGTCTTGTAGGAGGCTTTGGATCGCTCACCACATCTGGATTAATCGGACTGGGTCGGTCCAGTCCGCCTGAGAGATGGGATTTATCATGGTGCAGCAGGGATTCGAGGGCCACAACGCTGTGAGGTTTCTCTGGGACATCGCGCTTTGGACGAGCTGGAGCCGCACAGCAAACGGTGCACAAGGCCACAAAAATCAACTGTAAAAAAACAGTTATTTAAATTAAAACTCTTGGAGAAAATCGCTAGTGCGACTTACGAATTTCCTCATTGTTCCGAACTGTTGTCAAGTTAGTTGCCTACTGTGGGAGTTGCGGCACTGCTCGGTGCATTATATGTATGCGGATCTCTCCAGACGGGAGCGGCAGTGTGATGTGTGAAATTGCTGTTAACTAGTTCGTAAGCTGGTGATAATTGCCATCGAGTTTCTATATCAATATTATTGTGTGCGTTTATACAAACTCAATATTTTTTCCTCATTGATACTAAAAATGATAGAGCTGGATAATTAAAAGCTGGAAAAAATCATCGTATCAACAACTGACACACATATGTGTATATATACAACCTGTTATATACACTGTAGATATACTAAATAAACGTGTCAGATTTGAATTCGATTCGAATGTGGCTCAAGGCGGAGAGCTCCAGTCAGGCGGCTAGAATATGATTATATGTATGTATAAACACATCTGCATATATATTGATATTGACCAGGTAGTGGCGGCTCGGATGCCCGATATATATTAGTCATCAATATTTAGCACCTCGTTGCGAAAAAGTTGAGTCCAAATGGATGTTTGTCTAGTAATGGGTGCAAATACTCGGAAAGGCTAATTAAAATACATATGTATATAAAGGTGAAACCTTTTTCTTAATTACGGTGCTTTACGTAAGACGAATATAAATCTTTTCTGGAAATTGTACACCAGTAAATATGACAGTTGATTTTAATTGCTACAGGCCGATTTAAATACGATTAAATTAGCAATTCAAAAAGAAAAACGTTCTAGTGCGGCCAGTGTGTGCCCACAGAATTTGCACATAAATATTCTGTGGCAAAATGTGGTTATTATGTAGGCAACAGGTGTGTACGCACTGTTTGCAAGCATTGTGAAAATTTGTAGTTGAATATATAGCAATAGATAAATACGTAAATTAGCTGTAAATAATAGCAATATGCCCACAGAAATTGAGAATATAAATCCAAGCGTCTATGGCAAGATCAAGGAGCGCTTGATAACAGCTAACGAAGAGAACGACAGCGTTGCCGATCCGTTTGACAAGCGTGAAATCTTTGGTGAGCATATTAAACATCAAAAATGATAATTTTAATTAACAAAAATTTACCAGAGCAGATCTCATACGAAACATCAATGATCCTGAGCATCCGCTAACACTGGAAGAGCTGCACGTCGTACAGGAGGAACTGATAAGCATCAGCGACAAACAGAATTCGGTGCACATCAACTTTACGCCCACAATTCCACATTGCTCGATGGCGACGTTGATTGGACTCTCCATACGGGTGAAGCTGTTGCGATCTCTGCCTCCGCGCTTCAAGGTTACCGTGGAGATAACGCCGGGCACGCACGCCTCCGAGTTGGCTGTGAACAAGCAGCTGGCAGACAAGGAACGCGTAGCTGCGGCACTGGAGAACAAACATCTAGCCGAAGTCATAAATCAATGCATTTCGGCCAAGGGTTAACTCCGTTTCTGTGTTGTTATAATTTTTTTATTGATAGAAAATATATTATTTTTTAGCATATACATATGCTTCAACTTCTGGTGAAACTACTATATCTAAGATTAACAACGAGCGCCACTGTCGAATGGACTACAACTAAGGCTTGGGGGGACTGGACTTTAGGTTGCTCGTGACCGGTGTTTCGACTTGATTGGGATTAGGATTGGGACTTGGATTTGAATTTGGATTGACTGGGCTTGGATGCGGTTTGGTGGGATCATACTTGAAAGTCTTTACTAGCGGACCTTTGCCGGCCTTGGCGAAGCGTATCTCGTCCAATTGCTGACGCTCCTCAATCTCCTTGGTGATCTTCATGTTATCCCAGGCTGCAAAAGCACAAATTTAATAATTGATTACGACTCACTTTGGGCTATCGATTCGATTCAACTTACATTCCTTCATGCCTCCCACAAAGCCCTTTTTCTTGGCTGGCAGTGCACTGGGCGGGTGGGAGATCATTTTCTCGATCTTGAAGTAATCCCGCACCGCGGGAATACGCAGGAGGGCCACCTGGCCGAGCGAGATGAAGTTGCTGCAGGCCCAGTAGGTAAGAATGGCGGCAGGGAAGTTCATGGTGAATGGGAATATGACGATGGGCAAGGCACGCAGCACGTACTTCATGGTGTTCATATTTGCAGCAGACAGGCGGGCGCTGTCAGTGCCCAGCTCAATAGTCAGGTAGAGCGTAGCACTGGTGATAACCGGCAGCAGATAGAGTGGGTCGGCCAGGGTGAGATCGGTGAACCAGAAGAGGCCACCGTCACGCATCGATTCGACTGGCGTATTGGCCATCTGTCGCAGACCCATGAAGAAGGAGATGAAGAGTGGTGCTTGAGCCAATGGCACAATCATATTCTTGAGTGGATTAACACCCTTTTCCCGCATGAACAGCATCATTTCCTGGGCATACCGGGCCGATTCGATGGCATTGCCCGACTGCCGAGCCTCTGTCATCTTTAGCTGCAGCAACTGCATCTGTGGCATATTGTTGCTCATTTTGGCGGAGTTGCGCTGTGCCAGGATGACCAGAGGAAAGATTAATGTGCGTACGCAGAGCGTGCCTATGGCAATGGTGCCCCACCAGGGAATGTCCCATGTACAGTGCAAGAACTCCATACAGTTCTGCACCATGCCAGGCGGCGACCAACCACCTAGTCCAATAGAAGCGAACGACGGCTCGCCGGCTTCAATAAAGCTATCTGCGATTAAATCGGATGGCGGAGTTGGTGCCTCCGGTATGGCAGGCAGGTCTACCATTTCCTTGCTGGGCACCGATTCTGGTACATCATTCTGAGTGCTCGCAAAGCGCATCGCACCAGGCGCCGAGGCATAGAGTGGGATCAGAGGAGCAGCAATCATACGGCTCTTGAGCTGGTTGCTCCACCTGCTGCTCAGGTGCATGTCGCGACTGCTGCCACCTAAGGAGAATATCTGCAAAAAGAGGTTCCTCTATACAATCCATTGCCATTTCATTCATAACAAACCGCTCTTTGCAGGTTATGTCATAGGCAGCTCGAGGAGAGATAATCGCCGGCTGCTATTACTACTTACCTGTGAGGAGGCTCTGTTGCATGTCGAGTTCAGTGTGAACACCGCTTGGGTTGCTCTCCAAAGTTGCATTCGCTTGGCCAGCATCTTTCAATTTTATTTGAACTTATGAATTTCTAAAAAATGTACGCATTTACGTTTCAACGAGCAGAAAGGGATAGCAACTACGTTCACTCTCAGATGGTCGGTTCAGAACATATGTTGTGCCAGGGACGGGATAAAAATAATAAACTTTTGGTAAATTTTCTGTGCACTTGAACATCTGATTTAAATTTTGAAATAACTGAATTTATTTTACTGTGTTAAAAATGTTAGCGTTGAGTTTTGTTACAAGCAAGCTAGCTCCGATCTTTTGCTTTTTAGTCAGTATTATTTTTTATAATTTGCAATTAAACAATATGGTACTAAAAAATACCACAAACACAGCAAAGCGGAAACAGTTACTTCGGCTACAATTGCAATTCAAAAAGTTCAACAATTAGTTTTCGTTGTAAAATAACACAAATATTTACATAGAACTAGTGAAGCGTGAAGTAATAATGTTTTTTAATATAATAGTCCCAACGCATACTATAATTGGAAATATATTCATTTTGAATGGTTAATATACATATACAAGAAAATTATATGTAAAAGTGCAATTTATAAAAACCGATTTGTGATATATAAGATAATATATGATTAACAGAAATAAGCACACAAAAATGCAAGTCGGTTGTTTATTAATATAAATATATCAAAATTAATCATACGCAGCGGATAACCGAACGCACACAAAGAGAGCGCAGCTGCTGGAGTGACAGTTAAACTATCGCACTCTTCGCGATCGTCAGCCACAAGCGGTCGGTGGCTCTCTTAACTTCAGTCGTTTGTCGATGTTCGAGGCGAGCAGTTGTGGTGCGCACGCGTAGCACTTGCACAGACAAATCGGGGAAGAAAGACAGACAGCAAGAGGAAGACAAGCACACTGAGCGGCCGACGGATAAATTTGAAATTCTGTCCGTTTTCAGTAAGTCGCGAGCGCTCCAGCAAATCGGTTACGCTTGAAATTAACAAAGTTGCAATTTTGTTGCATTGCAATTTGATTTGTTTTTTTCTTCGTCGTAATTTTTTTTGGCTGCCGCTGCCAGCAAAAGTTGGTGCAGCCAGCAAAAGTTCTTTGCGCAGCTAACGCTGACGCTGCTGCTGCACTGCTGCTGCCGTCGTCGCCTGTCGCAGTTGCATTTTCAATAAACGCGTTTTCTTTTGGCACGTTGCGTGGGCGCCCCCTGCCATGCGCCTGTCTGCCACGCGGAGTTCGTGTGTGTGCGTATGTGAGCGCGCGCGTGTGTGTGTATATGTTAGTTAATGTGTTTGTGTTGCTAATTAAAGCAACAACAACAGCAACAACTGCAACTGCAATAACAACAACAACAACAGCTAGAAACCAGAAACGATAACTTTGACGCAAGCCAAACAAAGTGCTATCGATAAATGCAATTAAGCTCATTCACAAATTGGAGCAGCAACAACAACAACAAGTGCAACAGGTGTTGGGCTGCCTAGTTAAATAAAATTTTTTTGTTTTTGTTTTGTGTGGTAAGTTTCCTATTTTGTTTTTATTATAATTTTTAATTGAAAACATATTATTGTTTGCCTTCTTATTAGCGTTCAGCATCTGCTTGCATAAGTTGCCAGTTGAAATAATATTTATTGGCTCTGCGACGCATTCCAACTAGATCAATTACGCGGAACAATAATTCCGATAAGAATTGCGTTGCCATCCCTTTCGCACCCACTGCACCAAACGCAGCTCATTAAATGCTTAAACTATTACAAACAACTTGCTTTATGAGCTGACAGAGAGAGAGAGGGTGGGTGGGGGGTAGGGGAAGATTATGTGGAGCAGGGAGAAAATTAATATTCTTATCAATAGAAAAATAAAGGAAAACCAATTCCTATGAATGTATCATAAAATCTTTAATTTAAGCCAGTTACGTTACTTAAATGACCCATTTTTTGTTATAGATTTATGATACGAGATTACTTTTTATTTAGAACACTTTGTGTTTGTTAGTTATAATTAGCATACAATGGCTACTACATCTATAAATATAATTGTTTATTTATTTTGTTTTTGCTTTACGCCAATCCGCTTTAATCACTAGACAAACAATTAATTAACGTGCTGTTGGGCAAACATAATTCGTACTCGAGGTTCCATTTCTCAAGATCAGAGAATCGCCTTTGGGCAGTTCTTGATACGCAACGCCCCGCAGCGGCATTAGATAGCTGTGATATTTAACTGTTAGATCTTTGCCGATACAAATCAGATTCGACAACAACAACAACAGCAGGTGGGGCGGCTACCTGGTTTGGCAATTCCGAGAAGTGCTTATGCTTAAGTTTATGATATATCAGAGCCCGCGTTCCAGACAAAACTTCTTACGGCTGCTGCTGGCCCCTGGGGGCAGCAAATCTCAACGAGAAACGGGGCGGCTTAATTCCAATCGATTTCATGCTTTTTGCAAGACTTTTTTCTCTCTTTCTTCCCCATCTTTTTATTTGTCTTTTTCTTTTGCTGCCTTTTTTTTTGGCAAACAATTTGAAGTGTCAATTTGTGTTTATAAAACTAAAATTATTTATCAAGCCAAGCAAATCAAGTGGGCAGCGTAAACAGTATACAAAAAACGCAGGCTTTTATATATATAAATTTATATATATTATATATATATGTATGTGTGTTCGTGTGTAAGGCAAATACTGCGTCCAAACGCGAGCAAAAACACAAATAGTTATTTCTGACTTGGCCGCAAAGTCAATTGCCAAATATGGCGCACTTGTTTGTGTGTGGCTTAATGTCACACACACACACACACACACAAGCACACACACACATATATATATACATATCTAAAATACACACTCAGCTGCACAAGTTTAAACTCTCTGTCAATATCTAAGTTTTTGAAAAAGGAAATTCAACTACTTGTTTCGCCAAAAAGACAGCAGCAAAATAGTCACCAGCTTCGATAAATACTCACAGATATATATATGTATTATATATGTATCTATATATCTCTCTATATCTGTATATATACCCTGGCTTCAGTTTGTCTAAGCATGGTATGATGTTTTAATGAAAAATATACAGACAATTGGAGACTTGGCCGATCCTCTAAGAGAAAATACAAGTTTTTGATGAGTATTAAGCTAAGTAGTTCTAGGTCTGTTCTTAATTATCTTATATCTCGCTCAGACCCTTTATAGACACCAGGAATTTCAAACTTTTACATATATTTCTATATCACGTTTAGATTCAACTTTGCTGACAAGCAATATAACTCAACTTGAGTAATAAATGTGGTATATCAATTCTCTATGATTATAGCTTATATATCATATTATAAATATTATTCTTTGTTTTTTGTTTAACTTTACTACTAATAAAATCAAATTGCAAACAATTATAGGGTATCTCTTGGTCGTTCATTCATATTTGTTTCTTGTATAAGTACTGGGATTTGGGCACATACATATTTTGGCCAAATGTTATCTATGAAAATGTGTCTATAGCTTAAACTCCATACACTCTTCACTCCATGGTGTGCGTAGAACGGACTCTGAGTGGGTCTTAGAAGTTGCCCTAACTATTTGTATAAACGCGTCACAGATCCATTTTGTTTAATATATTACAATTTTGCAATTTTTGCTGACGAATTCACCTTAAGTCGTTGACTAATTCACATACGCTCATCGCTAATGTAAAAGCAAAATGGCAAAGTTCAATGAGATTCCTAGTAAAATTATTATCAAACTATGTAAAACCAAAAACTCATATCTATAGATATATAAATAAATAAATTAAAAGAAAATATTTAATAAACATCCAAATTTGGGTTTTCCTTAAGTAAAATAAAAAATGTGAACAACTTTTGTTCCTAACTAAAAATTTAACGTATTCAACAGTTTTTTTCTATTACCTGAATTTTCCTAAATTTATTCGCTAATTCATTTTCAATATTCATAAAGTTGAAGTTCTAATGTAAACAGTTCTGTATTAAAAAAATTAACTTCCATTTGACATCTCATTAAGACAAAGTTTTCCCAATTTAAATGTTCAAAACTGAGAAAAAAAAACTGACCAAGTGCTTAATGAATCAACTGGTCAATGAATCACAAGACATCAATTGTCAACGTTCGACAGGTTTCACTGTACACTGTACACATGTTGATGCGTTACAGTTTTGTTGTACTATTTTTAATATACCCTGTAGAGTTGACAAGGGGTATATTGATTAGGTGTTGCTTCAACTTGCTGAGAAATATGATAAAATACTATTTTAAAAAATTAGAAAAATTAAAGTTAATAAAATTTAGAAGTAGAAATAGAGCTATAGTATTAAATAATAAAAAAAATAATAATTAAAAGATACGTTTAGCTTAGACAAAATTATATGAAGGGAATGATAAGTAAAAAGGAAGTAGGACTAGAAAGTTGATGAATTCCTCACAAGTTAACATATGTGGCATGAAATCAGTTTATCTATGCACTGAAATTATAGCCAGGGTATCTGTCAGTCGGTCATTGCCTACTCTTTCTTCATTTATAACTTCATTTTAATATATTTTACACTTGCTGCTAGCTGTATGCCCTCTGGTTTGCATACGACTGTCGCGTTTTTTCTTTGTTTTACGTCAACAAACCAAATCGAGTAGACACAACAATAACAACAACTGCAGCAACAACAATTGCTAATAAAATAGCTGGAACGCGTAATACGCTGGCCAACCTACAAAGACGTCGACGTTGGCGACGTTCTTTGCATTGGCAGCAGCAGCTGCTGCCGCTTAGAAACTAACCACACAGCAGCAACAATCAGCAGCAACAACAACAATCAACCAACACAAATGCAGCGTCTCAGTCGACGTCGCTGCCGCTGCCGCTGCCAGTAGCCCAGCCGCTTATTTAATATGCAAATGAGCGCATAAAAGCAATTCATTGCAGGGGCAGGGCGCACACAGAGAGGGAGAGGGACAGAGAGAGGGAGAGTGGCGGGAGAGGGCGTCTTTTATTTGTTAAACAATAAATAAAAATGGCAAATGCAAAATATATAAATATATATATAAGTAAACACACACACAGAGAGAGACTGCAAGGTGGCTTAAGTATATAATTGTTATTCAGCTGCTGCTGAGGAGGATGCGCTCTTGGCAACTAAGTTGTTAGCCAAGTTTGCATTGCTTTTGCTTTTGTTTTTGTTGTTGTTGTTGTTGCTGCCCACGCTGAAACGATTTGATGTGGCAATAATATAAGCGATAATTATGCGAGCGCAAATGCGGCGTATGAGTAATTTTTTATGCATGCAATTAGATGTTGGCGCCGACTGCGACGCTGACGGCGACGCCGACTGCGACGTGTGTTGAAGTGTGCAAATTGCAAGAATTAATCGTTACACAGCCACACGAAACCACAAAAAGTAATAACAAATGCGGCCAGAACAAAAACAAAAAGAACAGTGAGAGAGAGAGAGAGAGAGAGAGAGAGAGAGAGTGAGATATGTAAAGAGAGAGAGAGAGAGAGAGCAAACATTAAAGAAGTAAAATAAAATCCATGCAGCTTGACAAATGCTGTGGGTGTTCTACATGTATGTGTGGTGCTCGTTGCTTGTGGTTTTTGTTGTGGTGGTGCCCACGTTTAAAATTAATAATAAAGTACGCAGCAAGAACAACAACAACAACAACAACAACAATTTAAGAGTTGGCACTGAAACAGCAGCAAGAATTCTTTTTCGTTTGTCTTTTTTGGAGTAGCAGCAGCAGCAACCACAGCAATGAAGCGGGTGTGCACTTTACTTAATGCGCCCATCAAATAGCCATAAATCAGTTCATTTAAATGTGCACTTAATGCCCAGCACCAGTTGCTTGTGAAAGGTGTAATTGTACGTAAATAACAATTGAGCAGCAGTCAAAAATAATTTCGGCTCCATAACTAAGGAAATGAAGAACAAACTGAGTGATTCAGCATTTAGTTAAGAAGTGTGCTCTAGGCTCGTATGCAAATGAAATAATAATTCGATTGTCAGCTGGCTGTCTTGAGACGCCCACGTGGCTCAATTGATTCTAATCGTACAACGCGTCGTATGCGTAATACCAAATGCTGACCCAAAGAGACGCCCACACCCGAAGCGGGGAAGCAGCTAGGAAATAGCCCAAAACACAAAAGACAACAAAACCAAGACGTCAGCAGCTCACAACTTGTCGATTGTGTATTGTTTTATTTTTTGTTGTTGTTGGCTGTTGGCTGATTGCTGTTTCAGTTGTTTGTCATGTCCATTTAAGCCTTGCCAATTTTGGCAAGTTGCTCGGCCACTTGGCTGATGATTTTACGCCTTTCAGTAACGCTCGCCGAGAGCGAACCCATCGAGCTGAGTTCAGCTTGAGCTGTTTGAGACCGCCCATGCGAATTGTTTCCCATATTAATTTATCATTTAGAAACGATTAATGTTATATAAAACAAATTCAACTAATAATAGGAAGCGCTTTTCACGCTTTTTTCAGCTAATTATTGGCTCTGTCTTGTTTGCCGACAAATACCCTGTACCCCCTCTGCCTGACCTCTCCACACTCTGTTTAATGTTCCTTCTATTTTTCTGTGCACTTCCGCCATGCGGTTAGCCAACTTTCTAGGCAACGTTTTGCCAATTTATTTTCCATGCCATTTCTAGGGCAGCGCTGACCATATTTGACCATGAAACTGATTGCCTTGGCCCGCCTTGTCAACAGGTGAAATTTTTTTATGCGCCCGCCTAATTTGCTTGACTCTGCCATTTTTGCATAATTTTTCAATATTCCACACACACAGACAGAGATCGATTTGCATTCCCTCTAAACAGCGAAATAGCCAAGAAATATAAATAATGTCGCAATATTGTGTCAAATCAACGGCGAAGGCTGCCAAACACACAATTGAGCACAAATAGGTGGAAGAAATAAAACAAAACACAAATAATTTAATGTTATTAATGCACAGACAAATAAATTATACAATTAAATAAATTTATTTGTTTTTTTTCTCATTCAGCTAGTGTCAAATGTTGATTTATGTTTTAACTTGAAGATCCGAAAAAAAATTGTTAATGATCGAGAGATTTGCATCTAGATATGAGGTAAAGAAGAGGGCGAGAGCTTAAAAGTTTGTTGACAGTTGTAGATGTTTATAAAAAAAAACTCTACTCCAATAAACTGATTTGATTTCCAATAAAAATATTTAAAATATTTCCCTATAACATATCTTAAATAATACAGTTGCAAATCTTAAATTAAAAAAAAAAACTTTACTCTAATAAACTGATTTGATTTTCCAATAAAAATACTAAAGATATGTTCCTATAACATATCTTAATTAATACACTTGCAAATTTCTATAAACTCTATTCGAATAAACTGACTTGATTCCCAAAAAAAAAAAAATAAATAAATAAATAAATAAATAAATAAAAAAATGGATATTCAATATATGTATAACATAGCTTAAATAATTTCTTTTTGAAATCTTAAATATTATATTTTTTTTAATCTTTAATATTTTTATTTATTTTATAAATAAAAAATTAAGTAGAATTAGAGCAATATAAACTTTAAAATGATTTTTCATATGCAGAATTGTCTATATTTGATATAGAGCTGTTTAGACAATCGATAGTATCAACGATAGTATCGATAGGAAAAACCATTGACAGAATTAACTATCGCTGATTCTAAAACTCTAAATTGATATAAAATCATTAAAGTGTTGTTTATTTAGCTATTGCAACTCTATTCCATAGTTGATCATAAAGATTCCAATGCTGACTAGATGATAAATGTTAGTCAGACAATCAATTGCTTAGCCACTCGCCACTAGATAACATACTTGGCATTTTAACACACAGCATTCATACATTTCATTAAGATAAGCCAAAGCGAACAGCTTCATTAAATTAGATAATGATTTGTTTGCCCTTAGTAAATCGCATAGCAATTAAATAAGATATAAACATATACATATAGATATCTATAAAAGTTAGTTTTATTAAGTTCATTTTAATGATTTACTTCAGCACGTAATTGTTAAGTAGCTCATTAAATTACATAATTATGTGCATGCCATATATCATAGTTATTTTATCTGCTTGAGAGATCGATTCAAGATATTTTTGAGATATCTTTTGAGAATTTTAATTGTTTGGCTTACCTGCTATGGCAATTTAAGCAATTCACGTAGAAGTTGGCTCATCAAATTACATAATTATGTGCATGGCTTTAGATTATCTGATCAATTTGAGAGAGCACCCAGAAGAAGAAGAAGCAGCAGAAGGAGAAGCAGGAGGAGATGGAGAAATCGCTGTGCCATGCATAGCTAATTTAGCACATTCTTTATTGCCCAATTGTCGAGCTTTATGGCGTATAAATATTTATGCGATTCACTAGAGACAGAATACAGAAAGAGTGAGAGAGAGGGGGGAATAGGGAGACTGTGTATAGGAGAAGCTGCACATGTCTCAAAAATTGTGCTCAAGGTCGAGATCAGTCAGAATTGAATTCTTGGAAGATCAGCAGCAGCCGCAGCAGCAGCAGCTGATGTTGTCTTTGTGTTTGGCTGCATTTGGCGCTTTTATTAAATTTTTTTTGATAATTTACGAGCTCGTTTGGTGCAGAGAAACGGAAATTCTCAGCCAAATGCTGCCGGCGTTAGTTGCAGCAACTTGTTTACAAATGCGATTCGATCGCTCAATTGCCATCGATTGCTCTCTGCGAACGTTTGCGGCGGCGCCTTTGGCCCAAAGTCGTTGTCTGATTTGTGGTTGAGTTTGCGGTTTATTTTGCTTATATATACATATATTTTTATTTTTTTTTTTTTGCTTTGCCTCGACTATTCTATTAAAGCCCAAAAAATGAGGCAAAAAAAAAAAAAAGTCGATCGTCTATTGATTTTCATCTATATAGCCAGGCACTTAAGCGGGGAACTTGTTTCACCTACATTATTTTCGTTTCCGCAGCTGCGTGTGCGGCTCCCAGTGCCATTTGTATCTGTATCTCAGCTTTGTGCTCGCATCTGTGCGCTACACTGGGCAAAATTGAGCGAACCGGTACGAAAAATTGAATTCAAATGTATTTTATGAGTATAAAATGAATACTAATTTGAAATGAATTATAATAGCTGCATTCATTTTTCATGTGTCAAATGATTAGCCAAATTATGGATAATGTTGCTAAGGAGTGTGCAGCTCTAGTGGAATTACATTAAATAATCAAGGAACAGGCTTCAAAATAACAGGATTAGAAAACCGATTGATTAAAATTCAATAACAAAACTATCGATAGTTTTGTTTGTGGCTGCACACCCCACGTTAAAGTTCTGTCAGCAATCAGACTACAAGTCCAAGGTTCAGCTGTCAAATGAACTTTGAAACGAGCGACCAGAAACCTTTTAGGTTTTCTAACGGATTAGCGTTGCGTAGCTGACGCTCTCATCAAAAAAAACTTGCGCCTCATTAGAAATTGTCATCGATCACGCAGCAATCGCTCAGTGTGAACCACCCCATGGACTGGAAGACTGGAAGGGAATCGAGGAGAGCGAGGGGAAGGGGGAGGGGGAACGAGGACAGTTCCAATGCAACGGTACAAACAAAAAACGAAAGAAAGAAAGACAGAAAAGAAAAATGATAATAATTTATGCGTTTGCCACATGCGAATTACAATAATTCAAAGTGCTGTTTAAATAATTCACAACAACAAAGCACTTCTGGCTTAAAAAGTGCGTAAATTTGTTGTTGTTGCTGTTGATATTACTTATTGTATTTGTTGTTTAACCATAAATCGCCAAGTGAGAAACAAAGCAGAAATTGGCAAAGCCAATGCCGTTTTAAGAGGTGTTCGTGCGTGCCTGGGATAAGTCTGCGATCACCAGACGAACAACAACAAAGACCGAAACAACAACAACAACGACAACGACAACAATAACAACAACAACAACAACTCATAAATTCATTTGTTTTCATTAAGCCAAACCATGTTGGATATATGGCAAAAGGGTCTTCAAACTATAAAAACTCCAACTGAAGGCTAAATGCTCTGCGTCGCAATTTCAACAGCTTTGTAGCTCCATTTAATTGATTGTTAACATGCGAAGGTGTCAAATTATGAATGAAAACATTTTGTCGCACATTCTGGAAAGGAATAGATCATAAAATGGTATTGGAGCGGAGTCTATGAAGTGTGAAGCGATATGGGAAATTTACAGTACATTTCAGCTATATTTATCTATGTAGTGTAGATTTAGTATTATCAAAAAGAGTTGCTTAGTTTCTCACTGAAGCTTAAAGCTAAGATAACCATAAATAATTCATTATGGGTAATTTCCGATTCATGGACATTAAAACCTCTCTCAGTTTTACTAATGACACACACAACTCTGGGCCGACTCTGTACGTAAATTGAAAAACAAAAGGGTAGTCGATCATCTCTCTACCTCTATTGGTTGGGGCGTTTATGGGTCATGCTATCCAAAAACAGGCGACAGCTGCAGCTGACGTCGAGTGGTGTTCGTTCAATTGGTTGTCTATGCGCAACACGTACGCGGATATCCGTGCTCAATCCGAATTCCAAATCCCCCCAATTGTAATTAAACACGCTAAGCGATCGATAGAGAGATAGAGAGAGAGCGAGAGAGAGAGAGGCAGAGAGACAGGGAGAGAGTGGGGTTGAGGATTGGCTGTGGGAGTCACCACCACTAGCCGCAGGGCAAGTCAGTTAACGGCGCCTATCAACAGGCCCATCTATCGCCTCGTATGTGCTACATCAAATTGAAATTATGCACAGCTGATCGACAGGCCGACAGTTAGACAGATTGGAGAGGGAGATCACTCGCTTATGCAATGGCATCGAGCGGTCTGGGCATGGGCCTGGGAATGGAAATGGGATTGGGACTGGGATTGGGGCTTTTGAATTGGGAATCAGCGCTGCTGACAATTGTAGACAGCTAATAGCTTTGACGAACAGTGAGCAAAATTCAATCCCGCTGATCACGGATCGCTGTTTGCTGCTCATTGCTCACTGCTTGCTGCTTGCTGCTCGCTCTAGCCAGAGCTCTTAGCTAGATGCAAACACTTCCTCGAGCTACAACTACCATCCATGTAACAGCTACAAAAATAATTTACACAAATAAATCAAAGTCATAAAATGCATCGAGCTATAGCTGGAGCAGCCTGACGATCGACGTCGCAAACGCCGTCTGTTGATTGCAGTTTGAAGATCAGCAAATCGATTTGTTGTTGCCGCAAATGCTTAAAGTTGTGTTTTATCTCTCTATTTTTTGCAGCTTTAAGCTCATTTAGCTGTTTGCTATCGCATAAAAGAATTTAATGAAATTTAATGAAAAGTTACACGATCACAGACACGATCCGATCGTTTGTCTACACTTTGTTGCAATTGCCATAGCTTTTGGTGTTGGTGTTGCTGTTGCTGCTGCGATATGAATATGCATTTGTCTCTAGGATATTTTCGCAATTAATTGAATTATCGTCGTGAATGGCAAAGGCAGCCAAACGATTTGCGATTTGCTGGACGACGACGATGTGCAATCAAATATTGAGTAGCCAACAACGATCTTTTTTTCTTTTTTTGTGGCAGTTCGCTCCGCCTGCTTCACCCGCAACTCTTGGGGCTGACTTATGCGCGGCACGTTTCATGGATGCAAGAACTCTGTTATGGCTCTTAGCATTTAATGTTGGTAATCGATGGTTCGATTGTTCGATCACTCGATCGCTGGGGTGTGGCACCAACACACACACACACACATACAGACAATTGCGATTCACTTGCCACACAGCTCGTGTGTTGAGGTTAAAGCAAAAACTCGGCAAAAGCTATTAAATTCAGTTACGCTCCATTAGATGCGGCGGCTGCGCAGTCAGCGTCATTTACGCCTAATTAAACAAATTATTGCATGTTTATGCAGCAAGTGCCAGCAAACATCAGCAACAACAACAAAAACAACAACAACAGCCACAGCAACAACAACGTGTTGCGCATACGCCATGTGGCCCAGGAAATCTAACAATGAAATCTTAATTGTAAGACAATCGTCATATGCAAAAAAGCAAGAAGAAGAAGCAGATAAAAACACATTGTTTATAAATAGCGCAAAAAGCCAAGCAACAATGCAAAACAACAAATAGCAACAAAATTACAACAAGAAACGAGAGAGAGAAACAAATATTAAGTTACAAGTTGGCTTACAAGTTCACCAGCCAACAACAAACATGAATGGCAACAAATTTTTTTAAAGGTTAGCTTAGACGACGTTCAAATACTCTAAAAAAGTGAAATGTGATATAGACGATATATAGTTGATATATGTATTTGATGTCAGCTGTCAGCTGAAAGGTATTGTCAAAGTCTGAGCAACTTTGGATAACTATTTGTCAACTTAGTTCTAGAAATTGTATAAATTCAATATATATCTTTATATATATATATCTGCTAGAAATTCTCTCTTTTCTGTTTCTTTTTGTTTGTCTCTAATATTCCATCTATTCTTTGTTTCTCTCTCTTTAACAACTCTAAATTCTAGCTATAAATGCTTTTTACTCTTTCCCTCACTCATTCTCTCTCTCTCTCTCTTTTGATCGCCCGCTGACTCTTGCATCAATATAATAAATGTATATTGTATATGTATATATATCCCTCACAAAAACTAAACTCTATCCAAAGTTGCTTTAAGCTCTATTAAAAACAAAAACCTTACAGATCATTCTCTCTCTCCGTCTCTGTAGTAAAATTTTAGCTTTAATAAAATGCAACTTTTTTTTCCCAATAATTCGAATATTTATTTATCTCTAATATACCAATGCAATAATCATATGCAATTTTAACGTAATTAAAAACAATAGAAAATAAATACTATTAAAGCTTTTTCAATCAAAGTTTGTTAGCTAAAATTTTAACTAGAAAAAACAAATAATTAAATTGTTTTTGCTCCGACTTAATTACTAAATGAGCTCATTAGGGTCTAATGAATGAAAATGAAACAGTTAATGGTTGTTTAGTAGTTTTTTCTTAACGTTATTTGCAAGCTGCATGCTCGACTCAAGATGCCGCTCGATGTGGCTGAAGATACTTTTGCCAAGACAACAAAAGCAAAGCAAGGCAAATGGCGCTGTTGGCGATTCGGCTGCCTGGAGATCGCTGTCCTCGTCTTTGTGTGTGTGTGTGTGTGTGTGTGTGTGTGTGTGAATGTGTGTGTGTGCCCCAAAAAGCCAACAACAATGCAACAATGTCGGCCAACTAATTCGCCTATGTCACGTGGCGCCGCTCTCTCCTCTCTCTGTCTGACAAAAATAGAGCAATCTGCGCAGCTAATTTTCAATGTGCAGCCCATGTAGTTCAAGTTCGAGTTGCGCAAGCTTTCAGCCAGGCCAAAAGGTAAAAGTAACATGCCAGCAAACAGGCAGGCACACTCCCTGCTTGCCCAATAGTGACAGAGACCTCTTGACAGTGACTGCTCTTGACTGGCCTTTTAATCTCTGGCTCTGACTGTGAGTCGCTGTCAATTTTCATGCTTGTCATTTGATATCTCATTTTTTTCCTCTTCTCCTCATTTTGTTTTCGCATTTAATTTATGCATTGTTTAAAGCAATAGCAAGTGCAGCTTGTTGTTAGCACTCTGCACAAAATCTTGAACTTACATAAAAGGCAGCTTGTTTTTGCCCCCAGTTGTTGTAATAGAATGAAATATATACGTATATATATTTCCATCAACTTGAAGTTCAGCCTGTAGTGAAAGCAGCAAAGTGACCCACAGAAGCGACAATCGACAGTCGACAACTATAAGCCGAAGTTCTTTATAATTATATATGCTCTGACTCATCCGCATCGTAGGCGTTAAGCTCGCCTAATCTGTCGGCTAAATATAGTTAACAGATGTTTAGAGTAGATAAACTTTGAACAGATGATGAATGCCGCATGCGGAAGTACAAACTTGGATGCGCCGCAGTCGCACAGACAGTTCAGCAAAGATACAAGATACAAATGTAGCTGAAGGACAAATAGCTGAGCGTGAGCACCACGCAAATTCAAACTGTGGCAAGAATCGCACCCAAATTCAAGTCTTTGCTGACTAATCAGAAACAGAGACCTGATCTCTGCTCAGCTGCTGCATGAAGTGAGGAAAACAATTTGTGCTCTAGCTGGCTTCGAGCCCACACACAGCTAGAAGAAATAAAATAGAAAAAAAAAACGCGGCAACTGAAACCACAAGTCAATGTCAGCACAGTGGCGGCATCTAGCGGCCTGTAGATCAAATACTAACAATTGCTATTATTTATATGAATCACATTTAAAAGTAACTGTGGGCATATCTATAGAGAGAGGAAGAGTGGGAGAGGGGGAGAGGAGGAGAGGTAGAGCTTGAACTTTGATGTTTTGACAATTCAAAGTTAAGGTCAACAAGGGATTTGAAATGCTGCAGTGCGTGGGCCATGCTTTTGGCCAGTGCATTGAACTCGCATTGGCTTTTTGTGTTTGGCCAAATTGTGGTGAACCGATCAGAGCCGAGCATAATTAGCGTTCATTGTGCGCAATTGGCCCTGAGAACCGTTTGATATTTTGTTTTGGCATACCGCAAGATTTTGGCACACGATATTTCATTAGTTGACTATCTATGCCAGGTGTGTGTGTGAGTGTAAGTGTGTGTCTCTGCAATTTGTTGGCTTGTTACCTGTCATAAGACTCGAACATATTTATGCACTTTACAAGAATTTTTGAGTTTCAAACAAGTCGCTGCTGTTGCAGCAGCTGCGCTTTAACTCCGGCTCGATCTTTTATATACATATATTCATATACATATATATAATATATAGACTGCAATATAACTTTCGCTTTTCCGTTGTGTTAACATGCATGAAAATTAGCCTATTAACGCCTCATCTTTTACAACACTCAGAAATCACAAATCCGTTCCACTTTTTGTTTCACGCTTACGCAAAAAGTCACCAAATATTCCCCTTGAAAGATACGGAAAAGCCTAAAGACAATGTCCAAACCCAAATATGATTCAATGAAGTTGCTTTTCACACATTTTGACGGGTTTTTATTTTTTTTTTTTTTTTTCTAGTTTCCAAGTAACAAGTTTCAAGTCTATTTAAACTATATGTGAGCTCATCTATGGGAACACCATTCATAAATTCTCATCAAGCCAGTTGCAAGCAAGCTGCCTCAGCGCCTCCCCCAGTCCCTGTTCTGTCCCATTCCTCTGTCAAATGTCAACTAGCGCCACGCGGCGTTCTGAATGAGCCCTAATGAAGAAGTCGTGGATATCTCAAACAAACAAAAAAGGGACAACCTTTAAAGCGCTTTCTATATGAGCGCTGATCTCTATCAGAGATGACAATGTGACGAAAGCAAGTTCTTATAATTTATGTTAAGGGCTATTTTATAACGGTGCCCAAATTTACTATTTGATTAATTAAGCCATGGCTGCCTATTTATGTCAACATCAATTGTATAAATTATATTGAAATAAAAGTCGAAACACTCTATTAGAGTCCTATGCTTAAATATAGATATATGGATAGAGAGCTGGAGGTTAATCTTATGGATAGTTAGGTATTAGTAATGACCGTTTTGGGTAACTAAAGTTATCTAAACTCGAACTTTCATATTATGTTTATTTTGGCTATGCTTATATAATATTTGTTATCTAATGTTTGAGCAAAGATATAGTTGGGTAGATATGGTTATGGATAGATGAAGTTTCAGCTCATAGATGATCATGCCTAAATATAGCTTAACTGTTGCTACTAGTTTCACTTTTCAGTTAATTTTAAGATCAGTTTTGGAACAGCCCTAACTCGTGCTCTCAACACGTGCTCATCTCTGCTGCATTAGAGTCATATCTAAATGCATAGATTATATATATATATATTTACATTTATACCAACTTTAGCCTATGAAGCTGTTGCTGAATAGGTTTTCGTGATTTGTGGTCAGTCGGAGTCGCAGCTGAGGCAGACGACAAAGTCCGCATCATCAAAATGCAAAACCCACGCATATTTCTTCTTCTTCGCTCATTTACTTTTATTTATTTCTCTTGCTAGGTTTTTTTTTTTTTGGTACGTGGGTTTTATTTATTTTTTTTTGCTATATAATTTGTGTAGTCAAATGTTCTTTGTTAACCACAGGCAACAACAATAAAAACATTTAAAATTAAGTATTTGCCTTGTTAACTTCGATTTTTTTTCGTATTTATTTGGGCAGCTGTCGAAGACGCCTACAGCTTGACCAGCTGTTAATTGAGGCATTAATCGTGCCACACTGGGCGTACAGCCGGCCACGCCCCCTCCCGAAATGACTTAATATAGTGGCAGGCAATCTTGACCTTGCAATCGTGCTGCAGCCTCCAACAGATTGTGCATAGGAATTATCCTCAAAACAAAATCAAAATCAACAACAACAAGCACTCAAGTGCAAGTGAGTGGCACAGAGAGAGAGAGAGAGAGAGAGGGAGAGGGAGGGAGGGGAGGCGGACGGTGGATAGGCGTGGCATTGGCTCTTCGCATCGACTTGCATTGAACTGCATTGCGTATGGCAATTGCATAAAATATAAATAATGAAAATGAGATATAAAGGCAATAAAATGTATCCCAATTTCAAGTACGCGACATCTCGACTTAACTTTTGTATTTATACTGAAAACATATCAACAACAACAACAACCGCAGCAACAGCAATAGCAACAACAACAACAACCATCGACAACTGCCACATGGAGCTGTAAAGATGTTTTTACCGATTTTAGAAGTCATAAGGTCAATGCTGAGTGCGCCAAGCGCCAAGATCGTGTTTTGATTGGGATTCGATGTTGTTGTAGAAGTTGTTGATGTTGTTGCTGGCTTCGCTGTCGTCGTCGTCGTCGTCGTCGTCGTCTGTTGTCAAGTGTTATGACTCGTCCAATGCGCCTGTCCATCTGTCTGCGTTAGTTTAAAGCTGCAGCAAACAAAGCGGCCTCTCTGTGTGCTGACTCTGGTTCCCAGACAGTTTCAGACAGAGTTGTTGTTGTTGTTGTTTCTGTTGTCAATGTTGCAGTTGTTGTTGCTGTTGCTGTTGCTGATGAAGCAGCCATCAGACGCAACTCAGCAACTGCAATGAAATTGTGCATTCAAAATGAAGCTGCTTTCAGTTTAGACACGCATTAATTAATGAGCTGATTTAGATGGATTAAACATAATTTGCAAAAGGGAAAAAAACTTAATGCAAAACAGAAAAGAAGAAAAACAAAACAGAAATAATAATGAAGTGGTCGTGTGGTTAGATATTATTATATATATAAGTATATTATGTTGTATATATTATATATGTTGAAACTATCTTGTTTTTCAGACATTAATCTTATAAGCTAATACTAGTATGAGACATATATTTATATATGCAAAATTGATTTTGCCTTGGGCAAGTTCGTTTAATAATTGTTTATTAAATTGTGGTTTATATTTGACTATTTATTATTCTACTGTTAGGTCTGCAACTTCTTATTTATAAACTCTTAATAGTAGTTCTTAGTAGTTTCCATATTTTATAAATTTAAAAAAATGTTCTATACCATTTTTACAACTTTAATAAATTGCTTACTTAATTACTTACTAAGTCTAAATCTTCCCTCTAAGTCTGTAAAGTTTTCTAAGTCTTATTATTTTCTAAGTCTTTCAAATTTTCTAACTCTGCCAAATTTTCTAAGTCTGCCAAATTTTTTAACTCTTTCAAGTTTTCTAAGCCTTCCTAATTTTCCAAGTCTTCCTAATTTTCTGTCTTTCAAATTTTCTAAGTCTTCCTAATCTTCTAAATCTGCCAAATTTTTTAAGTCTTTCAAGTTTTCTAAGTCTGCTAAATTTTCTAAGTCTTCCTAATTTTCTAAGTCTGCCAAATTTTCTAAGTCTGCCAAGTTTTCTAAGTCTTCCTAAGTTTCTAAGTCTGCAAAATTCTCTAAGTGCTTCAAATTTCCTAAGTCTTTCAAATTTTCTAAGTCTTTCTAATTTTCTAAGTCTTTCAAGTTTTCTAAGTCTTTAAACATTCACTAACATTATGTCTAAAGTTTCCCTTATAATTATTATTTAAACATTTCTTAAGAATTATTTATAACTATTACAATTCTGCTTAAAGTACTTAATATTATTAACAAATAAAATATTTACCTGACCACACCACACCTCACCTCACTTCACTTCACTTTCACTTTCACTTTACTGCACTGCACTACTGACCCCCACCGGGCCTGGACGACTGAAGAAATGCTGCAGCTGCTGCTCTTTATATAGGGCCACTTGCACTCAAATTCTAAGGCGAGCTCAAATGTTGAGCCTGCGTCGAGTTGCGATCGCTGCAGTCGATCGTGAAGTGACCAATGAGAACACTCTCTGCTGCTTCAAGCATTCTAAATGAGTTTGACTTAAATGTAAATGTAAGCAAATATTGCTGCGTACATATAGACTCCTTGATTTGGTTAGGCAGACAGACAGACAGACGGAGAGACAGACTGAGAGACAGACAGAGAGACAGACATACGGACATACAGACATACAGATATACATATGGTATATACATATATATAGATCGGAAAATAGACATAGTTAATTCTCATTATATATATTTTTTATATACATATATATTTCTCATATATATATTCCTAATTCTGTCTCATTCTGTGTGATCTATCAAGGTTGATATTTTCATTTAATGTTATTATCACAATCTGAAAAATTTATGAAGAAAGTCCGTCTACAAAAAAAGTTATTAAACAATTAAGTTAAGCTCACACTGCAGTCCATGCCTGCTGTTCTTTATGTCCTCGCCTCAATAGTTTCCTCTTTAACGCTTGGCATCTAAGTTGTATTTTTCCCAATTTTTATACATTCTACACCTTTATTTATCTACCCATTACTTTTCTACTAGCATTCAATGCTACAACTCCTATTCGTCAATTATGATGCAATTTTAAATATATTTAAATATTTATGCTACTACTACTATTTAACCGGCCCCCACTGCACAGACCTTCCCAGTTGATGTTTGTTGAGGGTGCGATTTGTTGCCATTGTTGGTCGCTCAATGTTGCAGTTTATCTTTTTTTTACACATTTTGTGTGTTGTGTTCAATCAAATAGACTTAAGATTTATCAGTTAACAGCTAGTTATGGCCATTGTTAAGTACAAACACTTTGCTCAATGACCATTTATTTAATGCTTTATACACATATATACATATTTTTCTTGTTTGTTGTGGGAGCACAAATCAAAATGCTAATTCGTTGCGGCTGCCGGCTGCAGCTCGTAAAAATTCAATAAAAGATTATGAAAATTGTGCAGTCAACAGCAGCAACAACAACGGCAAACACCAACACCTGAATTTTAAATAAAATAATAATAATAGTAATAATAATAAAAATGCTTGGGACACACCCGTAGAAAATGAATAGAAAACGTTCGACGGCCACTTTGAAGAGGCTGCAGCTACCCAATTGCTACAATTTGCTAAAGGTGGCAAGCGGGCGGCAACAGCAGCAACAACAACAACAACAACAACAACATCGACCTTGCGCTTATTGCCACAGTTCTGCCAGCTTCGCTGCTGCAGTCGACGTCGCTGCTGGCGTTTGCTGTTTATAGATTTATTAAGCTGATCAGCATTTTTTCTGTTTTCTGTTTTTTTGACCAGACTGTGCCACGTGGCGTATGCTTGATTTGTGGACAAGCCCCAACGACGACATTCAAAAATGTAAAAATAAATAAATGCACTTTGCACAACATTTAATCACATTAAGCAGCAGCCGCCGTGTAAACGTGTTAAAGAGTCCGAGCATAATTTATACATATAACATTCATTATTAAAATGTCGCTAGACATTGAAAGCGACAACAGCCACACACACAGAGAGAGAGAGAGAGAGAGAGAGAGAGAGAGAGAGAGAGAGAGAGAGAGAGAGAGAGGCAAACTGATAGATCGACGTACAACAAATGTTCGTTGAGCATTTGAAAAGTTTTGAAATTCGTGAATTATTACTTGCACTTTAGCTTGGCTTCGAGCGAGGCGATGACGATGAAAATATTTTACAATCTCAGCGCCTGCCAATTTGTATGTGTGCATGCATATGTGTGCATGTGTGTATGTGTGGTTGACATTTTATAGACGGGCGACGGCGACACCGTGTCGCCACCTGTCGGCTGTTAGCGGCGCAACAGGGAGACAAAGCAAGGCAAGGCAAGGCAAGGCGAGGTGAGTCAAGGGGAGCTGCTTCAGCGGCAACCGCTTCACTATGACAAAAGCCATTTGCGCCTGTCAACGCCCCGCAATTGTCTCCAGTCGGGCCTTAAGCCAAGATAAATGAGTCGAGGCTAAAACTCCAAAAACCAAAAAAAAAAAAGCACAGAAAAAGAATGTTGGTGAAAAAAAAGCAAGACTCCGCACGGCAAACAATCCAAAAACAGAACCGACAAAGGAAAAGATCTTTGCACTTTTGACAAAATTCTAATTAGCGTTTAGCGCGCGAGTTCATTAACATTTTAGTTGACATTTTCTGAATGGAGGCTTGCATGTGTGTGTGAGAGTGTGTAAGACTGTGTGTGTGTGTGCGTGTGTACTGTTCCCAAACATTTCCGTTGCCCAACTCTGTTTACAATGCAATTAAACACGCATTTTTCGCTGCTCCGCTTTGCATAAAACAAATTGACAATAAATATTCCTGCAATCTGACCACACTTGACCAGCGAACTACGTCGCTGGGCCTAATGGAACCGGTTCGACCGATAACCATTTAATTTATCGATCTATCTGACTCTATATATATATAGCTCTATAAACATACATACTCTTAATGCATATTTATAAAGAGAGCATCGGCTGCGGTGCGGGTGTTGGGCTAAATTGACTAGCCTATTAGTCTGTACAAAATTTAAGCAACAGGTTGACTACACTGTGCAGCATAATTCAGAATTTTGAAGAATAATATAATAAAGAAATCTCTGGCTATAAAATAAAACATATATTGGAGTATTTTATATTGGATAGGGTAAATTTGTAACTTTTAATTAAACGAACTTGATTAGCAAACTTTCCTAGCTCGTATAAATTATAACTATCGATTTAATTGTGGAAATAAAGTAATTAAAAAATATGTAACAATACAATTTACAGCGAAAATCGAATTATTAGCCAAAGAATTTGTTTCTCTAAGTTTTTTCTAAATTTTTGGGACATAGGCTTCTTCTATACAGGGTGTGGCATTTGAAGTGTAACTAAATTCAGGTCGTTATCAATAGATTATATATAAGTAATTCTTTGGAAATAAAGTTTTTACCTGAAAGCATTTCTAATTAATATATTTATAATATTACTTATTTACATATTGTATTTTTGTATTCCTTTGCCCACTTAATTAAGTAGCACAGTGTATGCTTTTAAATATTCATTAGAATTTCAATTAGAAAGACAGCCAAAGAATATGACAGTAAAAATTGCAAAAAATCACGCATTTTGATTGAGAACTCGTTTTCTATTCTGTTTCAGGAATCTTGTCTCAGATATAATGTATTTTTTAAGGCACTGTCAGGTATTGGATTATCGTATCGGAAATGTTTTTGCGTCGAGCACTTGTGATATCAAATGGGCATATCTAAAGGATGTCATGTTATAATATCTATCCATTTATTTTATGACATTTCATTTGATTTCATTAGCGACGCTGTTGCAAACGTCAATCGCGAACTAAGCTTTTGTATAATATAAGCATACAAAAAAGTAACAACAACTGCTTTAATAACAAATAAAAAACATGAGCATTTAGCGCACATACAAATTATAATTTCAAATAGCTTCAAGTGCCATTCGAGATCGCAGCTCTTAACAAAAATGTTAAACATTTTATCGGCCTTTTTGTTTGTTGTTTACTGTTGTTGTTGTTGTTGTTGCTGTTGTTGCTTAAGCTTTCAGAAAATGTTTAATATGCGAGAACTTAAATGGCAGACTTTGTCGGCGATTTGTGCACTTTTCGACTATATCATTTGGCAATCGAAGGCGATCGAAGGCGTCGCATGCTTTAAGTGTAAACAAATTAACAAGATCATTTGCCGTAATTGAGATGCCGATCTTGAAGGCGGAACCCAGACTTAGATTGAGAACGAGTGCTCGAGTGACGGGTGCCCAGCTTTGATCTTGGCTTTTGCCTTTTGCGCTTACTTTTTGGCGGTCAAATTTGGGGCTGGGGGGGACGAAATCAAAACAATTGGCAGCGCCCTCTGGCGGTGCATTAACCAAAATGAATTTATGGACTTTATGCGCCCGGGGGGTGTACGGCCCAGAAGTCAAGATCGTAAATTAATTAAGAGCGCTGCACTGACGGCATTTCAAGTAGATGGAAAATGTGGAGCCGGGAGGGTCGCGGTTGGGCCGAGGGCTTTCGACCCACAATTGATTACCCCATCGTGGGGTGCAGGCCCCTTACTCAATGTGTCTAATGCAATCAGAAATTGATTTTTCATGGGCAACGCTTTTTCCCTATCTATATTTTCAGATTCAGCGCACGAGAGGCGTTCGGCATGACGGAAACTGTTTAGGTATTCAATGCGGCTTCAGACCCAGTCCAAGTCCAAGAACCGAGAACCTTTGTAACTAGCCGCACAAATCAATCGAATCAATCGAATTGCGTCCGAAACGGCGTGACAAACGGCGAGCAACGCCCCGCCCCAAACTCCCCCAGTAGCCCACCGATTATATAGCCAGATAAACAACACAAACAAAATGGACTCACGCATCGGCCTGGATTACATAGTCGAAAATCGTGACTACATTGCCAAGTTGGGCTCTGCCCTAGACACGCAGAATGCGACGGTCAAGAAGCAGGTCTTCGAGCTGCTGTCCGCGCTCTGCGCCTACAGCCCCGACGGCTATGCCCGTGCCATCGAAACTCTCGAGTTTTACAAGGTAAATACGCTAGCTATAGCAACAAAGAGAAGACCTTTTATGTTATTCACAATTCAATATTTGTCTAGAATCTCAAAAAGGAACGTTATCGCTTCAAAATTGTCATCAACGAGCTGGAACAGTCAACAGCAGCTGCAACACCACCTCTGGACTATCTAGCAACTTTGCTGGCCTTCATCAACTGCGTCATCATCTCGGAGCCAAAGCTGCAGGAACGCATTCGCATACGCAACGAGTTTATAGGTAAGTGCATTAAGACTATATAGACCTAGGTTTTTTGATACAACTCATGTGGCTTTATAGATACATTTAGATCAGTCCTGTAGATATCAATCTTGCATATATCTAAGGGTGTGTATGTCATAATTAATATATATAATTAATTTAAATCATTTTATTTACTAAATTTCTAAACATCCGTATTCTTAAGTAAGTTTTAAGGATATTTTCCTTAGAGCTATTTAATTTCTTTACTTAATTTGGTTAATTTAAATCTTTTTATTTATTAAGTAAAGTAAGAGTAATGATATTTTCCTTAAAACTCTTATAATTTCTATATTCAGTTTAATTAATTTAAATTATTTTATTCATTAAATTTACTAAATTTCTAAACATCTGTATTCTTATGTAAATTTTAAAGATATTTCCCATAGAACTCTTTTAATTGCTTTATTTAGTGTTTTCTTCGGGTTTTGTTTTTGTTTTGCTTTCCGCTAATGCTGATAACCAAAAGGCCATCATGATAAACACATTAGGCCAACCACAAAAAGTCATCAGCCGACCTCCTCCAGGTGCCCCTTCTCAGCTTTGTTGTTGTTTTAGTTTTATTTGTTGTTGTTGTTTTGTGAGTCAACTGTTTTGCCCTCTTGTGCTTTGTTAGCTGTCTTCGATTTCATTGATTTGATTGATGTGCCCGCTGATCCGCTGACGGCGCCGCGGATCGGCACTGCCCTTGACCATATACCATATGCCATACACCATATACCGTATACCGTATACCCATACACATGGCAAATGCCCAAACGGAGTTGGTTAACTGCATGTCACAGCCACGCCAGCGGCCCTCGGGGCTCTAGCTTTGCGCGGTTGTTGGCTCTGGGGGTCGTGGATAATGATAGTTTTGATAGGTTTGCCATACCAAAATATCGTCCAATCGTCAAATCGCCTTTGTCTCTCTTGACGCAATCCAATTGAGTAACCTTAGCACGTGCCAGCGATTAGAGGTGCGTCTCCAAAGTTTCCACTGAGCTTTCTTTGCCAATGTGAATTTACTCATAAAAAGGGCATAGACTAGAATAAAACTAATTGGAAATCGTGACAGGCGTGACTTGGGTTATGCTAAAGAACTTTGTTGTAAATCTAAATATCTTCATTACAAGCTGCGTGCTATGAAACTTAGACTCTGCTGCACCCCCGAAAATTACAAGTTTTTATGACTGAATATTAAAAAGAAATGTGAAATATTCTATGTCACATGCATAAAAATGATATTTCCAACATGTTGCTATGCATATGTGCATATATTTGGGATCAAGGGTCTCCGCTGCATGACGACAACAAATTGTTATTTAATTTTACTCCGTCCGAGTCGTACTGAAGAGAGCTGCGCTATATCAGCAACATAGACACGTAGTTAAAATGTAATAAGTCGCCTCTGTGCCAGTTGTTGACAAACAAGGGACGCACTCACATCCTGTCAGCCCGACATCTCAAACCTCCCCTCTCTCAACGATGCTCGCCGGCCTGTGCAAAGTTCATGAACTGTGCCCGCGCCTTTTAAAACAAACTCCCAGCTTCAGTTGCAACTGCAGCTCCAGCTCCCCATCTCTGAAGGCCCGCTTCTTATGACTTTGATTGAGCGCAGTTGTGCGTGAGTGCGCAGGCGCAGCGCCAAATGTGGGGAGCATTCGTTGAATGATGAGCGCTGCACTTGCCAGCGACTCCGAATGGGCAGACGGTGGACAGCGAGAGGGAGTGAGACAGGGGGAGAGAGGGGGGGAGGGAGAAGGAGGGAGGGGCCGAGTCTTTTTATTGTTCTTAATTAAAATAAATTGAGCTGCGCTTTTTCAGCATTACAAGAATATAATAAAGCGACTGCGACAAAAACGAAATCTCAACAGCAAAATGTAAGTCACGCACTTCAACTGCTACGCTATCTCACTCCCTCTCTCTCTCTCTCTCTCTCTCTCTCTCTCCCTCCCTCGCTCTCTGTCTCTAAGTGAAGGGGCGCGCATGTTGGGAGGGGCTTTTGTGGTAGGACATTTCACACATGCAGTTGCCATATCGACATGTACATTCCTCAGCGACACATTTGACAAGCAACGGCCGCATTTTGTTTGGCAATGAGCCGACGTATTCAGTTTCAAGGCCATTGGCCTCCATGCTCCACGCCCATATTCCCGCCCACGTAAGAATCTTAGAGTTTCCAGATAAATATTTGCATATATATGCGATTCAAAGATCTTGCGAGCTCTGCTAATGCCATTTAAGTGTCCAATTATCGGCTCAGCAGATCTCTCTCTCTCTCTCTCGCTCTTGAAAACTAGAGTTCTTGAGATCTATTTAAATGCGGAATCCGTGCAAGACCCGGTCAGAGTATGGCCAGCATATCTGCTGTATGTCATCTGTCAAGTTCATCGCTGCCGGCTGTGCGGCATTTACTGATTTATGCCCCATGATTTTCCACTTTGGCACGCAAAGTTTTTCATAGTTCGAAGTTGTGCGCGGCTGTGAACGCGCCATAAATTTATTTATTTAACAATTTTCTCATTTAGCTGGCTGGCAAATTTCAATTTCAATTGATTTATAAAACGTCAACAGCTTATAACAATATATAAAAAATGTATATGTATATGCACAAAACAAACACAAATATTCAAATCGAATTGATTTTAATTTTATTATTTGTACTCTTGTGTACAAGTCATGAAAGTATATTGGTTTGATAAATAGTATGGTTTAAGGTTTATTCGTCTGTTGCCTTAGATTATATATTGAGAACTTTTAATAATGGCAATATATTTATCTTAGATTCATTTAAATCGGGATGATTTTGAATTTGCATTTAAGTTCAATAAATGTCATTTATATTTCACACTATTAGAGCTAATTTGATCAAAAAATAGAAAACTTTAATCTATTTCAAATACTCACTCAAAAGTTTCCCATCAATTATTATATATATATATGTTTAAAACTCTTTGAGCAAGTATTGAGCAGTTGTTAGCATCCCATTGCAATAGTTTCGTTGGTTAGTTTTAAAGTTTTGATTTGATTTCTTGTTGCATGGCATGTTATTAAACAATTACGTTTGGATATTTGGGCGAGGTTGGCGAATTCCTTGGCTGTAGGGCATATGAACAATCGAAGCAGAGTTTGCTTAGATCGGTTCTCTAGATCTCTAGAGACCTCAAGACTTTCCAAAAGCTTAAACAATGGCCGGACAAAGAAACTTTTGCAACACATATACACAGAAAACAGAGACACTCACATTTTAATTGTGTGCCTTTTATGGTTTTCAATTTCAAATAAATAAAACGACAACGAAACAAAGTCGTAAAATAAAATTATGAACGTCAAGGCGCCAAATAAGGCGAACATTGGGTGGGCAGCCAACCAGGGGATTGGGTGGAACAGCAGCAATACACAGAAGCTACAACGAGAGACGACTTTCACGAGTATTTTTTGTAATTAATTTTTTATTATATTTATTTACAAGCAGCCACATATCAAATAAAATAAAATAACAAAATAACGTCTGTGCGCAAATAAAAGCAGGAGGCGAAAAAAAAACAGACACAAACAAGTAAGAAAGCTCTCGTCGAGACTGCTCGACTACGAGATCCCCTGAACCCTTCTAGGAATTTTAGTGATACATCTCTTATTTTCTGCTTATGCAAAAAACCAAACATGCACACACAAAACTCACAAACTAGCTTACTATAGGAACTTAATTGTTTAATAACTTTTTTTGTAGACGGACAATCTTCATAAAACTTTCAGATTGTGATAACATTAAATAAAAATATCAACCTTGATAGATTAGGTATATATATATGAGAAATATTTATTATGAGAATTAACTATGTCTATTTGCTGATCTATATATATGTATATACCATATGTATATCTGTATGTCTGTAAGTCTGTCTCTCTGTCTGTCTCTCAGTCTGTCTCTCCGTCTGTATGTCTGTCTGTCTAACCAAATCAAGGAGCAAAGATGAGCAGCAGAAGATCAATTATGTTGTCTATATGTACGCAGCAATATTTGCTTACATTTACATTTAAGTCAAACTCATTTAGAATGCTTGAAGCAGCAGAGAGTGTTCTCATTGGTCACTTCACGATCGACTGCAGCGACCGCAACTCGACGCAGGCTCAACATTTGAGCTCGCCTTAAAATTTGAGTGCAAGTGGCCCTATATAAAGAGCAGCAGCTGCAGCATTTCTTCAGTCGTCCAGGCCCGGTGGGGGTCAGTAGTGCAGTGCAGTAAAGTGAAAGTGAAAGTGAAAGTGAAGTGAAGTGAAGTGTGGTGTGGTGTGGTCAGGTAAATATTTTATTTGTTAATAATATTAAGTACTTTAAGCAGAATTGTAATAGTTATAAATAATTCTTAAGAAATGTTTAAATATTATTTATAAGGGCCACTTTAGACATAGTGTTAGTGATCGTTTAAGGACTTAGAAAACTTGAAATACTTAGAAAATTTGGCAGACTTAGTTGAAAGACTTAGAAAATTTGGCAGACTTAGTTGAAAGACTTAGAAAACTTGAAAGACTTAGAAAATTTGGCAGACTTAGAAAATTTTAAAGACTTAGAAAATTTGGCAGACTTAGAAAACTTGAAATACTTAGAAAATTTGGCAGACTTAGTTGAAAGACTTAGAAAACTTGAAAGACTTAGAAAACCTGAAAGACTTAGAAAACTTGAAAGACTTAGAAAACTTGAAAGACTTAGAAAATTTGAAAGACTTAGAAAACCTGAAAGACTTAGAAAACTTGAAAGACTTAGAAAATTTGGCAGACTTAGAAAACTTGAAAGACTTAGAAAATTTGGCAGACTTAGAAAGCTTGGCAGACTTAGAAAATTTGGCAGACTTAGAAAACTTGACAGAGTTAGAGGGAAAACTTAGCAAACCAGGCAGACTCAGAGAAAAGACTTAGAGAACATGGTAGACTTAGAAATCTTGGAACCTGTGCAAAGTATCGTTAGTTAAATTGCAAATAGACGGACAGGGGTAAATCAACTAAGCTCGTCGCCCTGATCAAGAATATATATACTCTATGGGGTCTGCCACGCCTCCTTCTACCTGTTACATACATTTAACAAAACCATTATACCCTGATTTCCCATTTTCAATGGGTTCAGGGTATAAAAACAAGCTTGACCGGAAGCGACTTTTGCTGCACACTGGGCGGCTAGATCAGGTCCCCAACACCCAGTCCCCAATGACCAGTCAGCATTGGGAGTTGGCTCGAGTGGCACGAGCTAAGAACTGTCTTGATGACAATTTCAATTAGCAAAGTTCAATCAGCAAATGCCACTTTGCTCATGCAAATTCTAATTGTTTTTACTGCAAATGCAAGCGATAGGCGGAAGGAGGCGTATGAGAGATAAAGTTGATATATATATATATATATATATATATATATATATATATATATATATATACATAGTTGGCATATAATATATATATCTTGGATTACCATTAACAGCGTAGTTTAGCTGGCTGCTTTCGCCCTATCACACATGATTTATTAATTATATAGAGTTCTCCAATACATACATATATTTTAGTTGTTTTATATTTTTCATTTCTCTTCAGTTTAAAATTAAATCAAATTTTCACTTCAAAATTAATTAAATTAAAGAAAAATAATTTCGACATGGCTATAATTATATATACTTTACAACTGATGTTAAAAGATTTAAGAAAGATCTAGAATAGAGACAATAATATCTATGTAAAATGTTCAAATGGAATACCTGCACAAAAGTAAAATCCAGACATAGATGGGAGGATATTGCATTTTTCGACTATTGTTATACGTCATGGTCTCCCTGATCCAATCAATGTGATACCAGACATTCGTATACACGGAGGGATATACATCATTACCACAGCCTATGCCATAGGTAGCAATGCCATATACCGTGTCGTTCAGAATAAGCGGATTGCCCGCATCACCCAAACAGGGATGCTCGTCCAGTTTGGGAATGTGCAGGTTGCCGACACATAGCATGTCCGGTGTAAATGGGCCAACCAATCTCTTGCATGTGGCGAAATCCTGCAGCAAGACATCGATAAAGAGGATGCTAGAGGCCATAGCTCCACCCTGCAAACAAGTGATAGATGAAGTGAGATAAGATGAGATGGGATTAGTTCAGTTCAGATCCGATCCGATGAGATCATATGAGTTGTCAACCTTAGACAATAATATACCTTCAGGACGCGTCCCCAGCCCATGCATCTGTAGTAGAGACCATTGACAGCCGGCCCCATGGGCAGCCCCACAATCCCAATGCGAAAATTAAGGGGTAGTAGGGCTGTCTTCAGCAGCGCTATATTGTTCGTATTGAATATGGTATAGTTCTGAGGCACATATATCGACTCCACCGGCACATGCACGCTCTCTTGGAAAAGCTTTAGTCGATTGGGTGCTCCAGCAACGATCAACATCACTCGATTTCGACGCAACACCTTCGTAGTGCTTCATGGAAGGCATAACTGGATAAGTAGTTACTACATAGATATAGATAACTGGATTACCCACCTCATCACACACTTCGCGGCAGTTAGAATAAACCTTTGCGATACGATGCACCCACCACAGTAATGATTATCCCCAAAGTATTTGTATGGAGTGCGCGATCTAATGGACACTACATACTTGCCGGTATTCGTAACGGATTCCGCTGTGTAGGTGGGCGTGGCAAGTCGCTTAACACGTCTGTCGTCATCTACGTCTTCTAGGCCAACAGCTACTGACAATATTAGCAAAATCTGTAAATCAATTAAATTTCTATAAATCATGTTAAGTAGTAAATTTATATGACTTTGTTTGAATGGGCGTATGATATGGAAAATGAATCGATATAGTTTATTATTACTAGAATATCAAAATAAATATTACTGTCTTCTTAATCCCCTCAACCTTCATATAAATTAATGCCCTTCTTTGCGATTCTGATAAGCTAAAATATCAAAAAGTAATTTGACCTAGTTTTATGCAATAGATATTCGTATTACTAGACTTCCTCTTCTATTTCATTCACTCTTTCTAGATCTCTCTCTTTCCCACTCGTTGGCGTTGTTTTTCTAAGCAATTTTCATTAATTTCAGCACTTTGTACAGCTCTAAATACCTTTTCACTGTTATATAATTGTATATTAGCTTTATTCACTGAACACTACTTATTATTCTCATGTTGTTTTCTTTGCAGGCCTCAAATTATTGCCGCTGCTCAACAATCTAAGGTGAGTTTTGAGTTTAATGACCACTTAACACAGCTTGAGCGGATGCCAAATGTTAGTCAAAGACATGGCCAGGCACCCACACTATGTATGTGTGTGTGTGAGTGTGTGTGTGTGTGTGTGCTGAATCTAGACAATTTATGCAATGTTTGTTAAATGAAACCCTGAAACACACCCACTACAACAACAGCAAAAACTACAGCAACATCAGCATCAACAGCCACATCAACATAGTCCAAATGAATATCACAAACAATTTCAAATGTTTTGCTTGATTTTGATGTGAATACGATGTGAATACACTCGTATTTCTGAAATCGAACACGCATTTTAATTTGCGTGCAGCTCTCAACTAGGCAAGATCAAGGTCTAGTCGCAAAAAAATTAAGTTCACATGGGTATGCAAAGTGGAACCCGCTTGGACATCTCCCAGCTGGGCCATTATTAACGGCCGTTTAAGTAGTGTGGTGGCCAAGCTGCGCCAATTTGGACGCTTGTCAAACATCCATCAAAAACGACAACGATCCATAAAACTCTTCTTCTTCTTTTGTTTTTGTGTGTGTTTGGGTCTTATGCAAATAATTTGCGCCGGTTTTTTTTTTTTGGGCTTTTGTTTTGTTTTGTTTTGGTTTTTTTCGTTGAGTCTGTCAAGCAATTAATTCAATATTTAATTAGTCAACAATAAATCAATTAGTTAGCTGCTGGCTGCCTCCCCGCCCCCTCCCACTCCCTTAGCGAGCCCCACAGAACTGGTTTATAAATGGGGCCTGGGCCCAAGTTGACAATAATTTGCCGCTTCGTATAAAGCTAAGGCAAATTCAATTAATTCTTTCAAATAGTTCAGGCCCAAAAATGAACAATAACAATATGGAAACCCTCTGCCGATCTCTCCCCCGATCGCAACCCCCTCCCCCTGCAGCCCCCACTGTGGCAGCTTCTCTCAGCTCTCGTCAGAGACAAAATGCCTAATTGATTGTTCTGTGCCATTTGTCTTGTGGCTGGTGCGTCTGAGGCCAACTGAAGCCCATTTATTTTGTCTTATGGCAGTTGACACGCCCCTTTTCCCATCTCCCCGCAGCCGCCCCTCTATTGAAATGTGGCATTTATATGAAAAGTTTTTTTGTTTAAATGCGTAGTTTCTTGCGCGTTTTAATTTATTTCAAATTTACAAATCGCTTTAAACGTTTTCATTGAGCCGAGCAGCGCTTTGATTTCAGCGACCCCTGCCCCCAATCCCCCCTCTCCAGCAGCTTCTTCGAGAGGTGCTATAAATAAATAGATATTCATTTGAGTTTTCGGATCTGCGTAGCCTGGAAGCTGCTGTATTTCTATAAGCGGATTTTAATTGCTGTCGCGTCCAATGGATTCTAATCAATCTTAACTTCAATCAATATTGAATAACAGCGATTTTCTATAATACCAATAATTTGTGAACATATGAAATGACAGTCGGACATCAAATGGAAAAAAATTGCTAAGGAATATAGGAAAAAAACGGCAAAGCATTTACATTTTAAAGCGGCTTTTAAAGACTGCCTAATCTGTCTATCGATTTATGGGGTTTCAGTTGAGAACTTTGGTTGAAGAATTAGAGAAGAATTCAAAAAGAATTTTAAGTATATTTGATGTAAATTTATAAAAAAAAATTAAATAGAATGATAAATAATTGAGTCTAAGAATAAATAATAATGATAATAATATAAATAATATAAATGTAAATAGGCTGTACATTGTTAGATATAAATTTTCATATGACAAATTTCCACTGGAAAACTTTAGCAGAATAAGTGGAGAATTGAAAAAAAATTTTAAAGTATATTTCATGTAATGAAATAAAATAGAATGCTAAAGAATTGAGTTAAAGCATAACTAGATTTATGCTGCTATATGATATATACCTATAGCTTATCTATAAGATCTTGAATCCATTCAATTAGCAAGACTCAAATAGTTGAATTTCCATATCATAAATTTCAACTTGAATATCATATTAGCTACTTCTTCCATTTCATGTCTTTAATTTGCCGTGTTAGTTCGTTAAACTTCCTTAACATTAGTTCGATTTTTCCGCCTTTCCGTTTTTCATTTTATTCATTTTCCGTTTTATTCACACCGCCACTTGTCACCCGCATATCGTGTCAGCCCGGTAAAACTTCCGCGATGAGCCAAAATAGAAATTGCTGCCAAAACAAAAACAAAACCAAAACCAAAGCGCATCACGCAGAGCCGATGTTGTTGACGAAGTGTCTCGTCAAAATAGAAGAGACCCAAAAAGTAGGAAAAACAAAGAAAACAAAAAGAAGAACGGAAGAGTTTGCAACCTTTTGGCCTGGCTCTCCTAGTTGCCAAGCCAACTTTTTCATTATATATGTTTTTTGACTGTGGAGAAATCAATGCGCGCGCAGCACGTGGCTGGCAAGGACAACAATAAAAGCGAATCGCTCTCGCAGTCCAGTTTTTGGCTCCGTCTGGTCTGAGCTCCGTCAGCCGTCAGTGTCCTGTCTCGTCCTCGTACATTGCCAATTGCCAATTGCCATTTGCCGTTTGCCATTTGCCATTTGCCATTTGCCTCGCTTTCGTTCGCCGTCACGAGCAACACAATTGAAAAGCAATTAAAAAAGGTGCCACTCAGTTTATGGATATCAATTGACACACCATATAAGGAGCAAGGACACGAGTGCCTAACAACTAGAACAACAACAGCAGCCTATCGAATATGGTCGGCACTGGCGGCGTCTGGCTATAAACGTTGTCTCGTCGAGCCTCGAGTCGCCTCGCCTCGCCGTGAGTCGCCTCGAGCTGTGTCGCATACTGTGATTGCCAAGGCTGCTGCAAGGCAGGCAACGTGGAGTCATCATTGTCAGCCGAGTCCGAGAACGACACCGAGTCAGAGTCAGAGTCAGAATCAGAATCAGAGTCGGCGTCCGGGTTGCCATTGCCATTGCCCTTGCAACGGCAACGGCAGCGACGGCTCACGTATTGCTGCTCGTTGTCCCGTTACAGTGGCGCCGCCTTGCAACTAGTGCAGAATCTCAAGTGAGTGTGCCTATGAGTCTGTGTGTGTGTGTGTGTGTGTGTGTGTGTGTGTGTGTGTGTGTGTTTTGGCAACCTGCTGTGGCTTTGTGACTGACTGAGTAGACACACTCAATGTCAGGTCACACAGATTTGGACTGTTGCTGCAACTACTTGTGGCCCAGTTGTGCCATAAATCGAAAACAAATATCACATAAATCTGAAATCAATTAATGCCCCCTACAATTGTGAATTGCTAATTGACACTTGAATAATGAACCGGACGACACATTAGCAATGAACTTCGCAATTCTCGATTGCAATTGCCATTCCAATTAGCATAGTGGCCAGAGAGATTAACCCATTATTGTATATTGCAGAAAAGTCGTACAGGGTGTCGGCGATATCATCGTACAATTGGACGTGTTCGTGGAGCAACAGGAATGCGACGAGGCCCAGAGCCTGCAGGCGCCCGATGGCATCAATCTCAACTCGCATCTTGATGTCTTCTATGCGATACTGCGACAGGTGAGCCCCAGCTCTAATTAATGCAGACACACACTCTCTTTTTGTCTCTCTCTCTCTCTCTCTCTCTCTCTCTCTCTCTCTCACTGTCTCAGTCAACTCTGCGCTGTCACATGCCTCGTATACTTAATATTTATATGCATATGCTTAGGCAAGGGCATGGACATGGACATGGACATGTGCATTAAGTATACGCAGCGTGTGTCCAAGTTGCAGTTGAACTAAGTGAGGGTGCATTGTCAAGGTGCTCATTGCACGCGAATTGAGGATAAATGTCAACTGTCATGTGGCAGAGAGCTTATTTTATAATATAAACCAGTTAAATTTAATCAAGCTAATGTCCCTGTGTCGTGGCGCCATCTAGCGTAAGGCAGGAAAACTACAAATGCAATTAAGCAGGAAAATGAATTTAAATATTTTAGAGGGCTTTATGCAGCCTCAAGTAAAGAAATAAATAATTTCTTAATCTTCAAGGAGAGCAATTCTTAAGCTGCTAAAGCAATGCAATTTTCTGACTATAAATTCGTAAATATAGAAAAAATAAGCCTCATAACCTTAGTTTCAACAGGCTGCTTATCTGAGCAATAGATCTATTTTAGTTTAATCCTCATTCAACTAACAAGCTAAGCCCAAATCTAAATGCCTCTTCCTTTCGCCAGGTGGCCGATAAGCCGCAGGAGGGGCCATTTCTCAATATATTGCAACATCTGCTGCGCATCGACTCGAAGGATCCGCTGAGCGACGTCATTTGGGATACGACGGAGCGGCTGGTGCATCGTGCCACACTACTCGAGGATCCCGATGATGCAGTGCGTCTGCTGCGCCATCAAAACTCACAAAAATTCACCTGCGCCAATTGTCGGTCGAGCGATGCCAGCAGTCCGACAAGGAAGCCATCACAGCCGCACGTGGCCGTGGCGAAGCCACCAGCTGCGCCAGCTGCACCAGCTGCACCAGCTCCGCCGCCACCACCGCCACCCGCAGCATTTACAGTCAATGGAGCCGCACCACCGCCGCCGCCGCTGCCCGTGCCGAATGGCAATGCGGGGCTGCCACCGCCGCCGCCACCGCCATCGTTGCGTCCGACTACACCGCTGCCGGAGCAGCCAGCGGCTTCGCTGCTGCCACAGCAGGTTACGCCCGAGTCCAAGTACAAACTGAGATCCATCAACTGGAACAAGATACCGGACAACAAGGTGCTGGGCCGGGAGAACATCTGGAGCAAAATGGCCAACGTGCACCGGGACAATAATCAAATGGAAATCGACTTCAGCGAGATGGAGGGTCTCTTCTGCCAGCAGCCCACCAGCGGCGAGGGCTCACCCATTCCGACCAGAAACAAGAACGGCAAACCCTCCAGCGCCAATGGCAAGGACACGTTGGATCGCAAGGGCAAAAAGGAAAGCACAGAGATCACTCTGCTGGATGGCAAGCGCAGCCTGAATGTCAACATCTTTCTGCGGCAGTTCCGCAGCAACAGTCAAGACATTATCCAGCTGATCCGGCATGGCGCGCACGAGGAGATTGGCGCCGAGCGGCTGTTGGGCTTGCTCAAGATACTGCCCGAAATGGACGAGCTGGAAGTGCTGAAGAGCTTCAATGGAGATCGCACGCGTCTGGGCAGTGCAGAGAAGTTTCTGCTGCAGCTGCTCGAGGTGCCCAAGTGAGTTAACTCAAATTAAATCTATGCTTCAATTACATTCATTGCTCCTCTCTTTCTCTCCCTCTCTGTCTCTCCCACAGTTATAAGCTGCGCATTGAGAGCATGCTGCTCAAGGAAGAGTTTGCCGCCAATATGGCCTATTTGGAGCCCTGCATCAATGCCATGCTCTTCGCTGGCGATAATCTGCTCAACAATAAATTGCTGCAGGAGGTGCTCTACATGGTCGTCGTTGCTGGCAATTTCCTCAATGCCGGTGGCTATGCGGGCAAAGCGGCCGGGGTGAAGCTATCATCGCTGCAGAAGCTAACTGACATACGAGCCAATAAGCCGGGCATGAATCTTATACACTTTGTGGCCATCCAAGCAGAGCGCTGCAATCCCGAGCTGCTGCAGTTCACCACACAGCTGAATAATCTCGAAGATGCCAGCAAGTAAGTAACCATTATCACACTCCTTTCGAGAGACGTACTTAAATCCCGCTTAAATTGCCCACAGAACCACAACAGAGCAAATTAATAGTGAGATTACCACACTGGAAAATCGCATCAGAAAGATCACTAAACAGATTGAGCTGCCCGCCACGGATGGGGACATCAAGCAGCAGATGTCGGAGTTTCTGCTGGCCGCGGAGTCTGAGGTGGCCGTGCTGCAGTCGGGCATGAAGCAGGTGGAATCATTGCGTCTCAAGCTGGCCGAATTCTTCTGTGAGGATGCGGCTACGTTTAAGCTGGAGGAATGCTTCAAAATCTTTCAGAGCTTCTGTGATAAATTCAGGCAGGCCATCAAGGAGAACGAGCGGCGTGTGCAGCAGGAGAAATTGGCAGAGGAGCGCAACAGGATTCGAGCGGAACAATTGGCCAGAAGAACCAGACAAGGTATGTAGTCCTCATTCGTATTAAATTTCGTTTCTTAAAGCAGTTTTTCTCTTGCTTTGCAGTGGGTCAAGCGGGCACGCCCGTCTCCGATTCGGACTCATTTCTGGGCGATGGGCTGTTCGATCCGCGCGCCAGCCCCGCGCTGAGCAGACGTCAACTGGGCTCGGGTGAGCTCAACAATGGCTTCATACGGATCGAGCAGGAGTACAGCGCCTCGCCAGACATCACGCCCAATGGCAGCCTACGACGTCGTCCCAGTCGCGTGCTGGCCGGCGAGGATGACCTCATGGAGTATTTGCGTAGCTCCGGCCCACATGGCCACGACGGCCTCGGTCATATCAGTCGCGATCGCAAGGCAGCCTACGGCAGTCTAGGTAGGTCTCCTTTCTCTCTATACCTGCTTCTTCCTTTGGCTAACTTTACTATTCCCACAGATCGATCCTGGGCACGACGTGCACGCTCTGGCAGCTCGAGTCGCAAGCGTCCGGATATACTCAACATTGACTTTGGTGTTGATCGGGAGCGTGCCAGCTCCCCAGCTCCATTGCTGCAACAGCAACAGCAGCAGGACCGCATTCAATCGCCTTTAGCCAGCAGTGGTACGGGCACGCCCACAACGGCAGCCAATACGCCCATCAGCAATGGCCCAACGATACCGCAGCAAATGCCCGCAGCGCACGAGGATGCAAAACCGAGGTAAGCAGTTCATGGGAATTATATAAATATTATATAAAGTTCCTATGTGAAAACTAAAACAATTTATACTATTAAATGTAATATATAAATACTTAAAAATGTATTTGATGTTTATCAAGGTCTTTTGCTAATCAAAGATCTTTAAGCTAATCTACTCACTCAACTCTTATAGATCAATATTATTTATTATTCACATTTTATCATTTTTTTATTTAAACTATTTAATAAAAATACTAAAATACTACAACATTTTCCTTTTTAATTAAATTTAATTATTTTTTAATTGTACCTATTTACATACCTATATATTCATATATAACCTATATACTCATATAAAAATACCAAATAAATACCAATAAAATACCATTTCCACAGAATATCCCGTGAATGGCGTCAGAAGATCGAAACTTGGCTGCAGTCCAACGAAAACGATGAGAAACAGAACGAGGAATACAAGCGGAAGCGTCGCCTGGTTAATGCGAATCGGCGATCGCTCGAGAACGAAACTGGTAGGCGCCATCACCTGGTACAGCCAAATCCAAGCATAATCTAAAACTCCCATTTCCCATTTGTATAGAAAACGAACGAAAACTGGATCCATTGCCAGAGGAAAAGATAATGCCAACAACAGCAACACCGACGCCAACGACGACGGCGTCAACGCCAACGACGACGATCACTAACCCAACTAACAACCACAGCCGCAGCAGCAGCTACAGTCGACGTGATCAGGAGCAGGAGAAAGAGAAGGAGAAGGAGAAGGAGAAGCAGCAACCCGCACGCTATCAACGCGTCTACGCAGACTGGAAGCCAAGCCAAACACTGGACCACACAGATGTGGTGGGCAACATTGAGGCCATAGCGGATGCGACGACAACAGCGCAAACCCCACAACCACATCTAACCACGGCCGAGGAACTGCGTCAATATCGGCGGCAGCGGTCGCAGGAGCAGGCGCAGAGTACCAGTCCTCTGCAATCGATTGCCGAGGAGGATCGCCGCAAGTCCATCATACAAAAGCTGGGCGAGAGCGATGGCTCTGCAGATCGCCTGAAAATCTATGTGCGGCGTCCGTCCAGCATGGATCTGCAGCCGGAGCCGGTGAAGCGTTTGGAGCCCAAGTCGCCCACGCAGGATGACACCTTTGCCAGTCTGCTTGATCATCACAAGAGTCACAATGAGTCGCAGTATGTGAACGCTTCCTCCAAAGAAATCGATGCGGATAACATTGAGACGCCGCCAGTGACACGACGTGTCCTGGCCACGCCCACCAGCACAGTGGTCACGGTCAGCATGACGGATAAGCCAAAGCATACGCCGGAGGAGAAGAGCAACGCCAACGCAAAAGCCAATGAACAGGATGCGCCGGGTCACTTTGATCGCTATGCTCTAGAGAGGCGGACGCGTCGCTACAAACGGCCTACGGACTACAGCAGCGGCAATGAGGAGCTTATTATACCCACGCAGGACATCAAGCAATCGGCCAGCGCCAGTGAAGTGCGTCGTTTGCCAAAGGAGGAACCGCAGCCGGAGAAGGCGCGCACCATAACCAAACTAGAGAAGGTGGGCCGACACATCAGCTCCATTAACCAGGAGGATGTGCGGGAGGCCATACGCAATCTGAAATCTCCAACGGGCACACCTGAGCGTCCTTGGAGTCCGCCACGTGAGTTGACGCCCAGCAAGTTAAAGATTAATGCCAGCGGACACCACGAGCTCAACGACGAAGGCTTCGAGGAGACGCAAAGCCTGGTCTCGGACACACCATCGCATGGCAAGGGTGAGAGCACCAACTCCTCCTGCAACGAGGCTAATGATGCGCCCACCCAACGTTCACGCCCGCTGTCCAAGCAAAAAACCAGCACCACCAGCATCAGTGCAATGGGCAGCCGCCTGGCAGATCGACTGCAGCAGGCGAGACGGCTAGGCAGCTCCACCAATCCTTCACAGTCCCAATCCGGCAACAAGTCACAAAACCAAATCCCAGCCGCAGCAACGATGACAGCTGCTCTGCCTAAACGTAGCCTATCAGCCAGCCGGCCGCTGCGTATGCCCAACGGCAATCACATACAAAGTGCCACGCCCACGACGGTACGTTCATCCTCATCGACAAGCGTAAGGCGGAGTCCACACGAGCCTCCACAATTCACGCCCAATTATGTGAAACAGCGTGATGTGGAGCGAAGTAGCTCACGCAACAGTTTACGTTCCTCGCGATCCTCCATCAATAGCGGCGCCTCCACACAGACTGTGGTGCGACGACTGCCCTCAGTGCAGCGCACCGCCACCGTTTCGGTGGATTCATCGCCCAGCAAACGTCCGTTGGCGGCACAGAATGCTCGGCCCACAGCCAGTGGGCGTGGCGTGCCCGCCAGTCGCAGCAGCAGCAGTGGCTCCAGTGTGGGTCCCAGTGTGATACTCGTGCGGAGCAAGCTGTCAGCCGGTCCACGCTCTGGCCAGGCACAGCCGCTGGGCAACAGCACCAGCTTCAAGGAGAACCAGACTGCAGCCACAGCAACAGCACCCGCCTCTCGCTTGACAGCCGCACGCAGCGCAATGCTGGTGAAGAATGTGATGAACCAACAGGCCAAGAGCAACAGCAGCAATAATAATCCCCAGCAGCAGCAGCCACGCAATCGATCAGTGAGCAGCTTTATGCGGCCCACAGCCAGCAGTGCAACCAAGCGCCAGAAATAAGCAATTTAATGAAGAAAGAGTGAGGAGTAGGAATAGGAGGCATCGTCCAAGTTAACGTCCCAAGTTTACAAACTCAGAACAAAGACAAGTTACAAAATGCATCTAATCTAAGCCGTCCAAGCAAACGACATCAAAAACAAAAGATAAATACACAAGTAAAATATTTCGAATTTCTAGGCAGGATTTTGCACAAACTACTCCATTTAATTGTTAACGTAGCACAACAACCCCAAGCCCTAGCTCCCAGAGTTATTTATGAGCAGTTGTTATACACCAAGTAGTATCTAGTTTAGAGTGGGTCCAGCCGAGGGTCCGATGATAATGATGATGATTTCCAGCACATTCCAAAGGTAAATAGAAACAGGTGCGCCGTGAGCTCCGTCACAAAATGTGTTTCAATGCAAAAGTTTTCTTTTTGCACACTTTTCATCGTTTCCATGGACCTCTTATATTGTAACTCTTAAGAAAAAGACAAAATGTTGTTGAAATTCTTAAATATATATATCTGTATTTGAGCACAAAAAAATTGAAATATATTAGTTAGTAAAACTACTCGACTCTAACTTAGAATTAAAAGTTAAAAAACTCTCTATTCCATATTAACATTAACATCTAGTTTTAGACACTATTCGATTATACATGTGTAGAAAAGTTCTTTTTATAGAAACGCGTTTATTACAAATGTGTAGTTAAAAGAAAACATACAAAAAAGACAACCAAAATCATAATTGATTTAGGTATTGATATTGATACTGATGAACAAATGACAATTAAATTCTTAAACAAAAAAATACAAAAAATAAACAAGCTTTAAATGCATAATAAATAAAATAAAATAATATTTAAATAATTATGTCAATGCTTTGCCTTACATTTAAATTGTAAACTATACAATCTAGAAACTTTTCTACTATTGCCGGGCGGGATATTTCTCATGGACATTATTTACAATAATTCTGCTTATCAAACCATTCCTTGTGGTTCTCCAAGTAGCTGAAATAAATAGAAACAACATTAGTAACTAATATCAAAGCTGCCAAACAAATTTGAAGTACTTGATTAAGGAGTTGAGATGTGGCACCAGAATCTCCAGTTTCTCATTTGATATGGGCGACGCATTGAGCCATCCGGGCAATAAAACTGCAGTAGAAAAATAACCATAAAACCAGGAAAATCATAAATTGAAATTAGCTCAACAACTCACCCAACATGCGCGCTAAGTGTGGTGCACCAAATATCATAGATTTCTCAGATTTATCTATAATTAGTGTGTCTGTTTTAGCCAACAGGCTCCAGCTAAAAGTCTCGCAGAGAAAGCCGCGCATTTCCATTGGCAGTTTGTAGGCAGCAGTATAGGGGGAGGTTCGCTGATCATAGGCGTGTGCCATATTATTCTTTCCACTGCATTTCACAATGTATAACAGGCACTTTTGTAGCTGCTTCTCGTACTCAAGGCCACCTAGAATGGTGCCATCAGCTCCATTTGTGACATTCATGCTGCCATCCATTGAAATGAGTTCAGTGTCAATGCTGGGATTTATATATTCCTTGGCCTGGGCTGCGAATTTGTTGGAATATATTGATATGTCGTCGGTGAGGCGACTTAGAACATTGTCCCTTTCCTCTTTGTACAGCAGGTGATCTTCTAGATGAAATTCAAAGTAGATCCGCAGTCCATCCACGACTTCCTTGAGCATACAGACACTGGAGAATTTTTATTAAGGATTTCAATGAGTGCTGATTAAATAATACAAAATGGAAAACGACTCACAATTGGAATCAGACAATCGACTGGGATTCTCTATAGTTGGGAGTTGAATCAAGCCAAACCTAATACTTACTTGGACATTACCCGATCGTACTCACGCTCCATGCGCGCATTCCGACTCTGTGTGTTACGCGCCCTCGAACTGTCCTGCTTGATGCCAATGGCCAGTTCGACGGCTCGCTGCTTTACAAAGTTTTCCAAGATGGTGATGATGGGCATGCGGGCGGGCAGCTCGTGCTCCTTCCCAAGCTTGCAAACCATGTTGTAATCATATTCCATATACTCGCGCAGCCGTTCGCTGATGCGCAGCATCACACGATCCTCTTGATGGACGCGTTTCTCTGCATCAGTTGTATGCGTATCTTTAGGTGAGACATGCAGAGCATACTGAGACTTAGCAGACTTACGCTCACCATCCGTACGGCCGGATTTGCGTACGTCCTTCATGGTCACATCAGCTCCACCTCCGCCAGTGCTAGACTTGTCGTGCTGGCCCTTTCGACCGCCGCTGTTGTCCCGCGACCGATTACCACTACCATCCCGCATGCGGGCGCCACCTTTCTGCTGTGCCGGCAGTTCGTGCTGTGGAGTCGCCGGCTGCGATGCCAGCGATGTTTCCAAGGGATTTGATGTCTGATCTTCAGCGTGGACACCTCTGGTCGAACGCTTCTTCTTGCTGGGTGGCAAAGTTGGAGTTTTGGTGTCTTTGTAAGAATAACCACCAATTCTGCAAATTGTAAACAAACCATTATTCACACATACTCACACACACGTGCGCACGTTTCACTCACTTTTGTAGCTGCGCGGCTTCTGCCAGCTCACGCTGAAGCTTGCGATTTTCTTCGTTGTCTTTTAACAAGATGTCGGCGCGCACATTGCGATCCCAGGATGAATTCCAGCCTTGGAAATGGATTTTGTAATCAAAGTAGCGTATATTATCGGCGTCCTTGCGTTCGTACACAGCTAAAACCTAAAGAAAAAACAAATTTTTCGGTGTGAAAAATCGAAGCAATCACCTCGCGTTTTCGCATTTGTGTGTTTGACGTTTCGAAACGTTGCTAGTGTATGCGTGAGCGCATGTATGAGTGTGTGTATTTGTGTGCATGGGTTACCTTACTATCGTACAAGACCCTAGCATTCGATTTGTCGGGCTCGTAACACAGGACTTTCTCACCCCTGTTGAAAAGCTGAACCTCGTCTTCTCGCTTCGTCATCACTTTTAAATAAATCACATCAACTATTAACTGATGGCAAAATATAATTATTTATTATTTGCATCCAATCGCGTCGCTCGCGTTGTTGCCCCTTTCTGCCAGTCACACAAAATGCGCTCCACCCAGGGATGCAAAACTTCTGTAGTGAACTAGCCAACTACTAACTCTTTTTGTTCACATCAATGATTCACTGCACTTAGAAAAATAACCGATGTGATTAAAAATTTTAGTACACGCAAAATGAATAACTTTTTTAAATGTATTAAACTGATAGTATATTATCAAAATAAATGGATTAACCATTTTTGCTAGCACTTAATATTGGTTCTTACAATAAATTATTATTTCCGATTAAACTTGTATGCGTTCGCTGTTACTGGCATTTCCGATATTATTTCATAATCGATAACCAGCATTGGCGCAATTTAAAAACAAACCGTTGCTAAGGAGGAAAAACCAAAACAAAGCATCATATTCTAATTTTTCCACAGGTCGTGAGCATTTTTATTTAAATTAGAGAAAAAATAGATTTAATAGCATGGCAACATCATCGGTATCTAATTGGCTGCATGTGGACATCGGGGAAGGTACACCCCAGCTCTATTCAACCTTGTCCAGTTGCATGACGCTCAGCGACGTGCAATGCGACGGTTACGTGCGACTTCTGGTAGCTGACATTTCTCTAGAAGATGACGAGGAGCCCAGTGCCAAGCTTAAAGTGTTTCGCGGACTAACATTAAAGCATGAGCAACCGCTACCTGGCATACCAACTGCTATTGAAAGTCTCTACACAGACGAAACAGAGCCCAAAACGCCGGGTGAGCATTTCAGAATATACAAATTCTACTACTTTATGTAACTCTATTGTTTTTCTATTCTTCAGTCATTGCAGTTGCCATTGCTGATTCCGTGCTGTTCTATAGGCACTTGAAGCCCTATTTTAAATACACAATACCAGCCACAGATGCCGAAGAATTGGAGTTGGAGGTGTGGCGCAAATTGCCTGTGATGAAAACGGAGACTCATAAAGGGCTTCTACAGTTGCTCAAGGATGTGGACCATGCAAAACTGTCGCGTAAAACGCAACGACTACTGCAACTGACGGAAGAGGAGCGTACTGTAAGAGAAATAGTATATAAATTGAATCATGTTTTATCTAAACTTAATTTCCCTCCAGTCATTTATCAGCACCCATAAAGATTCGCTTGTGGGTCGAACGGGCAATATTGTGGCCATGTGTTGTCTGAAGCGAGTGTCCAGCAATGTGAGTCCTCCCTCACATTTGGTTCTGGCTACAGACACGGGTCACATATATGTGCTGGAGCCACAAGGCTTCAATTTGATATATAAGTCAACTATTTGCAACTATGATACAGCTGTGCCAAGTCTTATTTCGGTACATGGCACCTATGAGACAGATTTCTCCATTGTGGTGGGCACCCGAAATGGTGGAGTTTACCTGTTGCGCAAGTCTACCAGCGAGGGTCAGGAGATTTTCAAGCTATCCACCCCATTGACTGGTCTGCTCTTGCTGCCCATTGATCAGACAATCGTTATAACCACCATGGAGCATCACTATATGTGCTGCTCGAAGCGAGGCAAACAACTTTATCAGCTGCACTTGGAATCGGCGCCGGTTTGCATTTTACCTCTACCGCTAACGCACCTGGGCGTCACCCTGGTGGCTGTCGCACTTCAGGGTGGCAAAGTGGGTTTCTACTTGAATCGGTATATGGTGGATGAATTCGTGGTCCCGCAGACTGTGGCGGGCATGCTATATGGCCGCATGGGAATGGAGGATCATGTGCTCACTTTGATCACGGAAACAGGCGAAATTATTATAAAGATATTGCGACGTATTACACGTTTTGAGCCGGACACGTCATCGGCTGCACTGACGAAAAAGGGTTTGGCGGTGCCACAGAATATCGGAGATGCCTCCATACTGGACAAGTCGAAGAAGAGTTCAATATTCGTAGAGCAAGCAGCGCGTGAAAAGCAGCAGGCCAAGTGTAAGTTGCGTGGATCTTTGAGTAAACCAATTTTAATTTCTGATTTCATGCAGCTAGCTACGGCAGCTTTCAGATGGAACTGTGGCGACTACGCCACACAGCAGCACGTGCCACAATAGATGCTATTAACTCCTCAGAGAGCACCATTTCAGGTGATCTAACACATGCGCCCGTAAAGCTAGCCGCCGAGGTGTGCGGAAGTGGACCTGTTTTTCGACTCTACCTCACCGTACAGAATCTGTCCACCTATAAGATGGCCTCAAATCTGGCCGTACTGCTGCATGCTGATCGTCGTCATTATACCATACAACAGTCCGTGGCCAGACTGCCCAGCGTTCTGCCTGGCATACCGCTGCGTGTAGACTTTGAGGTGATGGCTGTGCTGGATGCAATGGACAAGCTGCCACCAGCCACATTGACACCCGACAATTCCCAGATCCGTGTTATGCTGATGAAGGCGGGTCAGGCGAAGCCACTTATAGCTGCTGTGGTGGCCATGCCACAATCGGAAGCAGCATTCTAAATGCTGTTCAATATAAAGTAATAAAAATTTGTTATTTCGGGTAAGCTGTTAAATTTATTGGCACATAAAATAAGGTTAGTTGCTAATGGTTTTCATCGTTTAAGCATATTTGGGTGCATACTTCTCGTAGACCTTGACGTAAGCCTCCTTGGCGGCATCCTTGGACAAACCCTTATGTGCGCTCCACGCCTCATACATTGCCTTCTTCTTTAAATCAAATAATCCCGGTTTCTCGATGTTGACATCTCCAACGGTGGCCTGCTTGTAGAGTCCATAGAACTCCAAGAACTCAGAGTCTGTGGGCGTCTTAGAGAACTTCTTGGCGAGTTCGGCAGCTTGCTCAAAACTGACCATCGTGCGAGGCGAGTGTTTGGACTGTTGCTTAGTTTTCACCAACCTGCTTCTATTTATAATAATCCCGTCTGGTAATATGAAATTTAATTAATTTAAATTTAGGGAAAATCTGCATATGCTAAGCCTATTTTCAGTTGGGTTATCTATGGGTTATGCGATTTTATTAATTAATATTGTGGAAAAATACGATAGATAAGCGCTGTTAGTATTTGTCCGATCCAAGATAAGTCAGGGCATGAATCATTCAAACTTAAATCAAAATTACTTGGCTGTGAGCCACCAACACCGATTTAATTAAGTAGTCAAGTTTATCTTCAGTTGCTGACAGTATTGACTTGTTTTATATACTTACATATATATATGATAAAACATATTCGGCGAACACTCATAAAATATTCATGCTAATCTTATCGCTTAAGTGCATAAGGTGACTCCATGTATATCTCTATACTTAGCTCTATGATTGCGATTATACATTTATGTATTGCTAATAATGTTTCTGGCCAACTGCAAATGCAAACTCGTTCGAGTTCTATTCAGTATTGACTCAGTGTCAGCGGCACCTAATCAACATAGGCAATCAGATAGTATGATGTATGTACCTGAGTGTGTCTATTTTTTTGGGGTAACCGGGAACGGTCAGGGCAGTCTCCTGTTTTGATAAGATTAGCTACCAACAAAAAGTGGCTTCTATGTTTGGGCCTATTATATATAGCCCTATGTATTGGAACAAGCAACCACAATTTGTTTTCGTTAACCCGACAGAACAGACCAGCAAGCAGCCAACATGGTGACTGTAAGTTAAAATATAAATGATAAAAGAATACCAGTTGGAATAACTCTCTCCTATTTTGTGCTCCAGTTTGAGGAAATCGTTGAGAAGGCAAAGAACTTCAGCAAGACTGTAACCAAGGAGGATTTCCTGGAATTCTATGGCTACTACAAGCAGGCCACAGTTGGCGATTGCAACATTGAGGAGCCAGAGGACGAAGAGCAGAAGGCTCGCTACAATGCCTGGAAGAGCAAGGCTGGTCTGACTCTGGAAGACGCCAAAGCCCACTACATCGAGGTGTACAAGAAGTATGCTGCCAAATACGAGTAAAAAATGCATTTAAAGAACTTTGCAATAGCTCACAAATTTATATTTTATTTATGCCACAAATGTCCTTGTTAATCAAATGTATTTATACTATTTTTATATAAACACTAATAAACCCGTAAGCATTTAAAAAAACACCAGAACACTGTTTTGTTATATTAAAATTAATCTATCTGCAGAAAACTTTGATACTCTTCAAATCATGAAACTTTTATGTGCATGTATTTGAACTAGTCTTCTCTAAATAAATATATATATGTAATAATCATAAATACACATAAAATGATCAATTTGTTTAAGCTGTCTCATCATGATAGCAGTTTGCTATCTATTTCTAAGAGTCCACATTAAAAAAAAACAGACAGGAAACATTAATCATTTTAAGAACTTACTTCCTTTTGTTACGAAAGTTGATGTAAACATATGTTTAATAACTTTTTTTGTTCAGGGTTTAGAGTATAATAAAATTAAGAGAAGATATAATATTTTAAATATATAATATTAAAATAATTGAATTTATAAATATATTCATACATATTTACTTCAGCTATAATTTTTACATAGCATAATAAAGTGGAGCACCTAAAAGTATGCTACATTTCAAGTTGATAATTTTTATATAAGAGACTACTTTCTGTATGTGCTTGAATTCATAGCGAAAAGCTTTCATTCCAGTTTTCATATAAATTTAATACTTATAAAAATCCGGTCTGCATAAATTATTACCTTTAAACTTAAAAGCATTTCAGCTAATATTGTTCAGGTTTCTTTTACAATTCGAGGTTTTGGCATAAGTTTCTTTTTATATGAGTAATAAATAAATGCATTCATTAAAATTATTATCTACATACAAGTAAGAATTATAGATAACGTGTCATATATATAGTTAATCTAAAAACTGACTAACTTCCAATCAAGTTTTCTAGAACTGTACTGACTGTACTGTGTAATCAATAAAAGTTCATAGAATTGCAATTTGGCCAACTCATAATTGCATACGTGTCCAAATAGAATAAGCATAGCAATTAAATTCTATATATACGCCGAGTAATCATCAGGTGTTGAGAACTGATTAGAAGTGATTCTAAAAAGTCGTGAATCCACTAGCAAATGTATATTTTATATATTTTTAGCTGCAGTTGCGATTAGATGAGCGCCGCACTTCGCACCCAGCTGATGATATGATTAAAACAACATCCACATCCGAAACTCTTAATCCAATGCAGCTCAAAGCTACTCTAACAAAGCGAAACTCTGAACAGCTTGCCAATTGCTTATTGCCAATTGCCATGGGGCAGAGTTGTGGACGCTCTCAGTTTCACGATTTGTCGAGAGCTTTGGCACGATGTCGCTGGCGATCGTGAGCAACGCGGAAACATTTAAATTGAAAGTCAAATCGAGACTCGGCTTCAGACAGTGCCGAGTTCTGCGACAATCAAGACAGCAAAAGCCAGCGTAAGTGCGTGAGCTCAACACTCAGCACTCAACAAGTGCCTGCCCACTGCTACTTATCAATATATATTACAAGAAACAACAACTTACACATGTGACAATCGGCAATCAGAAAAAGCTCATGGCCAGATAGCGGCAAAGTGTTTTGTTTAGCCAACGAGCAATAATATATGATTCGCACGTAATCGATCCACGCCCAAATTCCTTTTCTGGTGGGATTCTATGACACCAAAAATTCGCAATTACGGTTGCTGCCGCTGTCGCTGCTGATGTGTCCGTTAGATACATTTGTATCTTTTTTAACTACCGCCATAATTTTCATAAATGGATTTCTATTTTTATTACGCTGCTGCCTGCGCCGGCTGTTTGGTGAAAGTTACGTCTCTCCTAAGTGCCGCTGTTCTCAAAAACATGCGAGAGATGCCAAAGTTCATCTTGTCAGACAATTTGGCGGTAGTCTACTTTGTCAGGCCTCCAATTAATGGTGATCAGCGAACTGGTTTTCTCATGTCATCAACCAGAGCAACAATAGCAGCAGCAACAGCAACAGCAACAGCAGCAGTAGCCGGTAGTCGTAGCTCCCCATCAAGTTCATTGTCATATTTATAATTTATGTTGCGTCATAATATATTAAACACACACTTAAATTGTTACTTGCAGATTATAATCTAAATCGAAATGTCCCTCACTGAGGTAAGTGGCACTAAATAATTTATGGTGATGTTGTATGTTATTTATCTTATCGCAGTTGTTCTGTGATAAACCAATAGCTTATCAACCTGTTGATTTGCGGAAATCATGTAATCTGTTAATTTTTTCGTAGCAATTCAATGCCGCCGCCGAGAAGGTGAAGACCCTGACCAAGCGTCCCAGCGACGATGAGTTCCTGGAACTCTATGCCCTCTTCAAGCAGGCCACCGTTGGCGACAATGAGACCAGCAAGCCTGGCCTTCTGGACCTGAAGGGCAAGGCCAAGTGGGAGGCCTGGGGCAAGCAGAAGGGCAAGTCCACTGAGGCAGCACAGAAGGAATACATTGCCTTCGTCGAGGGTCTGGTTGCCAAGTATGCCTAAGCTCAGGGCCAGAGCCAAACTAAATTGATTTTACACAACAACTAGAGAGACTAAATCTATTTATACACAAATAGTAGATAATACGGAAAAAGATCTTCTTAATGCCTAATAAAACTTGATTACTAACTTTTGTATACAAAACGAAAACAAACTGTCTTGCCCGTTGCCCAAAGTGCATTACACTCTGTCGGTTCAGTACGTTGGGAGGTTTGTTATTTGCAAGGCAAATAAACATATTCAAATGTGGGCTGGGCGATGAGTCCGGGTTACGAATACGAATACAAATACGAATACAAATACGAATACAAATACGAATACGAATACGAATACAAATACGAACACGTATTGTCTACCTAATATTGCAATTCGTTCTTTGCACGCTCGACTTTCCATTAGCGCTTTAATGTTAATAGACTCGCCGAAAATTAACCGCATCAGTATTAGTTGTGGCGACGACCTTGACGCTTTAGCTACGTACAAAGGTGCAAAAGTGCAGCAAATAATGGATTTGACTTCGCTTCCATTTCCTGAATATTGAAGTGTTGACAGAGTTACGGCAATCCGTTATGAATAGAACTAATGCAACAAGTAAAACTTCTCTAGTAACGCTGCAAACAGCTGATATTCCAATTCAAGGCTACAGCTTTTGTGGCGGACATGGCTATATAGACTCAGCTCGTCGCCCTAATTAAGAATATTCATAAATATACATAATAAGGCTGCAACACCTCCTTCTGCATGTTACATACGTTTTCAAAAAAACATTATACCCTGTTTTTTTTTTCAGGGTTCAGGGTATAAAAATCAACGGTAAAGAAATGCACTACGCAAAATATCGTTGAATAACGTATGCGGCTGTTGATGTGGCCGCTGGGGCCAAAATTTGAATGGCTACTTTGAAAAGTAACAGGCGAACAGAAGTGAGCAGCATAGTGAAAACTTTTAATTAATAGCGAGTTAACATAAATGTGTTAATGATCTGTTATTTAACATAAATCTGTTACTTCCCTGTTAATTGGCATACTTCTGTTAAATCACTGCAAAAGAACAGTACGTTAAGAGTACACTGTTCTATGACTGTTAACGAGTTTTTGCGCCCTACTATCATTTCTGTGCGCCTGGTATTTTACCAAAACATCAGTTCCGGTTTAGGAAGTATTAGGCGAACAGGAATGAATAGAAGATTGCAAAATGTTAGCTAACAGTGAATTAACAGTATACTGTTAACGTTAATGTACTTTTACGATTTTTTTCAACCTACTTACCATTTCTGTTCGCCTGGTACTTTACCAAGATTTACTTACAAATTTTGATCCAAGCGGCTGCAATAGTCGCTTTGTGACCATGCAGTTTATTTGGATTTTATTTTCAGCTGCAGCTTAAAATGTATGTTACCTGGAAATAACTTTACTGGGTAAACTAAAATACAAAATAATAATAATAATAAATAAATATATATAAATGCAAACTATCTATGTATATCAAACTTTCAGAATGTGATAATCTTATTATTAAGAAATTAATTAAATTAAAGATAAGTGATATTATTTATTTAATTTAATATTAAATATATTTATTTATTTGTTGTTTCCAAAATTATTGAAAAATTCCTTTTCTTTCTCAAATAAATTTAAAATTGAATATTTTTATATTGTTCATACCTTTCAAAAATATTAGAATTAAAGTTATGAGAATATGCGAAAAAATTGGCACTTCCAAGTATACTAAATTGTATTTTATATGCATCCCACTTCCATATTTACACTATACGAAAGCTGCCAAACTTACTTTTTCAATTAGCAAATCGTAATTAGAATACTTCTCCATTTTTGCACAACTTTCCAAACATCTTTCATGCGGCGCAGCAACTCTGACGAAAAGTCGTTAGGAATTCAAATAAATGACCGATAGATAGCAAGAGTTGTAATTGCTGCTGGCAACATGCCGCTGTTGCCGGCTGCTCAACAGGTGAGAACAGGTGAGAGCCAGACAGCAAAAGGCGAGCAAAACAACAACAACAACAATGCGCGCTGCGCTTTTTGTTTATGAATGAAAAGCGCATAAGTAAACCGTGATAAATGTGTGTGCACGAGCGAAACCAGCGCAGAGATCGCTAGCCAGAAGAGCGCGAGAGCGGAAGGAGGGCAGCGAGAGCGAGAGAGAAACAAGAAAGAGAGAGTGTGTGTGTGTGTGTGTATGTGAGAGAGAAGTGACTCGTTCGGCAGCAATGGGCAACGACGGGCAACTGGCAACTGGTGCTAGCTGTTCAGTCTACGTTTTGGCCTAAACGCGTTTGCTTGGACTTGGCCAGCGCGCATGAGCCGTCGGTTAGTCTACGCTGTTTACCCTCTCTCTCTCTCTTACTCTCTCTTTCTCTCCCATTGTGTGCGTCTGTGTGCATGCGTGTGCGTGTGCGTGTGCCTGTGTCTGTGTGTGTGTTAACAAAATGTGATTAGCAAAAATACAAAAGAAGAAAAGAAGGCAGCGCGATATAAAGCATTGTGGCAAAAAAGAACAGAAAGCGCAAAAACTGTGTTAAAAATAACAAAAGAAATCAACGAAAACAAAACAATTTTCGCTTCTTTTATTTTTTGTATTTTAAATTATAGTTGCTTTGCATAAATAAGTAGACAAATTTTATACATACATAAATGTATGTACATATATATAATATACAAAAGCCGCACAAATATATAGATTGTTAACAGCAATGCTGAATTTTGTGCTTTATCGGCAGCAGCAGCAGCAACAATAAAATTCATATTGAACTACACCCAAATGCCAACAACAACAACAACAATAACGGCGCAACGGCGGCTGTGCGGCTGACTTGGCCGACAGCTCACCACCAACAGCAGCAGCAGCAGCAACAACAACAACAACAACAACCACAGTCATCGTCGTCGTCTACCTTTTTCGTGCCTTTTCAAGTGTTTTTTATTGCTGCACAACCTCCCCTTTCCCCCCCTAAGCGGAGCATAGAGCAAGCAAGCTAGCAAGTGAGCGAGAGAGAGATAGTGAGTGTGTGTGTGTGTGTGTGTGAGTGAGTTGGTGTGAGTGTGAGCGAGAACGTGTGTCTGGTTTGGCGCTGTATTCAGTCTCGGCTTTGCGACCAGTTTCAACTCCCTGATATGAACCAGCTGTGTCTGCCTGGGCCACACACACACATATATGCACACACATATACATGCACATATATACATATATGTGTGTAGCTTGGACAGAGTATGCAATTTTGGTAAGTCCAGCGTTTACCGTTATGGCGAGCTCTCAGTTCGACTAGTTGACTTAGCCCAGCTTATCTACCTGTTCCAATGGCCTGGCTAGCAGCTAATTAAAAGCGCCCTTTTTTAGATGGGCCAAAAGCGTTTATATTTTTAGGACTTAGTTTTACACCTTTTCTTTTACTCCTTCTGTTTCTTTGTTTTCCTTGTATTTCGTATATGCTGTGATTTGTTGTTTCAGTTGTGGTTGTTGTTGTTGTTGTTGTAGCGCTAATTCGCAGCATTTCATTTGCGGCTCTTTTCATTAATAAGTTTCACGCGCCGCTCATTTTTCAACACGTTCTCGCCCCGCACCCCCTAAAAAGCCCCTAAGAACCCCATCGGTTAGCTATCCTTTACTTAGCTTGTGTCTGGCTCGGATTACCGTGTTGATGTTGTATTTACTTATGTATAATCGTGTATATATAAATACATATAGTAAATATGTGTGTGTGCGTGTATATCAAAAAGTATATTTGTATAAAAACACCAAATGAGGGCTTAACATAAATTCGGTGTTTGGCTTTTTATTTTATTTTTGATAATTTCTTTTTATTTGGTTTCTCACGCTGCGGCTTTATAAATTTGCTCAGCAAATTTGTATGGGAAGCTGTGAGTGTAGGTAGGCGACATGATTCAGCTAGGTAGACGACTCTAGAGAGATAAATGTAAGAATAAAGGTAAAAGTGTAAATAAACTTGGCTTAGAATAATGTTTAAAATATATTCAAATGAGAGGGATAGATGGAGACTGAGAGAGAAATAGTATGAGAGATAGTAAATTATATTGGGCACATAGATAGATAGATAGATGGATGGATATACAGATAGATATATAGATATATAGATATATAGACTGATAGATAGATAGAAATATAGGCTAAGCTTAACAGATAATGTATACATAAACACATAGATAAATACATACACGTTTAGTTATTTCACCATCTCATTGATATACCTTTAAATATAAGGAGATTAAATTGATTAGCTTGCCAACTTGGTAATCTAATACTAATCAGCAATGTACGAACAACTGAGAATCGATATGCGAAGCTCATGAGAATTGCACTGAAGGACAATATTTTTAACAGTTATTAGATCAAAACTTATTTCTCTGTAAAAATCTATTGACTGTGCCGAGCTGCCGCAATAAATGTCTCTGCGCCTGCGCAGCGTAGGGTAGACATAAACCAAAGCCAGACCACAAAACTTGTTTCAGCCAGACAAAACAACAACAATGGCAGCAGCAGCAGCCACAACAACAACAAGCACGCAAAATACTCGATTTGTATGTGCGCCTAACTGAAGCTTAGAGCAGAACAAAACTTAAGCTATGACCGATGCTCAGGTGAGACTGCAGCTTGCCACATGCAACTTGCAACTTGCAACTTGCAACTTTACCTGGCCAGCCGCACGGCACTTGACGCTCCCTAAGGCCAGGTATTTGCAACCACAATAACCATTGCAACAGCAACAACTGCAAATAACTGTGACCAGGAATGCGCAAACAAGAACAAGACACTTACTCGCCTTGCACGCAATGCGAGTCGCAATCAAAATATTGCCATTGCCATTGCAATCGCAGTACGTATACGCACCGTATATCGAATATTTGAATGTGAGACTGCAGCAGGGCTGGGGCAGGTGGGCTGGGGCTGGCAGGCGTGGCACACATTACTATAAAGCTTGTCACCTCGCTGAGCACTCGGCCCTGTTTGTCAGCTTGAGTTTCTATACTCTACTACCCCCCCTCTCTCTCTCTCTCTCTCTCTCTCTCTCTCTCTCTCTCTCTCTCTCTCTCTCTCAGTCTCACTCTCGATCTCGCTTTCAGATGCAAATGAAGTCATTTGCGTATGGACCACAAATGTCAACTGCCACGCTTCTCATTTAAGCCAATTTGAACTCTGTCATTTTGGCTCTAAAACTTGAGAATTGTTTGTGTCCAGTGATCTATGTGATTTTTGTTGCTGTGGCTGCTGACTTCTCTCTGGACTACGAGATCCGTTTCGCCTCGTCTTTGTATTTGTATTTGTATTTGTATTTGTGTTGACTGGCTAGCTAGCTGGCTATCTGTCTGTCTGCCTGGCTGGCTGACTGGGCTTGTGTATTAACCTGCCGCACCGGTTTCGGTTTATGTTTTAGCCAACGCCATCATCATCATCCATTACTTATGCTCATATATATGTATGTGCATATATATGTATATATAGGTGTATTTCTATTTCTCTTTTAATTTTCTTTCGAGCGCGCGCAATGTTGTTTTTGTTGCTGCGACTTGTTGCTGCCTCTTTATTTATTTTTTAACCAGTTTCTTTGCTGCAACCTGAGCGCGAATGAGCCATAAATAACAAAAACAGCAACACCAACAACCACAACAACAACAACAACAACAACAACCGAAGTGCTGCGGCTGTCCCGGTTTCCAGGAAGCAAATGTCCGTCCCGATTGTCGCTGTCTGTGTCTGCAATTCGCGTGCAGAGAGAGAGAGAGAGAGAGAGAGAAAGAGGGAGAGAGAGAGACAGCTCTTTGGCTTGGTTGACTGCCTGGCTGCCCAGGCGTCTATGGATTATGCAACTTTTGGTTTTTATTTGAAAATTTAATAATCCGCAGCGCGTTGGCGTCGCTTCCTTGATGGCCATACCCAAAGCCATAGCCAGAGACAAAGACACGCACAGAGATAGTGAAAGAGACAGCTACAGGCGTCAATCATGTTGTGCAGCTTTTCAGCGCGCCCACAAAGCAAATTCCGTTGTGTGAGCCGTCTTAAGGCTTAAAGTCTTAATCCCCACGACTGTGGAATTTTGCGCATCTAATCAAAATCTAATTCGCTGCGCGGCAGAAAGTGCATTCCACACCCGTATGTTATGCACTTGGCCAACAATCACTTCTGTGACAGCCGTCGAGTGGTCTGCTCCGATAGCGGAGCCAACAACAATTGGCATGTGTTTTTGAAGAGACCCAGTGCACGCTCTCTCTCTCTCTCTCTCTCTCTCTCTCTCTCTCTGAGAACAGTCCCAGGGAATCCCCATATACAAAACAGAAATACAAATATTCAAAAGCAGCAGCAGCGTATTTCATTACCTTCTTCGGAACTGCTGCATGTGCAAAGTTTTGCCAAATCAGTTGAATATACAAATGCATATATATGTATATAGATAAATATATATATATATACGTATATCTGTATATCTGCTTATATATATGTGTACAGTTAACCTTGACCAACAAGCCATCTTTCAAGTGTGTTGAAATCGAATTTATTTGTCATACTTCTTAATAAACATGTCGAAAGTTTTTTGTTTTGTCGTCTCTCCCCTTAAAGCCCACTAAAAGGTCAGTTACAATGCCTATAAAGCCAGCCGCTGATAAGGCCAAATTGCTGATAAGCAGCTACGGCCGAGTGCAGTTGTTTAATATCATTTATAGTTTTTCGCTAGAATTCTAGTCAATAAAGTTGAGCGAGGCAGAGTGCTAAGTGGATATTTTTGTTGTATTTTTTGGCCAGTTCATTTCGCATGGAGACAATGCAACAAGTATTTGCTGGCCATAGTCGTGCATCTATATATACATATCTATCTATATATATATATATAGATATATATAGCTATTTATATAAGCCAGCAGACATGAATGCAGCCCAGACGCCTGGCTGGAAATGCCAGAGCGAATAGACAGGGAGCAATTGAGAAAGAGAGAGAGAGAGAGAGTGCAACAAATATTTAGTCAAGTGGAGAAATGCTGCTGATGGTTGTTGTTTAGGCACCCTTCGCTCCGCCGATTGCATTTGCCTTGGGCGATAAGATAAAAAATCGCTGCGAGCGGCGCCTGAACTCTGGGCACGCTGCCAAACGCGAAGATGGCAATGAAAATGGCAATGGAACTGCAAATGAAAATGGAAATGGAAATGGAAACGGGAAAATGAACAAAAGAAACTCAGACAGCACGAACTAATGTCCAACTCTGTGTGTCCAATTCCATTGCAGGTTGCCCAAGGAAATGATTGACTAGACCAAGGCAGCCCGAGGCCACGAGATGCACGAACTGTTTACGAAAGTGCTCGCCAAGCGCGATTTGTCGAGAGCGGGAGATCTGTTCTCGGTGCCCGATGCGGACATTGTCAACGACATCACGGAGGTGGTGAGTGGCCTCAAATAGTGTTCGCCCGATAGCAAACTAAACACGCATGTCTCTCACCTGCAGCTCAGCGAAATAAATCCGATCATCTCGCACGCGGATTACGTGAAGAACAACAATGATCAGAGCGTGGTGGAGATCTGTGTGACGCGTGTGCTCTCCTGCATTCGGGAGACACGCAGCGCGGAGCGCTACTGCGCCGCTCTGGTGGACTTGCTGAAGACCTGTTTGCTGTGGAATCTGCAGCCAGTGGCTGCCACCAAGGAGGAGCCGCCGCATGCCAAAATCGCCGCTGACATTATTTCCAGCATATTCTTGGTGCGTATTCCTCGATTCGCCATAGACTCTTGCCTAATTCTCTGCCCTTGCAGAACTATGATAAGAAAGAACTGATGAAGATAGCGCTGCCCATTGCCGTGCAGTTCCTGCCCAAGGGCAACAAGGAGCTGTCCCGCAACCTGGCCAGCTATCTGTCCCTGGCTGCCATTGACTATGCCTACTTGCTGATAGACATCATGGAGCCCATCATGGACTCCATACTAGCTGGTAACTATGGCCTGCTGCGCGTGCTCTCGCAGGTGTACGAGGTCTCCCCGGAGACAGTGACGCCGCATGCGCCGCAGCTCATTCCGCTGTTGCCGCAATGCGATGCCCAGGAGCGCATGGCTGTCTTCCAGCTGTATCTGCTCATTGTGCAGAAGTCGCCGGCGGTGCTGGAGTCGTGTGTGCCGCAGCTGTGCAACTTCCTGCAGGACAGCGACACCTCCAACATCACCATGCAAATCCTGCTCAAGCTGGCGCAGCATGCGCCCCACCTGCTGGTCGAGCACTTCGAGCAGCTGCGCCTGGCGGCCAAGGCCAATCCCAGCACGGTCACACTGTGTGCCCAGATACTGACCACCGCGGGCATTGGCAGCAAGGAGACGGCACAGCAGGCTCTGGACTTTGTGCTGGAGCACCTGCCCGCCCAGGCGCTGCTGCAGCAGGAGGCCACACGTCTGTGCTCCGCCTATCCCGTGCTCTTCACGGACAAGGTGCTCGCGTGTGTGCGACAGAAGAATGCTGCGCTCAGCTCCCAGCACGATGTGGGCAACAAGATCTCTGGCGGCGTCACCATTGTCAGCCTCAACAGCAGCTCCACCCCCAGCACCAGCCCCAGCGCCAGCACCAGCACGCAGATCAAGCCAGGTAGGTGGTATTGCTTAGCCAACAGCTGTTGCATCTATATTTAATTCATACTTTTCTTACAGCTGCTCCAACGGCAACGCCCCCGAGCAGCAGCAGCAGCAACAACATTGTTCAGCAGCCAAGCTCCGTTAATGCCATGCCCACGCCCAGTGGAGCGCCAGCGCCCACAACTGCAGCAGCAGCAGTAGCAGCAGCACCCGCGGCAGCTGCGCCCGTTGCCACGCCCACGCCCACGCCTCCGCACACAGGCTACACGAGGCGTGTGAAGCTGGGCGACTCGCGCAGCACTGGCCGCCTGCATCCGGCTAGCAACACCCACAGAAGCGTCACTCGCCTCAACGTGGCCAGCGGCTCGGTCGGCGGACTGCACAAGAGCATGACGCGGCTGAGCAACTCACAGATCAATCAACAGCCCGGCGGCAGCTCCAATGGCAATGTGATCGTCCAAACAGGTGCCATGCCCAAGCAGCCAACGTCCCCGACCAATCCGCCAGTCACGCCCGTGCCGCCCTTGAGCAACGATGTGATCATCACGGGACACAACAAGCATGGCATACCCGTGACCTCGGGCGGAGTGACCGTGACCACGTCGCCATCCAAGGTGCGCCCGCACTCGCAAGGCCCCTCCACGCTTCTCAACTCCAGCTCGGTGCTGATGAAGTACAGCACAGATGCACTGAATCAGTCCGTGGGCTCCATCTCCATACCACCATCGGTGGCTGCATCCACAGCTGCGGTGCAGCAGTCACAGAATGCCGTCTCCGTGCACCACGCGTCGCCAGCTGTGCCCCAATCTTCCAGCAATGGCAATGCCAAGTCTGTGATGAAGCTGCCCGTGAATGGAAATGTAAATATAATCGAAATATCAGAGATTTCCATTAGTTTACCCCTTGTCTTTATCCCGTTTAGAGCGAGGTAATTGTCTCGGGTCCCACAACCACAACAAATGTGGCGCCCAGGCGCAGCGACAACACCAGCCGCACTTTGCTCAATGCCAACAGCGTGATGGATCAGCGCATGAGCACCTTTGAGCCCTATCAGATCATGCGGGATCCCGTGCAGCAGTTCTGCGAAAAGAACTTTGTCTCGATTAAGTCATATATGGATGAGGTCTCACAGCATCTGCCGCCGCCCACACGCTGCAGCATCGAGGGTAGGTCCTTTCTGCTCTCGCTCTCTTCCACTGTGCTATACTGATCTCTCTCTCTCTCTCTCTCGCTTGATCACTTAACCCACTCACACACACACACACATCACACAGTTTCTAATGAATTTGCAGAGCGTCGCAAGAAGGTGGCCAAGCTGCATTTCGCTTGCCAGATTCGTGGTCCGCATTGCCTCTACTCCAAGACGTGCTTCACGATGCGCACACGCAACCCCAAGACCTGGATACACATGATCTTTCTCGACTTTCAAGTGCGCCATTTTGTAAGTCAAAGTCAGAAATTATTGTAAAGAAAGTAATTCTATTTGAATCAACTGTCTTTCCCTTCAGGTCAAGGAGAAATGCGTGCTCAGCACTCGAGAGCCGGGCATCAGCAATCTGAAAAACATCTGGCAGATACTCAAGTGTGAGAATCGCAGCTTCACCGAACTGGTCACCAGTCAATTTCCCCAGGTCAAGGTGCGTATCCACTTATAGCCAACAAAGCCACTCATGCTAATTGGACTCCTACCTGCAGGACCGCGAGATACTTGTGAATGAGCTGCGTCACTCGGGCTTTCTGGATGTCTTTGAAGTGTCCAAGACGGACAAGTCGAATCCCAACTGCAATGAGCTGGAGTATCAGTGGGGCTGCTTTCTGTGCAATCATCCGGACAAGGCGGTTGGCTTTCTCAATGGCAGCAATCAGCCCATGATCGAGGGCCAGCTGAAGGAGAAGAAGGGCAAGTGGCGACTGTTTAGACGCTGGCGCACGCGCTACTTTACGCTTTCCGGCGCACATCTGTCCTGCAAGGGATCCGTAAGTGTACATATAAATCCTCTGAATAAATCTATTATTGAATCTCAAACAATTTGCAGAGCGGCGGCGAAAGCATCGATGTAAATCAAATACGCTCCGTGAAGGTTTCACGTGGCGCTCGCAACATACCCAAGGCATTTGAGATCTTTACTGCCGACCAGACCCTAATACTCAAGCCCAAGGATGGCAAGAATGCCGAGGAATGGGTGCAGTGCCTCAGCATTGTCGTCGCCCACTCGCAGGCGCGCGACAATCCCACTGTGAAGACAAACAGCCTGCCCGCCCGCAGCATTGGCAGCAGCAAGCCCTCCTTCTAGCCTGCTACGAATCCCGATTCCCAAAATCCAATCGCAACCTGAACCTACATTGTGAGATTATTTGTAATTGTAAAGACCACAAACAAGACACATAAAAGACAAAATGCGGCGGCCGCAACATATAGCTGTCTATATATATACATATATACATATACATATACAAATACATATACATATACTTATACTATTATATATATATACCATATACGAATACATGTTATATATATATGAACGTATTTATGCCCATACTTATAGACTTATCTAGCAATTAGTACCTACCATTTCAAGGGATTTTTCAAAAATTTTGCGAAATTGTTTTTACGAAAGTAGTTGATTTTTTTTACATTTAGTTTATGCTTATTTATTGTACATGTATTATACAAACAAAAAAAAAAGAAACTTTCTTTCGAAACTAAATCTAAAACTAATTGAATTTGATTTATTTATATTATTAAACTAGCGGGTTTTATCTTGTTCGATTATCAAATATATCAGATTTATATATTTATGCCACGATTCTGGGCCAACAAAGAGATGAATAAGATGAAGATTTTTAGCTAATATTTAATAATATATGTATTTTACTCAGGCTGCTGAATTGGAGCTACAAAATGTAGTTCCAATATGATTAATTATGATCTCAGCAGCAACAACAACTAGGCCCCATAACCAGGTCCAGCTGGAACTCAAGATCTAATTTCTTGCAAGTATTTCAGATATCTCCAGGAAATCACTTAGTTTTCTAAATATAAATAATTTTTTTTCAGCAGTTAAAATAAGCAATAAAAGCCAATCAAATTTAATTTCGCAATTTCTTTTTAATATTTTTCTATAATACATTTTTAGGATTTGTTTTTTTTTTCTATTAAAATTAAATTTGTTAACTAAAAATTGCTGCGTGATTTAAGCCACAGGTCTTTCCAACTCAAGTGCCCAGACTCTTGTCTCTAGTCGATAGCTAAGAATATATCTGTATATGTCAGAGTTTCTGTCAAATGACATTTTTCAAACTTTGCCATCAGATTTTCGTAACATGTAGTTCAGCTAATGCCAAATCTTGTATTGTTGCTCAATATTTAGCTCTTAACACTTAGGCTGAACATTGATCATCAATCAGTCAGTCAGTCAATCAATCAGGACAAACTCCCATATAAATCTATATAAGTATATTTATATACCTCTCAAATGCACTTCCGGCAAACAAATTTTGTTGATGCCTAAAAGTATGCAACAAAATTTATGTCAGGGCGCTCCGAAGCAAGCAGCTTAAAACTCAAATTGGAAATTGGAGAATTTCTCAAAGTAAATTTTGATTTGGCATAATACTAGCTTGAAAGACAAAGATTTAGTTAATTGAATTTTGAAACAGTTCAGATTAGTTTAAGAGGCTAAAAGTATTTAATATCGAGCTAAATAAATTGTTGTTTGCAGCGGCTTTAAAGCTTTTCACACTTGCTTCGTGTTGGACGCAAACATTTCTAACTAACTACGTGTTGAACAACTTTTAAGTACTATTAGTTAACTAGAGAATTAACAACAATTTGACACAGTTCAGGGCCGGGACGTGGGCACATCCGCACCACCACCGTTGGCATTAAGATCGCATTGTTGCTCGGCCAGCTCCAATAGCTGAGTCCAATTGGCATTCAGACGCACGATCTCCATGTCACGGCGTAGCTGCTGCAGCGGCTGATGCTCCGTCAGGCATTGGCAATCGTCTAGGACGCGACTAACATGCTCCAGCTGGTTGGCATAGATGCGCAGACGCTCCACATTATTGTTGTCTTGCTGAGGCACACCGTTGACCTGTGGATTACATGAATTTGGATTAGTTATTTGTCATGGATATGGAATGAAAGAGGTAGCCACTCACCGCTAGCTGATTGCCGAACACCTTACGCAGATAGCTGCTGACACGCTCATCCAGCAGCTGTCCGTCGGCATGCCACATCTTCAACAGATTCAGTATGCCCAGGACGTCGCCCTGTTCGGGCATCTGGTTGGGCGAGAGCAGCTGCATGGGCGGAAACTCAGTGGTGGGCGACAGCTTTTTGTAGCTGCTGCAGAGCGTGCTCAGCGTGCAGATGTCCTCATTGAGGCGCTGCCAGCAGACACAGCAAATAGCGAACAGCAAACAGAAGCAGCAACAACAGCGAAAGCAAGTCGAGAATCAGGACAAGGAGCATTATGGGCATTATGGCAATTAGTTAACGGATTTCATTTCAAACGAAAGAGTGCGCTTCTGTACTTGATTTGTGACTGGGACTGTCCGTTGACGGTTACGAATGATTAGTTTTACAAATGGTTGGCATGAGAAACAAAGTACAAGAAATGATATAGATGACTTGATCTGAATGAAGATGATGATGGTAAACTCAACAAGTCAAAAAATGAAAAAGAATGAATGTAAAATAGGCCAAGAGTTCGGTTTATTCTAAATCAAATAATACGTATGACTAAAAATACGATTAACATATAAGATAAGATCAGCTGCAACGCGACTGTTTAACATATGATTATATATCTGGCGACTAAACGATATAACGATATATAGAAATGTCTTCGAAGGGTGCGCAACACAAAAAAATTAAATGTAGTCCAAGAATTATCGTATATAGGCTAAACGTGGCTAAAACCTTACGTCGATCTCGTTGCGATGTCGCTGCATTTCAGCCTTGGCGCCGCTCAGGTCGCTGCCCTTAATCATCAGCTCCTGTGTGGCGTCCATCAGCTCATCCTGCAGCTTCAGGTTGTCATCCTCCAGGTCTTTTAGTTTCTCCAGCATATCCTCCTTATGCTGCTGCAGTTTATTTCTGCAAGGGAAGCGAAAGTTTCGTATAAATACAATTGTATGTATATATGTAGGTAAAGGCCACTCACTTGTCCACGATCAGCTGCTGTATGCAATTGTCGTTGTCCAGCTGAACGAGTCGCAGCACCTTGAGCAGCTTGGTGACCAGCGTGTCCACCTCAATGACCTGGTCGACCACTGCCTGTGCCGTGCTGTACTCCATCAACGAGGGCAGCTCAGCCAGCGAGTCGTGGCAGCTGAGCTCCTCTGTATTACATTGCTCGCGATTGCTGTGGATGAAAATAGTTAGTTAGATAAAGTTTATATTCAATTAATTTTGCTGCTTACTTGCTGGGCAGTACGCTGAGCTTGTGCATATGCAGTTCCATCTGTTGGCGATTGGTTATGGCCTGCGATAGCTGCTGCAGTGAATCGTCGCTATTGGCTGCAGCTGTCGACTGTTGTTGCTGCTGCTGCTGCTGCTGCTGACTGCATTGGCTGACCAGCTCTGTGGGTAGCTCGATTTGCGAGATCATGCCCGTGCAGGAGGAGACCATGTTGTGCGAGTGCGAGTCCGGCTGCACCACATCCTCCAGCACATTGTCCATCATGAGCAGGCAAGGCTGTAAAAGAGTATGTGTGAAAAGTCGGAAAGATTGAGCAATGGCTGTCAGACTTACCTCCGTCTCAGAGTCCAGCATCTCCGTGGAATCGGAATCATCTGTGAATAGACACCTATATAGTTACTGCTTTTATATATCTTCCTCTGCCTTACCTTCGTTGCCATTGAGATTGGCTTGTTCGTTGTTGTTGAGCGTTGCCGCGGCATTTGTGGCGCCTGCTTCTGCGGCTCCTGGGCCATGGCGTTTGCCCGCCTGCCGCAGCGAGAGTCGCTTCCCTGAGTGGGTGGTGGCCTGACGTATGGCCCCAATGACGGCTGCGATAAAGGATTGATTGCGCTGCGGCGACAAGGAGCCGTCGCTGGTGAGTACAAGATTGTGTAGCGTATCGCCAGCCATTGCTGGATTCAATGGCAAATCCAAGCCGTTGGGCTTGAGGCCATTCTGGGCGTGCTCCGTTTCGGCGGCCAGCGACTCTGCCTGGAAACGTATGTCCTGCAAAGGAAAATTGTTAGTTGATACTTTGATTGAATTAGTTGCTAGCTCACCTCCAAATCCTGCTCGGATATGCTGTAGGAGCACACCAGCTGCTCCACCAGATTGTCGAGCCGCGCATGCAGCCCCGACAAGGCCGTCGAGGCGCCCGCCACAGCAGCGTTCTGCTGATGTATTCGCTCTCGGGATTTGTTCTCCAGCGCCGCATATTTCGTTTGCAGCAGTCGATTCTCCTGGCGTCGCTGCTCGTTGAGCCGCACCAGATGCCGGCACTCGTCGCGCAGCACTTTGGCCTCCTCCTCACGATTGGCCAGCTGCGCCTTGGCCGTCAAATGCTCCGTCTCGAGTTCACGCAGCGCATCGCACTGGGCGGCCTTTTCGTGCTGCAGGAAATCCTGCAGCTCACTGGACTCCTGCTCGATGGCGGCCTTCTCCTGCAGCAGCAGCTGCTGCGTGGCCAGCGAGCGACGCATCTCTTGTTGGAGAGCACGGCACAGTTCTCGCAGCTGTCCAATCTCTTGCTGGCGCTCGATCAGCTCGTGGCCGCTCATCTGAATCTGTGACTCCAGCATGAGCAGGCTGTCATGCCCACTGCCATCCCCGCTGTCCTCGGAGGTGGGCGTGCCTGCGCTGGCGCTGACCACGCGCGCCAGTTCCAGCATGCCCATGACACGCTCCGTGTTGAGATGCAGCTCCTGCTGCATGGCCAGCTTCTCCTCGCGCTCGCGCTGCAGCTTGCCGCTGAGCTGACGCACCTCCAGGCGCAGCTGCTCCAGCTCATGATCACGCTGGTCCGGCTCCGCCTGCGTGCTCTGATCCAGCTGCTCCACCGCGTCCAAGGCACGCGTCTGCAGCACACCACCGCCCAAAACTTGCTCCAGATCCTCGCTGGTCAGCGCCGTCTGCACCGCCGTCTCATGGTAGATGCGTGTTCTGGGCGTGGCCAGCTGCTGCGGCTGTGGACGACGCAGCGAATTGACCTTTGCGGTAACTGTGGGCGGCGCCAGGCTGCGCCTCGTGGGCATCACCATGACCGACGACGTCATCCGAGCATCCACAACAGCTGCTCGACTGATGGAATTGCTGCGTGATAGACGACCAGCGCTCAGATCCTCTACGGACTGCTGCCTGCGACGGCGGGGCAGGGTGCCACCTGTAAATAAGAACAGAGTAAGTTAGGAAATTTTCAGAGGATTGCAGAGTGCTTTCCAGGCTCACCTGGTGCTGGACTGCCTCGCATGCGATTGGCCATCACATCCGGCGTTACAGACATGCCGCGTCGCTGTCCGGCGGCGCCACGATTGGCCGGCCAGCGTGCGTCCTCGGAGGGCGTGCCCGGCGTGCGGGCGCGACTCAGTGAAGGCGTGCGCTGCACCTGCGCCAGCCGCTGCACGGATTGGGCGCGATTCAGTGCGCTGGGCAGCGTGTCTGGCTTCTGTGGGCGTGGCGTGCGCACCGGCGTGACCGTGTTGGCCGGCGCCCGGAACGAACTGGTGTTGGCAAGGCGTGGCTTCTCCCTCGCCGGTGTTGCGGGCGCCCCATTGCGTGGCAAACTTGCCGCACGCTTCAGGTTGGCCACGCGCCCGCGCAGCTGCTCCGGCGTCTTGGCTGTGCTCGACTGCAGCTGCTCTGGCTCCGGCTCGAACATGGCCACCTTCTTCTTGACACTGCCATTGAAGCGGCGCGGCGGCGTTCGCTGCGAGCACTCGCTGCTCTGCTCACTGGGCGACACGTTGCTGGGCAGGTGCAGCTCGCAGCTGTCGTAGATCTCCTCGAGTCCATTGCTGCTGGTGTAGCCGCCGCTGGTGCTGCTCAGGCCGCGCTGCAAGGTGATCCGGGACAGGCAACAGCTGCTGGGCACATCTAAGCCGCTGTCGCTGCCATCGCAGTTGCTCTGTGTGGTTATCGTGCTGGTGGTGGTGGTGCTGCTAGCCACCACGGTCAGTGACGACGTCTCGCCCAGCTCCAGGCTGGACAGGCACATGGCCAGCTGCTGCTCGGCATCGCTTTCCAGTTGCTGCTGCTGCTGCTGCGGATCCTCCATCTCGAACAGCGTGCCTGACATGACAGCTCACAAGCTACATAGAGAGAGAGAGAGAGAGAGAGAGAGAGAGAGAGAGTGAAAGAGAGCGAGAACCCGCATTTAGTTGTATGATTCACATCGTGGCGACCCAAATTTTGTATGCTGCATGCGCGTATTTTTGGGATGCTGGCATTTCGCTTGCACACACTCCTGCCTCCCCTGCCTCCCCTGCCGCCCCTACACCCTGCCTCGTTCCCCGTCACCTGTAACAAGTTGCACACACGCCAACGACCTTTTGGCAAATGGGGAATGCCACATGCCACATGCCACTTGCCGCAGCGAGAACCCGTTGCTGCCCCTCGGGCTATCGGGCTGCCGTGCTCGGCCTTTTGCGGTCAAGTTGGACATGCAACATTCGGTGTCCACAACTGCCAGCTACTGTGACGACTCTGGACAGCTGCTGACGACCAGGTGGGCCAGCTGGGCCAGGCTCTCGATCGACTTAAACTAGTTCACACCTGACACCCCAACGGGGACACACGACATACGGGCATAACTTATGAGCCAGGCGGGCTGGGCTGGCTGGCCGAATTGCCAACATTTGTTGACCCATAGAACTACATAGTTACGCGAGTACGCCACACTCGCCCCACTCGCCTCTTGCCTCGAAATTCGTGCCACATTTCGTTGCAGCTACATCTGTTTGCATTTCCAATTCACATTTTCGCATTGTTCTGGGCCACGCAATTCATTTCACAGCCCATCATCATGCATCATGCATCATGCATCAGCATCAACAGTTGTAGAATATTTATAAATCTGACATGTGGCATTTGCCACTTGGCCAAATAGAGAATAGAGATAGAGAAATCCATTATTTCAGCTAAATCTATTCACTTATATATGACTGTGCGAGGCATGAGCTAGAAGATGTGCCAACTGAACCTTAAGCCAACCAAATTTGCTATAGGAAGCCCTTATCATGTCATATAATAATTATAATCATTGACCTGATTAATCATTTTACGAATTTAATTGATTAAATCTTTTTTTTTTTTTTTTTTGAATTTCTAAAAAACCACAGAACTATTTATATATATTTTATAATGAATTAAAATTTTAAAAAATATTTTTCTAAACCCTTTTTATTGTTATTATTAAAAATTAATATTTTTCTAATCCCTTTTATTTTTATTATTAAAAAATTATATTTTTTATCCCCCTTTTATTTTAATTATTAAAAATTAATATTTTTCTAATCCCCTTTTAACTTTTCTTTAAATCAGCAAACTTTTCAAGCTTCCCTCGTATATTATGACCTATTATAATCCAAGTTAGGGCATTTAAGCTTCGTCTTAAACTACCTACACCCATTTCCCATTGTTTTCTCAGCTTCAAGCACGCATCATTAGTATCTGCTTTGTTATGCGCACAGCCAGAGATTGTTTATTTTTTTTTTTTGGCAAAATTTTCGAGATTTCATCATCGTCCATCGACAAAAAGCGAAACCATAATGAAGCTGCTCCAATTTGTAGTTAATTGGAATTTCATTTGTGGCTAATTGTAATTGCGAATTGTGCTGAGGCAGCTCAAAGCAATTTTCGGCTTTGGCTGTGGATGCCACACAATGGGCGTGGAGGAGGAGGCGGCAAATAGCTAAGGCTGAGGTTGCCAAACACGTTTTGTGCACGATCCTGCTAAACGACCTTGGCTAGAACATGTTAAAGGCTGAAGCAAGCTGCCTAGAAGTGGCCTTAAAGCTCGTTTACGCCATGAGGCTGATGAAGTGCTGCAGAAGAAGAAAACGAAGAAGAAGAAGAGGGCAGCCTGAGCCGAGTGGTTGGCAGCGGTCTAATGAAGGGCACTTCAAGCGCGCCAAGAGCAGGAGGCGACAACCAGACAGACGAAGGCAGACAGATGAAGGCAGATTCTGAGTGTCGCACAAGGCGGCGACTTTGTGCCGCTCGGCGAGGCAACGCGAGGCAAGCGAAGCAAGAAAAACATAGCAATTTCCATATCCATAAAGCAGATAAGCACACACATACACAGAGAGAGAGAGAGAGAGAGAGAGACACACACACACACAGTTGCAGCTCGATTGTTAAAGCTGGAAAAAAACGTATCTAGCATATACAGACAGCGCGGCAGCAGCTTGCCATCGAACCCTTCAAGTGTCTGGCTGCAAATGAAGTTGTCGCTGCGCATCGATCCACATGGCCCTGACAATGCTGCGAGATTGAGTTGTCGATGGCAACGGATGGTTTCTATGCCAAGGCAAAGAGTCGGAGAGTCATTTGCATAAGCCGGAACTGGGAGCTCGAGCTGCATCCTGACCAGGCCAGGTTCAAGGTGAGCGCCCAGCAATTGCCACCCACAGCAGCAGGTGGCTGCAGAGCTGCAATATACGAAAGTATATATCTAAGTTTGTATATATGTATTGTCTCTACGGCTCATTAACTCCAATCAATGAGTGCAGCAAGTGCTGAGCTCAATTTGTGGCCGCGAGAGACAAAATGCGCCTAATTCGATTAAGGCGCTTCACAGCGCAAAAATAAAGCCAACGCAGTCAAAGCTGCTGGCGACGACATTGCCAAGTTAATTAAAGCCATTAAAGAACATAAGAGTGGGCTATGATAAGCTAAGTAATACCCTACCTTCAATAACATATATAACTGATAAAACCTAACTGAAATGTGAATGAAACTCTTTAAATTCTACAGAATTTAAATAATATTATATTATATTATTTAAATTCTGTAGAATTTAAAGAGTTTCAAATATATTTTATGAGTTAAAGTAATGAGCAAAAGCAAATAACTGCAATTAACTTTGCTGAAACGGTGCAAATATAAATGAAACTTTTACAAAAATTTATAGATTTTAAAGAGTTTAAAGTTTGAACAAAACTTTACAAGATTTAATAAAGAGCTAAAACACATACTCCCCTTTCATTTTAAACAAGCAAAATATAAAAGTACTAAAACAATTAACTTTGCTGAAGAGACGAAAATATGAATGAAACTTATATAAAAGTTTATAGATTTTAAAGAGCTTAAACAATATTTTACAAAATTTTGTCTGCTTATACTCCCCTTTCATTTAATCAAACAGAGTATCACAACAAAAACTGCAATTAACTTGGCTGAAAAGGCGCGTTGATGCGCAAATGTGAAAATGCGAAAAAGCGCAAATAAGTTGCAAATTCTGTGCTGCGTGAATTTTCCCCCATTAATTCGCATGTCGAGCAATCAGGAAGGGGGGAATTACATGGGGCAACTATTGCAGTTGAAGGGACTGCGGTCAGGGGTTACAGCCATGACACTGCGAGAAATGAGCGACAGACGCATTGCGGCAAAGCCATTTGACTCCACAATTCGAACAGGTCAGCGGCCAGTTAATGCACCGCACATTAGCACCACAATTCGTATATAGTGGATGGGTTGGTATGGGAAACAACGTATTACAACATGAAGAGAAAAGAAAGCTCTCTGATTTTTAGGATTACAAATGATTAATGATATCAGACTTTAGAAGTGTATTTAACATATTCGATAATGAACATCAAATTAATAAAAGATGTTTCCGTATGTGCCCAGCATAGTTTCTAAATAATAATATCATTTAAGACATTTCTCTAATTACTTAAAATATATAAGTCTATGAAGCCTCGATAAATATTTGTGATAAATTATTGTAATAATGAACATTTGACTTAATGATATTGAATAGCTTAAAGGCAAATTCAATTTTCAAACAGTTCAAAAGGCTTTTTGCATGAACACTGAGAGTTACAAGGTGAGTGAAGGTTTTTGTATAAAAAGATTTATCATATAAATAAAGAATATGAATTTCGCTGAACATTGAGCTATACTTGAAGTAAAAGTAATAATGTATTCATTATTTTATTACATACTACATATATATAAAGAAAGCAGCTTAAGCAACTTGGTATGATAGCTCTTTTCACTTAATTTGGTATGGAAAGATATATAATATATATAAGATGTTTTAAATCACTCCATTTTTAAGTTATGCTTGAAGTATAAATAATATATAATATGTGAAAGAAGCATTTTATAATCATTCTTTACTTGTAAGGATAGCTCTTTTGATTTATTTTTGGTATTAAACTATCTCTTTTATTAATAATATGAATTTACTTTCAATTAAGAGTTAAACTTGAAGTTAAAGTAGTATACAAATGTATTCAAAATTTTGTAAAGTATATGATGACAGCATAGACCTAAACAGCTTGTTAAGATAAATCTTTCAACAGCTTATGAACGCTTAAAAATAAGTTTCAATTTCTGCTCTATTAATATTATATGTTGTGATATGATATATGATATTATCTCAGATAATATAATGCTATCATACTATATATATTTTCTTATATGTTCTATGCTGCCGTACCATATATTTTATATCTGATACAGTCTATGCTATCAAATATCATATAAGAATTTAATAATAATGGCATAGACAATTGATTTATATGTACCTAAGAACTAAATCCATAAAATATGCTCATAAAGTACATCCCACGACAATCAGCTAGCTCCAACTCGAATTAGTTCTACTTTAAGAACTTGTCCATATTTAAAGAAATATGTTTATGCACTCATTTGGCATGCATCTCTCTCTCTCTCTCTCTCGCTCTCACTCTCACATTCTCTCAACTTAGCTCCATAACAAATTCAGTGCCATATGTTGGACAACTCATATGCATACATACATATATCTATATCTATATACGAGTATATATCAAAGAGGGAAATACGTTCACTTGCATAAATTTCTCTCGACTCATTGTTGCTGCTGCTGCTGCCTGTGGCAGTTGCATTGAAAACAATTTATTTCCATGCCTCGCATTTATGGCAATTTATTTTGTGCTGTCTAGTGGAGGGGAGCAGCTCATATATGTGACCCCCGCTAGAACCCAGAACCAACCAATTTGTTTGGATTTGGATTGCTCGTATGTTCGCTTCTTCTTCTTCTTTTCATTTTACTTTTATTTTTTTTCGGGTAGGTGGATGCAAATGTCGCGACTCTTTTAATTGATACCAAAAATACTCAAATACTCTGGTGAATTCTCACGCTGCGCTAAACAGGTGGACAGCTGTGTGTGTGAGTGTGTTTGTGTGTGTGTGTGTGTGTGGGTAGCTGCCACGCCCCGTTTTGGGTTTATTGAACACTCCTCTTCCTCGGCTGCCGCATTTCCTGTGCACGACGACCCACGAAACACAAATGAAGTGAAACATTTGTGCCGCGAATTACAATCGGAGGGCCAGGCCCGCATTTGATGCCCCCATCCATTGTCCCATTCCTTGCCTCCGCCCCTGCATGCAGCATGCCCCAGCCCCAGCCACGTTTCACAGTTATAATGAGTTGCAGTTGCAAGTTGTGCGCCCAGTTTGTGCCTCTAGCTGGGGACAGCTATTGAAAACTGCGCAAAGAGTTTTTCGGCTCGCTTCGGTTCGGTTTGGTTTGGTTTGCTTTGGACTGGGGGCCGACGAGGCAAACGAGGCGCACTATCTTCCGGGTTCTGTTTGCCCCCTCTCTGTCTCTCTCTCTCTCTCTTTTGCTCTGCCTCTCTTTCGTTGTTTTGGAGTTTTTATTTGGTTGCACCTGCACAGACCAGGCATGATTTCTAATTTGTTTTTTTTTTCGACGCTAGACGCGCCTGCTGCTGCTCCTCTTTCTCCTTCTCCTCTTTTTAGTTGTTTTGAATGTGCATAGGGCAGGGGCGGAGGCGTGGTGCGGCCTGGGGGCGCATGTTTAATGAATCAAAGAGAACGCAGACGACTCAAGAGACAGAGAGAGACAGATAGAAAGAGAGGCCACGAGTGGAGAGGAGGCGGTTGGGCGGGCGTTTGTCTGGCATGACCAGCTGGGCTGTCACGAACGCGGCTTTGGCTCTGGGTATTGGAAAACAACAACAACAACAACAACAACAACAACAATAACAACAACAATTGAGCTAAACAACAACAAACCAAGCAGCAAGTAGCAGGAAGAAGCGACCAACTGAATCGCTGCGCTTTTTGAAGTTTCTGTTGTTGTTGCTGTTGCTGTTGCTGTTGCTGCTGTTGCTGTTGCTTTATTATTGTTGTTGTTGCCCAGTGCCATAAACTATAAACAATTTCAAACAATTTCGGCGGCTTCTCAGTCAACAGCGAATGCGGCACGCAAAAGTTTCGTTTTGCATCTGTTGAAAGTCGAAGATTGAGCAACCGAACCAAACGAAACTCGAGGCAAAAAGAACTTGCGTTGAAATCGTCCCAAGTCATAGAATCCAAGAGCTGTGTGCCACACAGATTACACTGTGCCACACAATACAATCCAATTAGCAACTCTTTATAGATTAGCTATAGGCTCACAGCAATTGCTAGACAAATTTAGCACTAACGAAATCCGTATACAAGTTTTTAGCTTTTAAACATAGAGTTTATTGATGTACTTCCACACATATCAGTTATGTATATCAGTTAATTTGCTGTTTACGTAATCTATATATCTCTGATTGCAGCTTGAATAGGTTGAAATTAAATTTAGAGCAGGCAAGAGTATTAGAGTATGGGGTGTGATCGACTACTTGAATTTCTATACTTAAACAGGAGTTTTTACTATACTTTAGTAGAACAAATATAACAGTGTTGATGACTTGAAGATAATAAAAATATACATGGACATGTTTACATGAATATATTTTAAAAGCTATTGCTGATTCCAAAAACAAACTAAATATGCACTGGCTATAGAACAAAGTCTATAGCTCATTTAGTTTTAGAGATCGACAGACAGACAAATAGGGGAAAATCAATGTATATATGTATATATTATAGATATACGTGAATATTATAAATAGATATATAAGCATATATTATTGATATATGCATATATTATATATAAAGCTATATTATAGATATATATTTAATGGACTATGCATATGCCTATTACATACACACGTTCCGCGTCATCAAAATAGCGCCCCCTTGTACGTTAACATTAACATTAATTTTCTATATATAATTCGAGCTATAGTCATACAAATATTTACTATAAAACTCTGTTTTATTCTTTTCTTAATTTATTCTTTTAGCAAATATATGTTATTAATTACTACAAAAAAAAGGCTGCTAAATATTGGCCATCAAAAAAGCGCATCCAAATCAAAAATTGTATACAAATTTTCTTTTTACTTTCCTTAGCCACAAACAAATGAGCGCTTAGACTATTTGCTTCTTCAACAACAACAAAAATAAACAACATAAAAAGATTTTCTCAAAAGAAAACTCCAAAAATGTCTCGAGTTTTAATGGCGCGTTCTCGAAACCCTGTAGCACAGTGTGCTGTTTATTTAGCTGTTGTTGTTTTTAGACCAAAAATAGGCAAAGCAATGAAAAGAAGTCCGCAAAAAAATGAGAAAATAATAAAAGAGAAGAAGAAAAAAAAAACTGTGCTGTTGCTTGAATTTTTCTTAAGCTGCTCCGAGGGCGGATCGTTCATTGGCCTGGCCGAAAGGGGCACAGTTGGGATAATATTGGAATGACGATGACTAGTGTTAACTCTCCTAGCCAACCAACTGTCCGACTGTCTATTTGATTTCATTAACAGCTCATTGCTGTGGCAATTACGTCTAGAGCCGAAATTGTTTGTCATATGGCAGAGAAAGTCTTTGGTTCGCTTCATTTTTCTTTTAAAGCGCGGCAAGAAAAATAAAACCTCTTTTATGACATATACTTTATATATAACGATGCCTGCACTTACCCATCGTCAGCTCACATATAACTAACTATATAATCACAGCAACAACAACAACAACAACAACAACGACAACAACAACAGCGACTATGGGAAGCCCACTTCACGCTTGGAGGGGCTCCACAGCGGCATGCGCCACATGACACTCAAGCCAAGAGGCGTTCGAGGGGGGCGTGGCGGCAGCGAGTGCGGAGCCATATAATGGCCACGTCTACAACTGACCAGCTGACCATTGACCAGTCTCTTGCCAAAGCGAAAATAGAAAAGCATTTTTAGAGGCCACACACTTGGATAACTTGCTCGAGGGGGCGGGTAAAGCGGGGGCGTGCCAGACGCCCAGATGTCTCGCCTGAGAGCCTTTGCCATTGCCTTCGCCTTCACCACGACTGTTCATCGTCAGAGGACGCAACTTGAAATGCAATGCCACAAATCCTTTTGTGCAACGTAAACTGAGACTTCAACAAAAGCTGAGCCAAACAATATGTTAAATGAGTGTAAACAACTGAGAACGTTGCTGTCGAGCTTAAGTGACTGCATGATACACGTTCAAAAGCATCGAAATTTTAATAGATTTGTGGATATGACATTAATATATCTAACTTTAAAACAGCTTAGTAGTTGATAATCCTAGCTCTGAGAACTGTGGAAGATCTACTTTATATTATAAGAATGAGCTGGATTTTGCTGGTTTTTGCTGGTCCTTCGGCTACTAAGTCCTTCGGCTTTTTCAGAGTTTATATGGCACGCTAAACAGAGGTTATATACACAGAGAAACTCATATGCTTTCTTCACTTCATGAGCGAGCATAAAAACTTCTTTTCAGTTGTCCTCAGGGTCTGCTCTGCATCTGCTTCGATGCTTCAGCGGGCTTTAGGGCTGCGTTGTCGACCTTGAATTTTGGCAATCAAAAAACGAATTTAAGCCAGTGCTAATTTATGTATATCTGAAGATACATTTATATAAACATATCAACATAAACAGAACAAAAAGTTTAAAAAGTTGACAAGTTTTACGCTTTATGCTAATGAGTTTTATTTGGTAGCAAGCTTTATCAAAGGCAAAAAAAGAGACAGGGGAGAGAGAGTGGGGCAAGGCGGGCCCAGACAAAACGTCAATTGTTAAAAAATTCGCAAACTCTCGAAAAACAAGTTCCAATGACTGCTTTTTTTTTTATCAGAATCAAATTGCTTCGGAGAGGAGTGCAGTCGGCGTAAAACGAGCCTACAGAAACAATTTAGCTATACAGAACAATCATGGGTAATCGTTCATGCATATATCTATTTATAAGACCCGTTATCAGCGTCGATAAGACAAACAGGCCACACACATTAGAATGCAGCCAGAAAACAAAATAACTAAAAAGGCTAGCAAAAACTCGGATCGTTCTGATAAGATTTCATTATTGAGAAAATAAAAATGTGTCAGACAAATGTTATATGGGGAAAGTACATATAGTTTAGAGTACTAAATAAAATGTTATAGTATAATTGATAAAAGTCTCCTTTAGACGAGGCTTTAGGCCAGGTTACTCTATATATAGATCGAGGCTACAAATATGCCTCCATTGAATAATATCCAAGTTACCTTTGTAAACTTCGTTAATTAAGCTGTGTACAGAGTATCAAAACAGTCAGACATATGTACATATATTAAAGAGACTTAAGACATAATGAATCTCAGCAAATACTTGAAAATACGCAGGTAAATAATTGTGAGTTAAATTACTTGTAAGCTGAGTAATTGGAATTGTTTTAGTTCAATAAACTTTAGTTTATTTATTTTATATATTTTATTTTATATTTTTTCTTTTGTGGCAACATCCTCTCACATTTCTTGTAAAACTGTTAATTTGCCAACAATTCAACTCTCTAATCTTTCATTCCTGTTGCTTTTCATTTTATTCACTCCGCTAAACGGCGTCGCCACTTCGAATTTTCTCTATTAATTCCAACGGCAAACGGATTAATGAAGCTTAATTAGTATTTTCCTGAAGTAAATGCAAACTCTCTTTTAGCTGCCACCATTTCCCCTAGCGCCGCCACTCGACGTCAGGTGGCGCCACTACGGTTTTGTTTTTGTTGTTGTCGCTGTCGCGGATGCGTAATTAAAAGCGCTTCGAACATCCGTTCCTCATCATTAGCCCAATCATTAGCTTCTGAATATGTTAAGCAAAATATATGTTTAATAACCGGAGCAATTGACTGCCTAACTGACTGCCTAACTGACTGACTGACTGACTGACAGCTTGACTGATTGACTGATTGATTGACTGAAATTGCACTCTTCCTGATTGCTGACGTTTGCTTTTTGCTTGCAAATCGATTATCGCTCCAGTCATGCAACAGACACACACACACACACACAGGCGAAATTAGTTTTGACGCTGCATAAATGAAGTGGCAGCTGGGAGTGGTTGGGAGTGAGCAGCATGCAGGAAGCGCTGTCTCGACCTTTCAACCCGGGCGCTAAGCTAACGAAAGCCATTAGCAGCGCTCGCCTGTGCGACGCCAGTTGAAGCCAACCGCAAGAGCAAACAGCTAAAGCGACACCCAAAGCCTGAACGCCCACCCACTGTCTAACTCAGTTCGCAGTTGCAGTCGCAGTCGCAGTCGCAGTCGGCGTTGGCGTTGTCGTTGCCATTCCCAATCCCTATCGCTCGTTTGGCCTCCCATCATATTCGATAACAACTTTCTACCCGCTACAACTACAACGACAACTACAACTGTAAAATAAAATTGTTACTCACCCACAGAGAGCAGCAGGAAAAACTGTGCCAGCGACGTCGACGTCGACGTTGATACTCAGTCAATGCTGTTGTTGTTGTCGTATTCAGTGATGTTGCTGCTGGTGGTGTTGTTGTTGCTGTTGCTGCTGGTTCCTGCTGATGAAAATGTCAGCGGCTCCCCCAAGGCATAATTTGCCTCTCCTCTTAATCTTCCTCTCTCTCTTTCTATCTCGCTCTGTCGCACACACGCTTCGCTTTTTGGGAAGTTGAAGTTGGAGTTGGACGTCTGTTAAAATTCTATTATTGCTCCCGTTCGCAGTCGCGGCGAAAATGAAATAATCAAATAAATTTGGATGGCAAATTGCGTTGTTTGTGGACGGTCGATCTTGGGATTTGCGAAAATGTGCAAATTTAATGCACAAATATCACACACACACACACAGGCCCATACAGTTATACACGCGCACACATTCAAATATTCAGGTGAATGGGCATTGTATCTGCTATTGTTGTTGTTGTAGCCTGGCAGCTGCTTGGACGGCAGCTGAGCAGCAGTTTTCAATGGCGCGCTGCTGCGTCCAGGATCTTTGTTAGCCGTTTGCCTGAGTTTTATAATTATGCTTGATTGGTTGTGTGTGTGTATTTACAAAAGGTCCTCGCACACATACACACGTACACACACCAAAGACGCGATTTAAACTGCGCGAAAAATCGATGGCTTGAACAGAAATTTGTTGTCTTGGCAATGCACAGGCGACGGGACACACAAGCAGCAGCAGGGGCAGCTACAACAAATACAATTTAGATTGGACGGCACATCGATTAATTTGAAAACATTGCATTTTTATTTTTGGGGCCGCATTTAAAGGCTTCAAAGCAAAGAAAACCCGTTCAGCCAAAAAAAAAACACCGCAACGCGCAACACACCCACGAAACACGTCCGCACAGGCCAACGACAGCGACGCTACTGTTAACTTGCTCTCATCTGTGAGCGACGCCACTGTAAAATGGCTCTCTTTTAAAAAAAATCGCCTGATTTAACAGAGCATGTTACCGAACTGCTTTCAAGCATAACAGACGCCGGTTCGCCGGCAAACAGTGTGACCAATACATTGATCAAGCAGAAACAACGCATAACTTCAATTCGCCAGTGCTGCCCATAAGGCGCTTCATTTAAATTTCATTTAATGAGTTTCGCTTAGGCAAAAATATTTTCATTTGAATTTTATATAAAAGAGAAAAAAGTTGATTTATTAACTAAATAATTTTTATTTTATTTATTTTCTTAGTTTATTCAGTGACACTGTTAGACAAGAGTTTAGTTGCATTTTAGTTTTATGTCCTAAAACAAATTGTAAATCTTCTTCAACAAATGCAGAAGCAATTCAGTTTGTTTTTAAATATTGTTTTAAGATTGGAAGTATACATCTTAAGTTTGCTTAAAACTAAACATCTTATGAAAATTAAAAGAACTGATTGATCAGAAAAGTGTTTCGAATCTTACACCTTATATACAAAAAGCTCAATTAGCTATTCCGATCCGATGCGAATTTAAAAATATTCTGAATTTGCAATATTTTCTATTTGTTGATGCTATTGAAAATAATGTATAGCAATTTATTAATGTTCGTACGATTTAGTTTCAATCTAGAAGCTACATAAAAACCCGGGAGAATATCACTCGGAACTCATCAATTATGAGGTGCTTGGGGCTCGAATAATCGAATGGGGGCTTCAAATAATTGCCGCAAGGTTTACAAGGGATACAATTGGGAAAGTCGCCCAGATGGGGACACTTAAAAACAATTCTATATATATATATATATTAATAGTACATAGATAATATGCTCGTAATGGATTAGCTGGCTGGTGTGTAGACGCTCGGTGTGCTGTGGATCGCGTTCTCCTGCTCGACCTCTACTGCAGATATAGCCTATGGTAATCGTTGGCGCCGAAGGCGCAGTTGCATTTGGGGCACTTTCTTTGCCGCGTCTCGTACCGTGTTCGCAGACAGTCGTAGCAGAAGACATGGAAGCATTTGGAGAGCACGGCATCCTTGCGCTTCACCTTGCACGAGGGACACGTGAGTGTTTCCTTGTACTCGCGGATCTCTTCGATCATCACCTCGTCGATGGTTGTGCCCGACATTTCCATCTTTTTCATGCGCTCCGCCTTTCGTTTGAATTGCGCCAGCTCCTCCTGCAGCCGTTTTGTCTTGTAGGCCTCCGCCTCCAGCGAGCTAGTCTTCTCGGCGACCACCTGTTGGGCCTCCTTCATTTGGGCATGATACTTTTCTAAATGCAGCTTCAAATCCGCTGCCGATTGCGCCGATTCGATGGCCTTTCGCTTGTGCATCTCCATGGCCTGTTGGCGCAGCATTAGCTCCTTCTCAATTGACGCCACGGTCGTCTGCAGGCTGCGCTCTTTCTCCTCCAGCTTGCGCAGCACAATGTGCATGGCCTCGATCTGTGTCGTCGCTGTAGTCATTTGATCCTCCAGCACCGTCTTTTCCTCGCGCAACAGCTTGTGTAGCTGGTTAGCCTTGATTCGCTCGGACATTAGTTTAAAATTTGCATCGTCCTTTTCGCGCAGCTGCTGGATGAGCCTTGAGTTTTGTTCCTGCATATCCTCGAATGCCTGGCCCGTCACTTCCATCTCGTTGAGCAGCGCCTCCTCTTCGTGGGAGCCAACAAATGGGCGTGTGTAGTTGGCACCTCCAAGTCCACCACCAGGTGCAGCACCCCATGCATTCTCCGTGGGCTTATGATTGGCCACCTGCCTTTGCAGCTCGTGTTTCTGCTCCTCCAGCTGCTTAATCTTGCGCAACGCCTCCTCATCGGCTAGTTTCTTGCGCTCTTCTCGCTTGCTCTCCTGCAGCTTTTTCAGCTGCTGTCGCAGCTCTTCTATCTCGGAGCGGAGCTTCTTCTCGGTGGCCATCAGCTGCACCTTGTCACGCTGATCCTTCGAGACTCCTTTGTACATGTCCAGCAGCAGCTTCATTTCCTTCTGATCGTTCAACGCTTTTCTGTGAAGCAAATGAAATAAACAGATGGAAGTCAACAATTGCAATTTGACACCTACTTGAGTTGCGCCTTCAGATCTCGCACGGTTTCGCTCTCCACGGCCTTGAGTTCCTTTGCCTTAATACCTTCCTTGCTATCCTTTTCGGTTTTAACAGCGTTCGCTGTGCCAGCTGCTGCTGCTGCTGCATTCGCTGGACCGGGTGAATCTTTCTTCTCTGCAGTTGCACTTTCACTGCCGGATAATTTCTCCTGCTTGATGCTGGGATCCTTGACATCTTTACCGCCTGCTTCATCATCTAGGTCATCGTCGGCAGAGGCCGAGTTCTCTTCTTTGATGACCATGTTGACCTCGCCGCTTGCATTGCCAGCTGTAGTGATGCACGTTGTGCCACCGGTTGAACTATTATTGGCATTCTCCTCTTTAATATTCGCTGCGGATTCCAGTTTAATTTCGTCGCCCGCTGCTGCAGCAGTCGATTGCTGATGCTGCTTGTTGCCCTCGAGCTTGGCCTGCGCCTCATCCAATTCCTTGCGCAGCTTTACAATCTCTGCGGAAATGTCCTTGTACTTACGCTTGTACCTCTGCACCTCCCCCTTCAGCTGTCCGTTGTGGTTCTGCAGCGAGGTAATCAGATGCCTCATCTCCCGATTGATCGGCGCCGTCTGCTCGTTGGCGGCCATGTTCTGCTCGAACTCAATCCGCAGCGCCTCATACTCCTTGCGTATGAGCGCCAGCACGTCCTCCATTTGTATCATCTCGCTACGAACCTTCTTCTGGGCAATCAGCTCCTCGCTCTCCATCAACTCGATCTGCCTCAGATGCTGATTCTTGCTCGTCTGCAATAGATTTCGCGTCTCATCTAGCATCGTCTTGATCTGCATGGACTCGTTATAAAGTACAGAGAACTGCGATTGCAAGCACTTATACTCTGTCGTCTCCACGATGACCGATTCGGGCAGCTGTCGGATCTGCGAAGAGAGAAAAATTATTATCGCTGAATGGGACTGCTCTGCTCTCTCTCTCTCTCATCACTCTTACATCCATTTTGAGTTTTTCTACTTCTTTGAGTGTTTCGCGATGCGTAGCATGCAGCTTATCCAGTTCCTGTAACCGATTGTTCGCCAGTTCTCGATGCTCCTCCAGTTCCTTCTGCAGCTCCTCCAGAAGTTGACTATTCACATTGGTCGTCGCACTGCCGCCACCGCCACTCCCGACACCACTGCTGGGCGTTTTGGTACTGTTGCTGCTTTTGTTGGGATCACCGTAGATTTGGTGATAGGCCTTCAGCTTTTCAATGGCCTCGGCCAGATGATTCTCCAACTTATCGTTGCGACAATGGATCTTCTCCAGGTCATATTGCAGTTCATCAATTTGATTCTTCAGTTCGGCATTCTCTGTTTCCTTGGCGGTGAGTGCATCCTGGTATTCTTTCATCTTTAGCGACATCGTGTGGAACTTCTCGTGCAGCGATGTGTTCAGATTTTGCAGGCTGTGATTCTCTGTCATGATCTCAATGTGCGTCTTCTTTAACGTTTCTTCCAGCGCGTGCACTGCTGCACCCGTTGTCGACGCATCCGACTCAGCTCCGGCAGTGGACTGCTGCTCCTCATCCCCACCAGCAGTTCCTCCTTGTGCTCCAGCAGTGCCCAGACCATCACCTTTCAATACATGCGTTATCTTCTCGTTACGTTGCATTAACCTATCAATAACCTGTACGATCTTCGCCACCGCACGCTTCGATACCTGGACACGATTCGCTAGCTTCTCGTCTAGCTCCTCCTTGTCCCATGTGGAGAGTTGTGTCAGAAACGAGGTGGTTACCTCGTTCTCATTCTTATTCTCTAGCTCATCAGCCGTCTCCGCATCGAATCGCTGCAACAGCACCCTTATATCCTCATTAAGCTGATTCCAATACCGATTTACCACGTTGAGGACTGCATCATCCTGCGTTTGGCGCTTCTCCAGCTGCTCTATTCGATGCCGGAGCTCGGCCTCGCAGCGCATTCGCTGTTCGATTCTCTGGGCGAGTTTCTTATTCTGAAACTCCAATACCTTAATGTCCATCTCTTCTAATGTGGACACTGGCCCAATTAAATGGGGCTCGAAGTGCACCTTTTTGATGGGCGGCTGGCCAGCGGCTGCTGCAGCTACTAAACAGCTGCTGCCGCCGCTGCCGGTGCCACTGGCATCGTCGGCGCTACGTTTTGACATAATTTCTAAACTGCAACAACAATCAAATGTAGAAACGAAACGCAAATAACTATTAATTTCAGTTTTCTCTATTATTGATTTTCAAGTTTCGTGGCTGTGGCTGTACTCCATTTTGCTGTGTGTGCGGCTCGGCGGACGCGGCCAGCTGCAAAAATGCACACATATGTGAAATGGTTGGGCAGTGGGGGGGACAGACGGACTGGGTACTTACCTTAATTTCTGTTTCTACACTTTTTATCTTAACATTAATTAATAACTCAACAAAGCGGCAGAATTCTAAAGGAGTTTTCTACTAATTGCTAGCTGTGTAAAGAGTTGCATTATAGACGATAAATTGTGGCGGCTAATCGATAACTTGTTCTAGATTTCAATAAGCCAACTGGTTCGATAGCTGGCAGAAACTAGTTCAGTTTACATGAAAGTTGGCAGCGTCCAATAAGTTAATCGATGCCACAATTTTAATGTATCGATACTTTGATGAAAGGCGAGTCTCAGTTGCGACTGTTAAATTGCAAATAAAATGAAAATCTTCAATTTGTATAATCAGCTATCCGACTCCTTGTGAATGTATTTTTATAAACAGGTGAAAGAGTTAGATAGAAAAACTTAGGCACTCATAGAAGAAAACGCTTGAGATACAGCAAAACGACGAACAACCAAAAATGCAGTACGTAGCTTATTTATAAGCCTGTTTATATTATGTCACGGATTGAAATGATATATTGCAAACGCTCACCAGCATTAATGATCGCCAATCAACTCCAAACAAGCCCAGAATGGTCTATTGATAATAACAGAGAAGCAATCCAATGGTTTTTGCGTTAACACAATTGAAGATCCGCAACTCTATTAGGAATCAGCAAAAATCGAATCCTTGTCAGCAGTTCAAGTATGTCCAGCACAGCTGATGATCTTACAAATGGTCCCAAACTGAAAGTCCATTTGTGTGAAATTTGTGGCAAAGGGTTTGAGAATATGACAGAATTTTTCCAGCACATGTTTATATGAATATCTTATTTAAACCGTAAATTGTATGCCGCATTGTTTACTCAATCAAAAAGTAAATTCTTATATCTAGATCAGCTGAGTGCGATTGAAATATCAATCGATAGAGAGTAACCAGTCACATATCCATATCGATGCATTTCAAGCCACATATCGATTCCTATTAATTTGTAAGTTGGTCTAACTGCTAATAATGAATTGGAACAGATTCTGATATTTTCCAAGCATGTAGAATAAATTGCATGAAGAGTGTTTAAATAATTCGAACTTCATGTGAATTTTCGATTTATTAATCATCTACAAGTAAATAATTTAGTATTGAACGGGAAATGCACATGTAATTTGAATTTGATTAAGTAGTGTTACATTGAGCTAATGAGACTGGCTGCTGCAGCTCTCGCTCGCTCGCTCGGTATCGGAACAGGGGACTAGAACGATGTGTATTTGAGGGCCTGGCGCAGAGTCATGCAGTCCACCTCGTCAATCTTGCAGCTGTTCGCCTTGATATTGATCTCCTCCTCCTGCATGACCTGAACGTGCATGAGATAGCGCATCGATGCCTTGTTCTCGTTCAGCTTTTGGTTCAACTTGCAGACCGAAGCCTTTAAGGCCTGCAGCTCATTGTAGAGAGCGTCCTGGACCATGTCGCAGGTCAACTCCAAACCAGGGCGATGAGCGCGATTGCTAAGACGCGTCTGGCAAAGGGTTATGGCCCTCTGCTTGTCGGTCATCTCGCGATCTAACTCGCTCATGTTGCGCTGCACCTGATGGATGTGGTCCATGGTGTCCTTGTGCTTGTTCTCCAGGCACTGCTTCACATGCTTCGTCTCTGCAATGCGTCGCTCAAACGCCTCATTGGTGCGATCCGTCTGGTTCTGCATATCCTCGCAGATCTGCTTCAACAGCAGATCGATATAGGCACGTAACTGCCCGGCGGACACCAAAGCCTTGGCATTGGCCTCCAGGTTCTCATAAGTCTGCGCCTGCCACTCAGTCAACGAGAATTGGCTTGGAAGATGGAAATACGAAATGGTTAAAATGACATGTTAATACAATAGGTGACCTACCAGTGCTGCTTGGATAGATCCTGGCCCTTGCCAAGATCCTGCTGAAACTCCTTCAGCTTCAGATTCTTCTCGTCAATAGCCAGCGACTTGTCCTTGGCTGAGAGATCCTGATCCAGCAGGTACATGGCTGCACGCAGCTTGCGTATCTGCTCCTCGGCCTCCTTGAGCGCGGCGTCGGCCAGACCCTGACAGCCTTTGATGACCTTCAGCTCGCGACGCAGCGAGCGATCCACCTCATCGTCACAGAGATCCACACCAATGCGTCCCTCGCGTAGGATCAGGCACTGCTTGCAAATAGCCAGCGACTTATCCTTGAGAAACTCAATGGCATTCAGCACACGATTGCGATACGTGTTGAGCGTCTCGTCCTCCAGCATGGCCGTCTTCTTCTGGCGGTTCAGCTCGTCAACCAGAAAACGAATCTCACTGGTGCGCTCACGCATATGATGCTCCACCTCCCGCTGCCAATTCTTGGTGGTGTCCTTTGTCTCATCGACTACACGACGTGACTCCCTAAACAGGAACAGGACTGACTTTTGGATCTGCTGATCGGTTCGTGTACTTACTCGACAATGCGTTCAGCTAGCTTCTCCTGGTCGCAGGTGATGCGGAACTTGATCTTGTTGTTGTAGTCCCAATCCTCCTCGGAATACCTGGGCGGGCACTTGGCCACTGGACCCAGATGCTTGCTTGCCAGCTGCAAGCCCGTGATGCGACGCGCCTTTAGGTTTGGCAACATGGTGATGCACTGTCTCACAATCTCGTAACTCAATGTAAACTTTAGATTGGTTTAATATAAAATATATTTATATTATATTGCGTAAGATTTAATCAAATGAGGAAATTAACTGTTACGTATGCAATTCTGTATACACATGTACACTGCTCTAGGATGTATGTGAGAATTTCTCAAAATGTTTTCTTTTTTCCAATTTGAGGAAGTCCTGGCACACTTTGCTTTCGATTGAGCTTGGGGAATTGAGTACCTGACGACCTGGCTGACTGACTCCGAATCTGTAACTACTTTGCTGCAGCTGCAGCTGCTGCTTCTCCAACTCGAGGGTTAGTTTAATCGATTCATGCTAGGGAATTCAGCCGTTGCCTAGCGGTATTTATTATTTTTATGTTGGTATATGCTCCATGTGTGGTAGCCAGGGCAGCTATGCCTCTGTGTGTGTGTTGCCTTGTGTATGTCACCTGGCAATCCAATTGGGCACAAACGCAACCCAGGCCCAGGCCCAGGCCAGGTGAACTTCTTTCTGCTGACTTCGGTGGCAGGCGCGACTCGTCCTTGCGGTTTTCGCCAGGCTGCTTAAAAATAGCTATGCCTGACTTTCAAGCAGCTCCCTCGATCGATTTATGCTTAACATACTTTCGCTTTTTTACCTTTTTTTGGAATTGTTTTTCCTCTTTTATTTGGCAATTGTGCAAAACTTTTTTTTTTTTTTTTTGCCATTTACTTATGCTAATCAACGCCAACTGCGTGACTGACGGCCTGATCGATTGGCGTGAGGGGGAGGTGGTTGGATGGGCGTGGCACTCAGGTGTGTGGCTGTTTCATTCGTATAAGACGCAATATATGTGATTGTTATGTGTTACTGGTTTAAGAGCCATTGAAAAAATGCAATCTAATTGGAATTGTTGATAAGATATTTCAAAAGAAAATATTTCTTAAGATACAGCTGGATAATAATAGACATAGAGTCTATGTCATTTTAAATGGGAAGAGACTAGCTAGTGGTTGGTAAAAATAATATACATATATAAATTAATATATTTGAGCATATTTATTACTATCTTCTACAGAAATAAGACGCAGTTTATGCGACTATTGTAAATCAGTTTGAGAGGCACTGTATGGAGACTAAAATACTGTAAAGAAAATAATGCTGCCTTCAAATACTGATAGATAATACACATACATACATACATATGTACTACATAAATATGTATTTCTGCTACAAAAAGGCTAAAGCTGCTCATAGTAAAATGATTTATATTTATATTTCTAGGTCAAAGCTTTCATAATTTCATTACGCCACCAGATAAACTACATTTCCTATATAATTTTGCTTTACTTGCCTTGCCGCTAATTCACCTGCAATTAAGTTGACATTTTAATTTAGTTTTTTTTTTTTTTTTTTTTTTTTTGTAAAATTTAGTTTGAATTTATTACGATATACATTTGTTGTTGTTGCCATCATACATGAATGCATGCATATACATATATATGTATATATATTTGTATATGTGTGTGTAGTTTGATGTATATTTATGTATGTATATTATGCACTGCACTTAAATCTTAATGATAATAAAAATGTACAATTTAATTAACTAGGATCTATTGATGTTTGTTGCATTATTAGTTGTCAGTGTTTTGTTTATTTGAACAGAGCTGTCTCTGCTTTCTGTTTCTTTTTGGCTTTTGTAGATCCAGCCATCTGTTCATTTCTCTGACCCCGTGATGCGTCTTTTGCTATGGCCTTGAAGTTGTTCAGAACTGGTTCGCTCGTGTCGCTCGGACTTAGTAATTAGACTCTCTTAATGTCTGGCACTTACAAAATAACTGTTATTATTATGACAGGGTTGCCAGTGCGATCGCGTGCTTGGCGCAATTTTTGTAATGATTTATTAACAGTGAACTTGTATTTGAATCTGTTGTTTTTTTCTTTTGTCTCTTTTTTGGTTTTTTCTTTTTCTAATAATCGCTCAGCCAAAACGTTTTAATTTGTTTTTGTTTTTTTAATTATTAGCTCTGTGAACTGTACAAATGGCTAATTGCTATAAATGTCGCATGCAGATCGTAACTCTAGAATTTATTTGTATTTTGTTTCTAATTTGATTTCAACTACATTTTTGTTTAGGCATATTCTTTTCAGTGGACCTGGTTGATTTTCTTCAATGTATTGCTGGGCTTTTCAATTCAATTGGTTATTTTGGCTATCTACGAATACAAACTGTAACTGTTTTTTTTTATTTAAATTTTTTTTTTTTGTAAATTCATTTATTTGCTTTTTGTTGTTTTTATTGTTTTGTAATTTGTTGCTAGTTTCTTGTTGTTTCCTTTTTTTTGTGTGTAGGCAGTGTTTTTTTCCGTCTTCTTTTTAAATTTGTTTTTGGAGCTACTTCAATCTGTTTTTTTTCTTACATACTTTACTTAAATTTTAGCACAATGTTTTTTTTTTTTTATATATTTTTCAATTTATTTTTTGTTGCTTTTCTACTTCAACAAAAAAAAATAAGACATTTCTTACTCCATTTTTTTTTTAAACTTCATTTCAATTTGTTATTGTAGCATAAAATTAATAAAAAATAATAATGCAAAATTACATAAGAAATTAATAAACCATAAACAATTAACAAATAAAGTTTTACAATTCAAAAAAATATATATTTATATATATTTTTTATTTATATTTAGATTAATATTATATTTTGCTTCCGTATTTTTGTCGCTTCTCTTTGCTTTTGTTTCTCTTATTCATTTAATTTAAGTTGTATTTTTATTTAGTTGGTTTTTGCTGTTTTCGTTTCTTTTTTCTTTCTTTTCATTTTTTAACAAAAATAATTGCTTTTGAGGTATTTTCATATATTTTTTTGTTTTGTTTTGTTTATATAAATATGTGTGTTTTTGTTTTTATACATTATAAGTATTTAGTTTTTAGTCGTTCTCGTTTTCAATAGTTTTTTGTTTTTGTAGTTGTCTTGTCTTTTTTTAAACAATTCAAAGCACCTTTTGATTATATTCGACATTGTGTTTTTATTTTATTTACTTTTTTTTCCATTTTTTTTTAAATTTATTTATTTTTTTTTTTATGTTTACTTTTAATAATGTTTGCAAATATCAGTATTTGTTAAAAAATAAAAACAACTGAAACAAAATATAATCAAAGTACGTACACATCTATTACAATATTTTAGTTTTGCTATTTCTTTTGTTTTGTTTTGTCTCCTTTGCTTTAAATATATATTTTTTATTTATTTATTGTTGTTGTGGCAGCGCTTAGCTTCTCAGTTCACATTTAATGTTTTTGAAATAATATATGTATAGCATCATTTATATCAATTTGTTAATCTATCGACTCTTCATTTAGTTGTTGTTGCTGTTTTAGTCATTGTTTTAAGAAATGCCTTATTTTAGTTATGTAAACGTTCGAACAACTGAACTGCTTAAGTGAAAATAATAATTGAATAATAGTAATAGTAATAATAATAGAAAGTTGCAGCAACCGAAAGCGAGTTTTCTTCATTAGGACAAACTATCAAATAAATAGAAAATCAAAAAATATATATACATATATATATATATATATATATACATATATATATATATATTGGCTACGACTTTCACGCTGGAAACCTTTGCATTTAGCTTCATATATTCAGTTTTTATTATGATTAATAGATATCATTAATATTAATATTAATATTAATATTATTATCGTTATTAGTTGTTGTTGTATGGTGTTTGCTTAACTTGCTGCTGTTGTTGTTTTTGTCTTAAACACTAATTGCTCTCACTATACACACAAAGGTTCATTCAAAAAAATGCTAAATGGCTAAACAAAAATTTAAAGCTCGAATCTAAACAAACAAAATATTGTTAAGAATTGTTAAGTTAAGACAAATAATAATAGAACTCAAAACGGTGAGTTTTCTAAACGAGCTCAATTAAACAACATAATTTTAATAACAAGTGTAATAATTATTGTTGTTGTTGTTAAGTATATATGTTTTTTGTATCTATATAATTATTATGTTTTGTATGTGTGTATACATGTATATATGTATGTAAAAAAATCAAAAAACTTTTGAAGTGTACATTTGAACTAAATTGTGTAAACCTTTTACCTATATAAGCATAAAACATAATCAGTAATTGATAAATATTTATACACGATCCGGAACTCGCTCCAGCTAGCTAACTCTCAAGTGTCTCACAATCTACATACATGTACATATACATATACATACACATATACACTCATATATGTATATGTATATATGCATTGTTATTCTATATAGTGGGCTATAGCAATAGCATTTGTTATGTTATAGTTATATAGTATATATGTTATCTGTGTATGTCTCTAACTTTAGTATTTATGTATATCCAAACAATTAGGGATCTCCCAATCTCCCGATCTCCCCTCTCTCTTTCTCTCTTCTGTGTCAATCTCGCATCTGTACGTCAATATAGTAGTAACCTTTAGACCATTGGCAGTCCCTGCTGCACATCCATCATCTCGTCCTGCGCTGGCGATGGGCGTGGCGCAAATGTTTGCATATGATGCGGATGCGGATGCTGGTGCTGATGTGGAGGTGGAGCGGCTCTTGCGTATATCGTTGAGCGCTGCATCGCCGGCACATTGGGAGCTACATTCGCATTGGCGGACGGGAACTGTAGCCGAAAGCTATTATCCGGATGCTGGTGCTGTCGAAGCATGCGTCTTGGTGAGCGCGCCGGCATGCGATTGGCCCGATGCATATCCTCCAGTATCGATGGCGCGACGTAGGTGAAACCCTGCAAAAGGTAAGAAATAGTTGCTGTCAATAAAATTGTTTGCATTTGCCAATTTGTCTCTCTCTCTCTTTCTATTTGTCTCTCTCTCTCTCTCTTTCTATTTGTCTCCCCCCTTGATTGATCGGCAATGAATTGGGAGCACGCCTGGCTGCCAGTGGGTTACCCTGGCGCATACTAATGCCCAGTCATATGGTCAGCAGGAATTATGCAAGCCAGTGGACTGACCCAACTGCCTATGTAACACATTTTGCATAATTTTGGTTTGCAGCCAGCGTGAGAGACACTAATTAAATTTTTTTTGACGAAATACAAAAACTAAAAGATATATAATAAGTCAAAATAAAATAAGGCAACAACAACCATCTACAAATGCAATAAAATAATTAAACATGCCGCCGGCTCGCGTGTAAATTCATCCGGCACGCCGCAGAGGCTGCACACCGTTGGAATAAAACTGTACGTGCGCGCAATAATATAATATAATTGAAAACCTCGATTTGGGAGCTGATCATCAACACTTTGTAGCGTGTTGACCTACTAAAAATGTGGGCGAGTCGCGAGAAAGTTTGTACTCATACAATAATTGGGTTCTAAGTGCTGTAAGAATTTTCCAATTAGCAGCTGCAGTTTGAGAGTCATTGCGGTGAGAGACATGAGCACAACTGCTGACTGCGGTCTAATTGGAGTCTGTCGAATTGGCGCTGCAGCGAGCTCTACTTTTTATTGACATATAAAACGGCTTTTAAAAGTTACAGCACTATGTGCACTACTTTGAGCAATTAAATCGCCCTAAACAATAATAAAACACAAAACAAACGAAAAGCAAAGCGTAACGAATTTTATAAACAAATAGCAGCTGAGTAGCTGAGCAGCAGACAACAACAACAGCAATAGCACAGTTTTAGCTGCTCGCAGCTGCAATTAGCTGCTCAATGGTAAAAGAGTAACAGCAACAACAACTGTTAAACTCTCTGCGTCCGAGGCCAGGGCCACTTCGTCTTCACGTTCGTTGGCCAGTCGCAAAGAAACGCTCAAACTGAGCGCACGACGACCGAGCCGAAGCAGCAGCAGCAAACCTCAACTTTCGTGTCTTATAAAAAAAAAGAAGCATTTTTTAAGCGCACTGTTTAACATAGAGCTCCCCCTCCCTCTCTCTGTGCTCCACACTTGCCAGTTTTTTGTATAAGGCGATGTCGTGACGTCTGGAGAAAGGCTTAGGCTGAAATTTGCACAAGAAAGACAAATAAAAACTCCACGTTTAGTTTCACTATGCAAACACATTGACATTAATTCTTGGACTCGAGCTCGTCGCATCATTTGCCTTTCAGGGCTATCGGGTTCGGTGAGACAAAAGCGCCGGAGCCCAAATATCAAACCAGTTCAAGTGATTGCAGTTACAACAATATCAAAAACAACAACAATAGCAAGAGCAGCAGCAGCAACAGCTGAGTTAACGATAGAGAGAGAGAGCAAGAGAGTGCGAGACGCAGGCGCACGTGCAGAAAGCGAGAGCGCAGCAACGTTAGCGTCGGCATCGGCGTCGGCGTCGCGTGCTTATAATTGGGACAAGAACCGTTTTTGGCAACAGCGCAGCGGCAGTAGATGTCAAAGTTGTTATAGTGCTTTTCAAACTTTAAGGGCTGGCGACAAATAGTGCGTGCGTAAATGCTGTAAAACTGTGAAATTGCATAATTTTAAATAATACAAATAAAAGCGACAAAAAAAGAAGAAAGAAAACAAAACTTAACCAATTGCCAACTAACAACAATGTGCAAGAAATCTATAATAAAAATTGGCAAACAGTTGAATTGTGTGAAAACAGTAAAAGCAACAGCAGCAACAACCACAAATTACGGCTTGCAATAAAAGCGCAGCTTTGTTCGCCAACAGCAACACCAACAATAACAACTATACATAAGAAGACTTTGTTTTGAAAAAATGTCCAAACTGTTGAAAATCAATTCACTCTCGTTGCTGTTGCTGATGGCGGCTGCGATGCCCCCACAACAACAGCAACAGCAACTGCAACTGCAACTACAGCAACAACAACTGCCAGCAGCAGTTGCTGCAATGAGCAGCACTGCAAAAACAACAATACTTTTAAATGTAACTGACAAGGCTGCCACTTTCATCGATAGCAACTACAGCAGCACTAGCAGCAACAACTACAACAACAACAACAACAACATCGTAAACAACAACATAAATAGCAACGAAGCTTCCACCACCATCTATGAGCAACAGCAGCAGCAACAACAACAACAACAACAACCCGTGCAATATGCGCAAATAACGGCATTTGATAAAGAAGTAGGTATGCATACGGTATCTATTAGCAGTAACAACAACAACAACTACTACTACTACTACTACTACTACTACTACTACTACTATAACAACTACAACTACAAAGGCAGCCGATCAGCTGTTGGACGTATTTCACATACCCTTACTAGAAGAGTATGATTAAACTCTATTTCTGACATGGTTTTTTGTATGATATTAAAAATAATAATTCTTGACTTTCACTAACTGCAATTAAGTTTTGACATATTTAGGGTCTTTCTATGCGATTCACATAATTTCATTTTCATATTACTTCTTAGTTTGACATATTTAGCGTTTTTCTATGCGATTCACATAATTTTTATTTTTATATTACTTCTTATTCCCATGCTTGATAAACTGAGCTACGTTTTACTGTTCTCTATTTTTCTCTATTTACTACTTTCTATTTATTAATAACTACTCTCTATTCTATTTACGACTCTCTACAAATAGTCGTTCTTTTACCGCCTTTCTATGTGATTTTCAAACATCTGAAATATTGAGTAGGTAAATTCAAGCACAAGTGAGAGTAATTGAGCAAGGTGTCAGCGAATGAGCGACAAATATATGTGTAAATAGAGAAAGTAAATACAGTTTTATGCTCTTGAGAGCAACATAAAGTCGACTAGAATTACTGCAGTAGTGCGGGTTTTACTTGAAATTCAAGTGAAATTTTCGACATGATTTACTTGGATAACCGTAGGCCGTTGTTTTCGGGCCTCTGCGTAAGGCGGGGCTCCCGCCAAATTCGTTGTTATACGGAACAACAACAGTCAGTAGTCAATAAACCAAGTAGACGAATACAAACCATGGCTTTGGCCAAGTGCTTGAATTGCAAATTAGATGCGCCACAATAACAACAACAACAACAACTGCAATAACAACAACTGCAACAACAACAACTAACTACGACACGGTTTACGATTGAGGGCGGTGGGAAGGGCAAAAAATTGTCGGTACGTTAACGTTTTTGTTTTTTTTTTTTTTTTGGGTGGTCACTTCAAGTGTGTGAAAGTGAAATTTATTACACCTGAGTTTGAAAACGAACGAATTTAGAGCTAACCGTGGAGCAGCTACCTACGAATGCAATGGCCGGTTTTTTGGTTGACTTGAGTCTGGGTTGAGTAATAGCCAGAGCAGGCGAGATAGCTAATTAAAATTATGTTTATCTTTTATATTGAATCTCGATTTTTCCCAACACTCTCTTACGTCTAGTTGAACGGCTAATCAGACAGTGGGCGCCAATCGTATGGCTAGCGCCCGAGGAAAAATTCATGCCACTGGGCGTGGAGGAGTTTCTGCAGCATGTTCATCCCATGGACAAGGATCGCAGCTTCACACCTGGCATGCCCTTCAGCGAATACTCCACCAAATCGCACCTGGTGACCAATGGCGAGATGGAGGATCTGCTGAAGAACGAGCAGTCGTTCATCTATGGCCGCAATCCCAATGAGGCGCCAGTGCCCATCTATGGCGTAGTCACGTTGTGCTCCCCGCCGCCCAAAAGAGAACCAGAGCCAGTACCAATGCAACCCTTGGCCAGCACACGAGGTCCCTACATTCCAGTGTCCATTGATCCGCTGGAGGAACGCAATGAGACGGTGCGACGGTCATCGCGTCTATTTCCGCTGTTCCAGCGCGTGAAGCGAGAGGCACCTGGCAGGCTGGATTACGGCGTAAGGAGTGACTTTGATTTGATGGAACAGGCCCAGTTAACCGGTGAAGCTTTACCCGCGATCGAGAGCGTGGAGCATCCACAGCAGCAACAGCAACAGCAACAGCAGCAGCAGCCAGAGGCCGAGCTGGACAATGGCTTGCCAGTGAACAATTTTATAGCCAATCTGGCAGACAATGTAAAATTCAGCGGAGGCGTCGATCTGGATGACAATATGGAGGATAACAACATAGGCGATTCGCAGCCTCAAACCACAAAGAGAATCAAGGGCCAGCTGCCTAGCTTCCATGTTACCTATTGGATGTTCTACCCATACAGTCAGGGCAAGACGATGTGCACGCTGAGTCTGGGACCTCTGGGCCACATTCCCTTTCCGGCTGTCTACGGCTACTGCCTGGGTCGTCGCCGCGACATTGGCAGCCATGTGGGCGACTGGGAGCACATGACTTTGTACTTTAATGGCGACTCCGAGCCACAGGCCATGTATGTCTCGGCCCACGATGCGGGCGCCTACTACAGCTACAGTCATCTGACAGGCGCCTTTGAGTTCCGACGCCAAGAGACGCGCAAAGGTATTCTGCAGCGTCCCAATTTTCCCAAAACTGTGACAACATTTAATAATCACCCGGTGCTCTTTGCTGCCAAGGGCTCCCATGGCCTGTGGACGGCACCCGGCAAGCATCGATTCGTTAAAGTCGCTCGGCTATACGACATCAATGGCTTTGGCACGCCATGGAACACTTGGAAGGCCGTCGATATAAGCTATAAGAATTTGCGCTCGCATGGTATGTAGCTATTAGGACACTTTGAATTTACATCTAATCTTATCTGTTTAAAAAGGTCGCGCTTTGGCACCCGATTGGCTAACCTATCGTGGCAAGTGGGGCAATCCCAAGAGCAAGTGTCATCCCTTTCGCCGCATTGGGCTCAACTTCTGCGAGTTTACAGACGGACCCACGGGCATACCACTGAAGGAGCCGCACTTCCAATGCGGCGCCGACTATCGCTGATTGAATTGGCCCATATAGTTTTAAGATTATCCTTAGAGAAATATTTATTGTGAAAGTCCCAACCTGCTTCTTACTCCTAAATACATTAAAGATGGCCTGAGAAACGTGATTAACCTTTGTTTTTTTATGAGTAAGAGTATGTGGTTCTGAATAGGGTTTCTGAATATGCTGAATTTAGCAATTATAAAACACGAGTATGTAGTTCTCAAAAGGGTTTCGGAGTCTGACGAATTTAGCTATTATAAAACAGGCTAATCTCTGAATGTTGCAAGAGATTTACATAACTTTGTATACCTATACCTACTTTCAACTCCTTAATTAAACTCCTAATCATTCATAATCGTAGGCCCACGTAAGCTTTCCAAATTCGATTAACACTTACTTGAAAAATTAAATTGACACTTTCGCTGAGCGTTGTATCATCCGGTGAATCCACGGGAACTTGTCGTGTGAATCTCGTATCAAATTGGGAGACATCATCCTCACTTCGCTGTTTAGATGGAATGGGAAACTCTTTGAGTCAATTGATCAGCTTTGATATCGAGTTGTTGGCTTACCAGCAGCGGTTTAATTGGTGGTTCTAGACGTCGGGCCACAACATCGTTCCAGTTGACATGCTTGAAGAATGGATGTGACTGCACCGCTGCCGCATCCTCGGGCCCGCTGCCGAGTCGCTGTGGTTCCTGTCGCTTCATCAGGCGTCGCACCAGATCTCTGGCTTCGGGTGTGAGGTAGGCTGGCAGATTAAGCTTGGCTTTAAGTATGGTCTCAATGGTTTTCTTTCGATTCTCGGCGGTAAACGGTGGCTGTAATACAAATCAAATGATGCTTTAGTTTAAAACGATAATGAATGATTTTTTTATGATACCTACCACACCCGTGAGCATATCAAACATAAGTGCGCCCAGTGACCACCAGTCGACGGCTTTGCCATGGCCACTTCTGGTTAAGATTTCGGGTGCCCTGTTAAGCAAAAGTGTTTCGGTTTTAGTTATAGATATGAACAGACTTGAGCAATAGTTAATTAATTGACGGGCATGCACGCACATGTACTCAATTGTGCCGCAGAAGGTGTGGGTGACAATACCCTCTTGTATGTGCTCCTTGCACAGACCAAAATCTGTTAGCTTCACGTGTCCCTGTGCGTCCAACAAAATGTTCTCTGGCTTCAAGTCTCGATAAATGATGCCCAGATTGTGTAAATGACCCAAAGCCAAGATGATTTCACTTAAATAAAAACTGCAAGCAAATATTTAATTAGTATTTCATTTGAAGAAACAGCTCAATTTGTAGTCACTCACCATGTGGTGTCCTCCAGAAAGATGCCCTCGCGTTCCAAATGCATAAACAATTCCCCGCCACTCAAATACTCGAGTATCAGATACAATTTGCCGTCTGTTTGAAAAGCGTATACTAATTCCACGATAAACGGATGCTGCGAAGGTGAAAAAGTAATGTAATCAACAATGGTGCAGAAAGATCAAGTTCAATAGATTTGAATAGCAAACTGTTATAGTCAAGCAAAAGCATTTTTTCCAACCTTGACTGCCTCGAGTATATTGCGCTCGGCTCGCGTGTGCGCCGTGTCCTTTTGATTAGTCACAATGGATGCCTTTTTGAGAACCTTCATGGCAAAATATTTGTTAGCATCACGTCCAGCGGTCTTGCGCACCTGTTGAGCAAAGGATTAAAAGATGTGAAAAGGTTTCGAATAGATTTCTGGTAGCATACCTGAAATACTTTGCCGTAGCCACCTTTGCCCAGCACTTTCTTCAGCTCGAAATCCTTTGGGCCCAATTTAATTTTGCCTGGATTGACATTCTCCTCGGAGAGCTGTATGGTTTCCTGGCCTTCATTGCTGTTCAGCGATAGATAAGAAACCAGCGCGGTAGAGGGAGGGAGGGAGAGAGAGGAGCAAATTTACAGACACGATTAGTTTAGTAAATGTGTTTTAGATTTAGTGTGCATTGCTGCTAGCGTGGGAAATGGACAACCCACGCGTTCTATAAATAAAAACGTTGGCAAACACGCGCCAATTGGCGCCCCCAAATCCCATAACAGTGCCCGCCCATCCCTTCTCAGCTTGGCCAACTACCAGTTCACTCCATCAACATATCAAGTGTTTGTACAATGACTACTGGCTGGCTGGTGGGCTAGCGGGCTGGCAACGCTGGCATATTGCCCATTAGACGAGCCAACAACAGCTTGTTGGTAGGTAGTCAATTGCCAGTTGTAAACACTTCTGCCACATGACAAAGCCAGCCGTGTTATCAGTCGCACTCGCAGTCGCAGTCGCAGTAGCTGCCGCCGCGTCAGGTGTGCCTTCTGCCCCGATCATAATATGAGTGCGTGTGTGGCAATTAATACTCTGCCCAGCACAGGCCGATTATCATCCAGTTGGCTATAATAGGAATGGGTATTCCCCCTTCCTCCTCCCACCCATAACGTTTATTCGCTTGTCGTTCTCAGAAGAGAATTGCGTCGCGTATCGAAATCGCATCGCAGTCCCATCTCCACCAGCGGACATAACTTTCGAATTACTCACTCTTGGTGTAGGTTTATGCTCAATTCCGGTTCTAGATCGACCTGCAAAACAGAGAGCGAGAGAGAGAAAGGAAGATAAGAGATGAATAAACAATATATGCAAATGAGTCAGAAAAATGTAAAAACTTGAATGATTAGTCGAGAGATTGTAGTAAAAACCCACAATGTAAACAGTTTTAAGATACATTGTCTATGGAGAAACGAAGATAAGCTCATAATATTAATGATCAACAGGTAAATATCGGGGAGCTTTAACTCAAACTGGATAGATTTTCATATCAGAGGCGGAGGATTATATATAGATGGACTAGATATAGATCCTTTTAAAAATCCAAGTTATTACAAATATATGCTTTTCATATTAGATGTCTGCTATGAGATCATTCTCAACTTGGATTTAAGAGAAACAGCATTCACAGTTAGTTAGGCTTTAAAGCTTTTAGGATTTGGGTGATGATGAATTTTGATGAAAGTTGCGTCTACCTGGAGCTGGGCGAAGTGTCTTAATGACAGAGACAAATTGTGATGCGCTCTTTGTTCAGAGAAAGTGTTTTGGGGCAGAGAAATCGTTAATCGCGGCAACGCCGACGCAGAACGAGGCGTATAAAAATTCCGTTTAGCCTCGGGCGTTGTGTTCGCTGTAGATCGGCAATGTATACAAGAGTGAATCTTTATGTATATATATATATATATATATATATATATATATATATATATAAAGCCAGACACTTCTCCACACACACGCACACCTTTTCTTTAATGACAAACTAAAATTAGAACTCGGAATAATGCCAAATACTCTGCCGGCTATTCAGCGACTGCGGATGCTGCCGAGACGTTTGTTTCTCCGTTTAGGGGCGAGACTTGGAGACTTGTTGAGCAGCATCTCAGTTTGGAATTGCAGGGGGAACTCGTCATTGTATGCAATCTATCTATATATATATATACATAAGTAATTATATATATATTAATTATATACATGTGTATATGTGCGGGTGGTGCAAGTAAATTCATTTTACTAAAAACGACAACTGGTTCAAGCTTCGCAATGCTGGCGCCGAATTTCAATTAACAAATCAATCATAATTTCCAATGTCCACATTTCGAGGGCGTGCGCCTGCTCAGACACAGCAGTTACAAGTACTTATGACATTTGTGACAAAAGGCAAATATAGCAACAAGCTGTCGACTAGCAGATACCCTAACTATAGACATTATCAGCTCGCTTATGTCAACCTCTGTTTGCAAATTAAAAAGCCCATAATATCCCATTTAAATTGTTTTCAATGGGTATATAACAAGTTTCCCAATTGCATTTTCAATAGATACGAAAAAAATAAAAAATAAATAGAGCTGCACACGCGGCCGATCGACACGATTCCATTCGTTTTCTTCGTTTATTTTTGCTCTGTTTTTTGATTATTTGCGCCTTATCAGCAAAGTACAATGCCGTTTTTTATTTTAGTTATTTTTCGTTTTCCAATTTTGTTTTATACCCTGATAAGATTTTTCATTCCTTTTTAAGTGGGAGTTTAGCTTTGAATGAAGCAGAGCGAGCGAGCGAATGAATGACTCAAGACCTAGAGAGAGAATTTAGGCATGAAACATGCACAGCCAACAATCAACGTTTATTCTATTTGATCAAATCAAGATTTTATGAACTGTACTAAACCCTTTTATATAAGAATTAAATAGCGCTTGCTTAGGAATGATCCCATTACGAGGCAAATTATCTCATAATGTGTCAAGTCAAGTCAACGTAAGAGTATATAATCTTCGGCAAATAAAAGATAAGTTTTTTTTTTTTTTTCTGCTCAGCTGACAGACATATGTATATATATAAATATATAATATGAATAAAAGTTCCAGGAATTTGCGTACTCCATCTATGAACATAAGAGACCCTTGTTCTATTGCCAATTCACTACAAAAGGTGTTGCACCTGCTACGATTGATACTCGTTAATGTCTGTCTGTGTGTCTCAATGTGTGTGTGTGTGAGTAATTGATACTGATTAGTTTTTGAAGGACATTTGCCCAATATTGCAATCAAATTTAGCGATAATTGCAAATAGAATGTATTTCAGAAAGAATATATGGAAAACTTTGCTGACGCCGCGCTTTTCAGCTGAGGTGGACTTTTGCGCAGCAGATAACACGCAGAGTTCAGTGCCCAAAACAGAGGAAATGTTTCCTTTTTCTGTTCTCTTTGTGCGAAGGGGGGAGGGGGAGGGAACCCAGACAAAGCGAAGAAGGTAAACAAAGGGGAAAATCGTGCATGGCTGGGCAGGCAACGGGGTGGGCCAGAGCAGCAGAGTACAGGGGTGGTCTGGTGACCTGATGTTGTGCAGTTCATTCTGTTACTCACATCATCCAGCTCGATCCTGTCGTCATCCGAGTCTCGCGCTTTCTCATCCTCGTGCAGCTCGAGATCGAAGAGTTCACTTGTATCACTTACGTCCGCCATTTGTCGTTGTGTTTGTCGTCACGCACACACACACGCACACTAGCGCAAACACAGGCAAACACTTTGGTTTTGCCTTTTTACTTTTTGCTTTTGCTTTTACGTTTGCAATTGAATTTGTTGCTGCTTCTGCTGCTGCTCAAACAATACGGAAACAGACCAGCGCAGCGGTACTAAAGGAAACGACGAGACGCACTTTCTTGTCAATGCTGTGATTTGATATTAATTTTGGCTTAATCAGAGTGGCGCGATGCTTCCCCGAAGGTTATTTGTTTATTAGTTAATAGAATATGAATGGAAACTAAGGCGCAGCAGTAGCAACAGCAGCAGCAGCAGAAGCGGAGCGCCAATGCCACAGCCACACAATGCCAATACACACGCACGTACACGCACACGCACACGTTCACGCACACGCACACACAGAGACGTTTACGCGACCATGAGACGCATATAGAGGCGCACGTAAGTTGCTGCTCGACGCTAGCCCACACGCGCGCTCACGTATAAATGTTGAAATTAAATTAAATGTAATTTAATAACAATTAAAATGCACTTTTTCTTTGTTTGCAGCCAGAACACGAGGTAAGTTGGGACAGCGATTGCACTATTCGCGCTTATCGATACTTGACAAGCATCATACCAGAGCTATCGATGCCTGGCGAAAAAACTGTTTCGATACGAACAAAATCGCTGCGATGAATCGATATATCGATAGATTTTGGCTGGCACGCTAGCAAAACAAAGCTGGCAAATCAACTTCCAGTTTCCAATTGCAATTTTTAATCAAAAAGTAATGTGCACCGGTGGATCGCCCAGCAGCAATGGCTCGCAAGCTGAAGAGAGCAGTGAAAATGATAACCAACAGCAAGAACAACAACCAGCCACGGAGCAAGAGCCACAACAGATACAGAGCACGGCCATTGTGTCGTGCACACCCGAAGAAGTGCTCGCCGATTATGGTGAAAATATAAAGCTGCTTACTTTAAACTCTCAAGTTGCCGAGCTGCTCACCATCATACGCGATAAGTAAGTAGCTGTTAAGCTGAATTAAAACTCTATCGCTAATCCATACACTTTATACACAGAAATACCTCGCGAAGCGATTTTAAATTTTATGCAGACCGGCTAATTCGTCTCGTCATCGAGGAATCTCTCAATCAGTTGCCCTACACGGATTGTGATGTCGAAACTCCAACAGGTGCCATCTATGAGGGTCTGAAATATCGCTCTGGCAACTGTGGTGTGTCCATCATACGCTCCGGCGAGGCCATGGAGCAAGGATTACGCGATTGCTGTCGTTCGATACGAATTGGAAAGATATTGGTCGAATCAGATGCCAATACACATGAGGCACGCGTCGTCTATGCACGTTTTCCCGACGACATTGGCAGCCGCCAGGTGCTGCTCATGTATCCTATCATGTCCACGGGCAACACTGTACTGAAGGCTGTTAACGTACTGCGAGAGCACGGCGTGCCAGAGAAATGCATTATATTGTCGAATCTGTTCTGCACGCCCGCTGCCGCTCGTACCGTGGTTAAAGCGTTTCCCAAAATGAAGATTCTCACTTCGGAGCTGCATCCGGTGGCGCCCAATCACTTTGGCCAGAAATACTTTGGTACTGACTAGACTACGTAGCTACAAGATTGCAAAGAAAGCAGAGGCAGCAACAGCTTCCAAAAAACTTGACGACTAAGTTGTGCTTAGGATAGGTAGAGTTGGTTAGCTAGCCCATCCAAATCCTATTTAGTCCTACTAACCAATATTTTGTTAAATATGTTGATTAGTTGTCTTACTAATACTTCTCTCTCCTGCTCTAGATGTCATTTAAATCGGAGGAGATGGATGCGGAGCCCAACTACTATTGAAATTATAAGCCCCATTTCAGACTTGGCTTTTAATAAAATTCGCAAATATGTGACTTAACTTATGTAAATAGAAACAAAATAAATATCATAAATGTATATATCACTAGGAGCTCATTTTATAATTGACCACCGTGTCAACCTTGTGCAAGCCCGTGGAGAACGAACGCAACTGCACCGCCTGTGCGTTCTGTATGAACACAGCGCCAGTCTCGTCCCACTGTGCAGGTATCTCAGTGTTCTGTAGGGTGTGGATCATCACATCAAACGTGCATATGCAATCGAGCAAGGGTAAATAGCTAACAGTTGCCGATATCTGCCGCATCACATCTCTAATCTCGTTTTGTATGCGGCTCAGCTGTTTCGATGACGTCTGCTTGCTGGGATCCTTGCCATCGCTATCGCCATCGCCAAGCTCCGCTTGCATCTTAAAGTCCCAACATTCAAGAACTTCCTTAGTATGCGCATTCGTAATGACCATCGAAATTTTGTTAATCATGTTCTTTGCAAGCCATTCTACAGGTTAATGAAAATCAGTTGCTGCTTCAACTCTTTATAAATAAATAAATAAATTTTAATTTAACTAACCTTCAGTTTGCTTAAGAACATTCTTCAAAAATGTTGTGATCTTTGGATCCTTGGACATTAGTATTGTTAAACCATATTGCTGTGTGCTATCAAAGTTCTCGGCAGGGTAAATACCACGTTGGAATAATATCGAATTGATGCCGTATTCTAATTTTGCAAATAAACAAAGGCAGGACGCCATTTAGATTGCGCTTTTTTTATAGGCGTCGTTGTTGTTCTTGCTCTTGGTGTATCTATACTTACTCAAGTACTCAACAATGATTTGGGCTGAGCCCTTGAGCGTGATACAGTTCTTGGTTGCTTGAGCTGTCGACATATTGAGCTGTGATCTTTATTAAAATTGAAAATAGAAAACTTTTTATTAAATTTTAGCCGCTAATTTTTGAAGCTGTCTTTACAGTTCCGTTCTTGAACTAACTAGCAGAGTTCAAGGAATCAGTCATGAAGCAACGTGTTCACTAGTTCGATATATATTAAACATTTGTTAGAAAAAAACAAAAAATACTAAAAGTGGACTTGATAGGCATAAATACTACATTAATAGCCATGGTATATCTATTTATTTAGAGCTCTAAGCATATTAAGCAGTATTTTTCTATTACATATACATAGTTAGTTTTGAAGTATCCCAGTTTCGCTCTTGAATGAATCAGTCATGGAACATCATTCTTTAGTAGTTCATAAGGTCGATGTAAACTTAATCGATAACTTGAACTGGTGCTAAAAATACCAAAATATCACAAATGCACTAAAATACCAAATTTTTGGCGCAATTTAAAAATCATTCAAAAATAAAATTCATAGCCAGCGTAGTTCTTGCAACAAATACATGTATTTTATTAGCCATTTTTAAACTATTTATAATCATGAGATCCATGTTTGTTGCAAAATAGATTTATTGCATGACATAAACGTTTATTTCGCAGTGTTTCTCATCCAGCGGTTGTTGCTTTGATTGTTGCCAAAAGCCATTTTGTAAGTTGAACCTGTCGAAAGATCAAGCATATTTTTAGCTGCGATTTATTTTATTCCATTTATGGAAACAAAAGTCCGAAAAAAGAAAAATCAATAAAAATTGTGTTTTTGTTGCTTCATAATTGTTGTAATTGATTAGCTATAAATAAAAATTTGATAATTATAAAAGAAATAAATTTGTAAATTGTGAAGTATTTGCAAATTTTTAATGACATTTTTTTCTTACGCATCGTTTTTTGTTTTTTAATTAAAATTAAACTTTACATAGTATTTTTGGTATAAATCTTTCAATAATTAAATTAAAAACTTTGACTTAAGTTAACTAAAAAATAATCTCTTCATCCAACAGAATTACAAACTCTTTTCTCAACATATACATAAAAAAATAGTTAAGTTTGCATTTTACATCTCATTCAATTAAAAAAGGAAACTATAAATTGGGAAATAATTGAAAATTTCAAAATTAAGTATTTATGTACGAGTACTTAGATAATAAAGTTTTAAATTATTATTTCATAAGATACAAAATAAATTATGGTTAAGCTCTTTTCTTTTTTTTTTACCTTTTTATAACTTAATTGAAATGTACATAAAACTTATTGTGAATTATAACGAATATAAGTATATAGGTATATATATGTATATGTATATACATGGTTTATTACAAGTTCATTCTATATATGATCTATATATATAAATATATATAAAATATACATATATATGTCTATGGTACAACAACAAAAGCGCAACAATGTCAGTGTCAGGGTCAATCGCTATCTTTTCTTATCTTTCATTATGTAAATTTTTGAATTTTTTTTTATAGTTTTTCTCGCAATACAAAGTACAATAAATAAATTCCGATTTCAATTTTCATACACAAAATTCTGTCACCGTGCACAAACGCCAAATAGGAGAAGAAAATGTTCAGTCTGCAGCTATTTAATTTGTATTTGTTTTCAATTATAATAAATTTTAAATTTTATTTTTTGTAGTTGCAAGTAATTTTGATAAATTATCAAGGTAAATTTTCAAAGTTCTTGTAAATTTTGTGTGTATATTTGTGAGTATTTGTGTGTGTGTGTGTGGCAACAAATTGTAGAATATTTTAAACATAGTACTAAATTAAATTTGACGGCGTTGGAGTGCAGGGAGTTTTTGTTTTCGCTTTTTTACTTTATTTTAATTGGTTTTAATGTGTTTTTTCCTCTCTTTTAAATAGAAAAGTCTATGCATTAAAATAGTCATTATTTAAGGTATGTATTAGGCCGTAGATTGCAACAAATTATCTGTGAAGAGATTAAATCATAAATAAAAAGTAAAAATTAATTCGTTTTTCTCTTTTTTTTTTTGTCATAACTAGCTGCCCTAATACCAAGCAAAAGACAAAAAAATACTAAAATGAACTAGCGCTCAAAACAGATTCCGTTGCGAACCAAACAAGTTTATTCATGCATGATTTTCAAATCGAATAAAGCTTTAACGTTTATTCTCTTTTGCGTTATGTATGAAAAAGTAAATAACTTCAAAAGTAGGAATACAAAGAGTGGAGCAGAGGTAAACCAAAACAAAAAACAGGTAAGGGGAAGAACGCAAAAGATTAGTCAATAATTATTATTGATAAACAACCACCAGATAAATAATATTGTAAGGAGAGCGTAAGAAATTTGTTGTTGGTTTCGTTTTTGGTATTTTGGTTTTTTGTCAAAATCTACAGCCAAAGTGTTAATATAATGTTTCATAGTAAAAAAAAAAAACAAAATAATATGTATGTACGTGTACTAAAGAACTAAATTAATTGAAAAGAAATAAATATTGTTATTAAATGAAGTATTATTTTTCATGTTGTTACATCGCGTCGATTTTTTTTTTTTGTATATATTTTTATTATTTAATATTTATATTTTGATGTGTTGCAAACTACAAAAAAGAAAAAATTAATTTATCGAAAACAAAACAAAATTTCGTTTTTTTATTGCGGTGACTGTACTTTGGCGTCAGCTTTTTGATAGGCTGAATGGGTTTGCCATATGTTGCTAGGAATATCTAACTTAAGAGAGCCTCTGTTTACTGTTATATTGTTATCGTTATCGTTATCGTTATATGTATATATGTATTCCATATGAGTGTAGGCTGCGCCAATTGAATGGTTCGACAAGTATATTTCAGTATTTGGTAGGTATTCTGTTGTCTATGTTATTGTTTTTGACTGAGTCGAGTCGAGTGAGTTGCATTCTAATTTAATATTGTTTTGTTTTTGTTTGGTTTTTTTTTGTTGTTGTGTAAATGGAAAACTAAAAATTTGATTTGTTTTTAACATTTACTTTATAGAGAATATTTGTTTTATTTTCTTTTGTTTAAATAAAAATAGTTTTGTCTATATGTAATAACTATTTAAAATAAACCTTCTATAGCACCATTTGTTTTTATTCGTATTATTAAATTTGTTTTTTATTTTTAATAAATTTTTAGTTTAGTTTAGTTTTGTTTTTATATAATATTATTTAAAAAAGAACAAACTTTTGTTAAATTAAAGACTTTGCTTTTTTGCTTTTTGGAATGTGTTTTCTAATAAACAAAAAATAAATAAAAACAAAATAAGAAAGTAGAAGATAAGCTCAAGTATTGGAAACATGTTATGAAAGTGGCGGAAGGAGCTAATGGGATTTTGATTTTAACTAAATCTTAGGATTGGATTGAATTGCCTGGTATACTCTGTATTTGTACTTTGCGTGTGTATGCGTGTGTATGTGTGTGCGAGTGTGTGTTATCAACTATATTTGGTTTATGTATGTGTTGTTTGATATACTATGATCATTCTCTTTAAAGATTTGGTTAATTGAAAAATATTTTTAATTTTTTAAAATTTAATTTGATTTATATTTTTATCGTTTGTTGTTTTGTGTTTGTTTTTGGATTCGGTTTATCTGTAACTCGATCTAAAACAATCGATGCTATAGAAGTGCCTATTTTAGCAGTAAAACCCTCCATAATACTTGTCGCCACACATGGTATTACTCATGTACGTACTGTCGTTTGTATTGTACTCTCTGTCCTCGCATCGCATCCCACGGTATCCAACCGGGCAACTAAAAGTTCAAACACACAAAAAGAAGAGAAAGAAGAAGAATAAGATGCATAAGTTTAAAATCGAATTGTATTATTGTATTATTGATATTAAATGCGATGCAAACACTTAAGATCTTTGCCAAAAAAAAGGAAAATTAAGTATACAGTACATTTAGATGGCCATGAACTGTGCTCCAGCATTTCCCTCACATCACTTAATTATAAACAGCGGCAGCAGGGAAAAAAATGGGAAGCCAGCAAATTTAATTAACAATCTTTTACTTTTTTAGTTTTTTTACTCTCTCTCCTACATATTTCTTCTTTTTTTTTTTTTTTTTTTTTTGCAAGTCCAGCACTCAAATCGAAAATGAAAATGGTTTTTCACAGACCCAAAGGGAAGGAACCAAAAAAACAACAAAATCAGAAAAAACTGATATTGACTGCATAATACTCGTTCACAATATTTAAAATTTATATTTCGTATTAGCTTTATTCTAAAGAGGGCATTATAAATAGATTTATAAGTTTAACTGTTGAGGCAGTTTTATGATTCTAAATCTAAAAGAGAGTTCATCTAAAGAACTCAATTTGGGATGTTTAACTCTAAGGCTGTCGTTGATACTGTTTTTTTTTTAGCATAAAAAAATAAAGTCTCAGCTCAGACAGACGGACATCAAGACAATCTTTGCTCAAAAGCCAATATACTCTTTTCATAAATTGAACGAGCAGCGCCGAGTACAATGCGCTTTTTGGGGCTGCGAGTGAATGGAATTGGATTGGTTTACATATAAGAGTAGATATATGCGTCTTGCATACACACACACACAGAGACACAGACGGGCACACACACACACACATGCAGAACGTGGATAATGTATAAAACGAGGCGCCGAAAGACATTATTCACATTGCTAAGAGTGTGTGTGTGTGTGTGTGTGTGAGCGAGTGTATGTGTGTGTGAGTGTGAGTTCGTGGAGTTCTGAAATCCTACAGTTGAGAGAAATTTTCACTCGTTCGTGTAATGCGATGCCAAATATCGAAAAACACAGTTTTTCTCAACAGTTTCTCAAGTGCTGCTCCTCTCCACATCTCTAAACGGACTTTATCAGCTGTCACAGGTTTTATCACAGTGCAGCCACTTGACATTGGGTTCGATTTAGAGCGAGAGAGAGAGAGAGATAGAGAGAGAGCAAGAGAGCGAGAGAGCTAGAGAGTGAGAGAGTGAGTGAGTGAGGAAGCAGCTGTATCGTGAGTAAAATAGATTTTGATGTCAGTTGATGTTATGAATCTCAACTTACTTGCAATAGGGCTCACTTAGACTCAATAAGATAAAGCAGGTGGCATTATTAAGGCAGAAATTCTCCTTACATGGGACACTGTCTGAGCTGCGTTGATCCAGCGTTGATCGATAGGGGACTAAAAGAGAATATATATTATAAATATAAATATAATATTAATATATAGATATATAGATATGTAATCAGAATTGAATCATCATCTCTGCGGCTTTACAAGACACCATGCATAGTTTGTCGCCTTCGAATGTGGCCATAAATTAGAAATGAATTGGAGCGCTAGCCAAAACATGACAGACGCACATCAAAGTGTGAAGCGATGGCCAGAAATATCGAAAGAGAGACAGACAGAGAGACAGAGAGAGAGAGAGCGAGAGAGGCTGTTGAAGGTCTTACCTGCACGGGCATTGATCGCGATGCGTCGCTTGTCGATGATGTTGCTAACTTTGTTCTTGGCACGGCATTCATATTTCCCCGCATCGGTGGAACTGTTAAAGTGGAGCACAATCAGCTGGGAACGTCTTCTGCAAGGCACACGAAAGAGATCAAATTGATATACATATACATATATATATATATCGAGAATTATTTAAGAAACTCGAACAATTGATCGAGAGAGATTTGTGGCTCACTTGTGATGCTTGAATTGATAAACATCGCGTTTGTGTTTTATTGACTTGTCGTCCTTGAACCAGGTCACCTTCGGGGGCGGCTGTCCCTCCACTTTGCATGTGATCCGCAGCAATGCGTTGTTCTCTATTGTCGTATTATTTGGCTCAGATGTTATCGATATGATCGATGCGTTCTGTGCTGTAAGAACAACAAGAGAAAACCATAACAAGTTTAAACATTAATCTTTGAATTTTCCCAATATTTAGTCTATATATCGATGGGGAGAAAGAGACAGAGACAGAGAGAGAGAAAGAGGGAGACAGAGATATGTCTAGTGGCCGTATCTTAAATTCTAATTAATTCGAGATTGTTTATGCGAAAAAAGTTGAAAATCGTTTGTGCCGCGGCGCCATAAACAACATATCGTCTTAGAAATTAATGAAATTCTTTTTCCACTTTTTTTTTTTTTTTTGCTTTTTAAGCTATTTTTATTTGCATTTTATGGACGTCGTCGCGTCTGCAGAAATTGTTAAACATTTTGTTCTTAAACGTAAGTTGTTTATGATGAACTTTGCAATCGTAAATATCAGAATATGACATGGAATCATTTTCAAGGACTAATCACATGAACTAGATTTAGTATATAGTATATGCATATAATTAAAGTTTACTATTTTAAAGAGCACAAGTATATGTATATTATATTTTCATAGAATATAGAGGAAAATGGGCTCGTTAGAGTTTTCAGATAAGAATTAAATTAATATTTGAATTAAATTAAAATTTGTTTCAATGATGTATTTTTTGAGAGTTCTTTATATTGATTTGGGATAGTTTTAGAATAAGATAGTTTACTATTATTGTATAGTATCTAAAATTATATGATTCTATATATACTTTATGATACTAAATATATATATATATATATATATATATATATATATATATATATATATATATATATATATATATATATATATATATATATATATATATATATATATATATATATATATATATATATATATATATATATATATATATATATATAATATACATTTATTGAGCTATAGTTCATTTCATTTAAATTGATTCATTTCAGCATCAAAAATAGCATTGACTTGCTGCACGTGTTCGTTACATTGTTAGTTCATACAATTGATATGTTTTAGCATTCGATTTATATTTAAGTTTTGCCTAATTAACGCATGTTGCACAAATCAGCCAATTGCAGATGGGCCAATCAATTCAGTTGGGGAGCGATTGCCAAAAAGTCTCCTTCGCACTCAGCGGACGCTGAGTCATAAGTGTCGACAATTTGGCAATGAAACTGTTGGCCCACTTGCCACGCCCACAATACACAATGTGACAGCAAATTGGCTTAACTTAAATTAGCCGGCATCTCACGTGTCTGGGCGAGAGGGCGGGGGCGGAGGCGTGTCTGAAGGGGCGTGCATCACATGATAATTGCGTATTGCGTGAATGAATGAATCATTTGCACAGCGAAAGAGCGAGACAGAGAGGGAGAGAGGGGGTCAGATAAAGTGTGTGTGAGAGAGAGAGAGAGACAATTGGTCAATTACCAAGTATTTTCTAACAACAATTTTCTATTTTCAACTCTTTATTCTTTTTTTAAATGCATTTTTTAAGCATTGCATGTGAACAAATTTGCATTATTTTTTTTATATACATATATATTATATATATATATTTTTTTACCTGATTATGCAACTCACGCGAATTTTTCCAGCTAAATGAATAACCATAATGATAATTATAAAGAGAGAGCGAGAGAGAGAGAGAGAGAGACGTCTGCATATATGTATATATATATATATTATATACTATATATATATATGGTATATAATATCTGCTTAAATCACTGAGCTCTATTTATATATTCAACGAGAATTCTGATTTGATTTAATGCTAAGCGAATGTTAATTTATGCGTCTCTCGCGTGGCTCGCTTGAAAGGAAAATGCTGCTAAATATTAATTCTATAAAATGTTGTTATATATTTAAACATAATTTATTGTTTATAATTTATGATTTTTTAACGTATTTTCTGTTGTTGTTGCTGTTGTTGCTGTGGCCAATGCGACGGCCCATAAAACCGCATTTTAATTGTGCGCGTCACTTTCTCACGCTCCCAAATTGGTTTGCGGCGGCTCTTTACTCTACTCTATGCCCTTCTCTCTCTCTTTCTCTCTCTCTCTCTCTCTCTCGGTCTGTCACTCTTCAGCACACGCTGTCTCTTTCTCGCTGAGCTGTGAAGGAGCTGCTACATGCCGAATAATCGACAGAGAAAAAAACCAACTCACAAATGGCTATGGACAGAAGGCGATTAAGAATTGAAGGCAGCACGCAAACAAGTTGACAATTGTCATGCCCAAAAGTCCCCCGCCCCATCGAACAGGGGGGCGAGACGGGGCGGGGCGATTGCCCCCTCTTCAGCACGCAGTTGCCGGTCGAAGCCTTTTCAAGTTTTTTTTGCTTTGATTCACAATGAAATTCGAGGCATAATAATAAGATGAACATTTTATACGCGTTCCTCCACCTCCTCCTCTTCTTTTGCTTTTTTTATGATATATATTTTGATATTTATTAATATTTTTTCTTCATAATTTTTTTGGTTTTGTTGTTTTTGTTTTTTTATATATTTATTTTGGCATATCATTTCAGTTTTTTGTTATTATGACTTAATTATGCGCTTAAAAGATGATTATCGAAGTGCTTTGGCGGTTGAGTATGCCATGATATGTGGGCAAGCCATTATGGCATACACTGAGAAAGCTAGTTAAAAGTCAAGTACCCCTGGCAATCAGCTAACATTATAGGACATTCATATCGCACCTCCCACAATGTGGGAGCATTCGAGCACTCGAATGGCGCTTAAACTCTTTGATTGAATTACAAAGCAAAACTCGTTTTTAGGTTTGATTGCTTTTAATTACAACAACTTTTAGCTGGGTGTAAGCCAGGGTTTATAGACTACTTATCATAGAACTCTATCTAACTCAATTTGTATAGCTCCTAGAAGTTGGTTATTTAAATTCCAAAAATAACAAATTTAAACAATTTGTTAGTTATTTATTTATAATTCATATAATTTTTAACGTTCTGTCAAATCTATGAGAATTGGCAAGAGAGCTCATGCAACTTGATATGAATATTAAGTAGTTCATATAAATGCCTATATATATTTATATATATATGTCTTTGTTGATATGCCTTTCTCAAATTGCATAACTTCTAGAAGTACGTTTTACTCAAATTCTAAGTTGTTTATTTACTGTAGTTATTCATTTCAAACCCCTATCTCTTGTAAATATCTGTCGAGTCTATGAGAATTGCAAAGAGAGGTCATGAAACTTGATATGAATATTAAGTAGTAGTTCACTTAATCAGCCATATAACCTAATATGGTTAGCATTACCTAATATGGTTAGGTATTCCCACAGAGAATTGAGAGGCTTGATTATGTTTAAGCCTCTCAGATCTCTTAGTCAAGTCCTGCTCATTTCTAAGTGACGATTTGCTTCCATCGCTGAACACTTTTAGCTGCCTACGAATTCTAGCCTGAGATTTGCAAAGAGAGGCCCTGAAATTTGATATGCGTGCAGTTATTTTTTTTCAAAATTATTTTGCTGGCAGAGCTCATTGGCCTCTTAGGAAGATGCTGTTCTTGTTTTTCTTGTTGTTATTGGACTGTTGTTGGCTTGTTTTGGGCTGTGTGTGCGTCAACACTACGTCAAAGCCGCAGCTGCTGTCGCGCCGCGCTTCCGGAAAAGTCTGGCATAACAACTGCGACAACTAGGAATCGAAAATAAACGGAGAGGAAACGCTGCCAAAGCAGAGACAGGAAAACTGTCGTCGTTTTGGCTGCTGCCTGTCGACGATTTTAGTACACAGGAGATGGCGGCGACGTACTCGCATTAAAATAACTTTTCACAAATATATGTATATATATATACATATATGTATGCATATGAAACATAATAATTTTTCACGTTTGTTTGTTTGTGCTCAACTCAAGTTTTTGTGCGCTTTTCCTTCAAGCGTGACGCCTCAATGATTCATGCAAATCCATCAAAAAAGAACAGAGTGAGAGAGAGAGAGAGACAGACCTGAGACTGAGTGAGAGAGAGAGAGACAATGGCGACAACATGTGGTTTTAGCAATGGACCGGTGCCAGCTGAGAGGTAGGGTGACTGCGAATCGTTACGTTTATTAAGATTTTATTGAATTAATAAGCAAATTGCATGCGACACGCTGACTGGCGCCATCTGTCGTCCAAATTGCATTCAATTTGCATACACGAATGTACTTACTATACTTATATATAGATATATATATATGTATATATACTATATATCATTGTTCGCAGGGCGCTTATATTCCCAAAGATTTCACTTAAGCCAAATTAATGAAATGTGCAATGTGAAATATTACTTGTTTTTATTTTTTTTTTTTTCAACTTTTTTTTAGCTCTTAAAAATATGAATTTCGAATTTCGTTGTCGTGCGCTGAAAAACATTTTATTTTGGCAGCCCCTCTCCTACACGCTCTCTCTCTCTCTCCCTGCCCCCTCTCTCTCTCTCTCTCGCTCTCACTCTTTCTTTATGTTTGACCCACATTCGTTGGCGACAGCAAACGGAAGTTTTTCTTGTTGTTCTCCAACATTTTACGTTGTTTTTCCAAAAAGTAGATGAAAAACGAAAAACTTGCCAGTTCTTGTGCATTTTCTTAATATATATATACATATACAGATATATACATATATATGTATCTATATATATTTATATTCTTGTCAACTTTTGGTTATTTATGTTGTTGTGTGCGAGCCGCTCGTTATTTATTTTATAATTTTTGATTCATTTTTATTGGCGCTCGGGCGACATTGTGTCATTCCTCGATGCCTCGACTAAATAAATAGAATCCAAGTCAAGTGATTTATTGCATTGGTCATAAAGCGACGTTTGTATACGCACATTATCTTATTTGAATTGGATATCTTTTTACAATTGCTGGCAGCGGGTCTAGCACGCGCCTAGTTATCTGAAATTTTTGGGGGAGACTTTATGGAGTGGACTGACGCCCTGCGTCTCCCTCTCCCTCTCCCTCTTCCTCTCCCTCTCTTTTCCAGGTTGTCTATAAAATATTATGATATTTGCATATGCGCGCAATTGCTCAGATAAGGCACACTTGAGCTGCGAGCATTAAACATCATGTATACGCCCAGTGGATCGGACTTGAGTGAGTAAACAAATGATTTCATTTGTTGCTGCTGTTGCTGTTGTTGTTGTTGTTGTTGTTACCGGCAATTGAGCTTCGGTAAACATCAATTAATTTAATTCAATTACTGTGTTGGGCTATCAAAAATGAAAGCAAATACAACTGGTTGATTAGATATCTATTGCTACTATAGCTGACATATCAGCTACCCTATCGCAGACTAGACTGTGATTTCTATGACTTGCCTTTTGTACCCAATAAAGCAATAGAAAAGACAACAACAACAACAACAACAGCAAGCAAATTATGCGAAAGACAAGCCAACTGGCTGGCCGAAAAAAAAAGAAGTGTACAAGTTCTCTCGGATGGTCTGGCAAATGAATGGCCGGCACGTGTGGCCAAATGTTCGCAGCGGGCAAAACTAATAAAAGAAAAGAAAGAAAAATAGCAAACTGAAGGGAAATAGCAAACAGCACCAGCAGCAACAGCAGCAACAACAACAACAACAACAGCGGCAACAACAACAACGACAACTTAATGTATGCACGATGATTGTCGCCCGTTGAGATCTGTCGATTTTTCCATGTTTGTTTGGCGCATTTGCTTGTTTATTTGCACGTTGCGTATACGCAATGTGATTTCCTTTGAAGCAACGACCGCGACTTTCACGTCGAGGCTGTGTCGCTGTCAACGTCTGATTGCTGCTGACAACTCAAGCAAATAGACAGCCATATAGACAACTACGACAATGCGTTTGCCACAAGCGCACCAAGTGCTGGGCATATGCAAAACAACAAAAATTGGTAAGGCCCATTGGCCCATCATCATCAAGGCTAGCATTTGCCTAGTTAGATCATTTAATCAGTGTAGATAAGCGATAAGTAGCTGCAATGGCAAATACTACTGTCACTTTCGCTCTCTCTCTCTCTCCCTCTCTCTCTTTGTATGTATATCTGTCTCTGTTTCTGTCTCCACTGGCACTTTGCTTTGAACTTCGTCTCGTTTTTTACGCCTTGTCTTCTTCTATAGACGGCCCCATATTTACTTTTATATATATATATATACTATATATGCATATGTATATATATATATGTATATATTTTTATAGCACTGGCTGCCCCGTTGAATTAAGTCAAGTGAGTGCCGCAGTTGCTGCCTCTAAATGCCAAGAAAATCAGCGCAGCTGCCACCTTCTCAGTCGCTGCCTCTCCCTCTTTTACAATCTACTTGCAGCAGTTGCAGTTGCAGTTGCATTTGTTTTGTTTATTTGACTTGATTTGCTTTGCCTTTAGCTTTGTTTGTTTCGCCCGTCCCTCAGCTGTTGCTCTCTCTCTCACTCACTTTCTCACACACACACACACACTCTCCCTCTCTCTCTCTCTCTCTCTCTCTCTCTCTCTATTTTTGCAGTGAGTTTACGCCCAGCTGTTGCAGCTAACCGTTGTCTAAGCTAACTACCTATTTACAACCCATACTAAGCATCATCATCATCATCATCATCATCATCGTCTTCGTCGTCATAAGCAGCACACTCTATACTTGGCTTTTCTAGCGGCATTTTCTTATCTTGGCGCATAGTTTCTCACGTTCTGCTCTGACTAATGCCAAGCGCTGCAGGTGGCTTATCAAAAATCGCAGCTGCCGCTGATAAGCAAAAATAAAAGAAATGAAAATTATGCTCTGCTCTTTGCACTAAGAGTTGCTGCCAATGAATCATTAGCTATGCTTCTCAATATCATTCATTACCCCCAGCTATCTCATTGACAAGCAGAGAGTACAAATTCTGTATACTTTCAAGTGATACGTCATATACTTAGTATATCTATCGTGGAATTCTTTGCATGTGAAACACAATACTCAGCTGAGAGGAGACAAAAAAAAAAAAAAAAACAGATATTTGGTAAGTGAAATTTGGAAAAACGCTGCCAACAAATCTTGAAACTGAACATAAGTATATATATATGTGAAGCACTTACGAGTAGTATAATAATTTCTTGAAATTCCGCTGGCAAAATATTTGCTATGACTGAAGCACGTGCTCAACATTTTGAGTGCCTCAGGCAAACAGTTTATAGATTAGAGCCGCCAGCACACCTCACCTCACCTCAATTCAATAGGGGCGAAAATTATAAACAGCTTTTACTTTGAATTCGAAACTTACAAAAAATCTAAAATAATGAATAAAATTTATGAGCAGGAAAAACAAACAAAGTCTGTTCAGTTTAAATCAAGTTCTATATAAGCAAAGTCAGAGACTAAAATAGCTTTGAAACTTTTAAAATTAGAGCAGCTTTTTATTGATTTGTTTAATGGAATTTAGAGAAAATAGAAAACTAACAACACAATAAGAGAATAGCATATAAAAAAATGATATATGTGAAACGAACTAGAAAAAATTGCTTTAAATTTGTATATAATTAAAAAAAAATAGAAAAAAAATCGAAATTTTATAATAAAATAGAATATGTATGTATATAAAAATAGACCTTAGCTTTAAAGATGTAGGAGATATAATTTTGTAACTGATTTTCGATAAGATTTTTAATCAATAACAAAAAAAAAAAACGGGAGTAGGTATCGATTTTTGGAAACAAACTCAATATACGCGTGCAATATACGGACCTACGAAAAAAAAACTCTCTCTAGTCTAGTCTCTAGCTCCTATATCTATATATATATATATATATATATATATATATATATATATATATATATATATATATATATATATATATATATATATATATATGTACATATACAGACGGACGGACAGGGCTAAATTTATTCAGCTCGTCGCCCTGATCAAGAATATATATACTTTATGGGGTCTGCCACGCCTCCTTCTGCCTGTTACATACATTTAATAAAACCTTATAAAACAGTATACCCTAATTTCCCATTTTAAAATATATAATCAACTATAAAAATATATAATAAAAACTTTGTATATTTATTTATATCCCTATTTATATTTATACTAATTAATTGAATATATCTCTGATCACATGTGAGCACAGCTTAATTAACTTGTAATTAGTTGCATAGCGTTATCAGAGTCAATTGGGCTCTGACGCTGGCGCTGCAGGCAAACAAACAGACAGACAGACAAACAAACAAACAAACATAGCAGACAAACAAACACATCTGACAGGCAATGTGACTACAAATCCAACAATTGATTTATTCTCGCTGTTTGCTGTAAACGCATTTTGATAAAAAGTTCAAAAGCCGAAGAAAATATCCGACACAAATTTTCCGTGACGTGATTTGAAAGTTTGTCAACTGCCAAAGTCGATGACGTAGCAACTGAATTTACCGCTACTGTTTGTTCTTTCCGTTGTTGTTGTTGTTGTTGTTGTTGCTGTTGCTACTGTTGTTGCTGTTATTGTTTGGGTCCACCTCTTGTCATGTTTTTCCACAAAAACTGTCAAAATGTTATGCAAATATTTGATGGCATTTTATGTAAATTCTGTAGATATTTCAGCTCGTGCACACATCTCTACAGAAGATATTCTAGCTAATGTGTAAGTGAGTGCGTGTAAGTGTGTGAGTAAGTTTGTAAGTGTGTGTGTGTGTGTGTGTGTGTGTGTGTTTGTGAGTGCATGTAGGGGGCGTGTGAATAAAAACAATGCGGCACTGATAATACTGATAAGCGCCGCACACAAAAAAACTATGTATAATTACTTGTTCGATTTGAGACGAGGGCTGCGGCAATAGTTAAAAAGAATTTCTCCTTGTGTAAAATACTTAATATACAAGAGATTTCTTTTACTAAAGCGAACTAAAACCAAATAAAGTCAACCAATTATGCTTTTATAAATAAGATAATATAATATATCTTATAATATTATTGAATATTGATTGAGTATTAAATAATACATAATTTAGATAATCTCTGCATTTTAAAGGTTTGTTTTCATTGCCTTAACAATAAAAATGTGTATTTGCAATTTTTTAAATATACATATATAAATATATATATATAAAAATTTTTAATTTTTAGTATTAAGTATTAGTAGTATTTATAGTATTTTTTTGTTGGCTTTTGAATTTAATTTTCATTACATATATATATATTTTTTTTAGTTCTTTATTTTAAAAATTTTCTAACATATTTTGATAATATATATATTAAAATTTTTTTTTTTTTTTTGCTAATTCATTTTTAATTTGAACTTATTTGTTTATTATTTTGTTAATTATAAAGTTTTTAATATTTTTATTGGTTATTTTGCAGATTTGAAAATATATTTAAATACTATTTTTTACTTTGTAAACCCAATTAATATTCTTATATTTATTTTAATTTTTGTTCTTTATATTTATTTTCTGGCAGCCCTGTTAGATAAAGGCCTTTAACTACGTCACCAGCATACCAGGCCATATGACATTTGAATATATGAGCAAACACACACACTCTTACTCACACACACACTCTTACTCACACACACACGCGTACTCACACACACAGCTCCACAATCACGCACTTGTTGGCGACAGCGTGTGAAAATCTACACAAATGCATTGAAAGAGTTTCTTTTCCACATACATGCATACATTCATATATTCGTTTTGTCATATTTAACATTTTTGTTGTGTTTGTCTTATTTATATATTTATTTATTTTGTTTGTTTGGCTAAAAGATTTGCTGAAGGCCACGCAGCTGTCCAGATATTATTTTCATCTCTCCAACTGCAGGCGCTTTGCGCTTATCTCGCATTGTTGTTGCCGCTGCTGTTGTCATGAGGTTTTGTTTGATTGCATGGGCCTGGATATGGGCCTGGGTATGGGCCTGGGTCTGAGCATGGGCATGGGCCATGGGCAATGCCAAAATGCAACTGGGCAAAAGTCGTTTTATGCCAATCGCTTGCCACAATTTAAATGTCTGCGGCGGCTGCTGCTCATCAGCTTTGCAGTTGCTGTTGTTGTTGTTGGCGCACAAAGCGCCTGATTGCTGATAGCCATCAACAGCAGCAGCAGCAGCAGCAGCAACGTCAGGAGGAGCAGCAGCAGCAACATGAACAACAACGACGACGACGATTGCAATTGTTTGGCAATGACAGAGCGCACCTCCCAGACGGCCGTAATGCAAACAAGCCATAATTAAGTTGCACTCGAGCAGAGGCAAAAAGGCAAAGGCAAAGGCAAAGGCAAAAGGAACAAGCTGAGGAGCTGCAGCTACTTCTGACTGTGACTGGGACTGCGGCCTTAGTCGTTCACTAAGTCAGTGAGTCAGGCTGAGCGAGAGAGTGAGATAGAGAGGGAGAGGCGATTGTCGATGATCTTAATTCCATTTAAATCGATCAATTTCCACTGACGACATTATTTTTGCATGCCCAGCCCAGTTCGGTTCGCAGTCCACACAGTCCACAGTCCACAGACGACGTCTTGGCCGGTTTGAGTCAGCGTCTTGGGTTACGTGGGTGAGCTGCCAACAACAAGTGGAATGACTAAGCGCTCTCTGCTCTCTGCTGGCTACAGTCTGCAGTCTGCAGTCTGCAGTCTGGCTCTGTGGCTGCTTATCGCCCGTTTGTAGATCGGGACGCGCCCTTTTTGTTAGTGCTGCTCTAAAAATAGCCGCCAGGCTGTTAACTTGGCCATAAGCCCATGAATATCATCATTCACTGCAACATCATTATGTTCGTCATAATCAACAATTGTTAATCTAGAGCAAGTCCATTGCCAACAGCAGCAGCAGCAGCAGCAGCAGCAGCAGCAACAAAGCCAAAGCCAAAACCAAAGTCTAACTTAACCCAATTTCCCGGCCAACTGCCGCATAAGGAAAATGAGCACATTACAAGAAAACGAGCTGCTCTGTTGCTGCTGGTGAAAAGTCGCTACCAATGTCTTCACACACTCACACACACACAGAGGCACTGCTCTAGGTGATCATCATCTTTGGACACGTTGTGGGATTCAGGCTGACACTGACATTTGTCAAGCGGCGCATCCTTTTTGGCCAAAAGCCGCAACAGAAATGATTCTCTCTCGCTTTTCGCTCGTAATCAGCGTGGGAAAATCAACGCAGACGCGCCCAAATACTTCCAGAGAGAGGGAGAGAGAGCGAGGAAGAGGGAGAGGGTGGGAGACAGAGAGAGAGAGAGAGAGAGAGAGAGAACGATATATATATACAATGTGACCTTCAGCTGGTGCGGTTCACACCCACTGCAAAAGCACCGCTAGGTGGCGCTGCAATTGCTGCTGTTGCAGCTGCAGCACCTGGCAACTAAATAAAAATTTGGTGCATGTTCGCTGATTGAACACAAATGATACGGAAGTCGGTCGGTCGCCAAGCGGGGCCAACTCGCGACATACAAAAACAACAACAACAACAAAAACAAAACTAAACTGAACCAAGCCGAGCCGAGCTGAGCTGAGCTGAGCCGAGTTAAGCCAATGAGTAAAATTCTCACGCTTGGCCACTTGGATTACCCGCCAGATTACATGAAACGCGCCTACACAACAGCAACAACAGCAACAACAGCAACAACAGCAACAGCAACAGCAACAACAACAACAACAGCAACAACAGCAACAGCAGCAACAATAACAACAAGCGACACCGACGACGTCGAAGAAGGCGCATAAATCAGCTGCTGGCTCGACTCGCAAACGGAGACAGAGACAGAGACAGAGCTGAGGCTAAAGCTGGAGCTGGAGCTGTAGCTGGATAGCAGGAAAAAGCCGCCAGTTGTACGCATGCCAAAAGCGGCTTAAATGTCCAAAGTGGGCAACAACAACAACAACAGCAGCAGCAGCAACTGGAAAATGTGAAAATGTGCAGTGAAAAGTCAGCTGGCCAAGTTCTGTTGCTGTTGCTGCTGCTGCTATGGGAAACTATTCCGGCCACTGCATAGAGCCGCTTGCAAGCGCTGTGAAACAAAAATTAATCATACGCCCCATTAAACGGATGACGCAATCAAGTGTTGGCCTTTTGCAGCAATAATTCGAACGCCCATTTTGCAGCACAAATTCAAAAAGCACTCATCGCCAGACTTGTCAGAGTGTTGTCTAGGCATGCCACACACACACACATACACTTTATATAGCTGTGTGTGTGTGTGTGTGTAAATGCGTTGACTTCTTGGAAATTGCGGCAATGTGCGCAAAAATAAATTTCTTTGACACGCCACATAAAATGCTGCTGAGGATTCCAGATGAAAAGCCGGCAACTGGCAAGCACTTGGCTCACACACACACTCACACACTTCCATATTGCATTGCCAAAAAAAAAAAAGAAGGAGAAGAAGATGCTGCAGAGATATTCGGCATATTTTGACTTTTGCATTTTTAATTCACTTGCGCTTATTTATTATTATTTATTTGGCTTTCTTAATGCATCCGTTTGCATCTTTCACTGTTGCTGCTTCTGCCTCTGCCTCTTCTTCTCCCTCTTCTTCTTTACTTTATTAAGCCCATTACTGTTTACTGTTCTTTTCAGTTCAGTTCGAATCGTTCTGTGTTGCTCTGTTTTTTGCTGCTGAAATGTTTATCGCTTATATACAGATATTTTTGAGCGTCTGTCGACGCATTTGGCTTATTTCTGTACTTATTTATTAACTTGCATAATTTATCTATTCCAGCAATTGCTCCACCAGCCGTTATCTATTGTCGAGTTTTGTAATGAATACAAATTTAGTTATAATTTTGCTATATATAAACTCCAGCTAGAACAATCTTATCATGATGGAAAGTTTGCCAAAACAGGGCGAAAATGTTTTCATATTCCGTGGAATAGTTTGACTAAATTGTTAAAAACATTCGATTTGTTATCTTGTTGAACATCAACGTCAAGTTTCTTGGAACTGGACAGACAGACAGCAAATTCGTTGCTTTCATATGGGGTATTCCCATTTTCACAATTTCTCGTTCAGTTTTTTTCCATTTGTCATACAAATTTTCTGTGCTTCCATTAAGACTACTGTGTGTGTGTGTGTGTGTGCTTGATTAATTAACGATGTGTTGAAAATGTGATTCCCGAAAAATGGAATCGCATAAAATTCAAATTGTTTCACATTTACAGTTATGTACAGAGGACTGTGTGGCAATGCGACTTTTACGCCTCAACGCACTTTGATTCCCAATTCGATTTGGATTGGATGCGGTTTGGCCATGCCTCTCTTTTGTTGCCACACCCACTAGAACACAATCGTGTTGCCAGTGTTGCACAACAATAAGAACAACAAGAAGCAGAGGGAGAAGAAGAACAATCATTTGTTTAGACAACTTGTAGGTAGCAGTTCGTCAATCAACTGACGCCTAAAAAATACAAAAATATATAAAAAAAATTCATTGCGAAAAATCGCCTGCACATCAATAAAGAAATTCGAAATTCGAACTACGAAATTCGAAATGAAAATGTTTGCTGCACAGAGAGCATAAGCTAAATAAATAAATAAGGTGCCAAACTACACAGATTACAACATTTGTGATGTTTATTAATACGAAATTAAGTAGCCACCGTTAACAACAACAAACACAACAACAACAAAAGAACCCACCAAGGTGGGCCAGCGGCTCTGCTGGGGCAGGGGGCGGTGGGCGGTGGGCGGGCGCGACGGGTGCCCAAGTAGCGCTTTCATCTTTTTGTAATTAGGTGCGCGCAGAGACTGATAGATGGCGCGATAGATAGATACAGATTGGATTTTGAATGCGCACAATACACACACACACAAACACACATACACACACACACATACACACACACACATATATATATACATATACACAGGCACACGCTTCGTATATGGGCCAAAGTGTAAGAAAGATGAAAATTAAAACAGCAGCCCCACAATAATGTTTACATATTGTAATGCGTGTAGCAAGCGAGCGGACAGCAAATGTGCATGGGGCATTACAGTTCGATAAAGTCATTTGCAACGTGGCAGTGATCGATAAATTGTCAGAGAGAGATAGCAAAAGATATAAAAGTATGAGTATTATTAAGTAAATAAGTTATTTAAGTTTGTTGAACAAAAAGCTAATTGAAAATAACGTATTCTCTTTGAGAATATTCAATGAGCTAACAAAAGTGTGTTTCCAACTAGAAGTTCTTGATAAATTAGAAGTGTATTAATAGGTAGTCAGGCACTAATGTGAGATTAGATATTATACTTGAAAGTAATGCAAAAATATTTCTATCTTATTGAAAGTTATTGCTGAAATACAAGTTAATAGCAGTGTGATATTAGATAAGGCAAGTAATAGTTGCTAAGAAATCCCATTGTGAGTGAATTTATTTTATCAATAATAAACAAGCTATAAAGTCTAGTCAAGGGTATTGAATGGAGAGCTGTAGTGCAGCAGTACTGCCGTGTGATAAGATAGAAAGCATTTTTGTTGAATGAAACATAATCTAAATTGTTAGCAAGATATGTAGTTTCGATTGGAATATATAATTCAAATAAAAATTGAAATGAAAGATGAATGATGGATAGTGGAATAGGAAATATACATGATTGAATAGTGAAACATGTTAAGGTTAATATGTCTATTGCACTTTTGATGGAGACTTTACTCTGTGACTTTAAGCTTGATTATCGTGTATGATATATGAACTATATTTTGATAGAGCATTGAAATGTTACTTTGATTTGTGGGCGACTTGTATTGGTTCGAGTTTTAAAACGCCAGACGCAGACAACGATCAACAGCTGTCGATATACACACACACATACACACACACGGCTATTTGAGTTTCAGTTTGTTGAGTTTCATTGCGGCCGATGCGGCGGGGGCGTTTATAATTAATTGTAATTGTCGTTGAAAGATTAATTTGGTTGCGCTTCAATGGCGCTTCATTGTCGGCCATTGCGCGGTTGGGGAAATCAATTTTATATCGCTTTTTCTTCTTCTATTATACATATACATATATATGTTTTTGTTGTTTGTTTTGTATCTCTGTGTGTGTGTGTGTGTTTTTCGGTTACTTTTGTAGAGTTTTTCGTTTGGGTTAGCCACAGACATAAATCTATATTTTATGCTGCGAAAAGTGCAATCAAGTGGTTAGCCGAGCAACAGCAGCGCCAAAGGGGGCTGGCCTAGGGGGCAATCTTCAAAGGGGCGAACGGGCGCGCCGTCTGCGTCGGCCCATCGAAATGGAGCATAAAAACTATGTCTATAAATAAGACCTGTAGGAACTGTTTTCGTTGCGCTTGTTGTGCGAGCGTGCGTGCGTCTGCTTGCTGAGCAGGGTAGAGGTGGGCAGACTGACTCTGCCTGTATTTTCAAATCAAATTCAAAGTTCTTGCTGCCGAACATTTCCGCAGATCAAAGTCACAGCTTGACAAAATTCTATGGAAAGGGGCTGGCGGCCCAGCTGGCAGCTGGCAGCTGGGTAGCTGGCTAACTGGCGGGTCGCTCTGGCTGCTAATTGCTTTCATATCAATATCAATTGGCGATCCTGATAACAGTCCACAATTTGTTGTTTCAACACCTATAATGGCCCGGGGGCATCTTTCGCACAATCGCCGACTGATAATTATCAACAGAAGCAGCGGCAGCGGCAGCGGTCGGCCAGCAACTGTTGCGGCTACTGCCACTGATTGATATGCAAAACGCAAAAGCTAGCAGCGCCCTCCTGCGGCTGCGTTTGGCAAACAAATAATACGAAATTTTCCTTGTTACATATGTGTATGTATGTGTGTATGCTATTGTTGCTGTTGCTGTTGCTGTTGTTGTTGCTGCTGCTGCTGTTGTAGGTGGCGGCCTCTAGCGTTTGCTTTTTGCGCAATCGACAACGGCGCCGACGCGCTGCAGGCCCTTTGATCTCGTTTTTGGCCAACAAACGTGGCGCCATCTGTTGTTGTTGTTGTTGCTGCAGCTCTAATTAGGCACACTTCATACAGGGGGCAGCGCCAGCCAGCCCATAGGGTGCTGCCCCTGTTGCCCCTGCGGCCCCGCCCTCTCGGCGTCTGCGCGTCTGTCAGCGTTGTCGTCGCGACGTTGTTGTTTTAAAAATAAATTGCACATAATTTTATGAAACATGAAAGATTTCAAATAAATATTTCGTCATTTTGTCAAAAAGGGACGCCCTACAAGTCAAATAAAGAATTTAATTAGTTTCGGAGTCGACTCCCAAACTGTGCCCGCTGCTCGCCGTCTGTTAATCATGGTGCAGCATCATCCAATTGGAACGTGCTAAGTAAATACGCCAGCTAGAGAAACCATAAAACTGATTGCATATAGTTTCTGTGTAAGACAGTAGGCGGTAAGTATTTTTCAGCAAAATATTTAGATAGACGTCCAATTGTTTTCCTTCAGCCATAAACAATATCACGCCCACACAAACACACATACACACACATACACACACTCACACACACAGTTACACAGTTTTGAGGCAGAGTCAACTACTTGTAGTTTATAACAACAACTAATTGCTCATGACATATAAACAATCGCTGGCAACAAGTTGCTGCCGTTTTGGCCAAGTGCAGCAACAACGGCAACAAAGTTGGCTCGAATGTCTGCCACTCAGGCAGCAGTATGTGGCACTGGCTGGCTGGCAATCATCATCATTAGCCACGGCCATTTTTGGGTAAATAGTGCAACCCTCTTTGCATAATAATGTGGACAAGGTGCGCATTTGGTGAAATGCGCGCAACATGCAACATTTTTCTGTCTAAATAAAGATGCGATGCAGTCCGACAACAGCAACACAAACAGCAGCAGCAGCAGCAACAATAACAATAACAACTTTTGGCTGTTGCAGTTGCAGCCTGTTTGGCTGGCAACCCGGTAGTGCTCGATGCTCGATGCTCGATGCTCGTTGCTGTTTACCTGTTTATCTGTCACCAGTATGTATCGATATCGGTAATGTGAGTAATCGATGTCTATAGCAAATCACACAAGTATACACTAAGCTTGTTCACTTATTCAGTTAGCTTAAGAATGGTTATCCGTATCGATAAATATCGATACTAACCTAACTAATAAATAATGGACTGCTAACGAGATGCCTTCTCTATTATTTGTAATCGTAACACTTCACAATTGTTATCTATATTTATTGAGTCAGGTTAAGTATCAAAATTTGTTAGCGTCATCGATCAATTTTGGCCATAAACAGCTTTAAGTGAAAGTCTTATAGTATTTCCAGCTCATTTGCTGCCAGTGCAGTAGTAAGTGTTTGATAATCGCGTAGCAAACTCATTATATCTGAGACACATTCTTATCAATACTTAGACTAATCGATTTATTAATAAAGCGTTACATTCTAATCAGTGCAATTAATGTGAAAAATTTATTTGTCATTAGAATCTTTACTTATGCATTGAGTCAGGTTAAGAATCGCTATAAATGTGAGCGTCTGTTATCGATAAATGTGACAAGTGTTTGCTACCCTCGAGTACAAGTGAATCGCATGCCTATTATAAATAAAGCACAATAAATATTGTGTTGCTGGCTACGTGACATGCTAATGCTCTAAGCTCTGGCAGCACGTTACGCATACGCCACCTGGGACATACGTCATTGGCCACTGATATTCGGGCTAACTGAGCTTATCTTAGCCGCGCACGCCGATAGATAAGTTCACACACACGCGCTCACGATCACTTTGGGGCACCCAGATTGAACGGCTTTCGCATTGGGCTCTCCCTCCCAACAGAGGCGCCCGCTCTTGCTTTCTTAGCAGCTCATTTGCAGTCACGTCAGAGGCGACAGGCGTTAGACGCCGAGCAATGGCCCCCAAGAAATTTAAGAAAAGGCAAACGTTAACGCTAACGCTAACGCAAACTTTGGCGTCACATTTTGGGCCACAAACTGTCATAGACTGGCGCAGATTTATAATGGGGCGCCTATCCAACCAAAAGTAGCAGCAACTACAGCAACCACAGCAACTACAGCGGCGACAAGCGAGAAAATTGTGCGGCGGCTTCAAAGTTGTTTCTTTTTTTTGGGTTTCTTCCTCTTCTTTCTTTTGGTCTTTTTCGTTTTGAGCTTTTGGTGGCATCATTAAAATGTACAGAGGAGCGCACAATTTTTGGTTTTGAAATTTATTTCATACGCAGCGTGGGAATCGCGCCGTCAATTGTTTAAAAGGCGCCAACAGTCACAAAATATCTGACTTCTACACAGTTCATAGCTGTTATTGTTGCTGTTGTTGTTGTTGTTGTTGCTACTTTTCGCATTATAAACGCATTAACTAATGTTGGAATTATAAGAAGCCGCGACGCATAAATAAACAATTAAAAATTGCTAAGACGAACGGCCAAGAAAATGGAATGAAAGAAAAAAACGCCGATAAATGTCGCCGAAGCAACAGCAAAACATGAGATAGAAAACATTGATAAGTGGAGCCCATGAGTTTCAATTTGGGTTGCCAGCTGACAGTTGACAAAATGCCAAGCGAAAATCTATTTTATATATATACTCTCGACTCTAGCTGCCATTTTGGCAAACAAACTGAGCGAGACCAGCGAAAAACTAGACACAACTACTCATAATTTTTCAACAGAAATATTGAAAGCAACACGGATGGAAATAGAAAAACAATATGACGATGACATTTCACAGCAGAGGCATTCCTCTATGAAGAGTTTGTTTCTAACCGCTGGTAGCTCTAGATAAGATTGGATTCATAGTAAAATTATCGCATTGCCCCAATAACTTCGACTCGTTACTCGTTCATTCATAAATAGAAAATTTATACGAGGGATCAAGTGTACTTTGAAAAGTGCGATTGAACGGAACTACGTAGAAATTGGTCATGATTTCTGGGAAAGCCGATTCAATTTTAATTGATTCCATTATCATACAGTTAGTACTGATTATATTGATTATGTTTTTATTGCCTGCTATTTTTGTCGATACTAAATATACTTTATGTTTTTTGATATGTGATTCACACAGTTCTTGAGCCATACGTCATGCCTTCCTCAAGTGCATATAAATTGGGTATGCCAAATTATAGTGATTGTAGTCGCACTTTTTCAACTCTATTACTCAAGCTCACACTTCCTCTCTCTATCTTTGTCTGTGCTTCTGTTTCCTTCCCTCTCTCTCAGTCACTCTTTACCTGCTTTACTCTCTATGGCTCTATCTCTATATCTGCCTCTCTCTCTCTCTGTATCTCTGCCTCCCTCCCCCACTCTCTCTGTCTCTCTCTCATATTCTCTGCCTCCTGCCTCCTCTCTCACATCCCCTCTCACTCTCCCATCCAATGTTCTTAGCCAACTGCTCTGGCTGTTTTCTTTCTATCTAAATGCATATTAAAAGACATTGCTCATACGCACCGTTTGCTTTTTGACTGTCTCGTCATTTGTGGGCTAGTGAGAGCGTGGCGAGCGCTTTATGGTCTATGAAACGAACCAAATTTCTACGCTTTGGGCTTAATTGCAAGCGGCAGAAACCGTAAAACAGTTGCCAAAACGCCGTTAACTCAACTGCCAGACACATTTTCCATTTCTTCTGCTTCCACAGTTTCTTCTTCGTAATTTTTTTTTTTTTTTTTTGTATTAATATTTCTGATTATTATTTTCATGCTGGCAGCACGTGCAGTCGCTGAAGTGCAACCATGTGCTTAGGCTGCTCATAAAGATTTCAGAAAAAAATCAAAAGAATATAGAACCCAACAGAGTATGATCCATTATCAGAAATATTATCAACAGCAACAACAGCAACAAGTTGCAATTTAATGACAACAACAAGTTGAGCTGCAGGGCAATGCAATGCAAATTGAATTGATGTTGCGGTTGTTGATGTTGCTGCTGCTGTTGTTGCTGCTGCCGTTGCCCTTGCCTTGTAGTTGAGCTGCATGCCTGAAATTATAGCATAAATAGCTAAAGCCGAAGACCAACAGGTGCCCAAGTGCCAGTTGGTAGTTAAGAGTTGCCAGTTGCCAGTCAGTTGGCAACACGTGCCCAGGGCGATGCTGCCGTGGCTAAATAATTACGTAATAAGTGGTTGGCAGCCAGGCAGCCAACCAGCCAGCCAGCCAGCCAGCTAGCCATCCAGCCAGGCAGGCAGCAAGGAGCCCAGGCAACAGCCAACAGGCTGCCAGGCAGGCAGTCAGCAGCAGCGGCAGCTTGGCCTGTCAGACAAACTATGCCAAGAATTTCATATGAAAGCGCGGCCAAAGAAGAAGTGAAAAGTCTGTTAGTCAGCCAGACAGTGAGACGACCAGACAGGCCGGCCCAAGCAGTCGTCAGTCAAGCAGCGGGCAACATTGTGGCAAAATATATAGAAACGCAAACTTGTTGCACGCTTCGTATTCAGCGTGTGACACGTGTGACTAATAAACACTTCTAGTTTTAGTTCCAGTTTAGCCAACTAGTTCCTTTGGCAAGCATAGACAGCATTTGAGCTTTTCTCTTTATTTATGCCAAAAAAAAATTCAGTTAGCTTTAATTACATTTCAGAAAGCGAAACTGAAACTGTTATTCTATTATTTCCGACTCTCTCTCTCTCTCTGTCTCTGTTTCCCTCTCATTCACACCATCTCTCTCTCTCTCTCTCTCTCTCTCTTTGTCTCTTTTGTAGCTTAAAATTTGGAACTAGTTCCAGCTGCATTAAGCTGCGCAACATTGCAGCATTTCATGCCTAGGCAACATGTTGCTAAGGCATGTTGCTGTTGTCATTGCTGCCCCGGCTGAGCTCCAGCAACAACAGCAGCACACAATCAATAATCGCAACGATAAAGATCGTTAACCGAAATGTTTTTATTTTAGACCGATGACGACGACGACGACGCATGTTTCGCAGCCAGCTGCAGCAGCAGCAACAGCAACAGCAACAGCAGCAGCAACAGCAACAACAGTAGCAGCAGCAACATTGCTCTGTCGACGCTGGCGACTACTTGGACAATTGCAACGGCCGGCGCATGAGTTATGACGACGTCCTCGTCCAGCTGCGCGTTCGCACGCCACACATGCGCAATGCCAATGGCTCATCTGACTGCACCGCCAGCCACCGCCCTGACCCCCGTCCCCCCTCCCTCTTTGCGGCTGTGGTGCGTCTGGCGCGCTGTGCGGTAAATTCGCTTTATGGGCTCCCGACAACGACGACTGCGAACTGCTCTATGCTAATTACGTCATGGGGACGACGCTTCGTACCTAATTTTGCATTGTGGGAACCGAAAACTGGAAATCCAAGACACCCAAGACACCGCGCAGCGACTTTATTTTATTTTTTTTTTTCTTCTCCTCGCTCTTACTGCAGCAGCAGCAGCGACAGCAGCAGCCGGCTCTTGTACCCCCTGCTCCAGCCCCTGTGTATGTACCTGCTCTGGCCTGACTGCTTGCATTTTCCAACTGCGGCAATAAAAAAAACTGTTGCGGCGGCGGCAGCCAAACGAGCAACAAACGACAACAACAGCAACTGTTGCTGCTGCTGTTGCTGCTGCTGCTGCTGTTGTTGTTGTTGTTATTTAAGCAAATGTGTCGCAGCCAAAGCCAAAGACGACGTCGACGTCGACGCCGACGTCGCATATAATGACTTTTTCGACTTGGACTGTGTTGGCTTGCGCTTTTTATGCTTATGCTTTATGCGCTCGCCCGGGCTGGCTGGTCAAGCATGTGGACACTGGTTGCATTGCTATTTGCTAGCGTGCCTCATCGGTGTTGCAGGAGGCAGCAGCAGCAGCAGCAACAGCAGCAAAAACAGTTGCCGTTTGTTGTTTGCAATTGCTGTTGTTGCTGCTGTTGTTGCTGCTGTGTGTGGCATGCAGCAATAACAAGTTGCTGCTGGTGGCAAGTTGAAATAATTGTGTGTGTGAAAATATTTTGAAATGGGCGCGAGGCAAGTTCGCCAGCAACATGTTGCCCAAAAAACAACAACAATAACAGCAACAACAATACATAACAAGCAACCAGCAACATGTTGCTGCGTCCTTGAATCTAGCAATTTTGTTGTGTTTCTCTTTTTTGCATTTATAAATGTTGTTAAGTGCGCAAAAATGCGCATTAAAAGCACAAAAATTACATTAAGACACATTTAAATACCATTTAAATAGCTTTTTGTGCACAAGGTGAAGCTGCAAGCAAATTTGCTGCCGCACAAAAATGCTGCTAAAAATGCAACTTCAAGTTCGTGTGTGTGTGTGTTTATATTTGTGTGTGTGTGTGTGTGTGTTGGCATAAACAAAGCCTGGGAACCGAAAAAGACAAACACGCGCTCGACTTGCCCCAGTGGCAATGTGGACAATGTGGGCCTCGGGGCAAATTTTGAGTGCTTTTTATTTGGGCACACGGTCAGCTCGCCGGCCGGCAGATGATTGGCTGCAATTTGGTCAATTTAATAATATGCATTTTATATAATTTCTATAAGCGATTTGGCTGCACTCGTCGACTGTTGCTGCTGTTGGTTGCCTGTGGCGATTTGGCCAGTGGAATTTCCGCCAGTGGCCGGAAAAACCCGCCGTGCTCACGCCAAGTGACAGCAAAAATTCAACATAAAAGGTGAACAGGGCAGAGCTGGGCAGGGCACGGCAGGGCAGGGCGGACGGGGAATTTCCGGCGCACAAACATGTGGCATGCTGTATGCACTCGATTGGCACTTGCCTTTTACCTGTTGTGCCCACCCAGCAGCAGCTTAGTCTCTCACATTTTCCCACGCAGGTAGCGTGAGGCGGCGCCCTTGACTGGCCAACTGGCCAAATGGCCAAGAGCAGACGCTGGGCTGAGCTGAGCTTCTATCAATTCTATTAACAAGTTAAGAACTCAATTGAATCGCGGCGATTAAGCGATTTAAGTGGCAACAACATCATCAGCGGCAATGCGATTATGATCGTGAAATCGGCTAAGTCGTCAGCTAAAAAGAAAATATTGCCTGCCACAAGTAGCAGGAGGAAGAGGAGGAGGAGCAGCAGCAGCAGCAACAGCAGCCACAGCACATGTGGCATGCAGCAAGGGAGCAAAAGTGGAATCCAGAACTTGAATCTGGCAATATCAAAGGCAAATTTTTCAAGCGCAGACGTTGTCGACATTGTTGAAGTTGTGGCAGGGGCAGAAGCAATGGCAATGGCAGTGGCAGTGGCAATGGTTGCACGTTGCAGGTTGCATTTGCAGCAGACCAAGCGATAGCCAAGAAGGTGTTGCTGCCACTGAAGTAGATAGATGAGCCAGTAGCAGCCGGCCCCAGCCTTGGCTCTGACTCTGTCTCTGACTACGGCAATGGCCATGTCGCATTATTAATGTTTGATGTAATTAATGCGTAATTAAGATGGCCAACAACTTGCAATCGGTGAACTAAGATTTGCGAATTGCGACTGGCTGCAGTTGCCACAGTCAACCAATATTTCCATTTCCGCCAAAACAGAAATAGTTCAAAAGCCGAAATTCAAATGCCGCCAACGCAAATTGCAGTCTTGGCCAAAAAACGAAAACCAAATGGAATCATTAATGCGGCAAGTATCATGGGAAACTAATATAATGAATACTCTCTGCAAAGAGATCTTCAGCTCAAATATCGATCAATTTTGTCTAAGTTGAGCGCGATTCATTAATCTTGGCCGCGTGCGCAACTGTTGAAGCGTTTTTCTATTCCTAATGGGCAGCCGACAGAGATAGAGACAGAGAGAGAGAACGAGAGCGAGAGCGAGAGAGAGAGAAAGGGCGAGAGGGAGAGCGAGGTGGGCAGGCGGGGGCTGCTTTAGTGGAGCAGAAGTTGGCCCAGGGCAATGCGTTTATGCGGGCACAAATTAACAGCAAGGCAAAACAATTAGTGGCAGCAACAGTAACAACAACAACAGCAACAGCAACAACAACAGCAACAGCAACAACAGCAACACGCATCTTATCATTTATCTTAGCTGCGCTGGCTATTTATTTGGAATGTGCCGCAAGTGCCGCGAAAATTAACGCAAAAATTTTGACTGGCTAATTGAGCGCGGCTTTTGGCCATAAACTAAGCATTTAAGCCAAACTGGAGCTCACAGGCATGCTGCATATATCAAAAGCTTTGTGACACTATCGGAAAGGGGTTTCAAATTTAGAATTTCTAATAATAATAATTTAATTCTTAAGTTCAGTTTGTCTTAGCTTCATCCTAAAGACAATTTAGTTAGATTATATAATTAACTTTAAATATGAACAACAATATTTCTAAAAATAAAAAGCAGACGCTTGTTTTATATCTAGGCAGGAATTAGATTTGAGGGAATTTATAGAAATGATTTAAAAAATAACTAAAAAATTAAAATATATATTAGTATACCATTATATTGTCATTTATATAAATAAATATTAATTTTTTAAAAATATATGTCTAAAAGTTAAGCAACTTCTATACTTTCTATACCGAAGCTATATTTCAACTTTTGGTCTCTACGAGGTTTTAAAGTTTCTTCTTTAAATTAATCCCAAATTATATTAGAATAAAAATATTTAGGAAATTTTAAATAAAACACCAAAATTTAAAAATTAATTAATTTTAATTTGATTAGCCCAAATAATCACCTTTCCACAACTAATTCAAGATTTCCACACTTCTAATCATAACAGAACTAATATCATTTAACTATTCCCCCCTCACTTTCTCACCTTTTTTAGGGCATTCAGAGTGCGCTGTTCTAATTGACATATCGCAGTTGGCAAAGCTTTCAGTTTGGATGCGCCACCTGTGGGGCGTTCTGTGGAGCTTTGATATCGCCGACATAGATCTGAATCTGTTGACTAGATCTTATGAATGGCATGCGTTATATGCATTGGGGCCTGCATGGCTAGGCTGGCATGGCTGGATGGATGGATGGATGGACGGGCTGGCTGACTGGGCTGGGATTATGTCACATCCGCTTGGCCCTGCTTAAGACGGATGCTTCACTGTGCTGAGTGCCTGGCCATTAAGATCGAGTGGGCCGAGCACTTGAGAGCCGAGCGAGAACAGTGGCTGCCATTGATGTTGTTGGCAGCAAGTGCAATGCAATGCAATGCGATGCAATGCGGCTCCATTAGCGCCACTCGAGGGGAACTTAGGTGTTTTCAGTTGGCCTGGCATTGCATCGCATCGCAGTGCGATCTCTCAGTGCAGCATCTTTGATTTCCAAATGTGAATTACAGACGGTCGTTAGCTAGGATGGGGGGGAGCGGGACAAGCGGGTGCAAGGGACAGAAGTGTGCTTTGGGTCTAACAAGCATAATATTTTTGGCAAGGCGGCGTCGGCTGATGACGATGGCGACGACATCGACATCGACATCTTCCTATACTCGGAATGCTTTTCAGCTGCGACTGTTGTTGTTGTTGCTGTCGGCGGGGCCAGAAATAGCGTAAAACTCATAAACGGCTGGCGACTGTTGCTGACGTGGGGCAAGTGGCGAGTGGCGAGTGGAGAGCAGCAGCAGCAGCAGTAGCAGCAGCATCAACATGCGATGCCATTTGAAAATTTCATTTCATTTCGTTATAATTTTCTATTTCCCGCATGCCAAACGGCCCCTAGGTACCGCTACCACTGGGTCCCCCTTAGCTGGTACCCCCGCAGCAAGCTCACATATCATTGTGGCAGCCCTCGCTAGTTGTTCATTTGGTTTTAGCTGCGTCTAGCGCCGGCATTCATACTTAATTACCAAAAACGAAAAGTCAAAGAGTCGTCGCAGTTGTCGTTCGTTGTTGTTGTTGTTGTTGTTACTGTTGCTGTTGCTGTTGCTCTTGTTGCTGCTGCTGCTGTTGGATCTTCTCTGGCGTGACGCTAAATGAGCAGCACCAAGTCTTCTTTTCTGACCAGGTAGCCAGACACACCAGCTATGATGAATTGTGGGTGCCGTTGAGTAAGTTTGTCTCTCTGCAACGTAGGCGTTGACCTAAATAAATATGTAGTTGCTGCTGCTGCTGCTGTTGCTGCTGCTGTTAAATCGTTTTCCGCTTGTGCAATCGCTTGCTAAACATTCTATGGCGACAAGTGCAACCGGAGTAGATATCAGAGTTTTCCACATGGCTTGTGTAAATGGAAACTCACAGTCAAGGTTTGAGCAAAAGCTACACTATATATATAATATATTGTATATATCTATCTATCTAGTCTAGCTATTGAAATGTATATGGTTGCTTGGTGTTGGCGCTGTGACAAAATATAAAACCGCAAATTGATTTTCAATGTTGCATTCATATATTATATAATATTGTAAATGGATAAAGAAAGGTGTCATTGTGGGCTGCACTGATTGAAGGTGTTGCTGTCGCCAGAGTAGATGTTGCTGTTGTTGCTGCTGTTGCTGCTGCTGTTGCTGTTGTTGCTGTTACGATTGCTTCTGGTCTACGCTTGGCAGCATTTCGAGCACTGCCAGTTTGTCTCCGCTTTTAACCAAAACAAACAACCAGAAGCAGCAGCAGCAACAACAACAATCGATGCTGCTGCTGCTGCTGCTGCTGTTGCTGGTAACGACGAGCACACAAAAGCAAATGATGTTTTATGAGCAGCTAATTTACTTAACACCTCAGCAACAACAACAACAACAACAACAATAGCAGCAACAGCAGCAGCTACAGTAGTCACATAAATAAAGATAAAGAACCAAAATTTCAACTATAATAGCCCAATGCCAAAAACAATGCCAACAACAACAACAACAACGAGTGATAGAATAAAACATTTATATATATTTATATGTTTTTTTTTTCTTTTTGTCTTTTGAGGTTTTATATTTGGGGCTGGTGAGAAATGGAGCCGTTGCGTGGGTGCAAATTGGACAATAATATTGGACCAGTTAATTCATGAAAATACCGATTCAGACAAGTTCGATTGCATTTTAATCAGTTTCAAGCAGAGCAGAGCGGAGAGCTTAGTTCCGGCTGTAGTATATGGGGCATACGGTGCGTATGAACCGGTTCGCGTCTGCCCATTGTGGAATCAGTTGGTCGCAGCAGCTCCTTGTAAACGGTTTATGGTTTTTTCTTTTTTGGTTATTTATTTATTTATTTTTTTTATATTTAATTTCTTCATTGTGTTAGATCTGTGTTTGGCGCAGACATTGATTGGCTTTGGATTTTTATGGCCGACATTTGATTTGTGTCCATTGATATGCAAATTCCGAGGGGCGCGCAAAGTGAATGCCGTTAACACAAGGCGTGGGCGTGGGCGTGGACGTGGGCGTAACACTATGGATTATGTATGCATTTGGTGCATGAAGTAGCTGCTTAAAACATTTGCCAATCAACGAAATTGAGGCAAAATCATGGAGTGGAGAAATGGAAGGAACTGAAAAGGCAGATGCAAATTTGCAAAAATTCGCTGCGTTTGCAAACAAAGAGTTCAACAAAAGCCGAAGCCGAAAGCAAAATAAATCAATCTCAAACGAAAAAGTAAATATCCTGTGCGCTCCCGCTGCCACGCAGTTGCTTCACACACACACACACACACACGCACACACGCACACATGCACACATACAGTGCCCCATTCATTGATGAAAGGAACAATTGGCGAGCGAGAGAGAGAAAGAGAGGCGGCTAAAAGTAAATAAACACAAATTAAGACTGGAGCAGCAAAGACAGAGAGTGAGACAGAGAAGGAGAGAGACAGAGCGAGACAGAGAGAGAGAGATAGTGAGTCTGAGAGGGGCAGCAGCGAGAACAGCTGATTGCAGCTGATTTCTGATTTCAAACAAAAAACGAAGAGCAACAGTAGAGTGGTGAAGAAGGGCTGCCACTGCCTCAGCCGCGCCCTCGCCGCTGCGCGCTGTGTGCGACAGGCATGACGGAAGCCAAAGAAGACGCAGCAACAACAGCAGCAACAGCAGCAACAGCAGCAGCAGCAGCAAAAAAATGAATTAAAAATCTAATTGCGACCGCGCTGAAACAAAGCAAAGACGAGTAAAAGACAATAAAAAAGAAGAAGAGCGCGGGCGGGGGCGGTGTAGACATACACACACACACAAATACATATATACCATATATATATATAGTCTCATATGGTTGGAAGTCGGCGTCGGCTTGTTGGGCGCACTTAGTCGCGTTACAGACGCAAACGTCATGAACCGCAACGCAACAATAATTACAACAACAATAAGAACTTAGGGCTGGGTATGGCAAACCGCAAAGGTCGACTGCAGATGCCAACCGTTGAGACGAAGGCCAGAAGAAATGAGTTTTCAAAGTTTTTCCAACTTGGGGAGCAGCACAAAATTAATGCGAATTTAATTAAAATGTGCAACTAGCAGCAGCAGCAGCAGCAGCAGCAACAGCAACAATCAATTCTAGAGCTGAGCTTTGCTTGTTGCTGCCCAGCCGCCAAATTGTAGAGGAAGCAGCAGCAGCAACTGTTGCCTGGATGCAGAGCTGACTTGGAAAATTGCAATCGTCGGCGCATGTGCGACGACTCCAACTAAGTGTGTGTGTGTGTATGTGTGTGTGAGTGTGTTGCATAAATTTATTTCGGTCTGGTGGATATTAGCAGAGCGTGAAGTTGGCAAATAAGAAATTCAGCATAAAAAAAGGTAAATTTTCATTAAACAGCAAAATAAAAAAATACAAAAATGAAGAAGAAAAGGAAAATAAAGCGAGATAGAAAGCATTGATAACTTGTAGTATCTAAACAAAGTTCAACTCTAACATGACTCAGATTCTCTAATATGTCTAAAGAGATCTTTGATCAGATCAAACTCTCTAGTATATCTAAAGGGATCTGTGATCGAAATTATATGTATATATATAGTATAAAATTTCTTTAGTCACTCACCATAATTTTCTTTCACAGCTGCCTCGACTGACTTACGCACGGTCGGCGTTGCGCGTTTGGGCTGACCCAGTATGGAGAAGTTGCCTGGACTCATTTGCTGCACAAACATCATGTAGGGTACGTCGGAGGATTGCTCCAGATTGAAGTGGACCAGGCCACGCACCAGCGGCCGCACCCTGTAGATGTCGCACTCGCCGATTCCGTTGCGCTGCGCGAACTGAAACCGAACGAGCTGCGGCAGCTGCAAGTCCCGCTGCTGCTTGTACACTTGCAACACCTTCATTGTGGCCGAGAAGTTGGCCGGCCGATTGGCCGTCCTCGAGATGAACACGCCCATGATCACGGTGGGCGCCGCAAACGCCAGCTGAGCAGGATCCTGAGCTGAACAGTAGCGACCAGCTCGCGGCTTATTTCGATGTTTACGCGGATGCTGGTGTTGCTGATGTTGTTGCTGATGTTGCTGCTGGTGTTGATGTTGCTGCTGGTGGTGGTGTTGCCGCTGTTGGTGCTGCTGCTGTTGACGCTGCTGCTGCCGCTGGCGGCGATACTCGCGCTTTGCCTCCTGCTGCTGCTGTCGATGGCCATGATATTTCCGCTGGCCATTGCCAAAGTCGCGACGATTGCGCGCCGCCTGCTCCTGGCTGCTCACTGGCACTTCATAGGACTCAATGAAATAACGTTGCGGTGCTGCTGTTAATCTGCTGCTATAGTTAAGGGCGGCAACGTTCTGCTGCAGCAGCTGCAGTTGCCGCGCATGGTTGCTAAGCTGCAACTGTTGTTGCTGCTGCTGCAATTGTTGCTGCTGCTGCTGCAATTGTTGCTGCTGCTGCTGTTGGAGTGCATGTCGTCGCGTTTTACTACTCGACGGGATGCCATTGTTAAATAATTTATATTGACTATTTATTATCGTATTTGGAACTTGTTGCTGTGAGTGCTGCTGCTGCGTTGTCACCGCAGCAATATGTTGCTGCTGCTGTTGTTGCTGTACAGCCGCATTGCTAACGCTGCCTGCGTCGAATACTGTTGCTGGCCTTAACTTAATGTTGCTAGTGCTACTAAGACTATTGCTGGGCCGGCGGATCAGCCTACTTAAGATATTGTTGTTGTTGTTGTTGTCGATGTTGCTGCCGACGCTTTCACTGCTCCCGCTGCCATTGTCCGCCAGCTGTTGCAGCTCTTGTTGCTGCTGCTGTTGCCGCTCTTGCTGTTGCTGTTGCTGTTGTTGCTGCTGCAGCTGCTGCTGTGGCAGCGCAATGTAGTAGCTGCTTTCTTCTGATTCCCATGATCTTTGCTGCTGTTGCTGCTGGTGTTGGCTTGCGATTGCTGTTGCTGCTGCCGCTGCAGCTGCTGTTGTCGTCGGCGCACATGTGATCAATAGCAACATGTAGCTGACGTAGATTGCTAGCGATATCAATGGCATTAGTTGCGGTTGCGTTTTTAGACTCCATTTGCGCACATGTTGCGCATACATGGCGTCCTCTAAAGTTGTTGTTGCTGTTGCCCTAGCTTTATTTACAAATCAACTATCGATTGCTGTCTATCGCTTATCGTAGTTGTTGTTGCTGCTGCTGCTGCTGCTGCTGTTGCTAGGTTGCTAGGTTGCTGCTGTTTGTTGACGATATTGTTGCTGCTGCCTCTGTCGCTTTTGTCTGTCTATTGCTGGCAAATGTTGCCGTCGCTGCGTCGTCGCTGTGCCTTGTCGTATTTTCGTTTATCCTGCAAATACTTTCGATAATTTCGTAGCATTTTGAGAGACAGCAACAGAGAGACGCGACACGAGAGAGACGGAAAGAAAGAGATACACGTTAAGTGAGTGGGGTAGAGACAGTAAATGTTTAACAATTTCTAGCATAATATTTATGAGCACTTTGAGAACATTTTTGGCTGTTGCTGTTGCTGCTGCTGTTCTTGTTGCTGCTGTTGCTGTTGTTGTTGGTGCTGCTGTTGCTCTTGTTGTTGCTGGTGACTCATTTTGGCCCGATCGTCTGCTTTGGCAATGCAAAAAATGTATATGTATATCTTTAAATAAATAAATTGCTGTTTGTATTTGTTATTGTTGCTGCTGTTGATGTTGTTGTTGTTGATGTTGTTGCTGGTTTGCTTGTTCGTTCGTTCGTTTGCTGTTGTTGCATTTATTTTGTTTAGAATTTTATTTGATTTTATTTTATTCGTTCGCGTTCGCGTTCGCGTTTCACTTGAGCGCCTTGGAGTCGACGCACTGAGCTATGGCCACGCCCACCCCCTACCTCTTGAATAGACGTAGACTTAAGGTCGTCGCGTGGCGTTTGATTTAAAGTTTTTATGCTGTGGATCTATTTTGTTGTTGTTGCTGTTGCTGTTGTTGTTGTTATTGTTGTTGTTGTTGCTGTTTCGTTTTACTATTTGTTGTTGCTTTGCGCGTTTTTCACGACGTTTTTCACGCGCGCGCGTTTCGTGCGCGACTCGTCAAGCTGTTCGGCTGCCGTCGGCTCTTTGCCGATAGGCAGCTTTGTCTCTTCGTGCGTGCAATGCGACGCTTCGTTCGTGTTGCTGTTGTTGTTGCTGCTGCTGCTGCTGCTGCTGCTGCTGCTGCTGCTGCTGCTGCCGCTGCTGTTGTAATTGTAATCCTCGCTGCGCGCGTATCTGTGATATACACTTTTTGTTTTTGTTTCGATAATGTTAATGTTTGTCTTGCCGTATACGCGATCTGTCTATATAGACGTAGCCGTAGCCGTAGCTGTAGCCGTAGTCGTTGCCGTAGCCGTAGCCGTTGCTGTTGCCGTAGTCGCTGCCTGATTCACTGTCGAGTGTTTTCTGGCACACACATACGCACACACACACACTCGCACTGTCTCTGTTGTCGCTGATGACGCTGATGATGATGATGATGATGCTGCTGCTGGTGCTGATGATGATGTTGATATAGCAGACACACAGACACAGAGTCAAACAGACACACACGCACGTACAACACACCCGACGAAGACAACACACACGTTTTCTAATTTTAGACAAAAGTAATTATAAAAGAAAAAAGCAGAGCAGAGTGCGCCGCGTTCAGCTCATACGCATATATCTTCTACTCTGCCTAGATATATATATATATATATATATAATTTTTTTTATATATATATTATCATATATATGCTGTGTGTGTTGCCGATTATATAGGAGGATCGTCGCAGCAAGTATGTATATTGCACACGCACACACTAAATCGATCCCGATCGTTTTTTATATAGACGCATATGCATATATGTGAATTATAAGTATATATATTTGTGTATCAGATGTAGACAGACGATGTCAGTTGTTTGCTGGACGGAGCAGTTGATGTTGCCTGTGGCAATTGCAGTTGATACTGTTGCTGTTGTTGTTATTGTTGTTGTTGCTGCTGCCGCTTCTGTTGTTGTGGTTTCTGCAAAGTTTATTTCTTTTCTCTTCTCTTGTCTTTTTTTTTTTTTGTCACTCGACAAATTGTGCGCTTGGCTTATCAGTCAATAAATATCAGTTCGAAATTGATTAGAAAATTGAAAGTCCTTTCACGATAATCGCCATCTGATGAAATACTTCAAGCTTTTCACCTGCACGCAGCAATGGATATTGATCGTTCGTAATATGCGAAAACAATTGCAATATTCATAAAGTCGTTCGGCTTTATTTTTGTTTAAATAATTTTGTGTATTTCTTATTTTTGAATAAAAATTTCGCTGAATTTCTTTTATTTTCAATTTTTGTTTTTTATTTTTTATTTTTGTTTTTGTTTCACGCACCGCACAGAAAATGAAATAAATTTAAATTCAATTTGAAATTCACATACACACGATGCCTCAGTGTCTCGGTCTGCATTTGACTCGACTCTATATTTTGTATTTTTTTGTATCAATTCTCGGTCTTTTTGCGGTTTGCCGACACGCGCGTATCTGACCCGTTGCCGTTGAGTGTTTGCCGCGGACTAACACTGAAACGTAACTCGGCACGTAACTCGCTTACGTTGCGCTGCACAAATCGAACCGCCAACGCATCGTAACCAACCAACCAGACGAACATACAAGATCGTTAGCAGCTTGTGCAGCAATTATTTATTCAAAGATTTTACCTCATTTTTCAGCATAGAACTTATTCAAAAAATAATCGAATGATGTATTGAAGTATGTTTAGGTTATTTGAATAGCTAATTGTAAAAAATATGATTCATAATAAATTCAAAATTCGAATAAAAACTAACATTGACTCTTACAGCTGTATGTTGTACTCAAAATGGCTATGTTAAGCTCACATTGGCACTGTTGGGCTGGCTGTTGCCTTGTTGTGTTCGACGTCTAGGTTCGATGTTGCACGCTTATACGTTGCGCGCTTGCTGCACACGTATAAGACAATGTTGCGCGCTCGTGTCACACGTATAAGATAAGGAGTTCGAGTGTATTTCAACAATTTGAATCAAAGAGCGCGAAATTATGTTGAAAAAGGGGGAATTCTGAATTCGCAATGTTTAAATTATTTTTTAGTTATTAAATTCTTCAACAGCAATTGAACCAGCTTCATGTATGTCAAGTCAAAGTTAACAAATATTAAACAATAATTATTTTAATTAAACACTTAACATTTGTTTTAAAATTTTGCTGTTAAGTATTACGCCTAATAATTTTTGTTTAAGGAAGGACTACATACATATGTATGTATATTAGATCAATATTTTGAGTCAGTTACGTAGAATGCCAAAACGTAACGTGATAATATTACATTCCTTACGTAAGGACTATCTAACGTTTACCTCACAGCAAGCAAAACTTAAAAAATATTTAATAAACACCCACAGCTCATCAAAGTGCTCATCATTCAAAACCTTTTAACAAGTTTTTACCTCTACTTACAATTTGTTTGACAAATTATTTTTGTTAAAACTTATGAGCTTTTTCAGGACACGCTGTCAATTTGAGCAGAAACACTTTAAGAACTGAGCACGCTCCAATGGCTTTCCTCCGACTATTGAAATTTAATTGCAAGCTCTCTTGCTATTTATGCGCCCGAAAATCGCAATGTTATTATCTAAAAAAGGTGATAAGCAATACATGCCGGGAATGTTTGAAGTAATCTATTAAAGAGAAATACATGTGTGTGTGATAGCTAGATATGTGCATATATATGTATGTTGGATCAAAGGTTGTTAATAATTTATTATATATGTATATGTGATATTTGCAGAAGGTGTAAAAAGTGCTTGCCCAATTCATAATCTGTAATTAGATTATATATTAGATGGTAGATCATGATGGCTTAACGTAAAAACTTTTGGGCAAGATTAGTTTGGAATTTGGAGCTTAGAGTATTCTACGAAAATCGCACACACACACAGACACACACACACACACACACACACACACGCAGCTGTTTTTAGAGTGAGCCGCGGCAGCTCAGCTCAGCTTTTTCCCATGATTATTTGCTTGATTGTCAAATGTCAAGCCCCCAACACAGAAGAAGGAGACCAAGTCGTCAGGTGAAGCTGTCGGTGGTTGGAAGTCGTGTAAACTTAACGTTTTTACCAGTTGCTGCTAATGCTGTTATTGTTGTTATTATAATTGTTGTTCTTGTTGCTGCTGCTGTTGCTGTTGTTGTTGTTGTTGTTGTCAAACAAAGCTTCCACTTGTTCTACGCACCGCGCATAACAATAAAAGAAGCGGAGGCAAGCGGGAAATAATAAAGAAAAAAAAAAGCAAAACGAAAAAAAAGATCGCCTCGCCCCAGAGCTGGTGACAAGTGCGGCATTGTAAGAAAACCTGAAACCTCAACGCTGGCGCTTCGTAAGCCAAAAGCCTGACTTTCAGGGGGATGGCCGAAGGCGATGAGGAGGGATGAGGCTGAGGGAGGAGGGCAGTAGGTAAGGGTAGGGCGACTGGTGAATACAAAAGGGCGTTAAAATGCCACCAAGCAGCAGGTTAAAGCCAAGTTAACACAATTATATTTGGCAAGAATTGTAATGTGATAAACTTATCTATGTGCTATAAATATATGTTCTTATCTGTCGATGGCAATTATTAAGTGGCAAAGGAATAAGCGAAAAGTTTTAGAAAGGGCTTCCGACATCATGACTCCAAGCACGTAGTCCATGAAACGGCCGAGTTTTTTAGAAGGTCAGCAGAGCAATACACATTCTGATCGATAACTAGAAAAAACTCCCCAAAGGGATGCCCAAATAATCACTATCCGACAAAATAAATCATTATGAATCAATGGGACTACATATAGAAACTTATGAATGGTCTTATAGGCAATCTGGCAGCAATTAGTTTTTTCTTGATTAGATGCCATAGCATAGCTAGAGATAAGCAACATAGTTGTAGGATTTCGAATTTTTTCAGTCGTTCGCTTATGAATGAATGTGATAAGAATTTTGATTAATTTCTGATAAGTCTTGAGAGTTTACGCGCGCTTTTTCCTTTGATTCAATTGATAAACGCTATTGAATATGTCTTAAGGTAACAGCATGACAAAAGGAACATATATATGTATATATATCTAATCGGGCATTCGGTGACGTGTTTTTTGGCCGGAAGTGAAACTGTGACCGCTAAGCACCTGTCGCTCAAAGCAGATGAAGCGTGTTTGAAAAGCTGCAAACTGCGGGCAGGCAGACAATCAGAGGGCATTGTTTGCCACTGGGAATCAACTGCTGTGCCGTGGCTGCTGCTGCTCCGCATCCGAGAGTTGCGGAAGTGCAGGAAATACTCGAACTCGTGGACCTTATAAACAAACCTCTGAATCCCGACAGGGGCACGGCCCGTGCAACAGAGCCAGAAACAGAAACAGAAACAGAGACCAAGACTGAGAGACACAGGCACAGGCTGACGGCAATAGACAACAGCTGCCAAGCGCAGCGTCATTGCATCATCAACAAACACTCACACACACACACACACACACACACATACGCACACCTAGCAAGTAGAACAACAATAACAACAGTAAAACGCACCACTGAAAACCCACAACAATAACAAACATATAAAAACAAATTTTCCAAAAGCAATTTTGAAATGCGCGCAGGCGCAACGCCAACACGGACGTTGACGCCGACGCCGACGCCAGCTGCGCAGTCAGCGTCAACGTTAAGAAAATAATGAAAATTAAATGGCTAAAAAAGCAAAACAACTTAAATTCTCTGGCATATTTTCTTTTTTATTTTGGTAACTACTTGAGAGTCAGGAAAAAAAAAATAAACAAAAATAAACACAGAAACTACACAAATGATTGTGTAATTTTCCTAAATGACTTTTCACACACACACATACTTCCACACATACAACTACACAAAGAGACAACCGAATCAAAGTAGTTTATAGCTGATTTAGATGTGACTTGGATTCATTTGTTTTAGTAAGCAAACCAAGCGTAGTGTGTTAATTTAATATAGGATAGCATATGCTATAATAGACTAACAGAAAATTCTACAAGTATTATAAAAACACTGGAGTTTGTATACTTGAAGAAAATACAAATTGTATATATTAATATGACATATTGACTAAAGTTTAATTTGATATATAAATATAATATAAAGTATTGCATATATGACAATAATTTAATATTAAAAAAAAAAAACTAAAAATACTGAAGATATATATATGTAGTATTTAGTATAGATATAAAATTGTAATATATTTGCCAACAATTTAATATTTAGATATATTCTAGAAAAATACTGGAATATATATTTTTTAGTAATATAATATAATATTTAATACAGTATATAAAATAACAATACAATTTATGTACTAACAAAAATACTGAAGGTTATTTAATTTCAGTTTCAGTAACATCTATTTGAGTTTATTTTTACAGAAAATACTGAGAACTGTTTTATAATAATTTATTTTTATTAATATTATTATTTTTTAATGCAAACAATATACATTTCCAAAAGAAATATAATATCTGAGAGCTAAATTGGTAAATAATTTTTTTAGCTACGAGTTCCATTGAAATTTATACGATTTCGAATATATTTTAATGGAAAATAATGTGTTTTATACACGTTATATGTTTTTTCTCCCTCTCTCTCTCTCTCTCTCTCTCTCTCTTTCTCCCTCACTCTCTCTCCCTCAGTCCCTCTCTCTATTTCTAGCTAAATTTGCTTAAGCTTCGTTTTAAAGTTACCCAAAAAATGCTGAGCTCAAATTGCCAAACAGACTTTTTATTTTTATTTATTATTAGTATATCATAAAATTTAAGTAAAAGTACAAATATGAATTTCTATATTAATAGAAATCAACTTGAACTGGAGCGCAGTCAATAAAACCTATTTGAACCGAATGTGTTTTGATTGATCGCACTAAAACGGATTTTCGACATCGTGTTATTAGCTGAAACAAGTTTCGACAAGATAAGACCAATAATGATTTGGTCGTCATATCATTTATGGTGTTAGTCATCAAAGCGGAACGAGCCTAACTGACACGCGTCTTCCGCAAACTATTGTATCAGAATCTCGAATGGTCGAAGGTATTCATAATTTTATTGTTGTCGTATGGCGTTTGATAAGAGGAGCAAAGTTTAATCCGTAGCCACTAAATGGGTACGTGATTGGTTAGTCAGCGCTGGCTCAAATGCAGCGCTCCATCTATCTCTGTTCCCGAATATCTAAACATCTATCTCTGTTGTGGTAATTGCAATGAAAGTAAATGAAATTCAAATTTGTTTCCCTGGCACTTTTTAGTTGCTGTTGCAAGTAATTCAAGACTCTATGCGCTCTGCGCTCTTCTCTCTGCTCTCTGCTCTCTGTTGTCCCATTACCCGCCCCATCTCCCTCGTGCTGCACCTGTGTCACTTTTTCTTTAGCTGTCTCCGGGTGGCACCCTTGCGATCATCATCAGCAGCCACAGCCACTAAATTGTGTTAAAAAGTTGCCAGCCAGCCAGAAATACAGAACGCAGAAACCTCAAGATCTGAGCGAACAGATAAGCGAACTGTGGCAGGGGCGCGAGAATGGAACGGATCGGAACGAAGTCGAGCAGCTCAGCTCTACAGCTCTACACTTTGGTTCGGTGCAATCTTCCGCATTATGAGTAGCAGCCAGTAGCCAGTCTGAGGAAATGGAAATGAAAATGCACTTGGCTTACACCAGAAGCAACAGCAGCAACAGCAACAGCATGAGCAGTAAGAGGGAGGGAACCGGGCCATTCAGGTTGTTAGCGGCGACATGTGGCTCGGCCTGGCTTTGGCTCTGACTCTGGGTCTGTTACTGAGCTCGGGCTCTAATTTCAATTGGGTTTCGTGGTCGTGGAAATTATTCAACAGTGCTAAGTACGCTCTGAGACTGGGACTAGCTCTGAGGTCTGTCTCTGCTGCTGCCTCTGCCTCTGTTGCTGGCACTGTCTCTGGGTCTGGGAGTGGAACTGCTGGGCACCCACGCGTGACGTGACTCTTTGGTTTGACTTTCTGTACCTGTACCTGAGCTGCTTCCGTAAAAAGTTGCCGCCGTTTGCCCTAACCCCTTACATCCATTACCTCTTGCCGGCTTACTCCGGAGTTAGCCCATTCCACCCTTCCTCTTCCATCTTCCCTCTGTCCCTTGTCTGCCCGGCTGACGTCCACCTTGCGGTTGGCTCTCTTCAAGTGCATTGAAGCAAACTGACGGCTATTTTTCAACTTCAAATGTTTGCTAAATGACTTTTGATGATTTGTGGCGAGCTGAACAGCTCAGGAGCTGAGCAGCTCAGCAGCTCAGAGGTTGGTCGGGGGTTGACCCGTCGTTGAGCGCAAAATAAATTAATGAATGTATTTATCTAATTTCACATGCCTAAGTGTTGACTTGGCGTCTAATTGGCCCATCGATGAGGCTCACTGCCAGAGTTAGGGAGAAAAAGAGAGAGATGGAGAGAGTTGAAATATTCATAGGTCAAGCCAAACAGTGAGTAATAATTGATCTATGTTTACTCTAAAAAAAAAACCAAGTTTAATCGACAATCGATGATGTTTGATTAATTTATTTAATATATGATATGACATTGGTTATTCCAGAATTTCCCTAAAAGTGGAACACCCAAGTGCAAGTCCCAGGTGTTGAGTTGGTGTCTAATATGCAATTGTGGAGGCTAGAGAGGGAGAGAAAGATAGAGAGAAAAATAGTGGAACAGAAAGAGAGGAGGAAATGGATCAAACTATTCATGGTTACTCTAAAAATCCCAATCGATGATGTTTAATCAATTTATAAATTTATGATATGATATGGGCATTGGGTATTCCAAAATTTCTGAAATTCCTTACAAGTGGAACACATAATTTTGCATGCCCAGGTGTTGACTTGGCGTCTAATAAACAATTGATTGGGCCTTAAAACGAGAGGGGGGAGAAACAGAGAGAGAGAGAGAGACTTGGAGGTAGGTCAAGCTTGTGAGTAATAATTGATATACTGATGTTTATTTTTTGATATGATATGGCTCATTCCAAATTTAACGAACTTTTTTAACGAGCTTTTGTTAGCTCCCCATAACATAGGAAGTGTCCCGATAGTAGCCACCGGAAGAATGATAGCGCCACAATATGACGTATAGGCTGAAACGACAATAAATGGGAACACACACTTCGATTGATATTATTGTATTTGATGATAATGTTCGGCGTTTGCCAGCGAAAGTCAAACTGAATCTTATCGTCAGTTGTGGCGTCACTTGATTGTTGCCATGCCGTAGACGTGACTCGTGCTCTTACTAATGGGTTATTAAATAAATTGGTGGCCTAGGCGCCTTTCGTGCTATAATCGAATTCCGTGCTGTCGCATGACCTAGCTAATAATGAAACGTCTGGCCAGTCAAATATTTGACATTTTTGGTAAAGTTTTGCATCGCTTTTCATTCTTTTCTTGTCTGTTTTTTCTTTTCTTTGTCAATTGCACCGAGTCGGGGCAGGGCGACACGTGCATTGCAGATAATCAACGTTGTGTCTAGGCCTTAAAATAAACTCCATGTAATTAGCCCCGCCAAGTGTCGGCGATGTACCCTATACCATTTAGCGAGCGGGCATAGCAGCTAAGTGAAGTAAAATGTTGCGGAAATTGAAGAGAGTTGAAGGAAATTGAAAGGAAGACTTTGATTGTTAAGCTTGGAATAAGTACTTGAGTGTAAAGAAAGTAGAAAGAAAGTAGAAAGACTGTTGTAAGACTATCTTACAGAATTATTCCCTTAATGTCCTATGTCATCAATTTGCTATCATCAAGATCTAACCATCTAATTACTATGCTAAGCAACCACACATAGAGCATATCAAATTTGTTGATTCTCTAGCAAAAATGTTTGCTTCCAGTTGCTGCAATGTCTGGAGCAAAAATAGCCAAAAACGACGCGAGTCGCGACAGGCGATGGATGGGCTATAAATAAGCCGTTCGCAGACTGAACCGCACAGAAGTGGGAACTAAAATGCAGCCAGACTTTCAGAGCAACTGGGAGAGAGAGAGAGAGAGAGAGAGAGAGAGAGAGAAAATGAGACAGAGAGTGTCCAAAGTCATATAGCATAGACTGACTCACCAACTGCCGCTGCTGCTGCTGCTTCTGCTGCTCGACTAATATTTCAATTAGGCGAGAAAAAAAATCAAAAGCCCAAAGGCAATAGCAAAAGCTGATGACATGCCCAACGTTAATAAAAAGCGGCAGAAATTTGTGCCGTGCCGCAGACTCGGTCTGAAGCGAAATAAATTCCATGGGACCCTAGGTGGTCGAATATTTTAACACTACCGGGCACAGGGCACAGCGAACGAAGCGGCAGCAACAGCTTCCAGCGGTCAGCTACAGCTGCTACAGCCGCCAGTTGATCAGTGGGACGGTGGCAATCTGTGGCGCTGGCGTCTGCCTTTTAATGTAGAAAACTAGTCGAGGCGCATAATTTACGACAGCCAACTCTGATCAAGGATCACGAAGGGGGCAGTCAGACAGTCCAGCAGTCGGGCAGTCAGCGGGGGCGGTGGGTGAGCAGCAGCCGATGCTGAGCAGCGGCGTTGACTTGACTTATCAATTTCACGGGAATCCAATCGATTTTTATATGAGAGCGCGCAGATAAACCGCAAAAATCAAGCAATAAAATCGCTGCCCAAGCAGCAAACAGAGAAAAGAAAACAAAAAAAAAAAAACAAAACAAAGACACCAATGCGAGGCAACAACAAGACACTAAAGAGGGGCAGGGGCAGAGACAAGGGGCAGCGGCAACACAGTGCAAAATGAAGAGCAGCCACAGAGGCTGACACTGAGACTGAGACTGAGACTGGGGCTAAGGCTGAGACTGAGACTGAGGCTGAGACTGAAGCTGAGACTGAGGCTGGGACTACGACTGTGGCCGGAGACTGAGACAGAGAGGCAAAAGGAAAATACCAAAACGGCAATAAATGGTGTTGATATCCCGCGAAGCGTGTGAAGACGCTAACGATGCCGCCAAAACTTGTTAACCACAAAAATTATTGCATGAGATGAAATAAATTAAGGTGGCGGCGTCGACTGCAGCTGCAGCAGCAGCAGCAGCAGCAGCAGAGATGGCAGCAGCAGCAGCAGCTAAAGTCCAGCCAAACTATTCACATTGCTTCCTATTGCTCGCATCCTTGCGCCGACGGCGACGACGACGGCGACGGTCTCTCCAGCCAGGCGTTCAGGCCGCCAGTGGCGACGTCCTCTTCACCAACATCGTCATCGTCTGCTGCTCCACTGCTGCTGCTGCTGCTGTTGCTGCTGCTGTTGCTGCTGCTGCTGCTGCTGCCTGTTGTTGTGTGTGTACTTTTGGTGAAATGAAATGACAGACACAGCCCAAGATGCAAATTTACCTATGGAATGCTGAGCAGACTATAAAGAATCTGGAGCACTCTACAATTAGCTGGAGCGGAGCAATTAACTGAGGCAGTCAAAGAGCTGATGTTGATGTCGTTAGCCATCAGCAGTAAATTGAGGCGATCTTTAATATTATGCGATATTAATATATTAATATTATTAAATCATTTTTATTAATATGTAGAAATCGAATAATAGTTTTTAGAATTTCGCTCAAAAATAAAACAATTTCCTAATACTAAGCTGTCATTTGAAATTCATTTCTCATAGATTGAATGATTAGGTCTAATATACATCTCAACTTCCACGATCTAAAGTAATTTTATTTGATTAAAACTTGAAAATCTTGTTTACATTTTATTTCTTACTCATATATTCTCATTATTCATAGCTTTAAGAAACTTTTACGGAATGTGAAAATCTCATTTAGATTGTTAACTCAAAGTGACTAAGCAGTGTAATAGTTAACAAACCGAAATTATTTAATAAATTTAATTTAAATTAAACCAAAACCCAATTAGGTCAAATTAATATAAACTTTAAAGGATTTCATACATGGCCCCACAAATGCAAAATATTTTACTGTATATTATTCTTAAGCATAAATTATTTAAATACAATTAAAAAGGAAATGGAAAAGAAAAATGGAAAATATAACAGTCCAAGACTAAGTATTCATTTCTATAATCATCTTATGAAACACATAAATTGATTTAACATAAAATGTTCTATAAAATATTTTTAAAAATATCCAACTAAGCAATGCCTGCTCTGACTTATATAGAGAGCTTGACTCTCATGAAGACGACAACTACTTTGTTGTCTATGACTATATAATAAGTGCAGTCTGCTGCTTACTAATATAGAAGTAATACAGATAAAGAATACTACAACTACACTATCTAATAATGATATAAAGCCTATATTAATTAATATCCATTTTTATTAGAAGCCCATGCATTCTCTTTTCTCATGAGTTTTTTGGTATGCTCTATACATTTCACTATGATTTTTCCTTATCCTCCTACACTAATCATCATCATTAGCATTAATCCCATATAATCCCCACTCAATTGGTCAAATCTTCAGTGATCCACTTTCGCGCAATTTATTGTAGCGTACTTTTGCAGTCGTTGCAGCTCGATTGCTACACATATGAAAGCATTTGCACTGACCAACGTAAAGCTCTTTCAGCACTCTGTTGGCTCGCCGCCCACCCCCTTGCACCGCAGACAGCTGCCGCCCCCTCTTCAGTTGCTGTTGCTGTTGTTGCACTCTCACAGCAGTCGGCTGTCTCTGGCCGCGTGCCCCGCTCTCTGCCGCGACGGCGCTGCCGTTTTAGCAACATTGCAATCATCTGAAAATTCCATTCCAATCAAATTAAAAACTGGCGTCTACCTTTTTATCATTTTCTTATCAGATCTCAAGATCTGCCGCAGCGATGCCTTCTGCTGTGCGCCTTTTATGTGAGTGTGTATGAGTGTGTATGAGTGTGTGTGTGTGTGGATGGGGTCTCTCTGGCACCGACTCTGGCACTGGCTGTGGCTGTGGCTGTGGCTCTGGCTGGGCACTCGGGCGGCGGCCGCGGGCTCTGGTGCGACTCTTTTTGTTGCTGTTTTCGTTTTTTATATAATAAGCAGATCTTTGTCCCAAAGAAACCGTGGCCATAATATATCAATATAAACGCATACAAACACACACACACACACACACACACACATACATACATACATATATGTGAGATTGGCCCGTGAGCGCCTGGGAAGCAAAGCACATTCATGGCTGGAGCTGGAGCTGGAGCCGCCGTTGCAGCCGTTGCTGGACATTGACTTCAACTTCCACTTCAACATCAGTTTCAGCTACAGCTACAGCTACAGCTACACCAACAGCTACAGCTACAGCTTCAGCTTCAGCTTCAGCTTGAGCGCTTTTGGTGGCTGGTGGCGACGGTTGCGGGGGCGACGTTGGCGGGCAACCAGGCAAATGCGGCAACGATGCGAACGACGATGAAATCCATTAGTTTTGCACCTTTGCAACATGTTGCAGCATCGCCATTGCCAACGCCGTCGCCAAGTCGCCAAAATTGTTGTTGTTGTTGTTGTTGTTGGCCATTGGTGGACCGCAAATTGGTAAAAATTAACACGCCGCTTTGCTCTTGACCAAAAACGGTCACCACGAAGCCCACTTTGCTTTTAGGCGTCTGTCGCCAAAATTCCTTTCATGACAAGATCTCCCCATCAGTCGAGGGGGACAAAAAAAATATATATATAATACCCACCCTGCCCACCGCCGCCCCCGCGCCAATCCTGCGTCCGCCAGCAGCTACGTCCTACTTTTTAGCCATTGGCCATCTCATACTTCAATTTAATAAATTAATTGGCTTTGTGTCGGCTCCGGTTCGTTTGCCATTTATGGGACAAGGGGGCGAGTGGATGGTAAAGGGGTTAAGGGGAGGGAAAGGGGGCAAGGGGAACTGGGAGTTGCGACCGCGTCGCGTGTAATTTTTTGTCGTAATTTATTTTTTGATTTCTGCGATTTGGAAATGTACAATATCTGCCATGAAGAGATAGAAATCAGCTTCAGCTGCAGCAGCAGCAGCAGCTGCTGGCTAGAATCGAACTCGTCTCGTCTCTGCCCGCCTCGTCTCTCTTTGCCTCTTCTCGGGCAATCGCCTCTCACGCATTCCTTGCGTTCAGCTCTGCTTTATTTTTTTTGTTCCTTTTGTTTTATCTGGGTTTCTGTTGATTGGGGCTGCCTTTTATTATCTTAGGTGTTAATGATTTCATTTTTGGCCACCCAATTGCCTCGGCATGCCACGCTGATCGTTCGTTATCTGCACCGCTGCGCATGTGCAGGTCCCCATGCCACAGCCACAGCCACAGCCACAGCCACAGTCTCAGTCTCAACCTCAGTCTGAACCTCAATCTCATCCTCGTGCTCGTTTTCGTTTTCGTTTTCGTCCTCGCCTCGGCTTATCGCTTTAATCTCTTCTGACAGTGATTATTGCTGTTTGCGGATTGTGCAATTGATGTGCGAACTTCGACACCGTCTCTGAAATGAAAAGGAACCAGACGGAGAAGGCGACAGCGACGCCAACTGGCGATTGCAATTGCGAATCCGAATCCGAATTCGAATCCGTATGTGAACGAGCCAGCAGAACGAAATTGAGCCCAAGATCGAGACCTCTACCATCTTGGCTGTCAGCGCCAGGCAGCTTTTGCAGTCTCTATTTACAGCAGGGCGGCTCGCTTTTAGCACCCAAATATGATGTCATGGCCGCGCCCTGAGGGCTCAGGATCTGAATCCAACAGCGACCACTCCACTACCACTTCGATTCTGACTCTCGACTCTCGGCTCTCGGCTCTCGGTTCGTTGCAGTCTTAGGCTCGCTCTGCTCTGTAAGTCGAAACCCCAAAAAGGGCAATTTTTGAAATCATACGCCAAACATGGCGCGACATAACTGCAGAGTTGTGGAGCTGCGAGCTGCGCTGGGTAGGCCGTTTAGCTGGGAAGCTGGGTATATGGGTAGCTGGGTAGCTGGGATAGCTGGGAAGCTAGCAGTGGCAGTGGCAGGAGTCCAGGGAGCATTGAGCATTGTTCTTTGCACTGTCGCTTTCGCACTTCACAAAGGGATAGAGTTCAATTTGGGCTTTGCGTCTGCATTCGAAACAAAAGACTTAAGCAACGAACTTGGCTTTTGCTTTTCTTTTTTTCCCCCCATTTTATTTGTTGTTGTTGTTTTTGTGCTGTTTGGCCAGAAGCTGCTTGCAGTCGAAGTGCTGCCGCTGCTGCTGCCACTGCTGCTGCTGCTGCCACTGCTGCAGCAGTGAGAGTATTTTGGACCAAAAAGGTGTCGCTGATTGTCTTTTAAGAGACGGCATCGGCGGCGCCGCCATCGCCCGGGCGCGTTGACAGTTGTTGTGATTGTGATTGTTGTTGCCGTTTTGGCCGCTTTGGCCGCTTTTGCTTTGGCTTCAGTCTCCGCCATACGATGGGGATTGCGGCATTGTTGTTGCCGTCTGGAATGTGACCGTCGCCTCCTTATGCCGGTGCATTCAATCGAATTCAATTGTTTTTGGCAGTCGCACCGAAAAACCCAGCAAAAATTGCAAAACAGCCGGCCGCATTCCCACACAGATCAACGCCAGACCAGACCAGACCAGAGCAGAGCAGAGCAGGCAAAAGGGGGGCGGGGCCAACACTATAGTGTGTGGAGTGGTGTTAAGCAGCCGCGGCACCATCCACCCAGAAGTGAGTAGCAATGATCTGTGTTTTCTTCTTATTTATTTTATTTTATATTTATTTCCTTTTCTTTTACTTTTTTTTTGTTGCTCGCTCGCTGTCTGTGTAAAGTTGCGCCTGCCTGCCGGTAGCTGCCATAATCAGACCTGCCCAGCCTCCGAAACTGGCGCTAAAACCTCAAGCGATAATCGCGCATCAATTCGTTTTATAATGATGACGAGCACACAGCCATGCAGCCATACAGCCACACAGCCTCATCCACACGGCGCACACAAGCGCAGAGAGAGTGAGACGAAGACAAGTCGTCGTCGATGCTGGTGGCAAGTTTATCTAATGCCGGCAATCTCCATGCCCAGCGCCAAGTGTGAGCCAAGCCAATTGGTTGGCCGCAGTTCCCAGTTTGTAGCTGTAGCCCCTCCCCACCCTTCTTCCTCCCCTCGTTTGGAGACCTTGAGCCGTTTTGAATCTGGCGTAGCCTGGGCCAAGCCAGGTCTGTTAATATACGCTTTCACAATGAATGCATATTAGCTGTGCATTAGTGTTTCTTCACAGGCTGTTCAGCTTTTTAACTATCTAGTTCTTATTGAGCTAATCGCTGATACTTAACTGTACATGCATATACCCTTCTATATTTATTGAGAAAGTCTTATAGTACTTTCATAAAGTAAGTGCTTCGGCGCATTAAGAATTCGAGTCTATAAATTTATTTGCGAGTCAGATTCGCATAAGTAGTATTATTTGCCGTTCAGAGATATGATACAAGTTTCTAAAATAACATTTAAGACCTAGTTGACGCGACATAAAAAAAATATATATATATATATACATATGTATTTCTATATACTATATACTATTATATTAAGAGAAACGATTTGATTGCTTGTTTGTATTGATTAGTATTATATTGAACATCCATATTTCCTATTTTTTTTTTTTTGTATTTTTCTAATATTTTTCTAATTTAAAAATTTTTAAGTACAACTTAGTACAAGTATATTTAAAAACATTTTTGTTTAACTTCTTTTTTAATTTTAATTAATAATCAATAATAATTGATAATTAAATTAATAATAAATAATTATAAATTAATATTAATTAACTGATAAAAATAAATAAATCATAAATATAATATATACACGGTAAATATAGCTCACGCTAGGGAATTAAGCTCTGAGTCATTCCAACGTCTTCAAGAGCAGAGAGAAAGATAACAGATGCCAACGACTAGAGTTCTCAATCGAGTTTTAGCTCACAGAGATTGACTTTTAGATGTGATACACAAATTAATTATGCTGAAGAGTCTAGCGTACAAATTAGAGCAATAAATAAAATGTGCTAAGTATTCTTTCCAAAAATGAGCTGATGAACCCAAATGTGCTTCTGTAAGAGTTAGTCTGGCTAATTTTCATTGTATATATTAAACATATGTAATGAATAGCCCATATATTACCACATAATATCTTTAATTATGTAATTTAGCAATAAATAATAGATTTTGAACAGCAAAACTGGAGATGGAATCATCTCAAATGATCAACTGATTTGACCTCAAATTTAAAAGAAAATTATAAAGTATTAAATTTCAAAGTCTGCCTGAAGGCATTTGTTGCTCTGGCTAATGCCAGAATTGTTATTTAGAATTAATTAAATTAACAATTAAATAAATAAATAAATAATTAAATTTCAAAATAAATTAAAAAGTATTATAGCCTTGGCCTACAATCTAATATATAATCAAAAACTATTGCCGAATTGGCATAAGATTTCCACTTCAATGGAAATTCGCATCTCGTGTATTGAAAGAAAATTCTGAAAAGGGTATTTCAACTTCGATCTGCCTTTCGAGTGGTGCTGTCTGTTGTTGTTGCGTCATTAAAATTTGCTGGCCCCAGTGGCCAGTGGCCAGTGGCTAGTGGCCAGTGTCCAGCCGGGCAGACAAACCGGCAACCGGGCTGAGTACGGGCAGCCACTCTTGCCCCTCAGCTGAGGCAATAGAAATCATTAGCAGCAGCAGCAGCAGTCGCAGCAGTCGCAGCATCATCGGTTGCCTCTTCGTGGTGCTATCTAATCTGCGGTTTCGGGGGCTGTGGCTGGCGCTTGCGTTGGCTACCTCTTGATTTCTGTTGATTTAAAGCGCTGATTACTAATTTTATTAATTTTTCAACGACCAGGCAACATGGCTGTGGGCTATTGAATGTTTATCGTTGTTGTTATTGCCGCTTCTGCTGCTCCACTGTGGCCATGGCTGACTGTGGTTGTGGCTCTTGCTGTGGTTGCTTGGGTGATGTTGTCGCTTTTGATTTAGTTGATGTCTTTATGAAGCATTTGAAACACGACACTTTTTTTAGGCACCAGTCGACCTGGAGATTCTGAAATTAAAAGTGATTTCATTTAACGGTAAGCCGAGGCAGAGGCGCCTTTTGAAGTGGCATCGAATGATTAAGGCAATGATGCTGATGCTGATGCTGATGCTGATGCTGATGATGCTGCTGATGATGCTGCTGCCGATGCAGTTGACTTTTGGAAGCAATTTCCAAGCAGCAGCCGTGAATATACTATATTTGTAAGCAGCTACGATTCATCGTACAGCTGTACAGCTGTACAGTATTAACCCCTTGATGACCGACAAACGGTGTTAATCAGATCATTTACACAAACGACACGCACATTCACGTGATGGCAGCTGCCCCTGACCCTGACCTACAAGTGGGAAAGCCAGCCAAAGAAAACCAACATCAAGATCAGGGCTAGCTAATAGAAATGCCCAACAACATAGAGAGAGAGAGAGGGAGAGAGAGAGGGAGAGGGAGAGGGAGAGGGAGATGAGAATCTACTAAATATGAATCAATGTCAGGGCAAAGCGTGCGGCACAAAGACGCAGCTTGGCTGCGCGTCCTGCCAGGACACCAGTGGCTAGGCTACCGAAACGGCACGGAGAGACAAATTGAATGCAAACAGCAACAACAAACAACCAACTAATTCCAGGAACACACACAGCAGACGAGCTGAAGAAAGGAAGCAGCCAAAACTGAGACTCAATGAATGAAAAATGTTTAAGAAAAAAAAAAAAACAAAAAAAAAAAACAAGAAACCGAAATGAAAGAACTCAGATCGTGTACGCAATATCAGCGGATAATTGAGCCTAATAGGATTTTAAGTGCACACACACACACACACAGACAGTGGGAACTGTGTATGTGTGCTCCCACTGTGCCTTAAGACCTTAGGCCTCAGGAAGCTGTGTGCGTGTGTGTGCGTGTGTGTGTGTGTGTGTGTGCGAGGAGTGCGCGAGGATAACGGCTGACGGCTGTAGCGTTGAGGCGAAATCCGTTCCGGTCATTAAACGTACCGCCCTAGCCAAATGGTGCCAGGTTCCAGTTACCTCTCGGCACTGAGAGCTGAGAACTCAGGTTTCTAGGCTCCAGACAGCGCAGCCAGCGTCTGCATGAGTCAGCTGACTTGGCTAGGCTTTTGTTTGTATTTGTGTTTGTGTTTGTGTTTCTGTTTCTGTTGTTGTTTGTGTTTTGTGTGCTTGTTGGGCAGCCGCCGAGCTAAATTGTGCGTGTTGCGGCATGAAAATATCACAGAAAACCAATGAGCGAGAGACAGAGAGAGAGAGAGAGAGAGAGAGGGAGAGAGAGAGAGTCAGGAAGGAACGGGCGGGCGGGCGAGTGAGCACAGATAAACAGGAAGAATGACCTGCTGCTTGGTATACAATGAGCAGCCGTTCGACGCGTCGTCAACGGTCAGAGACCAAAGCCAGGGCCAGAGACAGAGCCAGAGGCAGAGCTAGAGACAGAGACAGAGACAGAGACGGAGGCAGAACTCTAAGCCCAAACCTAAACTCAAACTCAGAGCAAAGACCAATGCGCCACGACGTCGGCTTATGACGCTCACACAGTCAGACAATTAGCGAGGACAATGAGATTGAGATGCAGACGAGCGGCTTTGTGCCTCACCCTTAATATCAAACGAGTGTGTGTGTGTGTGTGTTTGTGTGTGTGTGTTTGTGTGTGTGTGTTTGTGTGTGTTCCGGCAACGGAAGCGCGCACCACACACACAGCAGCTAGATAAAGTTGTCAGCTGATCTTTGGCCAGATGAAATTATGATGCAGCAGCAGCAGCATCAGCAGCAGCACTCGGGTTTAGGGCGTGGCATTTGCAGTCATTACCCGACTACCGAATCATGCGGCAATTATGCAGCCAAGCCAATGTTAATTGAGCCCAAGAGCTGCTACAACTGGACTGGACTCTGGCCAGCAGACTCAGAGTCAGAGTCAGAGTCGAGTCGAGACGAGGCTCTAACAATGCGCCGCCAAAGGGCAGGCACAGGCGAAGATTTATAGGCTAAGGCTCCACAATGATCAAGTGAAATTTCAGCAATGCGACAGACAGACAGAGGCCGAAAAAAAAATGAAAAGAAAAGAAAAGAGGAGAGGAGAAAAGAAATATGCCAGCGACATTCAATCAACGCTGACAAACCCATGATGAACTGCCCGGGCTAATCCAATTGAAATCGAAAACGAAATCCAAATCGAAATGGTAACTGCGAGCTGCACAAACAAAAGAAATTCCAGACAAGTTTCGTCTGCTAAATTTATGCAGATGATTTATGCATAAATCATCAGGGCAACGAGCCAAATGACTCAGAGGAGCTACACTTTTGGCCATTAGCGTGGCCAAAACGAAGCTAACTTTTATGATGGCACAGCGGCGAAGGAACTAGGCAATAGTTTGGCTTGAACTCGTATGCCCACATTGTAGAGCGAAACAACTCAATTAGGCAACGTGTTGCCAATGCTCCCACTCTCTCACTCAACTCAACTCCCTCTCCCTCTCCCTCTCACTCACTCTTGCTGCATGCCAAGCTCATAAAATTTAATGACAACGCTTAATTATAAAATCAATAAGAGACGCCGCACACGCCGATCAAGAAGTGATGGCAAGAGCGTGTTAAGAGCAGAGCTTGAGGTAGAGGCACTCTGGAGGCTGGAGGCTGGAGGCTGGAGGATCTGCCCTCGCCTGCTGTCCAATAAGTTTGTCAATTTATACGCGAGGGTCTACAAAAATAAAAAAAATAAATAAAAACAGCAACAGCAACAGAAATCACGTTAAGCGCAATAAAAAGCGCGAAACATTTTAACGCGTCGCAGCGATAAAGTATCTGAAAACATTTCCGAACCGACAATGTCCAATTGGGGCGCTAAGCCCCACGACGCGAATTATCTTAAGTAGCTGCGAGGCGGCCACACCGAGATAATTTTGATGAAATGATGTCTCAATTAGCCCAGACTCAAAATATATAGGTATAAGTATACATATATAAGTATATTTGTTTATCGTGTGAATCGAGGCATGGCGAATGCTTTGATAGCAACGGCTTTTCCACACACACTTTTCCCAACCCCTAATCAAATCGTTTCCAATAAAAATATTTTGCCAATTCATTATGTACGCGCTGTCCAAATATTATTGAACTGCAGGAGTGGGGGTCTACAGAGAGACCCTTAGCGAGGGGTTGTTCCAAAATTTCCATGCATAAATCGTAGTCGTAATCGTAATTAAATTAAAAACGAGCCAAAATCCATACAAAGGCCAAACAATAATAAATAATGACACAAGCAAAAAAAAAAAAAGAAAAAAAAGGAGAACAGCAGAAGGAAAAAGAAAACGAAATTCAAGCACAAGACGGACGGACACAAAGCACAGGCTGAGGCTGAGGCTGAGGCAGAGGCAGAGGCAGGGACAGCGTCCAAGGAATAGGGCACAGGGAATACGAAGCAGCTGTCGCAATTTGCTGTACACAATGGAGGACACACAGGCCACACTTCCCGAATGACCTTTTTTTTTGGCAGGAGCCACAGCAGGAGCAGTCCTGACTGCCTACTGAATGACTGGCTAGCTGGAGCTGTGAGCAGAGAGAGAGAGAGAAAGAGAGAGAGAGAAAGAGAGAGCGAATGCGAACGCCACATGCGCCACGTGCTAAGTCGTTGATCCTGCCAATGCCACAGCAGAACAGCTGCCAGCTGCAAACACACACACACACAGACAGGCAAACAGGACACAGGACCTGCAAATGTGTGTGTGTGTGTGCTGTAGCACCTGCTCGCTGGCTTTGGGCGTGTGCTCCGCGCTCTCAATCAGAATGTCACTACGCCTGGCAACAAATGGGCAACAAGGTGCCAAAAAAAAGAGGAACACGCGCTCCCAAAATAGAACGAGTCTGCCCGACTGACTGACTGACTAACTGACTGACTGGCTGACTGCTTTACTGCCTAATTCCTGCCTCCTCTACCGCCTGCGCTATCTCTCAGCTCTGTGTCCCGCTGCCTGGCTCCGTGTGCGGCTAATTAATGAAGGTAGCCGCTTTATCAGCAGCAACATTTCAGACGCCGGGACCACACGAGCTGTTTGCCTGTCGCTCGAAATTCGGCTCGCATGACTCACAATCTGAGGAGCCACCCTTGGCTTGGCTTGCCAAAGTTTGTCTCCTGATGGTTTTCAGTTTTATTTTTTTTTTTTTAGCACGTGGTGCGCAAGTTTAGCCGCAGCTGCAGCCCCTGAAGCGAACAGCACCTGCAACTGCCCATTAGCCGCACTGATCGATAGCTTTGCGAATGTGAATGTGAATGTGAATGTGAATGTGAATGCGAGTGCGACTCGCATTTGTATTTAGTCGAAAAGCCGCTTTATAATTTGAAAGAGGTTCGCGTCCGCCTTCTTGTCGCCAGTTAACTGCATTTAACAGTTGCGCAGCTGCCACAGACACATTTGGGGCGAAAGGACATGCAAGGGTTAACAAAGGATCTGCAGACATTTGGGCTTAGTTGAACAGGGGCAGGCTCAGCGCACTTTTTAATTAAGTTAGGCAAGTTGCCAAAAATAAAAAATGTATATATATACAGAGAGAGAGAGAGAGAGAGAGAGAGAGAGAGAGAGAGAGAGAGAGAGAGAGAGAGAGAGAGAGAGAGTAGAGAGGGAGATGTTGGGTAGATAGAGAAAGATGGATTGACAGAATGAAACACAGACAAAATAAGAGAAAAATTTCGAAAGTGAGGGACAGAAAGATAGAAAGGAAGTAAGATAGTGATAGAGTGAAAATGAAACAAAGATAAATAGAGAAGAAGGTAGTTGGAGAGATATAAAGAAGAGGAAAGAGAGGAAAGAGAGAGTGATATGAAGAGAAAAACAACTCTTCCTTATCTCTTTCTATCTCTTTTTCTATATTGAAGAGAAAGAGAGAGAGACAGATCTAGAGTGGGACAGCTTTTTCTTTTTTCTTTCTCTATTTTAGAGAGCAAGAGATATATTCAACTACCTAATAACGTTCGCAGCCAAATATCGATCAACAACAAGCAGAAGAACTATAAATTTGAAATAAATTCAAATTAAATAAATCAATTTAAAGAATATTTATGGGAAGCCCATTTATGGGCCAAATAGTAAACTAATATTACTATTTGGTCATATAGACAATAAAAGAAGCTAAGCTAATGATAAGCTATAAGCTTTAAAATACTAAGCCAAGCTCTAAGCTACTTTAATAAATATGAAAAGAATATTTGCAACACAATTCCAATTATATATAGACTCAGTTAATTTCACTAAAATAAAGCCAAAATAAAAACTCTAAAACTTCACTCTTAGGCAATTTATGCTAACTGAAAGTCTAGGCCAGGCATTGATTATGGAGTTGAAGGCTTTACGGCAAAGATTTCAGCTAAATACACGTTGTCAATGCGCAGAGAACGGCGACTGGGACAGAGACAGGCAGAGGGCAGGAGAAGTAGTTGAAATTTATGGTTAAACTAAGTGATATATCTAGCTATTAATAGGTCTGGCCTGGGCTTTGGGGGCAAAGCTTTGTGTGTGTCTATCAGTGTGTGTGTGTGTGTGGATACCATTTCATTTCATATTTGTCTACTCCACAAAGGGGAAACTAAGACGACGTCGTCGTGTGTTGGTGTTGTTTGTTGTTTGTTGCTGCTGCTGCTGTTGCTGTTGCTGTTGCTGCTGTTGTGGCTAACCGTGGCCAATGCCAATAAACAATAATTCCCATGACTGCCACTAAGGCGCAACGTACACAGCGACTTCCCAGACATAGCGACGACGCAGACGCAGACGATGACGACGACGACGACGACGGCGGTCGACTAGACTTGTGAACTACTCACGGCAACAACAACAGCAACAATAACAGGTGAGATGTTGTTGCTGCTGCGCCACACCGAAGCTGGTTTTTTCCCACTTTACGTTCATCATCATCAGACAGCAGCAGCAGCAGCAACAGCAGCCAAGCATCAACAACATTTGCTATACACACACACTCACACACTCACACACACACACACACACACACACACACACACACACACACACACACACTCACTTAGCAGACACCGAGCTGGGCTAGTTGATCTGCGCTTGATCTTGTCATTAAACGCAGCTCGTAATGATGTTGCTGCCACAGCTGTGGCTGCTGCATGCTGCATGCTGCTTGCGACAAGTTGCATGACCGCCGCTAGCCAAACGATTGCTTATTGAAATTTGTCTGCATCATGTTGCTGGCAACATATTGCTAGTGGCAGGGACTACTAGTTTTGTTTTTCTCTTTTCTGCAACGGCCACTTCCTAAACAAAATAGTTTGCTTTTCCCATTTTCACGCGCGGAATGCGGGCAGGCTGACCGTCCTTGAGGCGGCTGTTGCACATTGCACATTGCACATTGCAGTTGCAGTTGCAGCAGCCATCATCATCGTCATAGTAAATAACTTGTTATGGTCAAATATTTCAACGTTGCCAGCCATGACATGGAGCGGCAGCAGCAACAGCTCCTCGTTCTTTTGCTTAGTCAAGTTGACAGGCTGGGCGATTCGAATGCAGTTCGCTTCTAAATATCTGTCTGCGGCATTTGTTGATAAGCATGCCACAGCGCACCGATGGCCACTGCCCGGCAAGGCTGCCCCACAGACCAGACAGCCTTCAAAGCAATATGTTGCCGTTGCTGTTGTTGATGTTGCTGCTGCTGTTGCCGTTGCTGTTGCTGCTGCTGCTGCTGCTGTTGTTATTATTGCTCTAGACTGCACGGCGTCCAAGCAGCTCAGCTCCCACTTCTCGTTGGCCTGACATCTTGTGTCTTGGAGCTGCAAAATGTCACTGCTGTCAGCTAAGGCAGCCAGCTGCCCGATCTTCAAGTGCCAGCAAATTATTTCAATTGCTGCGTAGAGCAGAACAAAAACTCAGAAAAACGAAAATAAATACAAATAATAAAAAAAGACTATCAGATATTTTTATTACTCTAGCTAATCAACTAGAGCCAAAGGAATTTGCTCAGCAACTGTTACGCTCGCTGGAATGTGAACTTCTTTGAGGCAATTATCTTCAAAGCAGCCTGGCTTAATTAAATTAATAGAAAATGCTTGCCTAGTTAGAGTGGAAACTGTTTTTTCTATCCATCGGAAATGTGGCCAATGCATAGCATCTTTATAGGAATTCAACTTTAAAAAGATTTCTGAAATTTTGATTGCTTAATGGCATACATTTCTGTATGGGAATAATAGTTAGTATTATATAACTAACCAAAATTGTTTATAGTTTGGCATTTGGCATGAGATCTTGTCTAATAAAAATAGAAACTTAGAGTTTTTAATTTTTTGGCTGTCTGTAGTCATTCTATAAATTTATATAAAATAGGAAAATAATATATTTCATATTTTTTTTAAATATAAATAAAATCATATAAAGTATTATCTCATCATATTGTTGTTTAGTAAAGCTGCCTATAAAGTTGTAGCATAATAAAATAAAGGAAAATTATTTATGATTATGATTGCTTAAAAGCATTATATATATAAAACATTATACATATATTATATATTATTTATGATTATACTATTTTTCTAGTTGAAATATTTATTAATATAATATATTCTGTTAAATAATTAATAAATATAAAACTCAAATTATTAAAAAAAAAAAAAAAAAAATACCACTCATTCTGTTGGTCATAAAATATATTTTTTTATTATATGTATATACATTTAAATACTGTCCACAATATCCACATCTCAGCTTAGTCCGTTAGATCTTTCACAAGTTACCTTATAGCCAAGGCTATATAAAATTCGAAAACATATCGTCATATGGAAATTCCTTTACGAAAATTTACTACTTTAAGTTTAACTTGATAAAAAGATTTGGTTTAATGTAACCTATTTTCCTGACAAAAATTTTCTTAAATCATTACATTTTATTATAATATTATATTATCGTATAAATAAGAGTTATAATATTGTATAAATAATATTTTTAATTTATAATCTTAATCTGTTACTTATTTTTATAGCTCTACTCTGTTACCTAAAACTCTTTAATTCTTAAATCTGTTATACATTTTCAATAGTTTTCCTCTGCTATCGAAAATTCTTCACATCTCAACAAACTCCTTAAGATCTTCTGTGACCTCTCATACACCCACTTTCAATTCATATCTCAATCTAAAAACATTCCTATTCCTATATCCTATTACCTATATCTATACTATCTATACATTCCATTAAGATCCACCAACTTCAACCAGTTGGCCAAGATGCTAAAAACTAAAAGAAAAGAAGTTCAAATGAAAGAGCAAAAAAAAAGTAAAAAACTGCAAGCAAATCAAGCCAATTGCCCACACACTGTGCTACTGTTCAGAGAGTTGTGGCCAGCAAGTGCTGCATTTCGAGATGCTCATGATGCTGGGGCAATGTCTCGCCAGCCTGGAACAGCAGAGCAGGGCTCGTCGCTGTGGTCCGCGGTCCGCGGATCGCGGATCGCATAGCATAACAATCTCCAGCGTCACGTTAAAGATTTCACTTGAAGCTCGCGAAAAATCACCTGATGACTAAATTAAAGTGGCGCTGGTATGCTTTGGGCAACATCTACCCCCCCGCCGCCGCCCTCCATAGCCCCTTCAGCTGCCCCGCCCCTTTCGTGCCACCGCCCCCCACGACCCGTTGTCGGCTTGTGAACTAATTTCGTAAATTTTTCGAGCTGCTCTCATTCCATGCACAATGTTTTTATTTTTTATTTTGTATTTTTTTTTATCATTCTCGTGCTGCAGTTGTTGCTGGATTTTCAACCGGCTTTTTGGGCAGGCGACTCCCAGGCACACTCGCACACACACACACACACACACACACACACACACACACACACACAGCTGAATTTTTAATGAATTCCAATGAGCGGCTTCTTCTTCGGCTGTTGTCCAAACGCGGTGTGCGGTCGCAGTCCCAGCCGCAGCCGCAGCCCCTAAACGGGCGGGCGAGCACTTTACTTGAACTTGCTGCGACTTGTTGCAAGTTGCAAGCTGCGCGCTTGCTTTGGCCGACTGCGATTTGGTTAGTTAGTGGATGGCGCTGTCGCTGTCGCTGTAGCTGTAGCTGTAGCTGTTGCTGTCGCTGCTGGCCGAGATCTCTGCCAGCGTCGAGACGCTTGCATTTTGTGCGCCTTGTTAAGAATTTCATTAAAAATGAAGACCTGAGACCCAGAAGAATGTATGTTTCGCCCTCTCGCTGGACAGTGTATGAGTGTATGAGTGTATGTGTGTGTGTGTGTGTGTGTGTCTACAGCAAGCTGCGACCAAAAAATGCTGCTGCTGCTGCTGCTTCTCCTGCTGATGTTGTTGTTGTCGCTTTTTGTTACCTTGCCACCGTGGAGGCTGTGCGCCGGCGTTGCGCCTGCGCTTGCATATCTCCAAGACAATCAACAGGCAACGGCCACAACAACTACTCCAACACACACACACACACACACACAGTCATACACACACGCACACCCAGTGGCGCTTTGTGGTCAGTCAATGCCCACCAGCGCAGCCGCATCTTCGTTTTTGGGTGCAACGAAACATTTTTAATTGGTTTTGTTTCATTTTGCGCCGATGCCGCCAGTTAAGGCGCAGGCGGCACAGGAACAGGAGGAGGAGTAGCGGTGCAAGGCAGTGCCTCATGCCCGCCACAGTGGCTAGCATTTTGGCATGGCCATTGGGCATTGTCTCACAGAAATTGACGGACTGCCTTAAATAAGCAACTCAAGGTTGGCTGCCAGTTTTCCCTAAAGACAAACGACAGCAGACGATCGAGGAGCAGCATCAGCAGCACCACCAGCAACAGCAGCAGCAACAGCAGCAGCAGCAATCGCGCTGCAGTCGATCGGTGGCCACATCAAGTCAACAAAAGATTGAAAACTCAATATAGCACCGAGCCAACGGGAGACGAGCACAGCAGACAGCGAACGGCAGACAGAAGACTGAAAGGCTGAAGAGTGAAGATGGTAAGTGGTAGATGAAAGATGGAGATGGAGTTGGAGTTGGAGTTGAGGCTGCTGGATGATGTTGGTGGAGTTGAGAGCGCGGGCGCAGGCGCAGGCACGCAAAACATTCGCCAGTTCAAATCCCAAAATTGGCAATTTATCCTTTATGAACTTACAAAATAGCCGCCGTTTATACCAAAACAAGTTAATTCGTCGTCAGTTCGGAGTTGCAGTTGAAGCTGGAGTCGGAGTTGGAGTTGGAGTTGGAGACTCCAATTGGAATTGGTAGTCGCAGACGTTTGCAGAGTCTCTTGACGATGACGAAGGGCCGCCAACGAAAAACAATGAAACTTGACTAGGTCTGCTGGGCAGCGCAGGCAGCGGGGCGTGGCGGGCAGTTGTTGAGGGAGGAGAGCAAGGGGAGGAGCAGGAGGAGCAGGAGAAGGCATGCCACGCTGCGGCGTTGGCGGCGCAATGAAAGCCAAGCCGAAAATGCAACGCTTTGGCTCTATGTTGTTGTCCAAGTGGAGCCGTCAGAGATGGCTTTAAATAGATGTGCCCAAGTTTAGACAATAAAGCCATAATTGTGCATAAGTGCGGCGCACACACAAACACACACACATACATAGTAAGGATGGAGGGCTAAGCGAGTTAAGTTCCCACAGCTTAAAGATTCGCATTTTGTATGCAGACAAAAGTAGTTGCTCATGAAAGTGAAAGAGATTTGCGAAAGTAACATAATGAAGGGAAATAAATATAAATGTGCCTATATATATATACTGTATATGTATAAGCCTTAAGCAATTAATGTTATTAGATAGATTTAAGTAATTTTAAATATATATAAATTTTATATTTGTATATATTATTTGGGCACGAGCCCACATACCAAACTTAGTGGCTCTAGTTCTTAAAGATTTTAAAACATTTATAAAAATGCTTTCAGTTGCTTAAGCGATTTCTTGAATTGAAAATTTGAGAAATAAACAAAATAAATGGAATAAAATGTAAATATTCATATATAAGAATATATTTATATATATATTCTCTAAACATTCAATAATATTTGAAGTAAATAATTTGTAATATGAAAAATCTATAATTTATTAATGTCTATATTCAACACGAGCCAGCATACTAAATTTGGTGGCTCTAGTTCTTAAAGTCTTCGAGATATGCATAAAAATAGTTTCAGCTGCTATCGAATTTTATCGATTTCTGGAAATATGATAGATCAGACTTATAGACAGCAACATATATGTGATTTCCGATATGTATAAATGTCAAAAAAGTTTTTTACTTATAAAAAGCAAAAAGCCTAAAAGGCTTAGACTATGACGATTCACAAAGTTAACTAGAGCTCTAAAGTCAAAAACCCGCTGAGCCGCAGCCAACTTCAAGTCGCATGCTGAATATGCGGCCATAAACAGCATGTCTAAGATCTTGGTATATGAATGGACTTCGAACCCTTATCCTCATCACTTTGGACAGCAGCTCATCAAATGCCAACTAATCGTAATTTATTTTAGTTTAATTAATACTTCATTTTATACGACTATTAATTAGGGCTGCTCTGCAGTAATGTGTTTGATAGTTGTCGTGGTGAATCTCTATGCCTCCACACATTATGTGTGGCTTATCTGATGTATTCACAGGGCGTCAAATTCAGTTCCTGGGTCTGGGCCTGGGCCTGGCAATCAGCCGAGTATATCTTTATAGCACTATGCTCGACTGCGCTGGCAGCGTGAGTTGGTCAGGTGGTTGTACTTAAGTATCGAAAGTCCCAAATGGCATCGAGTAGCGGCTGGAGTACTCCCCATGGCCTCGCCTGGGCGCTGGCTTGGCTAATTGCGAAAAATCTGTTAAGGCAACTACCACCAGTTGATGATGATCAGCAGCGAGCTGCTCGTCGTCAGGCCACGCCAGGCCAGGCCAGGCCAATCAGCCAACGAGGCGCACACGACAGTCAGACAGTTAGACAAATAGACGGACGGACAGGCAGATAGAGAGACAGACAGACAGACAGACAGATGCAGACGACAGGTGCCACACGAAAGCGCCAAAAAGGCAGACAGAACAAACAGAGATGGGAAAAGCTGCAATCGCAGACGGCGCACAGTCAAAAGCAGCAAAAGCCCGTTTCAACTATGATAATGTATATTTTATGAGTTAATTTCGAGTCGTCAAGATCGCGTGTTGCAGCCACAGCAAAGCAGACTCCCAGTTACCCTCTTCAGTCTCTACCTCAGCCACTACTCATCACGCTTCACAAATTCGCAGCTTGTGCAGCGCTCATAATTCTCAATGCAGTCGCAGTTGCCAGTTCCCAGTTCCCAGTTCCCAGTTCTCCTGCTCCTCTGTTCTCCTACTTTACTGCTCTCCTTCACTCCTGCTCTCCTGCTCTCCTTCTCTCCTGTTCTCCTTTGGCTTTGGTTACCCAGGCCATTTGCAGTCCCTAACAAGCGTCATCGGCAGCTTTGTTGCGGTCTGTTTTCAGTTTGTCTCTGTCGGCGTCGCTGCTTCAGCCTCTCCATTTCGATTCGCTTTCGAGTCTGACTCGGAGTTTGACTCTGACTCCGAATTGCGACTCCTCCAATTCGCACTTTGGTTAAATTAGTTGCGGTCTGGGAAGTTTGGCCACCATAATTTCCCGTGGCGTTTGCCGACCCGACAACTTTAACAACAACAACAACAATAACAACACCACACTCCACTTAGCCGACAGACGCCGCCAAGTGTGTGACCGGGCGCGCTGATTGAAGCCGCCTGCATCAACGCCATCAGCAGATCGCAGATCTCAGATCTTCATCGTTGCTGTTGTTGCTGTTGTTGTTGTTGTTGCCGCCTTCTGCTCACGTTCCAAGTGGGGGCCCCGAAAATTGCAGCAGCTAAAGGATTAACCTCAAATTTCTGGCTGGCGGTGTTTGGCTTTCAACGCTTAATTGGTTGTGAAATCATCATTATCACATGGACATGCAAGAGCGTCTCAAGCTGAAGCTGAAGCCGCAGCCGCAGCTCAAACTGAGGCTGACAACAGCGTTGGCGGCGTTGGTGTTGCCTCCCTTCATCACCTTCGAGCTGTTGTTGTTGCTCTTGTTGTTGTTGTTGTTGTTGCTGCTGATGATTGTTTATTAAGCAGCGCCAGTTGCTGCGTGTCCTGGCCGTTGGCAGCCGTTGCTCCTCCAGCTGCTGCTGCTGCTGCTGCCACACAGGCCATATAATTTGCGCGTGATTCATTTATGATTGAGAGTGAGACTTGTTTATACAGCACGGCACGATCGTCGCAGATCTCTGCCTATCTCTGTCTCTCTCTGTCTCTCTCTCTCCATCTCTATCTCTCTGTGTATTTGTAGCGAACAAGCGGCGATTGCAAATCGTCTGGCAAATTATAGGCCAAGACCACCAAAGCGTTAACTGAAATATTTAGCAAGTTTGTTTCTTTGATTTCCAGGAAGCACTCCGCACATCGCAGTCAAATGAGCGCCGACCACTCTTTAATTAAGCCCCAAAGCCGCCAGGAAGTGCATCAAAGTGACCAAAAAAAAAGAAGCGAATAAAAAAGCAAAGTGAAGGCAAAGGCGAAGTCCAATCGAAATGCTGCTAACAATTGCCAGAGGGCAAAACTGAAGCGCAGCGAAGCGTTGACAAGATCGGCCGCCCCTCCTACTGCCCACTGGCCTCCAGATCGTCCGATATAAAACCAAAAAAAGACCAAAGAAAAAACGAACTGCAATCTGAAACACAACGGGAGGGAGTTTGCCAAAAATGGTACGCGCCGATTTTTCCCCAAAACAACATCTCGTTTTGAGTCGCGTCTCTGGCACTGAGTTGTTGTTGTCGACGACTGCGCAACATTAATCATAAATTACCAGGTCGTTGAGAGTTGAGAGAGTTGGCCGAAACGACGCGTTGGCCAGACTGAGACGCCCCAACGTGTGGCGAGGTGTTCGCACAGCGCGTTTATAAATTTTGCCAAGCGCCAGGCTCGCAGCTCGCTGGCCAAAAACTCTGCAAAACTGCCCAATGGTTACCAAAATGATCATCTTCATCATTTGCCGACCACGAACATACAAAAAAAAAAAAAAGTGAAAAAAAAAACCCCGAAGAGAGTAAAAAGAATGTGAGATATGGCGGCAGCAGGCCAAGGTTATAATTGGCCCAAAGCGGGGCGCTGAGACAAACGAGGCGGCGCAGCTCATAAAACGCAAAGCCAAGAGGCGGCAACCACAGCCTCAGCCACAGCCAGAGCCACAGCCAGAGCCACAATCGCAGTCACAGCCACAGCCACAGCCAGCCCGTTGGAACGCACGTGCTTAACCTCTGACTTTGTTTTGGCAGCATCAACAGCAGCAGCAGCAGCAAAGACAGAGGCAACAGCAGCGGAGGCTGCGGCTACTTCAAGTGGCCTGACTGGCGATTAGCCGCGGATTGTTACCGGGAACTCTGAGTGGTTGTTTATGGGCCTCCCAAGACACGCCCACTTGATGTGAGCATGGGAATGGGCAACGCTTATGCAAAGCCTCCGCAGACCGCAGGCCAAGTCTTAGACTGTTGCAGCTACCTAGGATTAAATTATGCTAGACAGATCCTTAAGATAGCTGATATATATGGTAGATATATAGAGGTGTATATAGATGTAAATGTACATGTATATATGTATCTGTGAGTGTAGTAAATGGGTCAGCAATGAAGACTTATTGTTAGAGAAATAAAGTTAGTGAAAAGTCTATAAGAATATGGGCAGATTATAATGAACTAGGTGTGAAGGGCTTTTATATGTTATTGTTATTATTTGATTGTTATCTTTTGAAGCAGACAGATAGATAGTAAATACAACCTAAACTAATGTGGAGAGCTGATTAGATTAAATAAAATATCAATAAAATTATAGAAATGATAAGAAAGAGAGAAAGAGAGAGAGAGAGAGTAGAGAGAGAGTGAGAGAGAGAGAGAGAGAGAGAGAGAAAGAGAGAGAGAGTGAGAGTGAGAGAGTGAGACAGAGAGAAACAGACCGAGAATGAGATAGGGGAGAGACGAAAAAATTCAAACGGAGAGAAAAATAAAGGGAAAATAAATTAAATACAACGAGAGCGAGCAGAAGGGAGAGAGGAAGACAGAGATAAGACGAAAGAATGAAACAGATACAAAGAAATAAAGTGACAGAGACAGACATAGAAAGAAATGCAGAGCTTCAGGAGAGAAAAAGGGAGCTAAAGGGAAAGACTAAGAGTGGAAGGAAAAGAGAGAGAGAGACAGAGAAAGAAAATGAGATAGAGAGAAAAACACGTTGAAAGAATGAGAGTTAATGACAAATTAATACAAAACTGCTGGAATGTATATTAGAGTGGACCAAAGCAATCTTCCTAAAAATCTTCTGTGTGTATGAAGTAAATTAAATATCTATTTAAAGAAGTTATGACTATAGAAACAACAAAACCATATTTAATAAAATTATTAGTCAAAAAGAGTGACATCTTATGCATGACAAAATTCATCATCATCATAATATCTTTTGCATAGGTCTACATTGATATTTTAACATGCTGATAGCAAATTCTCAATCAAAATGCGATTATCATACTGATGAAGTCTCCACATATGCGATTATGTAAGCGCAGATGACGCAAGCTGGCTGTAAATCAAACTTAACGTGTGGCAGCCAAGTTTGTGTCAAGTCACTGAACTCGAATGCGAGCTGGCAGCAGAGTCCTTGCAGTCCAAGCAGTCCCTGCAGTCCTTGCAGTCCTTGCAGTCATTCTTGCAGTTGCCGCCCACACGCGCTGGGTGGACATTGGCGCAGAATGCAATCAATTTGGCCGCAGCCGTTGACAGGCAGCGAGCATTGCTGTATTGTGCTGCAGCCAAAGGACAGTGCAGGACAGTGCAGGACAATGCAGGACATGTCGCCGCGCTGGCTGCTCGCCAGGCACATTTACTGCATTTTGAGGACAGCTCATAAAACAGCGAGCCGGAACTTTAATTGCGCCGCAAACTGCGCCACAAATTCAATTGCAAGCAAATTGCATTCAGCAGGCGGAGCGGACTCTTCCAGGACGCTTCCAGACGACATGCGAGACACTTGCAATCTGTTTGTTGCATAAACATGCAAATTTCTCATCATTGAAGCGTTCGCAAATATTGTGCCAAGACATTTCCATTTAACCAAGCACTTGGCTCAAAGCAATCCCTAACAGCAACAATAGCAAAGCAGCAAGGATAGAGAAAAATCACAGGAACAACTGGCGTCGCATTTCAGTCAGTGCGGCGCCAAAAACTACTAAAAAATAAAGTTTGCATTTGTTTCCTGTCGCCTTGTCCCAGTCCCGATGCCCCAACCACTCGCCCCATGTCCATGGCGCGCGCTTAGTGAAAAATCATCCACCAAAACAGACAGAAAACGAAATTCGCATTAGGGCAGGTTGACAGGCTAAAAAAGTCATAAGGAACTACGATAAAATAATATAAATAAAGTCAAGCAATAAAATATTATTGGAAAAAATATAATCAAATAAATATTTCATAATAATATACATACTCAAAATAATTAAATATTTATAAATATATAAACAAATATTTTAAATAAAATCACATATTTCAAATAAATAAATTTTTGTAAAATAAACAATCAAATCTAATGAATTTTTCCCATTTTGGTTTACATTTTAAATAAATCAATATTTGTAAATGTATAAATAATTATTTAAATTTTAATTATATATATCAAAATAAATAAATATTTGGTAAAATACACATTTATATACTTCAAATTGTTTTCCAATTTCAAATAATCGTTATTTTTATGTTAGCTACCAACCACCAGCTGGCGCCACTTACTAGCGCCATCTATTAACACGAGGCAGACAACTACAACACACTTGTCCGCTAGAGCGCTATGCGAAACGAACATACAAGAGTTGTACAACATGTTCGTCGCTAGGTGGCAACTTATGCCAGCGCCATCTACAACAAGTTCAGTCAAACAAAGAACAACTAACGTTACGTTTACGTTTAACGTAACAACAAATTTGAACTGCAAACCAAATTAACAGATTTTTCCACAAATCTTTGTAAGCTGAGCACCCAAACGTGATGTACATGCCGAATAACTGTTTTTTTGCAGCAGGTCAGTTTCAGTAAATGCAATTTGGAATTAATTACGCCTGGCCACTTGCTAGTTTTTCAGCTAAAGCTTAGCATGGACTACACGTCTCGACACCCAAGCTGCAGTTGGGCCAAAGTTCGACCAGCTTGTGCTGAGGTTACAAATTCTCATATGTCGTCGCAGAGAGAGTGAGAGAGGGAAGGAGAAAGGGAGACAGTCAGAATTGGCAACAGTTGACACTGAGCATTTAACGCTTCAGCACGTTTTCAATTCAATTTACACAAGGCTGCCAAATGAGAGAGAGAGAGAGGAAGGGAGAGAGGAAGATAGAGAGAGAGAGAGCGCTGCTTGGTGGTCGAGCGCCAAGGAAGTTTTAGGCGTCGAAGCGTGCAAAAACTTAAGCAGACGCACAGAGCATGACAAACGAGGATAACAACAACAACAACAACAACAACAACGGCAATGCATAATAATAATAATGAACACTAACGGTAAGCGAATTATGCGAGAGAGAGGGAGAGGGAGAGAGAGAGAGAGAAGTGCGCAGTAGGCGTAGTTCTGCTGAAGTGTTTGGGGCCTGGTCAGGCAACTGTAAAGTGAAGGAAATCAAAGCAGAATGCACAATAAATCAACAAATTACGCGTGGCAGCAGCAGCAGCAGCATCAGCAACAGCATCTTAGCATCTCAGGAAGGGATTGCATTGTATCTGGCAGATACTTAGACACTTTTAGGCCGTTGCTCAACCATATTTATGGGCAAAAACAATAAGCGAAACGCTTAAAAATGCATAAATCAAAACACAAACTCAGCCAAGGGAACTCAAACAAAACAAACAAAAAAAATATATATACATAAATATATCTGAGGAGAAAGAGAAAAACAATAGACGAGAGAAATGAGAAATGGGAAGCGAATCTCAAAATGATAATCGGCAACAACTGTTGAGAATGCGTGTTGACAAATGTAGTTGACTGTAACGAAAGGGCGAGAGACGGAGACGGAGACGGAGAGGGGAGGGGCTGGGGGTAGTGCTGGCAACCCTGACCAATACGCAGGGCAGGCCGAAAACACATTTTACTTATTAAGCAGCAGTGGGGGTGGCAGAAGCAGGAGCAGGAGCTGGAGCAAGGGCAGCCGCATCATCTTGACAACGATCATAAAAACAAATGCAAAACGCAAATGCCAAGAGCCAACAGGCTGACAGGCGTTGCTTGGGGTTAAGCTAAGTTCTCCCTCCCACTCTGTCTTAGCCATCTCTATCCTCCCCCTCCCCCTCCCCTCTCTCTATCCCTCTGTCTCTGTCTTGAGCAACCCCTTAATCCACTTGTTTCCAAACTCGCATTAGAATAGAGTTGGTCGCTTGGTGGTTGCGCAAATATTTATATTTGCGATATGTTATTGAGTGTTTGTTATGGCCAAGCGACATGGCTTAAATCACACAATCTGATTATGGCTAACAGGGAGTGGCAGCAGCAGAGCAGAAAGCAAACTCATTAGCCATGCAAGAGAGTATTCAGTAAGCGAATTATATTTTGGTAATTAATATGGACTATGGGAGTGTAAATGAATGGGTTGGCTAAGAGATATTTAAGTGTGTCAAAGGTTATTTAAGGGTTTATCATATATATACATATCATTTAAAACAATCTTATAATTATGATTAAACAGCTAACATTCAAATATGTTTACATACAGTCTTGTGAATATGTTTAATCTTCTTCACTTAGTTGCTCAAATGTTGAATGTTGATGTTGAAATTTTTTAACGAAAATCTTGATTTAAGTATTTCTCTAGGTCAGTAATATAAAATAGAAATGTAAAATTATGCGTTGAATGAAGTTCTTTATGGATATCAAAGGATATTTAGAAAGCTCTCAATGTATGCGAATACCATCTCATAGATGCTCAATAAGATGTTAAGCTATAAATATAAATATAATATAAATATATAAGGTATAAAAATAAAATTTGAGTCTAAGTTGAGATTCCATACCTAGAACTATATAAAACTTCTTTATTCATAACTAGAGTGGTAAATTCTAAATATATTGAGCATGATTGATAAACAGAGTATTGTAGAGTACTAGAAAATATCTTGACTGGAATAAAAACCCTGTAACTACCATAGATCATAATGGAGAGAAATATACTATAAATAGTTTCTCATTACCCCTATCAAACGACTCAAAGATAATAGTTACAAAAGCAAACAGAATGCATTTAAATAAATCGAATTAACAACTTAACACACAGATCATAAAATATACATTTAATAAGATTTACAAAACAAAGCCTCATTCATAATAGTTTCATGTGCACAATCCTAAAAGAGCTGTGACCGCAAACCCGAGCAGAACCCTCGAGGCAAACTTTACACTATAAAATATGCACATATGTGACAAGCCCGCGAACCACCAACTGCCCCCACCCTGATTCCTTAACCACTCTTGAACCATTTTCAAATATCGTTTAACACTTCATGCAAACTGTGACCCAGTTTTGAAAAGGCGTTTGGCACAAGATACGCAAAACATTTGCGCTAATAGCCAAAGTCCATTACACATATCCCATCGATATCCTTGCGAGTGACACATATGCGCGAATCCTTGGCCATAATGGAAGCCATAAGTGAATTGCTAATTCGGCGCTAATGTTGCAAAAATCCAATGCGAAGCGACAACAATACGAAACTAAGCTCATAAATTACCATGACAATGGAATTATGCTTTAATCCACCCCGATCGAAAAATGAAAGAAAGAAAAAGTTATTGAACTTCGCAAAATCGAATGCGAATCTGAATCCGAATCGAAGTGCCGCAAACGTAAATCTTTCCAAGCTGTCATAAATTTCACTGTTTTTGCACTCGCATATTATTTATCTGCTCGAATGCTAATGAAATTGCAATTTTAATTCAATTAATAGAAACTTGGCGAACAGAAATCCCGAAATATAAACACACAGAAATCTATTTGTCATCTATTTTCTTTTTCTTTTTTTTTTTTTTGGCCCACATTCACCCACACAGAGAGTCTGTCTGCAAATGTTGAGTAAATTTATTCCGCATGATTAATTCAAGATTCGATTTTGTCAGAAACGAACTCGAGGAGCTGCTGCACTCGAGCAAGTTGCCATAAAGTAAAATATTTGTTCAAGGTGTTTGGACTTGGACTTGGCAAACGGCAAACGAAATCAGCGAGGCTCATTACATATGATAATGCTCCCAGCTTCCAGCTTCCATCTCCCACCCCCTTCCAGTCTCCCTCTCTAAGACAATGGAGGGCACAAGAAATTGAAAATCGAAAACGAAGCTAAAATAAATTGCAGCAGAAAACTAATGATATGAAAATGCGATGAGCAGTGGCAGAAATCAGCGAAATCAGTAAAATCATCGATTGCCATGGGAAATAAGCTGAGTTTGTGTTTAAAGCAGAACTTTTTATGCTCTTACAGAAACATTAAACAGGTTGGCTTTATATTTGATATGGATGCGTTTTAGGAGATATAAATATAAATATGGATATACAAAGAAATCACATTGGCCAATTTATCTTATGTGTATTTATTTACAGACTATAAATATTTATAGATTTTCAATATGAATTTAAATTCTCTCTTCAATATTGTGAACAAAAATTGATGTGCGCATTTATCTTCTCGATAGGCAGCAAATGAAGAGTATGTCTTTAAAGAGAAGTCATAGAGCAACTAGATTTGTCTGCAAAATATCTCTCTCAGCACTTTGAGCTAAATTTTCTAACGGCAAAGGTACAAACAGGAGTCTTAGTGACGTAATAATCTAGATGGAGAGAAGGTGCCAGTAAACCAGGGAAATGTTGAGAAACTTAAGATATGATCGTGATTTATAAAAAGTTTATTAATCAATCGTCATTCGATGAAGCCCATGTTATTCAGAGTTATATAAATTGATGCTAAATTGCTGAAGTTCATTAAGAGCTGATGAAAATATTTATGAAATACACGATAGTAAATGTAAGTTAATAAACAAGCAAAGAGAGAGAGAGAGAGAGAGAGAGAGAGAAAGAAAAAGAAAGAGAAAGAAGCACTAAGCTAGAAAAGAACAAAATATATATATATATATTTATAATAGTAAACTGTAAGAAATACAAACTTCATTGCCTTGAAAAACAATATTACAATCAGATCAGTTGACCTATTAGGCAGACTTTATTCGTTTGGCTAAAAAAAGAAATTAACAAGCAATAGATTAAATTTACCTCTTAGGCTGATTAACTAGCACACAATAGACTAATAACGCCACCACAAAAACTTATATCACTTGTATATAATTGTATTGCATATGCCTGATCCTTCCACCTGCCAATTAAATTAAAGCCATATTTCTCTAACAAACGAAAATCTCAGTAAGAAATTGTCTCAAAACAAAAGTAAGCAAGCCCCCCATAATGAACCTTGTTGCAACTACTCCACAAGGAATTCCATTTTAGACAAAGACACAGCATGCCGCAATTTGTGCAGCTTCAAAGGGCAGATGGCTATCTAAAATGAAGTTAATTTCGATAGAACTGCATTGTCATGGCATAGGAAAGGAATGTCTCATCGCTGCAACCGCAACTGATAGATGCTTAGAGGGCTGGCACGGAATAGAGCATATGTTGATGCCACATTAGATGTACAACTCACTTGTCAGGCCGTCGAGCCTTATCACTGGACCAGTTCCAATCAGAGAGTCAAACAGCGAAAGGCACCCGCGGGAACTGCAAGTCCCAAGTTGCACAGAGAGGGTTTGGGGTGGGAGGCGGGCGGAAAACCCGCGGCGAGGCACATTTTTCCACGCATATGTCAGCATTTCTCGAATTGGAAACGAAAAATGCTGCTCTAACAGCATTTTGTGGTTTTCAGCATAATTAAAGGCAGACTGGCAAAAGCAAGAATATAAAACCCAAACCAGGGCAGCCCTCGCTGCCAGGGCCCGCCCCGGACAGATCGAAAATGTCGAAAAACGTAAGGTGCGCGTGGGGTTGCAATTGAGAAACTGTGAATCGAGCATTGTGAGATTCATGAGTGCATGGCGCAAACTGTTCGGCGAGTTAACAAAGCCATCAATGGACCATAAACTAAACACTTTTTAAATGCTGAGCGGGTGGGCAGCACGATCCTTGTCTCCCTGTCTCTCTCTCGCTCCTGTTGCTATTGCTCTTGTCAAAATTGCACAGATGTCTGGCCAAAGACAACGAACGAACTGTGTAGTTTATTAAAGGGTAGTTTTCATCATTTGCTCGGCACAGTTGGACTCAATCGCAATTGGAACCGGGGCTGCATCCCACTCTGATTAGATCACAAAACTGATTGCAAGGACAGCGCACAGCGCGCAATACGAAACAGGTTCGTTTGGCCGGGTCACAATTTATGGCACCAGGAAACGTATTGAACAACTTTAAATGCGGGTCACTTGGACGGGGAGTCTGTGCTGGACTGACTGGCAGTCGGAGTCTGGCAACTGGTGGTAATGATGGTGTCGTCTCTACTCGCGGCGGTGGTGACTTGGCGGTCGCTTCATTTGTGCAGCTTCACTGAGCATACGCTGCACATCCGCATACGCTTACGCATTGGCAGTGGAAACAGATGAGGGACCTGCACTTAACAAATGTTGCCCACTTGCCCCAGAATATGCTCGTTATGAATTTGATTAAACGTCGCAATATGAATACCCTAACCAGGGGGTGGTTGGCCAGGGAAGAAACTAGAGAATATTGAGAGAATGGGTTTAAAAATGATGGGTACATTGATAGGTATAGATGAGTGGATATGTGGAAAATGAGATCACAAGTAGACAACACTGTTATAAGCTGCGTTGAGTCTATAGGAAAATAAAAGAATATTGAAGAAACTCTGTTCAGATCCAATTAAGTAAAACCATAGAATGCGTGGAGCGTGTGGAAACGAAGCAGAGAAATAAATAAAGCAAACAACATTAAATATAGCAAAATAATTTTAAATTTTAAGTTTGAGAGTTAAATGGAAAGACAATCTTAGATTTATTATAATGTTAATATATAATAATATAATAATACTCTACTTTACTTTGAAAATAGGTAGCCTTAAAGAAAGGAAAACATTATAATAAATTCAAAATAATGATATATGTGATAATTTAGATTTGATTTGATTAAACAATAACAAAAGTTTTAATTTACCAAATATTTTCCCATTTAAAAACAAGATCTAATGAAAATTTTTAGAATTATAATATATATGTATATCACTTTACTTGAAAATAGCTTAAGGAAAATCATAAAGAAACAAATTTTTATAATTTAAATGACACAAATATTAAAATTACAATTGCATGATATAAAATCGTGAAATTTCTAAAAACAAAGTCACAACTAATATTCTTCACTTCCTAGCAGCTATTTCCATTCACATATATATTCCCATTCAGCCAGGCTATAAATATGTGTTTTCATATACACATAATAATCACCATGGAATTATTATACCCACTTCACGGCTAAAGTGGCCAGAAGTTGCTTTTCCCGTTCCCTTTCCCTTTGACTTTCCTGTTTCCTGTCGCTGTTGCTGTTGCCGCCCAGTGCCAAAGTTGAAGTGTCCTTGACATTCTGGCTGGGCTGCTTCTATGTGGAATTGAACACTTTGCAACTGTTAACTGTTGCAAGGATTGCGATTGCTTTGCTTTTGTTGTTGTTGTTTTGGTTGCTCGAGCGCATGCAGCTGGCAAGTATTTTTGGGCAATATATGTATACTCGTGTGTCTGCCCGTTGAGCATAAATATTTATGCGTCCCCACTCGATTGAAAGCTTCTCGAGCGTAAGCATTTTAGATAAAGCCCCGCAGCGCAATTGAGGTGGCAACCAGGACACGCCAATGCAGCGGCAGGTGCCGAGTCAGAGATTGTTCGTTGGCATTTTGCATATGACAGCATAAAAATTGTTACCGCTGCTTGATTGTGACTAACTTCGCCGTGCTGATTGAACGCACACGATGCCAGCAATCGACAAGCAGAGCAACAGCAACAGCAACAGCAACAGCAACAGCAACAACAACAGCAACATTGAGTATTGTCGTCATGAGGCGATTTGGTAACCAAAACAAGGGCTCTAATCCGCATAGCTCAGCCGCTTAGCGGACACCAACTATATATAACTTCTGGGCACTAAACCACAAGAGCCGTCGCCGCCGCCACCACTAAACACCACCAAGCACCACCGAACACCATCCGGCTGTAGTAGAGAGCGGCCCTCGGGCCTTGTTAGCGAGCGACCCCCTTGTGCGGGGATTTTTAATCCGTTTAAATGAATGACAGTCTAATTGGAGGATTTGAACGAGAACAAGAACAAACCAGACGGCCGTCTAAATAGTGACAAAGTCCTTGCCATATGCTTCGAAAAAACCACATGTTATTCACGGTATTTAAACAAACAGCAACAGGGGCTGAAACCACCCTCCATCAAATTAGGTGCTCTGCCCTGAAATCTAATTCGAATTTTTATATAATGCGCGAAAAGCACTTGATTGAACCGAGGCCATGCTCTCGAATTGGAAACCCAGACACAGACTCCAGGCACATAAAACATACAAGGGTTGCCGTCGTGGCAAGTGCCGAGCCAGCTGCAAGCCTTCCGGAAACTTTTCAAGCCGCCAACTTCCGACAGAGCCAACAACGGGCAGGCCAGGTAGCTAGAAGCTGTTTCATTCCGGCAAAACATAATCCCGCAAAGAGCGCAGATTACGCGACAGCAGCCAAGGCATTAACATTAAACAATAACCGTAAGAAAAGGTGTCTGCTGTCTCCAGAGTTTACTAGCGCCAAGAAGCTCTGCCAGCTCCAACTAGCTCTCGCCTAGAAACAATTACCATTTACATTTTACTTATCTGCTTCGGTAATTAAAGCCGCCAACGACACGGCATAAGGAGCACGTAGTGCTGTCTAAAACTTGGTCCTCTGATTGTCATCTTAGTTATTTCTTTCTTTTCTTTGCGTTTTGCCAAGACGCAGTTGTATTGCTACACCAATTGGAATTGGTCCCAAACCATTCGCGTTCCGACTTAATCACACAAAAGGCAATTTCACGCCTTTTTGCCCATAACCCAACAGGCTCAGGCCCTGGGAATCACTTTGTCACTTGGCAGTTTGATGTATCGACACCAACAACAACAACAACAACAACAAGGACAACAACAACCCAACTACACCCCTCTGCCAAAGTGACAGGGCAAACAGAGCTCGTCAGATTGTTTTTAGTCAAGCAGATCTTGAAGGGTAGATTAGCAAATGCTCTTGGCCTTGGCAAATTTTGTGCTCGATTTGTATATCCTGGATTTGTGTTAATTTCCATTGAATATATTGAAGCTTATTCGTCGAATGTGTCGAGATTTACACTACACACAAATTGCAGTCACGTGCCACATGTGTGCTTGAGTGTGGTAAGTGGAATGTGAGGGTAGAATCAAGGAGAAGAAGGTTCTGAATATGTAAAGAGGCGGGGCAGAGGCAGGCAAAAAAAAAGATAGTTCAAATTAAATGAATAATGGAAATAAATATGAGAATTTGTATTTTATATTCAATTAAATTATTGTATAAAAAATTTTAATTTTAATTAATTAAGTAATAAATTATTTATTTATTTACCTAATAAAATTTTAATTTAATTCTAAATATTTAAAAATGAATTTAGTCTTAATTGCTCTTTTATATACCATTTCTTTTTAATAAAAATTTAAATATACATATTTTAATATTTTATTATATAAACAAATTATTATATAACATTATTATATAACAAATAAACAAAAATATTTTGTTTTAAGGTTTTTGCAAATTTTATTTGCATATTTTTAAAAGAATTTTATTCTTTAAGACTTATAATACGATTACCTAAATATTTTACTTTTAATTCAAATTTAATTCTATATTTTTAATAATTTTGTAAGGATTTTTTTTTGTGAATTTTGACTGCTTTTTTATAAAAAAATTTTATTTTTTAAAGGTTAAGCTTTTCTATAAATATTTTATATTTAACTACAAATTTAATTTGAATATGCAATTATTTAATTCATTTTTAATCGTTTTTCTTTTTTTATATTTTTTAATTGCATGTTTTTACAAGATTTGTTTGTCTAAAAATCTAATATTTTGCATTTAATTCAAATTTAGTTCTATATTTTCAAACATTTTTCATAAGCCTTTTCATATTTATGAAAAAAAAATAAAATAATAATAATAATAATACCAAGTTTTTATAAATATTTTATATTCAATTCAAATTTAATTCTAGATTATTTTTAACTTTTTTGTGAGTTTTTTTTAGATCACTATTTAATTTAAAATTAATTATTTATTGCTTTTTATTTCCATTTGAGCCATAATAATCGGATCAATTCTCAGCTTGAAGCGTTGAATAATCATTTTGGCTTGGCTTTAATAGTTCTGCCGGCAATTAATTAATTATAAGCTAAACAATATTTTTAATGAAATGCCAATGCCGAAGGCAATCATGTGTTAAATATTAATTTTGTGGCGACAGAAAACATGGCAAACAGTCGAATTATAGGCATCAGCAAATGCACACACACACACACACACACACACACACACACACACACACACACACACACTACACACACAGAGATAGAGTGCCGATAGTGGGCAGCTATAAATTTTAATTAAAAATGCAGCTCATATGGCAAGTGGAGCAATTAGCACCTGAAAATATGCAAACATTAAATTGCCAACTGCAGACAAGCAACAACAACAACAACAACAACAACAATTGCAAGAACTGCAATAAAAGGCGTGGAATTTCAATAAATTGAGTGTATGTTGGTGCATTGTTCAGGGCCAACATAACGTGGCCATAACAAACACATATTTCGACCTAGCAGTGGCCGCATCCTGCCCAGAGAACTTCGAGTTGAAGCGAGATGGCAAAGCGAACGGAAAACAATGCACAATTTGTTGCTGTTGTTGCTGTGGGCATTGTTGCTGGACAATGGACAGACAGTTGAGTTTTTTTTTTTGTTTTTGTTATATTTGCTCTTTTTTTATTTAACATACACATATATATATAGGGAGAGCAACATGGCAGACGTATAAATATTTTAGTTTGCAAAATCTTTTTGCGCTCAACAGTCGCCTACATGTAGAGCCCCTCTCTCTCCTTCTCCCTCTCCATCTCTCTCTCTTCCTCTCTTTCTATGTGTGTGTTTATGTGCTTGCATGCAATATGTAAAAGCTACGCGCAGCATATATTCAAAATACAAACAATAACAACAACAACAGCAACAACAAGGACGTGAATACATATTCAGACAATCTCGCTGCTGCTGCCAAAAAATCGACAAAAACAACCTGTTCGGAAACACTTGCAACAAGGACATCAAGGATATATATCGTGCCGCAGCCACAAAGCGAGAGAGAAATACATACAGAGGTGGGTAAACGAGATAGACAACAGATTGCTAGCCCACCCAACAAAAAACAGGGGATGGAAGCGAAAGCCAGAGAGCTAGAGAGCTGGCATCTAAGCGCCGCCTCTTTTCGAAACTTGGCCATAGACTAAATGGCACAGTAGACTGAACAATGATTTTATAGTTGTGAAAAAGAATGGTATGTGATAAATATATATAAGATTTTGATATATTATTTTAAATGTATATGTATATATTTTAAAATGTTTTAATAGGGTTTACTAGCTTTGTCATTACTGAAGCAATTATGTTACTTAAGTTTAAATTGTTTTAGTATATTAATTTAATTAGCCTTTTTCATATTTAAAAACAAATTTATTGTGTATTTTATTATTATTAATTAATAATTATTCGTTGATTAATAAAATTTGATTCTATATTTCTTTAGATTTAATGCATATTTTACAAGAGGTTTTTAGTCTATTTAATATTTAATTATATATTTTTAACTATTGTCAATTCGAAAAAAAATTGTTTTAAATTCAATTTCTACAGAAATTTCTCATTTTAATTGAGGTTTTTTTTTATATTTATTTTCTTTTATTATTTTTTTTATTATTATTATTATAATATTATTATTATAATTATTATTATTATTATTATTATTATTATTATTATTATTATTATTATTATTATTATTATTATTATTATCATTATTATTATTATTATTATTATTATTATTATTATTATTTTTTTTTTTATGTTTTTTTTTATTATTATTGTTATTAATATTATTATTATTATTATTATTATTAATACAAATTTTTAAATGATAAGACAATATCATAATTTGTATTAAAAATAAATCATTTTAAAATCCAATCTCTGCAGCAAACTCTCTCTTCAATGTTGTTATTTAATTATTTTATTATAACTTTTTAATTATTTATATTTTTACCTCAATTATCATTTATTATTATTATTATTAATAGAAAATAAGTTATTATTAAATGAAATCCCAACAGCAAACGCTCTCTTCAACCACTGAGCTCTATATATGACATACAATGTAGACTGTGTCGAAACATAATAGGAAAGTCTCAGCGGGCTGCCAGTCGTCGGCCAGCCAGCCAACCAGGAGGCGCGCCCAGGCGCGCTCTGCACACAATAAAACCACAGAATATGTTGGCAACTGGCAAAGCAGATGGATTTACGAGAGAGCGGGAGAGCAATAGCAATAGCCGTTTGCAACAGCAACAGCAACAGCAACCAGAGTGCCGAGCATAAGGGGTGACGATTCGAATTGGACTCTCTCTCTCTCGGAGTGCAGCAACAGAATCAGGACAGATGTGCGAGTGCCGCGAGTGAGCGGAGAGTTTCGCGTTTGAATGGGACAATATGAAAATTCCAAGTGGACTCGCTGCTCCGGTGGTGGCAACGGCGACTACTTAAAGAGGAACAGATTGCGTGCGGGCAGCAGTCGAAACCAGAACTTCGAATCGAACGGTGCCACATTAGTTGACAAGTGCATATAAAATAGAACTCTATAGAGACTACACCAGAAGTATAGCAAGTGTTGCGAGTCCAGTGCGATGAACTTGCTCATGGATAACCTGCCGTCGCATGCGAATCCTGCCGTGCGTCGTACAACGCCACCACAACAGCAAACCGAGCTGCGCATCTCCACCAGCCCCACAGCAACAGCAGCAGCAACAATGACACAACAGCAGCACTCCAACAACAACAACAACAACAATGAGCCGCCCAGCGTGAAGACCACACTGAAGCGCTCCTTTGATGTGGCCTTTCTGATGATGCCCGATGATCGCATCAAACAGAAGCAGGCCGAGAAGCAAGCACGCCTACAGGAGGCACTGCAGCAGCATCAACAGCAGCCGCTCCAATTGAATCACTATCCCACGGATTTGTCTCCGCGCGCTGCCGCCTCACAGCCGCCTTCGCCGGCGGCTCTGGAGTACATTAGTCTGCTGGAGGCGCGTCAACGCTATCCACAGCTGGCCATACGCTCACCGAGGGTCTATGATGATCCCACGCTGGTCATACCGTTGGTGGATTCGCCCGAGGCTACAGTGTCGCCACCACCGCCACCCATGCGCAGCGCCTTCACCAAGGTGGCCTCTTCGCTATCCAGCTCATCGTCGCCCTCGACGGTATCGCGGCTGGAGTCGCCAGTGGATGTGAGTGCTCCGCCACTCAGCCCAGATCATTTGAGCTGTCACTCCATGAGTCCGCCGGTGGCTACGCCACCACCGCGCACAAACAGCGGCGGCGGCGGTGGCAACAGCAGTGCACCACCAGCAGCTGCGGGGCCCAACACTTTACCCAACGGCATGCCAGCCAATCCCATTATGTATCACAACTTTCGGCCGGAGTATCAATTCAATGGCGCTTTCCAGGCTGTGAATCCAATGCAGGCGCTGCAGGCACAGCAGCGATTGAAGCAGCAGCTGCTCTATAGACCACCACTTGCTCCGAACGGCCACAGTCCCAATAGCTGCTCATCGAATCCCTCGTCGCCGCCAACAGGGCCGCCGCCAGAGTTTTTGCATGCCTATCCAGGATTTGGGCCACCTCCACATCCCTTTGCAGTCACTCAACCCCTGCAGAATCCGGCTGCAGCCGCCATTCTCTCCACGCTCATACCACCCACGTTGGCGTCCACCTTCACGCTGACCGCCCAGAATGTCTGCGCCAAGTGCAACATTAGCTTCCGCATGACCAGCGATCTGGTCTACCACATGCGCTCCCACCACAAGAGCGAGGTGGCCTGCGATCCGAATCGGCGTAAGCGCGAGGAGAAGCTGCGCTGTCCCGTCTGCCAGGAGACGTTCCGCGAGCGGCATCATCTCACCCGACACATGACCGCGCACCAGGACAAGGCCAGCGATCATCAGCCCACACCGGAGGAGTCCAGCAACGACAATGAGATCATCAATGTGGTTGGTGGCACGCCGCCGGGACGCCGAACTGGCGGTGGTGCTAAATGATCCAAGCATTTCTTCGGATACTTTTAAGCTGCTGCTCGTTTTGTTAGACTTCCCACCACCCCCCTGCCCCAGAAATGTTTCCATTGTGATATTAAGTTTAGTTACAGCCCCAACTTAAGTTAAAAACCTTAGCCATTAACCTTATATAGTGCAATTCTTATCGCATCCGATTAGACTTTGTTTTCCCATCCCATTGGCGCTAGGCAAGGCAGAGTTCCATTAAATCTGCCCGTTTTATCATTGTAAAATACTAGAAACTAAGTCTCATGCTCATCCAAATTAACTAGTTGATGTGCGTCTTAATGTTTACAAATAAATATCTAATTGTTATTTAAACTAAATATTTATTAATACATTATTTAATGGTATAAAATGTGGGATATATGGAATACTATTGTGCATGAATGTGTGGCCAGAATCCTAATTGATTTATGAGAGTTTGTCAACTTATTTAGCAGTTACAGCTTGGCTAAACTGGAAAGAGTCGCTTATATTCTATAATTGCCAACTCATTGCCAAGCTTTTCATCTCTGAAAAAACTACATAACAAAGCAAAAATTTATTATTTTTATGAAGAATAAACACAATACAGAAAAATTGTATTCATATCCAATAAGTTAGTCGAGAAAAGCTCAATAGGTTTTTTTATTCGAGCTTCTCTCGAATTATTGAATATGAATCTATTTCTTCTGCATTAATTTTTATTCTGCATAAAAATAATAAATTAATTATTGAGAATGAAAATGAGTCACATTATTTTACATTAAATTTCAATTTTTGATTAAATATGAAATAAATCTTAAGTCATACTTTGAATATAGAGAAAAGGCGCAACTAAACTTATCCAAAAACATATTTTGCTGAAGAAAAAACCTATCAGTTCCTCAAAGTCGACGCTCATATAAATGTAGGAAATTCTCAAGCTGCTTAATATCTATCGTAAGCTGAATAAATAAATAATAAAACAAATATTAATAAAAAAAAAACCTAAGCTGAATAAATAATAAAATATAAAATAAATTAAACAAAATAAAAAATAAAAAAAATATCTGCTTCGCAGTCTCTACAAGTAATTTTATTATTTAAGCTTATTTAGTTGAAGTTAAGTTTTTATTCATATACTTTTTTTTTTTTAATTTTTTTTGGGAAAGTGATAGGTTTTTAGGAACATATAGACGGCGGAGAATATATATACTTTTAAGCAATCAAACTACAAGAATACATAAAACTATAACCTCATTTCTGCTATCAAAGAGTTCTATCAGAATTGACATACTTCAAAATGTTATTAAAATGTCATCAGTAATATATATATATAAGTAATATCAAGTATTCCCAATAATACCCTTTATATTTACAACTCTTGCCAATAACAACTTTTCTCAATAATAGCTTATATACTTATTTCTATAAATTATACAACTCTTTTACAAATATTTAAGCTTTACAAATTGAAAAACCTTTTTACGGTTAATGCCAAGCAATTGTCAGTTAAGTGAAAAACATAGGTTCCCAGGCTTAGAAAAAGCGCGAGCCAGGCACATGCACTGGCTTAGCATACGCCATATGAGTGGACGAGAATATGTTGGCCTTGTTAGCGCAGTGAAGCCAAAAGCTAGTGGGCGGGGATGCATCCGTTCGCTCATACGTTTGCTGGGTCGCTCGCATGCCGTCCAGAAGTCGAGCAGTCGAGCAACGTATGCAGCAATTAGATGCGCCAACAAAAACTGCGCTGGCGACGCTAATGAGTTGCAACTGAATGTGAATCTGAAGCTGGGAACAGAGCTGTAAACAAGATGGAATATGAATGAAGGGTAGCACTGCGGCCTTAGACAGCGCAACTAATGTGGCATACTGCTGCCAAGTTATTTGGTATTTGGCAAGCGCTGCTCAAGTGCTTTTTTTTTTTGGCAAAAATGATGTTCGAATTTCAATAATTCAAGACTCAAATGGCAAACGGCAACCCTTGGGATTCCCATGAGTCAAAAATTTGTAGCATGCCGAATGCCAACAAAGCGCAGCGAATGTCTTGGGTGGTGGATGCCTCGTTTTGCTGCACTCAAATGAGCCACAGCGAATTGCGTTGATTTAGCGTGGCCAAATCCTGTTAGCCCGTGCCATAGAGCCACGCGATTCTCACAGGATCTCTCTGTGGCTCTCTGTGGCTTTATCAACTGAGATGTATCAATTGATGGCGTAGCTAAACGCAACTCCTCCCCGCACCTCAGGCCAAATCATGACTTGTTCGCATTGTTCCCATGATGGGATTAGCGTTTTATAGCCTTGTGTTCACAGCCACAGCCACTTGATAAAGACATTCAATGCGCCAGAGTGGGAGAGACATGAGAAAGTCTGCTTTGTTCTTGAAACGGTGAGCAAATTGAAAGCAGCATTTGAAAATTGAAGCGAAGCGAGTTGTCTTTAGCAGTCGATTGAACTGAAGCGAATTTGGGTTTGTTAAAAGCAGAGCTCCCACATATCCGTTGAGTATTTCAAAACGTCCGAAAATAAGTACTATTTTCGGACGTTTGTTCGTAAACGACAACGTTGGACGTTATCGTTTATCTTTTTTTTTTTTTCTAATAACGTTGGACGTTGTCGTTTACTTTTTTTTTTGTTTCTCATAACGTTGCATGCACAATGCAGCAGTGTTGCCGCTGCTGCGCTCAAAAACAAGCTAGATTATGGATAAAAGTTGCAAAAATTTGATAAAAATTAAGGGAAAATGCTGGAAAGCAATCTATATTAAAAAGGAAAAAAGAATATGTTACGAAAATATTTTTTTTTTTTTTTTTTGGTTTTTTCCTATAAATTTTATAGGCTATTCCATATTCAAATAAGCTAGATCTAGCCTGAAACAGGCTAGGCTGGCACAGACTCTTCACTGATATATGTACATGCGATTTGCATATACGGGGGTGGTTTTCGCTAAGCAGATCAATTGCGTCGTTGAATTGCGTTGAGGAATTTGACATTTTTTAGTGCATTTGGTGCGTAATGTGACCTACTTTTCGTGCATTTTTGCGCGGGTTTTGTCCATTTTGAGTAAAGTGAATTTTTTAAGTGCATTGTGTGCGGTTGACAACTTCATAGTTTGTGAAAATGGGCAGAAAATTAAATAAAAAAGTGCATCGTTTTTTTGAATATAGCCCGGACATAAAGAAATCAGTGTGCAGTGTGTGCGGCTCAATGTTTTCGGGCACAAATATCACAAATTTAAAAAGACATTTATCATCGAAGCATGCAGAACTTTACAACAGTTTGAACACTTCAGACGAATATGGGCCGCCACAAAGGGAAAAGTTAAAAAAAATTGCATATTACACCAATGAAAGTTCAATCACTTCGTCAATGGTTAAAATTGTCACCACGGATGGAAAACCGTTTTTGTTTCTGGATAGCGAAGGGTTCAAAGAAATCATGTGTCCCATTTTTGAACAGCTTGGAATGAGCCCAATAACAGCACGGAACATTATGAAATTTGTATCTGTTGAAGAGCGGTCCATCAAAGAAAGCATAAGAGCTCTAGTAAAGCGAAAGCTGGTGTCCCTCAAAATTGATGTTGCCACAAGAATGGACAAAGCTATTTTAGGTGTAAATTTGCAAATGATCACTTCCAACCTTCACAAATCCGAGATTGTTGTGAAAACATTAGGCATGATTCAGCTTGAGGGACCACACACTGCGACGTATATGAAGGACAAAATTTTAGAAATTCTAAATGATTACGAAATAAGTCTTGATCAAGTCTTCAGGTATAAATTGAAAATGAAAATATTGGAGATTTCAGTACATTCATGATAAAATTTAAAATTTATAAACACAGCATTACATCCGATAATGGGAGAAACATTATCAAAACAGTTCAAGTTTTAAATGATGCAACGGATGAATCTCTTTTCGACGATGACATTAATGGTGAAAACTTAATGGAACAACTGGAATCCATTGAATTGCCAAACATTCACCTTGTGCGGTGTGCAGCGCACACTCTGCAATTGTGCGTCTTTGACGTGAATAAGCTGAGCGAGATTAGTGATCAACTTACTTTAAGCCGCTCATTGTGCAAGTCGTTGCGGTCAGGAAGCCTTAGGTAAGTAACCTTTTTTTAATTATTTATAAATTTCCTTATATTTTATATATATATAAATATCAAAACATTTTGCGCAGGCGTTTTTTAATTGAGCAGAAGAGAAACATACCACCGCTCGATATAGTCACAAGATGGAACTCGACATATTTAATGTTGAAAAAATTATTGGAACTGCAAGACTTGCTGGAAGCACACCCTGGTTTTTCCGATACCCCTGATTGGGGTTGGATGAAAACATATACTGACGCCTTCAAAGATACATATGAAGCGACCTTAAAGCTTCAAGATAAAAATTTAATTTATAGCGAGTTCTACATCATATGGATGGAACTAAAAATGAAGTGCGAAGTTAGTCAGAATTTCATCCAAAAGATGTTATTGGCAAGGATGACAGTTAGAGAGAAACAAGTGTTGGAAAATGAAGCATTATTAGCGGCAGTATACATGGATCCACGAGTGAATAGGCTATTGACGTGTCAACAAAAATGTGTGGCAAAACAAAATTTAAAAAAAGTGGCATATCGCTTGTTGCAATTGACAAAGGTAAGCTGAAGTATGGTTGATATTGGTGTCTTGTCTTTCTGTTAGTTGCTTTCAGATTATAACTTTTTTTAAATTGTAAAATTTACAAATACTAAAACTATGTTCGTCTAAAACTAATACTTGTACCAAACTAATATTCAAAAAGAATGCCCCATTTATTATTTTTTTTTTTTTAGGTAAATCCAATGCATAATGTTTCGGTACTTGAGGAAACGCCCTCATGTTCCTCTACAGTGTCCAATGCGTCATCTAATGGGGAAGTATCGATGTTATCCGAATTTATGGACAAGGCGGAGTCATCGCAGGAAGCTATCGAAGATACAATTCCTGCAACGCTTGCCAACATCTGTGCTGATCTCGAAAGCTTTGACACTGTGTATAAACGGTTGCCTATCAATGCAGATGTGTTAGATTTTCACAATAACACACAGGTAAAGTTTCCTTACTTAAATGAGATTGCAAAGATTGTGATGGCAACACCGGCAACCCAAGTGTCCGTCGAACGGGCATTTTCGGCACTGCATTATCTATTAAGTGAGAGGAGAAGTTGCTTAAGCGGCGAAAGTATAAATTCACTCCTCCTAGTTAAGCTAAATAAATAATAATAAAAAAATAATAAAAATTTACCTATACTTGTTTTATTTATTTTTTTTTTTAAGAGACCCTTCAATAACGTTTTGCCGGCGGCAATTTCAAGCAAGGGGGCGTAAATTAAACCCTTTTCTCAGCTCGTTTGCTGCATTTTTTTTTCAGCATAAAAGTGACATTTTTTAGTGCATTTTGTGCTTTTTTATGCGAATTTTTACGGTACAACCGTTTATTTTCAGTACTTTTTGCGCGGTTTTTTGTCCATTTTGTCCAAGTGTGACCTACTTCAGTATTTTTTCCGCGGTTTCTTGTCCACTTTGAGTAAAAGTGCATTTTTTCAGTACTTTTTAGGCATTCCTTTATGCTATCTGCTAAATTTATAAAATGAATAACATATTTTCTTTTATGTTTTTGCATATATAATATTATATATACATATATAAAATAATATACAATAAAATAAATAAAAATTAAAAAAATATATATTAATTTTTTTTTTTTTTTTAATAAAAAGTAAATTTGTGTAAATTTTTATTTATTTTATTTTATTATTAATTATTATTTGTTACTTTTCGTAAAATCGTCGGTCCCTAGAGAGTCGTCAAGCCCGGACTCAACCGTATTTATTTGGCTTGAAACAGGAAATAAATTAGCGGACGTTTAAAAATATCGTTTATATTTTCTACTCACATTTTAGTACTTATTTTCGGACGTCTACGCCACACACTCAAGGCCAAAGGCGCGGACGTTAACGAAAAAAAAAAAACCAAAACGACAAAATCGGAGTATGTCGTTTTGGTTTTTTTTTTTTTTACTTAAAGTCCGACGAATTGCGTGCATGTGCAAGCCGATAAGTGTTATTGTGCGTGCTCTGGTTAAAAGTCAAGCATAGCCTTGACGAAGAACGATTAAGGTATAGGTAAGTAAATGTGTAACTATGCTATCTGTTTTTATTACGAGCCCTAACCACTAATAATTCGTTTTGTTTTATATGCTATATTCTATATTGTTCTCGTATATATATTACAAATGTTTCAAAAATATTCAAAATATTTCATATTTGCTTATATTATGACTAAGCGTAAAGAGATTACTTGAATAAAAATCTTTCATATGAACTGTAGTAAAATTAGACTCTGTGATGGTAAAGTTTCAGATTTCTTTGGGCAAACCGACACTCGAACAGATATATCAGCTGAGCTACTAATGCTGATATAGACTTTATAAATATTTTTTACATTTTTAATTTTTTTTAAGGGTTAAACAATCTTGTCTACCTATCACAATAACCCATTTTATTTACCCAAACATAATATATTCATAAAAATTAATAATATGTACATAATATATGTATAAATAAAATACGGAACAACAAAAAGTGAACATTTTCTGAACAGATCTGCCAGTTGTTTGTTTTAAGATATTTGGGCTTTTTAGGTTTTATTAAAAAGCCCCTGTGATTAACGTCAAATTAATAGTATTAGCTTCAAACTAGAGTCTAACTAAAAACAAATATTTAAAAAGTTCTTTCAGCTTAGGCAATAAATAAAACATTTGACTTTCAGGTAGTTTATTTAACATGTACATATTTATAGAATTGACGAGAAGAAATATAAATACAGCATGAAAAAATAAATAACGGAATTTAATTAAATCATAGGAGGTTCAAGTAAAATAAAACTATTTTTATTTTTTAACTCATATATATGTTAAAAATATATAGTAATTTTTGTTTATCTATTATCAATAAATATTTTAATTTTTTTAAATTTTCAATATCAATGTATTTTTTATATATTTCAATTTATATTTTATGTTAGTATGAAAATTCTACAAACTACTTTCGTATGGTTCCCTTAAACTCCACTAAAGCATCTTTATAGTTTTTTTACGATTTATTCACTGATATGTTTGCACTTTACAATGGACTTGGCGTCTAGTCGTGTCCCTGATTTATTTTATACATTTCCCCAATGAGCAATTTCAACTTCCTTTAAAAACAATTACAACTTCCTCTACACACACACACACACACTAAAACACACCCATGCCGAGAGTTGTGTTTGCGTCTCGTTAAGCCAACACATCGTCAAAATCACATTTCCTCATTTAAGCTAGCACAGAGCGAGAGAGGAAGAGAGAATAAGTGAGAGAAAGAGAGGAAGAGAGTCGGCAGCTACTCACTCAAAACGACGCCCGGAGCAACCGCAGTGGCAACTCCATAATAAGCCTCATCATGACGGTCTATATAATAGCAGCCATAATCGCATTTCATATTTATCACATTTTTACGCCCACACGCAGCCGAGAGGCAGCTCGCTGGATGGCACTTGCCAAACGTGCGCATTGTTTGCCTTTGCCTAACCTCGCAATTTGACCGTAAATAAATTGCCTGCTCATTTGGTAAGCACTTGCCCCAAACTTGAGCGCGCCCGCTCCCCATTCCCAATTACACACCCCCAACCGCTGTACCAGCCAGTGTAACCCCCAAAGTGAATTTCCCAACAGCTTCCTTTCAATTTCAGAGCAGGAGCTCTGCTACCCTGACGAACGACAGGCGACGTCGACCTCGTGTTCAAATACGTTTAAACACAATGCAAATACCGTTATAATAGCACAACAACAACAACAACAACAATGGCAACGAGGCCAACAAAAAACCAGACAGCTGGGTAAGCCATTGCGCCCACAGGGCCTGGCCACGCCCCCATTCTGTAATGGAGACGTGTGCGTATGAGTGATTTTTCTCAGCTCCGCTTAAAAGTATGCAAATACTTTTCTACGAAGGGGTTGCCACAAGGGGGCAGGGGTTGTGGGCGTGGGCGTGGCTCTAGCTGACTTTCAGTTTATGACTTTTGTGCAGTTACTGCTGCTGCTGCTCCTGCTCCTGCTCCTGCTTCTGCTGCTCCTGCTCCTGCTGCTCCTGCTGTTGTTGTTTGTTGTTAAGCCTCGTTAAGTGCTTTTAACTGCAGGCAATTTCATTTGCCAGCGACTCTGCCTGTGGGTCATTTAATTTCCATGTCCTTTATAAATGCTGATTAGCTATGGACAGCCAGAGATTGGCTGACAGGTATGCCCAGTGGTTGAGGCAGTTGGTTGGGCCAGCAAGTCGACTTAAAATCCACAGCGAGAAACGCACTAACTAACTGACAGCCAAGCCGCTTAAACTTTGAACTTTGTCATTTCAATTTTCGCCAACGGATGCGCTTTGTTTCACAGAGGCTGCTGCTTGGCTGCTTGCCTTCCCTGAGCCGCCGGAAACATTGAGCTCGACAATGCGACTTTCGTTTGGCCAAAAATTGTGAATCTGTGAATATGTGTGTGGCTGTGGCTGTGGCTGTGGCCGTTGCGAGGAGTTGCCGCCATTGTTTTGCGGTGGCCAAGGCACATGATGAAGTCCTGCTTCATGGCCAGGAAGTTTTTCATGCGCCATGACACTTTTTGTGCGCTACGGCAGCCATTTTATATGTATGTGTGTGTGTGTGCGAGTGTGTGTGTGGACTGTCTACCTTTGCAATTTGCCGTGGCTGCTGCCATTGCCAGAGACAGAGCCTGGAGTCGTTGTCGTTGTCGGTTTGTGGTTCTCGGCGCTCCATTGAAATGATTTTTGGAAGCATGGAAGCTGTTTGGCTTGCCGCAAGACAGCCGGCTTACTGACTGAACAGCAGCAGCCAGGACAGCGCCAGGACAGCGCCAGGACAACATCCGCGTGTCCATGTCCGTTCGTCCTGTAATTTATGATGTGCGCTTCCTATTTTTTTTTCTTCATACCCATCCACCCGCTGCCTGCTGCCTGCTGCCAGTTTTTAGTTTCTGCAAAACTTTTGCAGAGCCGCGCGCCTGTTTTCTGCTGTCACAACTTTGCGCACATAATTAATAGTTGTAAAAGCGAGCGAACGAGCGAATTTTTAGTTTTGGATGGCGCAACTTTTATGGCCGCTTGTCCGGACTTGTTTGCTCAATTAACTTAGCAGGTAGTTAATTTTCAGAAGCCGCAGGATACCAGCTGCGGTTGCTAATTGATTTACAGCGTGGGAGCTAGCGCCATGGGCTGAAGAGTCTTTAAGGAGATGGAATTTTCTATGTATTCGAGGTGAGTTTGAAGGGACTTTGTCTATTATATAGCTTATATAGTTTTCTTTTAATATACATACTTTATGTTCAAGCTGACTTAGAAGAGAGTTGTTCTATTATATCTATTCGAATATGAGCTCAAAGTTGAAGTTAAGTTTTGTTTTAATATATTACATATTGTTTACCCCAATCACCAATTTGATGTGAAATTTCAAATTTAAATTTTATAATAGTATTTTGCCGATCATAGAAGCAGTTGGATTGTAATGTTGAACTAAATTCTAAGTTTAATACCGCCATTAATTGGAAAGTCTTTAAGGTAAAATATAATTCTAGTTACATTCAAGCTCATTTTGAAGAGACTTGTTCTATTATATATCTATTTGAATATAAGCTCCAAGTTGAAATTAAGTTTTCTTTTAATATTTAAATAATTTTGTATCCCAGTAAACAATTTGATGTGAAACTCTAAAGACTGATAATCAGGCCTGTCTCAAGATTTCTTTACATTCTTAAGACAATTTTGTGCTGATCAAAGATTCTGTTGTTGCAAAGTTGAGCTTAATCCTTAGTCCAATAGCGCCATTAATTGAACAGTTTTTAAAGTAAGATGTTATTCTTTATATATTCAATCCAGCTTTGAAATTTTATTTGAAACTCTAAAGAGCTGTCTTTGTCAGAATTATTTTCCATCTAAAGCAGTTTTGCTGTTAAGCTGCAAACCTGAACTTAATCTTTAGGCCTAGACGAATAGTTCCCAATATATTCATATATACTACATATCATTTGCTTTGCCCAACATTTAACCCCAGTCTTTAGCTGGCTTACTTGGCGTATGCGCAATTCGTCTTGCTTGCTTTTTTTGTGCTGCCTACCTGGCAAATGCTGCCGAGCCACGCGCGAAATATTTAGCATGTCAAATGACATATTTGCGGGCTTTTTTTTTTTTTTTTTGTTTGTTTGTGCCTTGGCAGCAGTTACCCAGCACATCAACCACTCACACAATTATGCCCCTTCCCCACTCTCTCTCTCTCTCTCTCTGTCTGTTTGTTTGTCTCATTCTCTGCTTCTGGGTTGGGCATATGTGTGTGTGTGTCTTGTGTAAATCTGTTTGGTTTGGTTGTCGCCATTTTTGCTGTTTTGTGCTCCATTTATCATTTGGCAACAATTCGGAATTTCCATATACTCAGCATATTTGCTGGCCAGAGCATTCGCATGATATACGACCGTGTCTTTAACCCAGCCAACAGGCATCAGTAGCAGCATCAGTTAGAGCATCATCATCATCCTCCACTAAGCCCGGGTAGTGTGTCATCTCGTTCGATGACAAACCACCCAGCTCACTCTCTCTCTCTCTCTCTCTCTCTCTCACACACACACGCACACACATGGTGTAATTTAGATAAGTGGTCATTCTTCATATTTATAATGCTCATAATTTCATAATGTGCCACGCATATGCAGCTCTCTCTCCCTCTGCCTGACCCACACTCCAAGCTAAATTAAAATCAGGCAAAAATCAGAGTGCGAGCTGAGTGGGAGTTAGGAGTTGGGAGTTGGGACGCTAGGAACTGGGTGACTGCCACATTGGGAACAACATGGTCAGCGTCGAGCGTTGCCTGAGCCATTTATTTTATTTGGCGCGAGTTTTTGTTAGTTGCCCCAAACAGCCACCTTGCACTGCATATGAATATGAATGTGGAGGCGCTGCTGCTGCTGCTGCTGCTGCTCTAGAAAAAAGTCGAGTTTGCTATATGCCATGAATATGGAACATGTGAAATCGTGAATGTTGTCGCTGCTATTTTTTCACTCGTTGCCCACCGTTTGTTGTTTGTGTCTGATTTATGAGCCACATAAAAGTTAACTTAATGAAATGGCTTTTGCCCTCACCCTGAATATTTATGGGCTCTGCTGCTAAAGCATTTGATAGTGTTTCACAGAGTTTGGAAATAAAGGAATGTCGAACAAGTCTAATAATAAATGTAATTAATGGCACATGGACTTGTTGTTGAATAAGTTCACACGCTAGTCTACATACATAAATACAATTTGATTTTTCAAATAAACTCATTTACAAAGAGTTTCTTTTTATTTCATTCTCATTAATTTAAATAAGTTACACATGTTTTTGTGTTTTAAATTATAAGTGTTCGTTATCATTTTCTTCAAAATTCTTCCTATCAAAAAATGTTTCAAGTAAATTTAGGATAACGCCTCTCTATCCAATGCTCAAAGTTTTAAATATAGTTCACATGTTTTTGTGCCTTAACTATAAATGTTTTTTGGTTGTATTCTTCAAACTTCTGAACGCCTTTTTCAAGAAGCTTTTCACGTCTTTAGTTATACTTGTATTTCTATCATCTTCTATTAAACAGAGTTTTCTAAATAATCTCAATCTTAATTAGTTCTATTCGATTCTCTTCTGTTTTCGTTACCTAACTTAAAATGCCTTTTTAGTCACCTTCTTCTGGCCGTCAAATGGCATTTTTAAAACAAACTCAATTTCAAGTAACGCCCTTCAAATTCAATTTTCATAAATTCAAGTATAGATTTCTTACTTCAACCAAAAATATTTTGCTAAAGCCTTTTTCGACCCATCCCACAGATTCGTCTTAATTGCAATTAGAAATATGTAAGCAGACGCAAAATTCAGTTATCTTAAACATTCGCCACAAATTTACGATGCAAATATTTTCAGATAGAGCCAAAATGACGGAAAAAAACTTTTTAATATTTAAAATTTGCAAATTTCTTTGGCAGCGATAACAAACAGGTTCGCCAATAAATATTGACACCATTTTGTGTTTATATGGAAAAGTTGGAGAAATGAAACTAGCAGAGGCAGAGGCAGAGACAGAGGCAGTGGCAGATAACGGTAGCATTATATGTACTTCTATAAGGCAGACAAAGAGAGAGTGGAGTTCTGGAAGCTGGAAACTAGAAACTGAAACTTTGCAAAGCGTGGAGAGCGAATCGTAAAAAATAAAATTATGCAAATTTTTATTATTTGATTATGCAAATGTTCGCGCTTGACGACCCTTGGCATAAGGACGACAATACCCGAACCCCGACCCAAACACATGCGGGCACTGAGCTTCCGCTGTGAGTTCAACACAAAAAAAAAAAATATATATATAAGAGAAGAAACAGTTAGTTGGCCACCATTTGGCCCCCAACTGCCGGCGGCTCCCTACAGCGCAAAAATTTGAATTTTCGTTGGCGATTTCAGCTTTTTTTTTTTTGCATTTCCTGGAACAAGGGAGGAGCCATAAGGGCGGAGGGGTTAAAACAGCGAGCGGGTGCCACAGTGGAGCATTGTCATATGTGGTTGGAAATTTTGAATCTGTTTGCAACCCCTTCGAGCGTATCCGTTTCCTTCTGTCGCGTGCGTCTCCCCACTGGCAGTTTCTACTCTCTCTCCCCCTTCCCCCTGCCCCACCCTGCTCCCTGCTCCTCCCCCTTGGTGCCACTTGTCGTATGCGTATTTATATTTTCTCATGTTCTGCTTTGTTATGGCTGCTCTTCCTGTTTCACCAACTGGCTGCCTCGACAGCGCTTTGCACGCGATTTGAATCTTTTAAGCGAAATATTGTTGAAATCACTTTATGCTCGAATGACTGAAGTCTGGCGGCTGTGGACGGGTGTGCCAGCATCGCTGCATGGAAATATATATAGAGTAGAGGGAAGATGTGTCGCGTACACCTTAAATGTTGCCTCTAATTGATATACAACACTAAGCCGTGCTCCTGCTATTCAGCCGCCAACGGAGAAAGTCACGCCGCGAATGCTTAAATTATAAAGTTGCTGATAAAAACGCGAAAGAATCCCGCGCTCGTAAATACCCAACTGATAAAAGTTGAGCATTCCAGTTTTATGGCTGACTTCTAATCAGCTTGAATAATTACCAAAACGTGCTGCACCAAAACTAAAGCGAAGAAAATTGAGTCGAAAGTGGAGTGAAGGAGAATGTGGAAATGGAAATTGAAATGGAAATGGCAATTGTGATCAATCGAAATGGAAGTATAAATAAAAATTTTTAATAAGATATTGGTAGACAAAGCCTATGGATTTAGGTTCTGAATTCAATCGCGATATAACATACTTCTCTTACGTTTCTAAGGCCTTTTTTAGGATCTTTATAGTATAACAAGGAACAGATTTATAGTAACTTGGCAACTTAACACGACTAGCTCTTACTATCTCTAGCATCCAAAAATATAATAATCATAAGATAATTCTGTATATTATTAATTTTGTGAGCAATTCATTAATCAGTGATTGCAGTAGTACAAAGGTTTAGTTATTTTATTTTATTTAATTGTTAATTGAATTAATTCTAATTAACAATTTGGTTTAATGCCAGAGCAACAAAGGCCTTCAGGCAAGTACATAAGTATATATATAGGAAGCCCTTAGCTATTAAATTCATAACTATGACTGTCGTTTGACAGTAAAACAGAAATATTTAGCTGTAGTAGTTGATAAAGAATATATTGTAGCATATAGGAAAATATATACTTTGCCTTGTTTATTCTGCCTATTAAACATTTGATTGTGTTGCAAGTCGCCTGTCCATAAAAATAATCCCTAAAATCAAAGATTGGTTGCTGAGTCAATTTTAAGTCAGAATGCAATTATTAATGTTGAATATTTTCTATAATATTAGGGCTAGACTTATTTTTCTATTCGACTCTCTTTTATTCTTCTTAAAATAAATAAATAAATATAATAATAATAAAATATATATATATATATATATATATATACATATATACACTTAATGCGGAGAAAGGCTCTTTTATACTTATCAATACTGTACACATAAACTAAATATTCTTCATTAATTTTTAACCATCTGCAGTAGTTTCAAAGAATATTCATATAAATCTCAACCTAGACAGCAATCGATCGCGATAATCAAAACTAAATCGATGCTCAGTAAACATTCTTCCATTGATTGATTGAAATAACACTAAAACACTTAATAACAAATGCTAAATTTACGCCTTAAATAAATATACAGAAATCAAGCCAGTTAGATCTGCTCATTGCCATCGATAACAGAGCGTAATTTGTAAGCAGTTAAGCAAACAGAGTCAAAGACGTTCATTTATGCAGCTTTGTTGCCACTGCCAAGCTGATGGGCAGCTCATCAATCACACGGCCAGAGAACATAAATCAAGCCAAGAGTCAAAATCTATAGGAGAAGTGCAGGAAAAACTAGTAAGAAGGCGGAATCTGACGCCCGTTGGCTATAGGCAGGGCCGCAGTAGCTCCATGGAGCAACAGTCGTTCAACTTAAGCTCCACTTCCGGCACCAAAGCAACCAAAAGCGGCCATAATAAGTAAGACGCGTAATAAAACCAAAATGCTTAGAAGCCACACACAAAAAGCCAAGAAATTGGTAAGTGAGAGAGGGAGGTAGAGAGTGAGAGAGGAGAGAGAGGGGAGGGGTTTTGGAGGCTGAGGCTAGGGGCTGGCCCACTGACTGCGCCATATACAGAAGACAGTCTGTTTATTTACGCCGCATCGTATGTAGAAGCTTACATATGGACGCCTCCAGGGCCACGAAGAGTCGGGTATCAGGCGGTAGGCGCACTGCCAAGTGCTGGTCCGGTTGTTGCGGCATCCATACGGCGGGGCACATATCACACATGTTGTTCCGAGTACACACGTATGTTGCCTGCAAGCGATAGCGTCAACGTCAACGGCAGCGGCAGCGGCAGCGGCTGCGTCAGCGTCAACGTTGCCATCGACGTCGGAGTTGGCGTCGCCCGGTTTTTCGACAGCGCCTGGCCCAAATCTTGGCCAGCAATCGCAGCCAGCACATATGTGCAATCATGTGGAGCCCACCCCAAGGCCCCAATCCAAGCTGAGCGACACTGAGGAGACTCCATTTTGGTTTTGCCATTGGCGCTGGCAGCTGAACACGCCCATTTCGATACAAGGCGCATGCTCAGCGCCAGTTCGAAACGATTTCGATATCGAAATTCGCACAAAGTTAGCCAAAAGGGAATATTTCTCTATGCTCGCAGCTGCTTAGTGTCAAATGTGAGATGCGGCTCAGGCGGCTGGGCGGATGCTACGAATTTTAATCAAAACTAGATAAGATACTACAGCAAAACAAATGACAGATATAAAGAATGACAAGTGTACAGCGGGGGTTGAGGGTGGCAGTGGTTGGGTTAGAGTGGACCACAAATCCTGTGTGTGTATGAATCATAAACGCGTTAAATTGAAACTTGGGATTTTACGCAGCTTAAGTTTTTTAGCAATTATGACAGAAGAGTGCAAGAGACTGTGAGCGAGTGAGATGGCCAGCTGAATAATAACAAAAACAGGCGTTAACACTTGTCAGCCGAGACAGGAATATGTCACCTGCAAACAGGAGCTTGGGGGAGGCAGCACAAAGCTGACCAAGCTTCGGCTGCTCTGATAGGGTAAATTCAATCAACACACAGTTTGGCTCGGCTCGCACCACACACAATAAATCTCAGTTAATATCTCACATAAATTCATATTTATGGTCGAACATTTGAACCTTTTTGTTTGCACAAACACACACACACACACACGCACACAATCAAAAGTCGATTAGCATGCAACGCCCGATGGCAGTTGGGCCCAGCCCAGCCCATCCTCAGCCTCAGCCCAAACCTGTGGCCCAAGCTGCAAATAGGCAAACGCAGGTAATCGCATTTCAAAAATGTTTGCCCTACAGCTCCCCCAGCCCCAGCTCAGAAAAACAAACCAATTTTCAACCCCAGCCCAATGAAAAGTTCGTGTTGAAAATCTGCTGAAACACAATGAAAATATTTTGCCTTCCACACAAGGGATGGGCAGGAGTTAGAGCAGGAGCAGCAGCAGGAGCAGGAGCAGGAGCTGGAGGACTTGTGGGTATGACTGTGACAAGTACAAGCCACTTGTGCGTTGATGATAATTTTTACATTTTTGGTAACAGACAGAGCAAGAGAAAGAGAGACAGAGAGAGAGTGAGAGCGAGGTAGATAGGTTGGACGACGGTCCAGATATCTGAAATCGGCTTATGTCGCCTGCATTGTGCTGACAATGCTGGAGGAGCTTTTGTTTTAACCATGGCATAGATGGGGTGAAGCTGTGGCCCAATCTGTGCGGCCAGGCATTCCATGATTTATGCCCAGTTTTAATTTAAAAGCAATCAATTTTGAAATATGTAACCAAAAAGAGTTTAGGCAGCAAGAAACTTTCAGATAAGTTATCAAATGAAAGTTATTAATTGACTAAGAAAAGGACAAAGGGAGGCCGGGAAGAGTTTAAGCTGTGAGAAACTTAAAGAGAAGCTCAGATTGATATATATGTAAAAGGAAAAGATGCTGAAGAAGATATATTATTGAAATCTAACAAGTTTCATCTTCATCACCTTTGCCAATTGTTACGCTGCTGACAAAAGGTGTCATTAGCAATAGTCTTGGTAAAAAAAAGTAAGAAACCCATTATAAAATTCAATTATGTCAAACATTCAGTTATCTTGATGCATTATGCTTGGCTAATGAGCTGCCGTTGACCAGCGATCGTATCGCCTTGAGGAGCCACAAACGCGCAAAGTGAAATCAATTAAAATTTATCACTTTATTTTCATTAAGAGACAAAAGTCAAGCGAAAATCCCCAAGGTGCAATTCGTTATCAATTCGCAGGACAATGGCGGTCAGGATGTGGCTTAACTGTAATTTGTCCTGGCGTCGTTCTTGTTATCTCCCCAAAAAAAAGGAAGACAATAAAATGCCAGCGCGTTTGTCGCTTTAAATAATAAAAACATTTGATTTGCCAAAGGCGACACGTGCCCGGACATGGAGCCGGGATGAAGAAGTCAGGCTGGCAGTGCGCAACCAAATCGCAGATAAAACCAACGCGTAAATTAATGGCCGACACGTGTCCTTGACGCTGCCACAAAGACAGCCAACAACCAACAGCCAACGGCCAGGCTATAAGTGTAACAGGAATTGGTTTGGCCACTAAGCTGCGAATTGATACTCGACTTGGGATTGACTCTGTCCACGCTGGGTGGTCTTCATGTGTGAATGGCCTGCTTATGGACAACAAATTATCAGCTCTGTATGGGATCTGTTTGTGGTGCGGCTGCTGATAATTGAGGCGTAAATGTTGACACACGTCCTGAGAACTTCATCCGCCTTCAGCCGCCCATCCCCCGGACTCCAAGTGGAGTTTATGTGTGCGACAATTGCCATCGAGATTTATGGAGTGCTCAGTGAGTGTGTGGATGAGGTTTTTTGTGTTTTAGTGCAGCTATTCAGTTTTAGTAGAGCTGCTGCCATTGGCAACAAAGTCTATGATAACCCCATCAAACTTTTATAGGGTATGCAAAACTCGTGAATCGACCATTTGCTGGGTGCATAAAAAATGTAATAAGCTGCACCACAAACATCAAATGGCTGAAACAAAGAAGCTCACGCAAACAAAGGCGCCTTTTGATTTTCCAGTTGATGCACCGTTTTCAAAGCCTTTGACCATATGTGATAAAAATAAAATCAGAGATATTAGGGGTGTCATTGCCTAAATACCCTATATATACCTTATGAATTAAAGCTTTTTTCGATTCAGAGCAAGCTTTATGCATTTCTGTTGCTTTAATAACGAGGCTTCATATGGAAGAGTTTTTGTCGGCAGTAACCGACTGAGAAACATCTTGAAACTCCAGGTGTTTTAAGGATTCAACTCTAGTTCTATACATAAATGAGAGTAGGCAGCTGAAACTAATATAACTCCTGTTCTGTATATACTTTGTGAGCATTTATATGTTAAACATGCTGACTTTAGCTCTAAAATTGTATAGAAAAAGTTAAATAAAAAACATGAAGAAAATTAAATATTGATTTGAAGATATTTCTAATATAAAGAATATTGAATATTAAATTAAAGATATCTTTAATATGAAGAAAATGGAATATTAATTTAAATTGAATATGAATATAATAGAAAAATTGACACATAAAAAAACAGTTTTCAATTCTTATAGGAATCAGCGGGCGAATAGACAGAAAGGCAATAGTCATATAGATATAGATATATATATAGACAGATGAATCCGTTCATATGGACAGACGGATGGACTTTTAGAACAGAACAACAGAACAGACAGAGCTAGATCAACTAGCCTCATTATCCTGATCATATTTATATTATATATATATATATATATATATATATATATATATATATATATATATATATATATATATATATAAATATATATACTTTTTGTAATATCAATTCAAACTAAAAGAAAATATTTTATACACATTATAATAATAATAATAATATTGATAAAACTAAATTATATATGATAAACAAATATCATATAATAGGTAAACAAATATTTTTAATAATAATAACTTATATAATAAATTAAATGAGTTTTATACTTAGTTTTTTAGCTATTCGAAATTTACAAACTAAACTGAATTATAAATTTCTCAGCTTGAATTGAGGCACGCTTAATCCTGCAACAATTCACGAGCATATACATAAACAATCATTACAAATATCAACCCCCAGCAGCACCAACTTTATTATTTACCTCCTGCATAAGGGTATACAACAAATACTTAAGCCAACGCCGCCTTCCGTTCAACCCATGAAAATTAAAAACAAAGTCACACCACAAAGGCAACTGGAATACCTGATTGTATGGGACGCCTGACATATGGCCACTTCGACGCAATAGAAAATCAGTGAAGGATATGCTAACAAAACACGAACGATTTTGTAGAACAGGCAAACCAATTGTCAAATAACCACAGGACATGCACTTGGACGCATCTTGTGTGTGATTGGGCACAGGATGTGTGGCAGGAGTGTGAAGGCGGCTTCTTGGCTGGTTAATGATGAATATGCTGATGGGGCTCAGATTGGACCCAGTCCAGTTGCTTTGATCCCTGATTGAGGCACAGCTGTGACACTGATTGATGGGCCAACACAGCTTTGAGTTCGCCGCATCAGCGATTGCTTTAATCGAAATTCTGTGGGCGGACTGAAACTACTGTGTATAAGTGGTGTCAACTGTGGGTCACATAAAAAATAATGACCAGCAGAGATAAAATGTTATTTTTTTTCTCTCTCTCTCTCTCTTTTTATGTTATTGCTCCACTTCGACAGCAGTCGCAAACAATATTTAAATTTTAAAAAGTTTGCAGTGTTACGGTTAAATGAAGCAGAAGCAAGATTGTCGCCCCCAAACACAAATGTTTCATGGATTTTTTATGCCAAGCTTTGTGGCTCCAGCAGACGCTCGCAAAATGGAAAACAATGGCAGAGACAAAAGGCACGCCCAGCTGTGATAGACACGCCCACACAATCGAATTTGCACACTGGACACATTTTGGAAATTGATACAGATAGGGAAAAAAAAGGACACCGGACACAGGACACCGGACACTCGATGGAACGAACTATCAAAGTATTTGGCAATAAATCATAAATCAATACGAACGAACTCTGGCAGACAGGGCAATCGGAAGCGTTTTTCCCTTGTGTCCTTTCGCTGGCCAAGGGCTGGCTAATGATGTCTTAAAAAACGATTTTGGGCAGGAGCGAAAAAAAAAAAGAAATAAACGTGGCAATGTCACAAAATGAGGGCAATTGATGTCCCCAGGTCAAACGCATTAACAAAATTGCCGTTTCAGCTACCGAGGCTCTATATCAACATATACATATATATTTATATGTGTATTTATATACGTGTGTGTCTGTCTCTGGAAAATTGAATTTCCACGGCGCTAAGTGACGACGCCAGCAGAGCAACAATATTCTTCCAAATCGGCTTTAAGTCATGAAAAATAATAGACAACCCTCGCCGAGTAGTAAAAAGCAGATTGCGAGGCGCCTCAGCAGCCAACAAAAATAAATAAAAAAGATTTTGGAACACATGCTGTGCCGCATATGATGGCCGACGTGGAGGACGCTCAGCGCTTATCAACTGGGAAACACTCCTGGGTAGAGTGGGGGGAGAGCAATGCAACATGTGAGACTCCAAAGAGAAATATTTGAAATAGTATATACAAACATAAATACATACATACATATATATAATTTTGTATGTTGCTAGAGTTTGAGGCTTGAGAGCCAATCATTCCATATCCATGTCACCGGGTATCTCTGAATCCTCAATGGTGCGCGTGGCGGGTATATAAACCTTAAAGGCAAACTTTGACTTTACAAAGGAGCCGGTGTTCAGCACGGTGCAGTCATGCTGAGTGCTGGCAAAGCTTTGACACGAATCACCCATCACAATGAGATCAGGCAGTGGGTATAGCCACAGGGCTGGATCGTAATCCCAGTGCACGGGCATTGCTATGGGATGTATGGGCACCAGGTGACCCTGACAGACGAGCGTGCGTGCAAAGTGCTGCTCTATGTGCGTCGTATCTGGCGGAAAGTGCAGCGTATTGCGACAGAATTTGGCCATGAGATCCAGCCGACAGACCACAATCTGTTGAGTGCAATACTGCAGCCGGCAAGGATTCGTGGCCAGTTGGGTGCGAGGCCAGGCCTTCAGCAGTCCAGCGGCAAGGCACTCGGGCAACGGAGCGCGTGGCAAAATATTTGGAGCTGTTGGATCCTCGGCAGAGGGCACTAGAATCAAGTCAGTTTGTTTTTTCAACTGCTCGCAGCCGGCAGCCAAAGCGCCCAGTGCATCCAAATGCTGACGCAGCTCATGATGATTGCGTGTGCTGGCCGTAAAGGGTCCCATCAATACAATCGCTTGCGGCGGACACGAATCATAGCCGACAAACAGCTGACGCAGCTTGTCCATAACAATAGGCAGATCCAGGCGCACATCGGACAGGAACACAATCGTTGTCTCCGTATTGGTGCGCTCCACTTCCTGCAAACGAGGCGAGTATTTGAGTAGCTTAGCAGCCTCGCCACCCCAACTGTTGCCTGTGCCGAAGAAGGCGCGACTGCTGCTAGCTGGCTCAGCAGGCGGAAAGCCCAGGCCATCGACTGTAAAGAGAATTCAATTTACTTATTAAACTGCCTCTCTTCCAGTTCAGTTGCAGCTCACCTTTCAGCACTCCATTTGCATAGCTGCCCTCGGCTAGGACAAAGCAGCCCTCACAGAAGAAACCGGCATGAAAGCGAGCGCCACTCAAGTCAAGTTCCACACAACCTGTTGGGTCCTCCACATAGAACTTGCCTTCCTTCAGCTGGGTGAGCAAGCCCAACACAACAGCCTCCTTTAAGTAGGATGTCGCCAGCAAATTTTCTGCGAACTGCAACTTGAATTTTTTGGTCTGGGCATCAGCTGCAACGCCGTCTTGTATGACTGCCGGTGCGAACAGATCATGACGCAGCGTCTTCTGCAGCAGCATTGCATAGCGCTGTTGCATATAATCGGACTTCATTCGAGGCTGAGGCAGCAGACGGCGCGGACGTGAGTCCAGCTCAAATTTCTTGATACGCGTGTTGTAGCGATAGCGGGGCACAGTGAATGCATCAATAAGTGAAAATATAGTCTCGCCTTCATCCAGGCCAACACGATTTAGCTCATTGATGGCCTTTTCCAAGGCATCGCGTTCCACATGAGGCGTTGCTAGCTTTTGGCCCTGCAAATTCTCCGTTATGATTGTCAGCCATTTCTCACGTTCGGTTGGCTCGAAGGGCAAAAGCTGTTCGGCGAGATAGCTGCTGTTTTCGGAGCGTATTAAAAAGCCACATAGCTTAAACGATGTTGTGATGCGTTTTCGCAAATGCGCTAATTCGTCCATGGCCTACGAATTAAATTAATTTAACACAAGCACAACCTGTTGATACTTTTATGATTTTGGCGCCATTTGAACTAAAGAGCGAACGAACCAATACTGGAACAGGAGCAGCGCGTACTTTGCAGCACTGTGAAATTGTGGTGGCTCGTCGATTAATTTGATTTCACTCAAATACAAACATCAAAAACTCTATTAATAAATATTAGGATATTTTTATTATATATTATTGATAGTTATCATTATCGCTTTCCATATTCTCTTCCTTGATTAACTCCTGCTGCTCCTGCACATTGAGCTTCAATTGAGCAATTGTATCGTGAAGTGCCACCAGTTTGCGGGAACTGCTTCTCAAATTCTCTACGCGTTGACGGGTGGTTAAATAGCAATCCAAAGCATTTTGATTATCTGAGTTGCTGTCTACGTTCACAATTTGTTGCATGAGCTGCTGAAATTGTTCCAATATCTTTGTCAGTGCCAGCTCACAATCTGCATTGAAATTATACAGATTTTTCGGCTCAGCATTCTCTTTTTTTAATGGTGGTGTCAGCGAAGCCTGCTCTTCTACCTGCAACAGCGTATTGTTGGACTTTTCCATGATTTCACTGATCTTTATTCCTTGCTTAACCATACTCTCTCGAGCTGTGGCTGCAATTTAAGAATATGAGCTAATAAACTTGGAAAAGTCTTTTCTATTTACCGAGACCCGCCAATACATCGTCAATTATTTCAGACATTTTAAATTTGTTTAGGCGTGTTATCAAAGCTATCGTAATCGCTGCAACAAACAATAGTTGAGTAAATGAACTGTCATTTTTAAACAGTGATGCCACTATGTTGAAAAATACTTGATACGATTTGAATGCCTCTCTATACATAGACATGGTATAAAATGCTATATTAGTACCTAATATTTTTAATACCTGTTAAATAATATATAGTCTTTACTCCTTACCATTACAATTTAAAAAGATTTTTTAAAGAACTTTTACGGAATCAAATTTGTGCGCGCTGTTATTAACATTTTGAAAAGTCTAAAGACTGTAAAGTGGCCACAGGTAGTTCCATTCAGTAAATGAACCATTTAGTGGTTCACGCTCTGTACGCTACTGGCCAGCGCACGTGTATAAATATTGTAGAAGTTGGATCGCTGTTTATTTCTCTTAAAATGGATGTTGTAAAGGCAGTTTTGGAAAAACATCAAAAGGAATTGGACAAATACAAGCCAATTACTGTGGAAAAACATTTAGAATGCCGCATTGATGTAGGCACACTTCTCATCACAGACCCCAACGATTTGGATGACCGGCAGTTGGCGTAAGTAAAACCCGCAAATCAAATTGTGACCATTTAAATTGAATGATGAACACATTTAGCAACAACAAGGAGGAATACCTGTCTGCGCTAACACGTGATAACACACAACTACTGGTCAATGCAATTTGGGAGCTGCCCACCGAACGCGTTGATGAGAGCATTGTGGCAAAGTTACCTGAGCCAACGACCGTGCTGCCACGCCTACGCAAGCCTCCTGGTCAACGTCCTCTGACAAAGTGGGAGAAGTTCGCCAAGGAGAAGGGCATCACAAAGAAAAAGAAGGATAAGAAAGCCTATGATGATGTTCTGGACGTAAGTAATGAAGTATTCACGTGCCCGAACTTGTCTAATCACATTCAATCTCACAGAAATGGGTCCCCACGTACGGCTTTAAGCGTGCCGAGGCTGAAAAGGACAAGGAGTGGGTGCTGGAGGTGCCCGAGAATGCGGATCCTAACACAGACATGTTCCAGAAGAAGGTCGACTTGCGCAACGAGAAGGTGGCTAAGAACGAGATTCAACGTATGAAGAATATTGTGCGAGCCAAAAAGATTGAAATGCCACGAAGCGGCTATCTGGGCCCAGAGGCTGCATCCTCCAATCAACTGCTTACAGCCGTAACGGTTGCCAAATCCTCGACCGCATCGGTAGGTAAATTCCAGAGCAAACTACCCAAAGAAAAGGAGGCTCGTGGTCTGGGTGTTAAGGAGCTCATACCAGGTGGCAAACGCAAGGCATCGCATATCTCAGCACAGCCCGAGCGGGAGGCCAATTTGGATCTGATCAAAAGCGTGCTGAACAAGAAGCCCAAGCTGGATGTTGAGAAGGCGATATCGCTGCAAAAACAAGATGAGCGGATAGAGTATGTTAATGAAACACCAACTAATATGCTATTTATGCTAATGATAATATCTTTGTAGACGTGAAGCTGAGAGCGCCAACAAACCTGCGAAAAAGGGCGGCAAGAAGGGCAAAGGTAGTCGCAAGGCTGTGGGCAAGAAGCCTAAGGGTCATCAAGGACAGCGTGCGCCGGGCAAGAAGGGACAGACCGGTCGCAAGCGTCGCTAAATCTAAATTGGGAACTTTCACTGGGACTTTTTATTAACAAACCACACAATTTACATGATAAATACAATGATAATATTTAAGCCACATAAAAACTGTGAAATTCTATCTGCGATGGAATCGTAGATTGACGGGCGCGCTATGTCGCGTCATATACTGGTAGACGAAGCTGCGGAAGATTCGGTTAAAATTGCGTATGGACGGCCAATGGAGATTGGCAGCATTGTCGTTTGGTGTGTGCCACTGGGTTGGAAAAGGTGTTGCTATCAAATGTAATACGGGCACATTCTCCTCCAAAAACGGACGATGATCGTCATCGGTAAATCCGCCAGCGGGACGATTTAGAAACATTTTATTATTGCCCTCTAGCTGGCCAGAAGCGCGCAATGTTTGCTCGATTTGCACGAGACTAGTATGCAATCCGCTCGTGTTCTCAAAGAAGCTGGCGAATTTGGGATTGCGTGCACCAATCAAGTCGAGTAGCACCAGTACCTCCTAAACAAGATAGATGTTTAATTTATAGTTCAGAGCAGCATAGCCAAGTCATCCACTTACAATGCGATCAATGTGACGTGATCCCTGGCCCTTTGACGTTGCAAATGGATTGGGCATTTGAGTATATTTCTTGACCAAGTGGCGTGAGCCATAAACCGAATCAGTTCTGGTCCAATCCCTGAAGGCCTCCTCGCCGTCAAAGAAGATTAACTGTGAAATTGAGAATAGATTCCTTTGATTATTTACAATTAAATTAAAAGTATATAAGAGTTTCGCTTACCATCAAGCCGAGATCATTACGATTACGGAACTGCTGCAGCAGATAGCTGTTCAGCGTTTTCGCCGTATTCAAGAGTATGGCACAGGGCACAGCCGAATCTGTGGCGCCCACAAATCCGGGATCTTCAGCAAAATACTTGCTGTCATAATGGCAGGCGAGAGCCAAGAAATTTTGTGCCTGCGGATTGATGTAGCCGATGACATTGGCGAACGTTAGTTCACCAAAAATTGGCACACGTTCCTTGAACTCATCCACCTCAGTTTGAAAGCCAAGGGATTTGAGTGAAGTGACCAGGTAATTGCGCACCTGCTGATGGCCGCGGCTACCAACAACGCGTGGCACTAAAATGGCTTCCAAGCTGCTATTGAAATGCGCCTCATCGTCTGGCAATGGCGTTGGGTGCAGCTGTTGATCAAACAGAAATCATCAATTCTCAGTAAGATGGGGAATTTCTTCTGCTTGGGAACTTACGTTGGCCTGTTGGGCGAGTGCGTAATCAACTGCAACCATCAGCCCGACGATGATCAAAATGTAATCAAAAGACGCCTTCATTATCGCGTTCACCAACAGCGTCTGAACAAAAGCGAGCTTTATAGAGCACTGAAACTGATCTGTCTACATGTGTTATACTAAAACCAATAGCCATTGCTGCGGTTATATTTCCTTGTGTTGTTGCTGCTTTCAATACAGTTGTTAACAATTTGTTGCGCTTGCCTGTGTTGCTGCTCTGCTCTCACGCACTGCGCGCAAGCAGACACACACACACACTAGATGCGAGGGTGTGTACGTGTAAAAAGCTTTTCACCACGAGTTTGAGCAGAGCTTTGAAAGTCTGCACAGAGCGTAATAAGCATGCATTGGTTGAGTAAAGCTCGTTAGCGAAAAGCCCGCCTTGTATATTTATTATCCAAATCACGTAAGCTTTAAAAGCGTTAGCATTATACGTTAACTTTGAAGCAATATTTACTGTGGACAATTGAGATTTGATTTTGTTGTTTTATTTATTTAATTGACTAAAAATTTTCAATTGAATTAATTCAATTAACCAAGAATATTCAATTGATTAAATTCTATTGAATAAACTCAATTGAATATTCTTATGCAATAAATAAATTAAATAAGATATTATAATTAAATCATCAGGTATCATCATCATTATCAGTTATTGATAAGAATTCCATGTGATTTTGCAGATACTCGTAAACGAATTGGGGAAAAATCAAATTCATATTACGTATTGCTGGCCAGTAGAGATTCGATAAGTTATCCTTCTCTGTATGCCAATACTCTGGATATGTATGGGGCACTATATGCAATGCTTTCACACCTGAATTAAAATCAAATTAGCTAAACAGTCGATAAATGCGAATAATACGAACCTTCACTTATAAAAGGATAATGATCATCTTCAATATCGCTACTATGATCTTTTATCTTATGGAACAGTTGATGGCACTTGGTAAGCTGGCCTGCCCTGCCCAGCTCCAACTCGATGTCTGCCAGACGCTCATGCAATACATATGTATTACTAAAGTGGCTCAGAAAGATATGAGCCGGTGCGCCAATAAGATTTAATGAAATTATTAATTCCTAGGGGGGAAACAAAAAACATATAGTTGATCTATGAGTTATGAGAACTATATCAACCTACAATATTTAGTAAGGGCACAGTTTCGACGGCAGCAAAGTGTCGCGACCCGTTAAGAGAATTGAATTCTTCTTCGATATCCAGCATGGACTCGTGGCCGTCAAAGAAAACTAGCTAAAAACAAAAAAAAAAACAAAAATAATAAATACATATATTGGTTATCACAGTTTTATAGATAGACTCACCATCAAGCCAATATCTTGTTTATTGGAGAGCCCCTCACGGAGATACGTATTCAATGCCTTAGCCATATGGAGAAGTGTCGCACAGGAAACGGCGCCATCTGTGGCACCTACATAATCTGGAGAGTTTTTCAAATACTTCGAGTCGTAATGACAGGTGAGCAATAGAAAACTTGGGGCATCCACATTCATAACCCCCAAAATATTTGTAAATTTTTGTTGATCAAAGAGCTCATCGCGTATTGCAATGAATCCCAGTGAATTTAATTGATCGATGAGAAAATCGCCCACTTCCTTATGACCCCGGCTGCCAGGCCAGCGAGGCTTCAGAATGTTGGCAAGTGTATTATTAAAATACACTTCATCGGTTCGAATCGTAAACGACTGGTGCCACAGATACAGGAAATATAAGAAGCCAAGCAGCAGCACAGTAATGCTAACTCTCGATACGAAGCGCGCTATGCGAAACATTACTTGACACTTAACGTGCGAGAAATGTTTTGTGGAAATCTCAATGCAACTCTCCGGAAACTCTCCGAAATCGAGTGGAACGACAGAATTCGCTACAGAGTAGAAATGAAGTGTGACGGAATTGAATTCGATTAGAAGACAATTTTAAAATAATAATACACAGATGAGAAATTCTTTGAAATATACTACTAATACAATAAAGACTGCGCCAGCTGTCAGCTTGAGCTACTTGGGTTTCAATTTTAAAATCATAATACACAGATGAGAAATTCTTTGAAAAACACTACTAATACAATAAAGACTGCGCCAGCTGTCAGCTTGAGCTACTTGGGCTTCTGAAGGGTTGAATCCTCCCTTAGATCTTGTACCCTTTGCAAAATCTCAGTACCTTGACTGACGATCGATTGCCCCCGGGGCATTGAAATATAACTGGGAATGTTCGACCTGACGGTACGTGACTTGACGACGGCCACGCGATGCAGTTTCGTTGATCGGTACTCGTCGCGGGACAGAGTGCGCAGGCTGGAGCCCTCGTGCCAGGTATGCTTGACGTGTGGTATACGGCGTTTACCATGGCCGCAGCACGGCTGATGCCACATGCGCTGATCCTTGCCAAAGTTGTTGCCATCGCTGAGCGTTTGCGGCAGATCTTCGTTCAGAGTCTCTGGCAGGAAGAGGCAGAGGATCCCACCCAGAATGCCCAGAACGCCCAGAGTGTTGAGCATCAGTGAGAGCGACAGGTGGGACAGATAGATAACTGGCGGCGATAGCAGCATGGCAGCAAATCCGAGGGTATGGATAAGCGATATACCCTGGGCCCGCACCACCGTCGGCAGCACCTCGGCTGCCCACTGCAATCCAATATTATAACAGACATTGGCAAAGAAGCGTCCGGCCAAAGCAGCGACCAGAGTGTGTGTGGGATGAGTCAGATTGGCGCCCACCAGGCTGAACAGCCCGCTCAGCATGGTAGAGGTGAAGGCGCACCACCGACGCCCAAAGCGATCCAGGGTGACGATGACCAGCAGATCGCCCGGCAGCTCTGTGGCACAGGCTATGGTAAATATTACGGCCACATTCTCTTTGTCCAGCACCGAGGCAGCGCGCACATGGCCATCGTATAGCAGCGACATGATCATCCAGATCAGGCTCATGAACACCATGTAGCGGGCCAGACGCGGACGCTTGAAGATCGAGCACACCGTAAAGTTGCGACCCTCGAACTCCTCCTTGTAGAACAGTTCGCAGCTCTCGCGGAATCGCTTCCAATAGAGTGGGGGAACATTGCGCTTGTTCTTCGCCGCCGCACGCTTCAGTATATCGATGGCATCGTCGATCTTGCCACGCGAGACCAGCCAGCGCGCCGATTCGGGCAGGCAGCAGAACGAGAAGAATCCAAATGCCAGCGGTATACAGCCATAATAGGCAAACGAACGCCAGCTGCGCAGATATACGGCCATCCAGGGTATGGCCATGGTGAACGGCGAATAGAAGATGGCCAGCGACATATTGGCCACATAGGTCCGGTACCTGGGACCCACATACTCGAGCACTATTCAAAAGTGAAGGCGAATGAGCGGGCAAAGATATATAGAGACAGCCTTAGCATACTCAGTATATAGATCATGGTGAAGCAAGTATCGTAGGCAGCACCCACAAACAGACGTGTGACCACAAAGGCCCAAAAGTTCTTGGTCATCCCCGTAAAGAGGCTGCCGAAGAATGCCAGCGAGCAGCTGCTGACCAAGGCAGCCAAGCGTCCACAATGATCCGCAAAGTGACCATAGCCCAGGCAGCCCAGCACTGAGCCGAGAAAGAAGATCATCTGGGCGTACGTGGCATAGAAGTCATTTTTGCACACCCAGCCAAATTCTATGTTGGCCGTATAAATTGCCTCGTCCTTACTGAACACATAGCCCTCCCGGCAGGGTATTGTGGGTAGCGAGCTATTCATAAACTGAGTGCGATTCTTGGCCCTGTAGATGGCCGTATAGTTGGTGTCATACATTTCGCAGCGACTGTAGCTGCCGTCCTTCAGCCTGGGTATGGACAGCTCCTTGCGCTCCTCCTCGCTCTTAATCAGAGTCAGGTCATGCACAAAGCAATAGTATTTCTCGGGCGTCAACGTCATAAAGATCTGACTCAGATAGACATAGGCGGAGATAAAGCAGAATGGTATCATTAATGCGAACAAGATTTTCTGAAAGCAACCGAACTCTCCAATTTCCGGCAAGAGATCATCGAAATCGATGTACGTATCGATCTCAACTGACTGTTTGGACTTGTCCTCATCGGATGCTGTGCTGCTGTTCTCATAGGGAAAGCGAAAATCCCGGACATTAATGTTGCTTGTCTGCTGCGATTTCTCTGCAGATGCTCTTGGTGTATTTGATGGCGGTATTTCATCCTTTTTATCTCTATAGGTATAAGTCATTCATGAATTGCCATGGCTAATACCACTACTCACTTTTTATCTGCCTTGTCCCGTGTCGCTTGAGTTCCGAAATCCCGTTTCTCCATTTTCCTTACCATCCATAGAAAACGGAATCCGGCTCTGACAAAGCAATTATGTATCGAAGTCAGAGCGCCGCCTCCTGTTTCGATTCGAATGCTGCTCGCTCATGTGATTCATCAAGTTTCCAAACGACTGCCTCCGTTTCCTGTCAGACGACAATCTGCGGCTTATTGACGCCATCGACGACCATTAGTCAGAGTCAGAGTCAGAGTGACTTGTCGACTCATTGCAGCATCGTTTAATTATCCAAAACAAAACAAAACAATTTGGCCCACTCCTAATCAAAGTGAGTGCACAAGCCAAACACTGCAAATTTGTGACTTTGGAATAAAATTAAATGTAGGCAAAGTTGAACCAACTGTGGCTATTGCGTATACGCCGCATGGGCCCCTCCTCCCAACACCCCGTTGCATAGCTACGCTGCATGCAAATGGGCCCATTGCCAATGCCAAATGCGAAATGCCGCCTGTTGCTGTTCGGGCCAAGGCGCATGCGTTGCCCAGCCAGCAGCATGTGGGGAAGGCGGAGGCGACGCTCCTTTCGAACATTCCCATTCATAAAATGCCGCACGCTGTTCGAAATGTTGGCCATGTTTCGCGATGCGAAACAGTTCTGGCGCGTCTTTCAAAGCGATTGGTTGCAGGAGTCGGGTCGGACTGCATGCACGGCGTGCCGCACAGAGAACGAAATACGCCGCATAAATCAGTGTCATAAATCTGCGTGCGTTGTATATGAAATTAAGTGTCCGTATTTACAGATAGCGTTAAGCAGCCCAATGACAGGCCGCAAAATATCCTAGAGAAGAGGCAAAGAAAAGGCAGCAATAAACAAGCCGGCGGCGTCGCCCAGTGCCCCCAATAACAAGTGTCTGAAAGTAATGAATAAGTGGCGGCTGCCGTCATACAGATAAAATCGCCCAATGTAGATATACATATATAAATAAACCTATATATATATGTATATATTTACATATAAGTTATTGGATTAAGAGTCTTTCGTAATGGCAATACTCGAGTCCTGCTGCTTCTGGAAGAATGTGCGGCAGGGCAGCTTCGCCTGCGCCTTTTACACTCTGGTGGGTAATCAATTATGCGAGATTTTTGATTTCTTTTGCATGACAAACTTAAACCAGACAAACAGACGTTGGGCTTAGCTGCTTGACGCACACACACACACACACACTGACTTTAAGCCAAAAATCATGCAGAAAGTTTAGAGCCGAAAACCAACAAAGTGAGAAGCTGAACGAGAAAGGGATTTTCAAGTAAGCTGTAAAGTTGGACTAGTAAGAGAGATTTAAAGTGAATTTAAGATGAGCAAGAAGAAGAGAATTTAGAAATGTATTTTAAAGCAAAGTGAGAAGCTGAAAGAGAAGCTGAAAGAAAAGCCGAAAGAGAAGTTGAAAGAGAAGCAAAGTAGTGCATTAGGCCTAGAAGTTGAGCTTGAGCTTATATAGAGATGAACTCTCTCAAAGTCAATGCAACAAATTAAGTCAAAAGACGAGAAACTAATTAACAAAGCAATAAATAATTTATAATAAATATTAAGTTAAGAATTTATAATATTAAATATATAAACTTATATTCAAGCTTGAGCTTGAAGCATTTTTAAAGTAAATAGATAAAGTCTGACAAAAAGCCATGCAACAAATTAGAGAAACTTATGAACAAAGCAATAAGTCATATATATTAAATAATAGGTTATCAATTTACAATAGTCAATTTAGTGACTTACATCAAAGCAAAGTGAGAAGCAGAAAGAGCTTGAAACATTGTTTTATGGAGATGAGCTCTTGACAAAATCAATGCAACAAATTAAATCAAATTGAGCACTTAGCCAAGCGAGAAACCAATTAGCAAAGCAATAAATAATATGTAATAATGAACAAGTTGCTAATTTACAAAAGTGAGATGCAGAGTGAGAATCAAAGTACTGCAGTAGATCAAGTTGTTGAGCTTAATTCATTGTTAAGTATATATATATATATTGTTATATGTAGATGCACGCTTGTCCAAGTCAATGCAATTAAGTCGAATCGACTTGAGCATTGAGTCAAGCATAGAGGCTAATTAGCAAAGCAATAAGTGCAATGGAAAGCGAAATTAGATGTCAAACGATAAACCAGAAACAAAGCCAGAAGCTGTACAGAGAGAGCTGAGTGCAGAGACAATTGTGGAAAGAACCAATGCAAGAAATGAAGCGAGAATCGAAACAGGTATCCAAATGAAAATCCCAAGTAAGAAACAAAGCAACACACAATATGAAGTGTAGGGAAAATGTAACAAGTCAAGCGAGAGGTGGAAGTAATTGCGTGACAAAACGTTGAGTCAAGCGCGAGCAACTTATTGAGTAGCAAAAGAGAGCCAAGCATGAAGCACTAGCAAAAGCGAATTACTCAGGGCTGCCGATGTCATTCCCAACAAAGTGGTTGAGTACCCCAAGGAATCGGGTTACGACAGATACCATAAAAGAAATGTTAAGGCAACAATTTTAGCATGCAACGAATGTCAAACAAGTTCGTTCAATCAGCAAAAACATCTCTCTCTGACAGCAAACCACAAAATTTGCAATCAATTATAGCAACTGTTCAAAAGTGCTTTCGTTAAATTTATGAATTTTAAAATATATATATTTGTATATATATTTTTTTATTAATCTTGACCTTTCAACAATTTTTTTACAGATTTACTTTGGCCTGTCCACGTTAATGTTTACATTTTACTTGAAGGAGGAGCAGGACTTCTTGCTGGGCCAGAGAACACAGCCGTTGGGTGAGAGCATCTTGGAGAAGGGTGATGTAACTGTAGGTGAGAGCAACATCTTGGGCCAGCCCAGTTCAGGCCAGTCCCATGCCAGCCACATGCCTCATGTAACAAATGTTGATTGACGTAATTTGTGATTGCAGTAACTGTGATATTCAACATTTTGTTTTTGTTTTGCTCGATGCTGATGGTCTTGGCATCCCTTTTGCTGATTGTGGGATTGCGAAATGTGAGTGTGTTGTGTGGTTGCAAATGGGTCCTTGACATTCTCTAACAGCAGTTCACCTACCTGTTTGCTCGTCTCCCATCCAGAACAAACGTCAATTGCTGTTGCCCTGGATTGGTCTGATGCTCTGCGATTTGCTTATTGAGATCGCCCATCTGGTCCATCTGACACTGTCCCGCCGTGTGGTGTTTGATCCAATTGTCGGCTTCATATTCACGCTAGACTTCTTCATACTCTGTCTGAATGTGAGTGACAAAATAAAAAACAAATATTGACATCTGCTAATTAGCTTAAAAATTGATTCGATTTCAAGCTCTATTGTTTGCTCTGTGTGATATCACAGTATCAAACTTACCGCACACAGCGCGCCGAGCAACAACAACAATATCCAGCTCTGTCGGTGAGTTGATGGGGAATAATGTATGTAAAGGGAAATGCAATCAAATAGCTCGATTTCTACTCAACTAGCCCACAGTGGTCTTTACGGCGCCCGAGAAGCAGGGCAAAACAAAGCGTCAACTGTTAACGGCTGCAAATGTTGCTGGCAAAGGGAAAAGGCATTCACATCGCCTGCTGGCTGCGAGTCCTTTGATCACGTCACAGCGGCCAACCAACTTTTCCACCATTACCGAAGAGGAGGAGCAGCAGCAGCAGCAGAGCAAAGGAGCTACAACCCCAACAGCAGCAGCAGCAGCAGCAGGAGGTATTATGGGGTCAAAAGACACCTAAGGACATTAACAATGCGTTTCTGCTCGTTTCAGCTGTCAATGGCCATAACGATAACGGTCACATACCGGAACAGTCGCCATCCCAATCCAGCGAGGCGGCAGAGCCTTCCAATGTCAATATACCAATTATTACTTTAGATCCCAATTCGCTGCAATGATGCAGCTGCTCCGTTCGACAACGACATCGGGATACAGTGAAGTGGACCCACACACACACACACACGCACACGCACACACACGTAGAGTTGACCTATTTTTACATGTATGGATAAAGTAAAATTCTCATAAATGCCATCAAGCACAAGTGTCGTCTTTTCATTCATGTTGCCGTCGTCCACAGAACTTTCTTTTTTTGTTTGCAGCATCCGCTCGCTGCTCGCAGTTCCCTTAATTTCCTGTGGCCCGCAGCCAACACAGCTGAGAGCCAACTTGTTGTACAACTCTTAAACTACAACGGAACGAACATGCGACCTGAGATTGACAATGATTAACGTGCGACACGAATTTCATTCATTAATACTCTGGAAGGTTGAAAGTGATTTGTGAGCAGGTGATATGTGTAACAGGTAAAAGAAATCTTAAATGGCATCTAGTAGCTTTCAGGGTAATGTTTGGCTGAAGATCTACATGGGTATATCATAGATATACTATATGCTATATATGCTCTTTAATATTTCTTTACTTTTCTTTAAGGCTATGGCTTGGCCTTGTTATTAGTTCACAATTCTTTGATGGAAATTTTCAGCTGAATATTTCAAAGAAATCAAATCAAAGAAATAGGGCTGCCGATATAAAAGAAAAACATTTGTGTGTGTGTGTGTGAATGGGTCGACTTGCTTTTTTTTACACACACACACATACATTTATAAAAATTTATAAAATTTAATCAAAAGCTCTAAACAGGAAGTAGGGTCTCCCATAGTTACACCCAGCTCATATGACTATGCCTGAAGGGTAGAACTTGCTTTGCCAGCAGGCGACAGCTAACAAGTTGTGAAGAGGTAATTGAATATCTTACTCGAAAAGTAAACTCAAAAGCCAATAAAACAATTTATATAAAAACATATGTTAAAGCATATGTAGTACATGGAAAAACAGTAGCAAAACTATTTACAAGTTTATATAGTAAAGTTTCAATATCAGAAAACTTTTAGTCTTGTCTAAGGTCAAGTGCAAAGCGAAAACAATTTCAATTTGATTAATGCAGCACGACAGCTTAGCTTAAGTGTATTTCACACAGCATGAACTAATTAAATTTTAAGCAGCTAGAGCCGGACTCTAGCGGGGACTCTAGGTTGCCTGACAAATTGCTGGCCGATTTGGAAAAGTGGTTCGAAAAGTTCTTGTTTGCGTATTTGGTGGAGAGGTAGAGTCTCATTTAATGTCACTTAATCACTCTTTTAGATTGGATCTCTTAATTACAAGCTGCAGAGCGCACTGTGTGCAGGTGGATGGCATAGCTGCAGGGGATGGATGCAGCAGCCGTTGAGCTGTGAATGACAGAGCAAAAACTACAACAAGTTTAAGTGTGTGTGAGAGTGCGTATGTGTATGTGTGTGTGTGTGTGTGTGTGTTATCAATGTTGCAACAGTTGCCAAAGCTGCACACAGGTAGAAAGCAGCTGCACTATATGCTACACAGTACTTGCCAAACTGCAAACAAAGTATCAAAGCGAACCACTCAACCACTTTGAAACCAGACAGCCGAACAGACTGAGATATACAGACAGAGTGGGAGAGAGAGTCATATTGCAGCACTTAGGGCAGCTGACCCTTATTAGCTGCCGAAAAGTCGAAATTTTGGCTGAACAAATATCAACACAGCTGTCGGACTTATTCCAGTGAATGAAAAGATAATGACTCTATGACAAGATGTCACAAAAGCCATGGAAAGTGGATTTATAATGGGTTTTCCTTTTTATTTTATTGTGTTTTTATTTCATTTTTTTTTTATTTAAGTGCAACCGTGAAACGTGCTGTAGTACATATTCTATACAAATAGAGAGAGACAGACACAGAGAGAGAGACAGAGAGAGGGAGAGAGAGAGAGGCTGAGTGGGCAAACTTAATCCGAATTAAATTTCAACAGTGCAAACACGCCTTGACCCACGGCAATTCTCTGTTAACATAAAAAGCATTTCTCGCTGCAAAAATATCCTTGCAGCTCACTCCTCTTGAAGGTATCCAATTAATGGGTTTATATTATATATTTGCGGGCATTATCCAGCTTAGCTCAAACCAAGTTTGTTTGCTCTAATTTATATCCGTGTCTGAAAAAAAAAATTACCCAGCAGCAATTTTTAGCTCGTTTTTTGCTTTACCATAGAAAAAGTTTTTCATTTTGTCAGATGAAGAGCACACTGTTGTAATTAGAGGTTTCTTTTTGCCGTGGGCTGCAGGTGTTGAAGCAGTTGAAATAGTTGAACTGATGAGCGAATGATAAACTTTTTTTTACTTTTTAAATTTTGTTGCATATTTCTGCTATCAATTGTTTGTTTTTGTTTTTTTTTTCTAGTAATTTGCATATTAGTATTAATTTAATTTGTTCTATTTCTTTAAATATTTAAATAATTATCCAAGTAATTTTGAAATATCTCAAGTAATATTTGAAAATTTGTGATAAATTATTGCAGTATTCTTTTTAAATATTTAAAAATAAATAAATAAATAAAAATGTTTAAGTCTATAACTTTTACTGCTCAGTGAATAGCCAAAATTTATTTACTTTTTCAATTAATGGGGCTATCTATCAGTCTATTTATATTATTTCTCAAATTTTCATATATTTCTTGAGCGTTCATTGTCTAAAATTAAAAATTAATAAGTTTTTGAACTATTTTGATGTTATTAAATTTTGGTGCAAGTCGCTGTTATAAATTGCATATGTATTTATTTATTTATTATATTATTATTATTTAATTATTAATTTATTAATTAAAATTTATAATTATATAAAATTATTATTTTTTTTTTTTAATTCCAAATTTTATCACAAATTTTTTAATCTATTTTAAGTTTTTCTCTGCTCGTGTCTTAAAACTGAATAGCTTTCTGAACTTATGGAGAGCTCTATCTATCTATAAATGTATTTATTACAAATGAAATTGAAGAAGCCAAACTCAAACAAACTATAAGTCACTTGAGTATTTCTTAAACTTCCAACACGATATCTCTACGCACTCATACAATTAACTATATTCCCACAACTGATGGCAAAACATTTCAAATGAAAACGTATCATTAAGTATCTCTTAGCCAAAATACAGCCAGCTGAAGCACTCTCCCCAAGCACACATAAAAGTTACGCGACTGGCATTATTTCACATTATTTCAGGAATTTAATTTCAATTAAAAAACTGCTCAGTTTCGAGCAACTTGTTGTGGAATTTCGCAATGAACTAATATTTATGCGGATCTGTTGATGCGTGTAATAAATATGCATTACAAATTTCAGAGCCACGGCGACCGTGAAATTATATGCATAACTTTGTAACCCATCAGAGAGGGAGAGACAGAGAGAGGGGCAGGGAGAGAGAGAGAGAGAGAGAGATATTTTGATTGCCGTTGTCAATCCTTGCTGCGGTTGCCATTGCGATTCCCATAGCTCGCACATTTGCATAGCAAAGTTTTGTGCTGGCTGCTTTTGTTGTGATTGCCCCACCCAGGCCCACAGCCACGCCCACGCCGACACCCACTCCCATATACCAGCTGCAATGTAATTAGCAATGAGCTGAAATCTACTTGCACTCAAGCATCATGTGTGGCGCAACACAATGTCTAATTGCGGTTTCAGACATTCTATGGCTATTATGGGTTTTCCATTAGTGTTGAAGTGCGAACGGTTATTACAATAATTGGCCGGCAGGAGACAGCTCAACTAGTGCTTAGCGGAGAATTCAATTAACGCACAAGTGAATTGAAGCATCTCTCAACACACACACACACACACAAGCAAACTAACTTTGTGGTCTTACATTTAATCGCGAGCAAAGTTTTGCAAGAACAAAAGCCTGACATGCCACTTGTGGCAGGAAACATTTTACGCATTTCAAATAACAACAAAAAAGAAGAAAAAAACTGTCACAAAATGTTTGTGTGTCGTGGCAATGGCAGCTTCACATAAATAACAAAGTCGCAAAGGCACTTACATAAGTTGATTAAATTCTCTCTTTCTGCATCTCTCTCTCTGTGTGTGTTTGTGCATGAATACTTGAATGAAATGGCACAAGTTGTCATCAAATTTGGTTGAGAGCCTCTTTAAATTGGCCAACACATATCAAAATGTTTACAAATTTAAGGCACAAGGCTGCGAGTACTCGGTTGATTTATCGTATATGACAACTGAGCCATGTTATGGTTTAAGCCATAGATATTCAGCCAGCCTCTGTTTGTCACTTGCTTTTATTGCGTATACGCAGCGTGCGGCAGCAGGCAACAAGCGGCGCACGCCCTTTCAAGTTCCCAGTTTCCCGTTCAAGTTTACAGTACTTGGACATTTACGAGCCTCTCAGATTTACGAGCATGAGCATATTAAGGCATCTTTATATACACATACATACTTATATATATATATATATATTTATATAATTCCACAGCTGCCAGGCACTCACTCAATGGGAAAATTAGCATATAAAACGAGACAGATTAGCACATCAGGCGCACGAGTCTAGTCTGAAAATGAATTGAGAGTGGCTAAAGCGTTGTACGTTATGAATTATGAATTATGCGTGCACATATATTAATGCATGCAACCATAAAGACTTGCCTGACAAATTACAGCAGTTCTCTAATCAATATTAAGCATTTCAGGCTTTGTAAACTGCAAAGTATACTGAATACATACATATATGGGCATGAGAATTATGTGCAGAAAGTGAGCTTGATTATAACTGCATAGATGTATTTTTGGAAATATATATGTGTATATGGAGATTAGTCAAATATCAATATCAAATCATATCTTGATATACTTGATACGCAAAACAATTTCTTTCATTCAAGTTTCATATCAAACTATTTGCTAATAATCAGTGACTTTTAAACTAGAGAACTATTAGAAGGTTGGAATTCCTGATAGATGAAAGCCATGCAAATATTTCAGTGTCTTTATAACTTAAAGCGTATCTATTAGTCGTATAGCTAATAAAACAACTTCCTTATACTTAGAGGCTTGTAAAGGCTTTTATTGGGCTACTTGAATTTCTAATAGATAGATTAAGTGATGCACACCTCAAGCCATATAAATTGTACAGACTCTCTATATCTTAAAGCGTATGTAGAAATCGTATAGCTAGCAATTTAGTCTTGCTTCTATATTCAAAAAATTTCTACAATATATTTCTCAGCTGCAAAGTTCTATTTGCCGTGCAAACAATGGGCCGAAACAATGGAATAATTTAAGCTGTAGCTAAAATTGTTTTGCAAAGAAGTTGAAAAGCTATGAAAAGTTAGCTAAACTTGCGCTGGCTTTACAGAAAATAACAGCTTTAAGTGCTAAATTTATAAACAAGGAAATGCTGACTGGAGCTAAGCTATTTGATGCTATTAGACCGATTACAATTACGACGACTGAGCAGCAATAAAATCTGTGTGTTTTTAGTGCCAAGAGAAGAATAATACACTATAAACAGCTTAGATAATTACGTGCGGCATAAAATGCACAGCTCAATAAAAATGCCGAGGACTTGGCGAAATTTTGAGCTATTTGTTGGCTAAATCACATAACTCAAAAGCTAGACTAATTATACTCCAGCGACTTAGGCATTAGCCAGCACGTTTAATCAGACTTTCGCTCTGGGGCTGAGCAGACATCAGCAATAAATTGCAGACGCAAATTATGTGGGTAAGTGAAAGCATCAATCTTGGTGAGCGAGGCCGCATGGCCAGGCTGAATGACACCTTGGTGTAAGGTTTGTTAACGCTGAAAAATGTATTTGCTGGGTAAAATATATGTTATTGGGTGCGCGCGTTAAGCATTGCGTCGAAAAAATAAGCCGAGTTAAAAACAAATGCATGTTAATACCCTTTTCACAGAGCATTACGCAGCATTACTTGCAAATGAGCAATCATTGTGCTAAATAATATTATTCTCGAATTTCAGCACAGTCGAACAGAGAACTCATGTATACAAAACAATATAATTAACCAAACCATGTAATTTGTGCAAGCTCTGAGAACGTTTGGAAGGTGGCCGATGTTGCCTTAATTATAATATCCAATAGCAAAAGGCAATCAAGACAAGCAGCAAAGCCACAAATTTCTATAGCCCCAAAATATTCATTTTGCAAATATTTAAAGCATACTTTCAGGGGCAAATTTTTGGTGGGTAGGGAAAATACTGAAATACTTGAAATAGTTGGTCTGCTCGTTTCATACTTTGCTTCCACGTCTGTTTGCATACAAATGAAATGCACAAATTACAAATTATTCGCTGTGCACCTGCTCCTGTCTAGCTCCGCCTAGCAGCCGCTTCTCAAACAACATTAAAACTCTGTTGATATTTCATTTCAGTGTTTGCGTTGTCATTTTCGCTGTTGTTTATTTTAATGCTGAGAGCACAGTTGGCATTTGAACTGCACACACGCACACACACACACACACATGCATACGCACATTACACTCTCGCATTCACATTAAGTATATGCGATATTTGCCTGGCTCGCATATCACGTATACGTCATGTTCGCAATAAGCCTGTTTCTGCCTGTCTTTTTATGCTAATGCTCGAAATGAAGTAAATAGGCTTAAATAAAATTTGCCAATTGAATTGTTTAATATTTTATAAATCTTTAGAAAATAAACCAGCTTGTCAAATTGTATCAACAGCGAGACTTTTCACACTGCTCCTCGCTTGCTCCTTGCTGTTACTGCACACATTTTTGCTGTAAATTCTTGAAGTAATAATCTTTATTATTTATGCTTTTATCTATCTACAATTTATTTGGCAATATTTTATCAAATTTGCCAATTGAACTGTTTAATATTTTATAAATGTTATAAAATAAAACCGCTTGTCAATCATCAGTGAGGCTTTTCACACTGCCTCATTCGCTCTTTTCATGAAAACATTTTTGCAATAAATTCTTCAAGAAATCATCTTTGTTATTTATGTTTTTATCTAGCTAAAATTTATTTAGCAATTCCCTTAAATCAAGAAGCCATGAGGCTGCATTTTCCTTGAACTGTCCTCCTTTTTATTCCTTTGACTTGAGTTAGCTTTTAGAAAGTCTCGAATATTTTTCACAATTTATTTATAGCTTGGGCTAATGTATAATGCGCTTTACGCGTCCATCGGGTCACATTTGACGTAGACGAGCTCTTTATGGCACAATTTTTTGGTATCCATTAGTTTCAGTCAAATTTCATAAGCAAACACGCAGAACCAATATACTTAACCACATTTGATACATGTACATGTGTGTGTGTGCGTGTGTGTGTGTGTGTATTGGCATTGGTATGTTTGGCAAATAATAAACATACGAGTATTATAAATAGGTTCACGCACAGCGTCTGCCATCAATCAATGTTCACTAAAGGTTAAGTCCCCTGCGTTTCGCATTACTCAGCACATTTTGGCGAACGCTGCGTGTGTGTGTGTGTGTATGTATGTGTGTGTGCTGGAAACACAGATTTGATCCTATTTTGGTTGGGGCAACAAGCAAACTGAAGTCCAGCGGGCAGCCAACCAAACATTATAAATACCTATTTAGGCTGCAAAGTCAGTTCAAAAGTTTTGACCCACAATCATTGACCCCCTTTTTAGGACTTTTCCCTTTTTTGAATACTCTGTTTTCATGGTTAATTAAAAGCCTATTTGATTTACATATTTACCGAGCTGTCTTGGCTGAGGTTAAACGAACGACTGTCAGTGGCCTTAACTAAATTAATTAATTAAGTTTCAGTTGTTGCTGAAGTGCTGTGGCGCCTGCGGTGCGGCAACTGTGTGTTTGTGAAAGACATGCTGTGGTCCAGAAAAACTTTTATCAAACAATCACAGACTGGAAAGTTAAATTGAAAGACTATGTAGTCAAGTGTATGGAAACTTGTACGCAATTAACATTGAATTGAATTTAAATGATATATGATTAAAGCATATGCTGATATTTTAAGAATCGTAGACAGAAAGATCTTAATAAAGCTGCTCTCAATCAGTATAGCATTCAACTAGCATTTATGATGAGAATCGTAGAGAGAGGCGTTCAAACTTAAACACTTGTGTTGAGAGGTCTTAATAAAGCTGGGCTCAATCAGTATACAATAAAAAAGTACTATGAAATAATTAACATTTATAATGAGAATCGGAAAGAGAGAGGTGTTCAAGCTTAAAAACTTGTGTAGAGGTCAGAGAGGACTTAATAAAGCTGCGCTTAATCAGTATACAATGCAAAAGTACTGTGAAATAATTAGTATTTATGATGAGAATCGTAGAGAGAGGCGTTCCAGCTTAATAATTTGTGTAAAGGTCTTAATAAAGCTGCACTCAATCAGTATACAATAAAAAGTACTGTGAAATAATTAGTATTTATGATGAGAATCGTAGAAAGAGGCGTTCAAGTTTAAACACTTGTGTAGAGGTCAGAGAGGTCTTAATAAAGCTGCGCTCAATCAGTATACAATAAAAAAGTACTATGAAATAATTAACATTTATAATGAGAATCGGAAAGAGGAGGCGTTTGAGCTGAAATGTTAACACTTTTATAGGAAGCATTGCTGCATCATGAACTTTATTTATTTTCCAGCATTAAAATGAAATACAATCACCACTTTGCCCTGATTACCCATTTTCAATAGGTTCCGAATATAAATGCAGTGAAAACTTTAACGCACTGTGGGCAGCATTTAAATGATGTTCTGTTCTATGATTACAGACTAATTGTTTGCCACAGAATGGTATTTTGTGTATGAGATGAGATATGCTCATTCAAGGCTCCACACATATATACAAAATGCAATAATATCGAATCAATGCCATGCAACAGTGCAACTATATTTGATACCAATAAACTGCGAATATTAATTAAAATTAAGTGCGAGCACTGCAGTTGCATGATATACATTTATGGTCCAGGAAATGACAGAATATATGAAATATTTTATATTTTTTTCTAAAAAAAAGCTATTGCAGATATTAATATTTTCCCCCTGATCCATGCACGCACTTGCCAAATATTTATCAGTAAAAACTGTCGAAGCTACGGACTTTCCGGGTTTGTCACGCTCCCAACAGGCGTAGCCTAACAACATTGACATTTGAAACCAGGGGGTGGAATGTAGAAGTATATATATGTACTTATTAAAAATTTCAATAATGCCATAGCGTAATTTGCAAAATTTTAAATATCTAGCATCAATGGCAAAAAAATAGACAAACATCAATAGACACATTAAATATTTTCAACATTCTCTTATCGTAGTATGCACAAGTATAAATGTTTAAATGAGATTAAAATATGTGCACATTGCAGGCATGCTGATTTAAATGGCAAAATATATACATAAAAACTGTCCTTGTGTCACGCATTTCCACTTTAAGGCAAGCAGCTGGCCCACTCAATGCAATTAATGGCAATTATACGAGGCCAAAGTGTTAAGCGTCATTCAGTTTGACGCGCAGCTATGGCAACAACAACATCGATGGGAGAGACGAGCGGCGTTTAATCAGAAGTTTCGCAGGGCACACAGCCGCTGCTATTGGCAATGACGTTTACATTTATCGAGCTTATTGCAATCAGAGCCAGCATTCGAGCAAGACAAAAGAGCGTGCAACGTTGCGTATACGCAACATGAACAAACAAAGTATATATGCGCTCCATATAATGCTTGTTGTTCAAGCTGAAGCGAATACGAATATATCGTATGCAAATACATGCTTAAATGTAGCCATATACATATATATAGATATGTATATATACATATATGGGTAATACATATGAATATTTGTATGTCAATGCTCTGAGAATTTTCTTATTTTGTTTGCATAACAAAAGCTTGCGAATTTGTGAGTGTGTGTGTATGTGTGTTTGGGTGTTTATGTATGTGTGTGCCTGTCAAATCAATGAAAATCTGCTGTCACAGCAGCAAAGAAACCCTCAGAAGTACGTGTCAAAACTTCATGACCAGCCGCATACAAAACAGCAATAAAAGAGCCGCAAAACTCAGATGCGAACAAACGTAAGTTGGGCACAAATTTAAAACGTTGATACCCTGTAATTGTTGCATTATGTAGGATATGTGACATTCAGTTGTGCTCACCGAACAAAATATCATCGACTTATATTGAATACCCTTGCTTGTTAAAATGTGAAACCTATGATACCCTGTAATTGCCAAATTGCGTAAGGCATTAAGCAAAGACTGAGCTAAAAATTGTTTTATCTATTAAAAAGTTCCTCGACTTATTTTTAATGCACTTACTTGTTAAAGTGTACCGATTTTGTTACCCTGTAATTTATAAATTATATAAGTTAAGTGACATAAAATTGTTGTTGTTGTGCAAGGAAAGTTTTCCACAAAGTGTTTTAGCTTCAATTTTATTTACAACTTGTGATACCCTGTAAATATTAAATTACGTTTTGTTATACAGTTTTCTGATATGGATATTTCCTAGGTACATATTGCTTAGCCATATGGTATATCTGCAAGTTAAGCATAACCTTTAAGCGTATTATTGCTCACTTCACTCTTTCTGAGAAGCAGCAAGCCATAAGCATGAGCACATACATATGTATATCCATATATCCACACTATATCCCGCTAGGCAAAGGCAAAGGCAAAGGCAAAGTGCAAATAACATCTCGGCAAGTTAAAGCTCAGTCAACCCTTTTTCACCGCCTTAAGCAAATGCTTATCAGAGTGTGTTTCATCTGACAAACTGGCAGCTGAGTTATAAACGCTGTTAAATGATGACAACGCCATTTAAGTAAACACACACACACACAGCCTAATAAAAACACTTAAAATTGCCTGCTTATCTAATGTTTTTGAGTCAACGCCCGAAGGCTTTAAAAAAGCCGCTCGCCCTCAGCTGTTGGCCATCAATGCAAATGCCGGAACAAAACACACACCAAAAAAAAAAGAAACACGCGCACAAATTAAACTGCTCAAGTGTGCTCGACTAAGGCATATCCTGTGCTCAGCCAATTGCCTGTGTATGTTCAGCTTAACGCGCATCAGCAAACCTCTTTGGAAGATGTCAAAATAAAAGTATACATATATATTTTTCTAATAAGCTTTCCTACTATCCTTTTCCCTTGATATTTATGCTTTTTAGCTGGCTTCTTTCACAAATTTGTTTCGGTTCGTATTTCAGTTTTTTTCTTTACTTGTTTATGCTGTGCAAAAGAGTATATTAGTTTTATGAATGTAGACACTTAATAGACTGGAGTAAAAAATTTTAGGTCTTCAAAGAATCTACATTAATGGGTATAACTCTTTGCCTTACAGTTGAACATCTCGATACCTAAAATCTGACAAGTTGTATACAGTTGAACTGCTCTAGAGACTGACTTGAAACTCGATATATTTTATATTCATATTTCTAATATAATTATATCTTCCATTTACAGCCCATTACCTCGAGGCAGCGCTGAATGAGACCCTAAACGAGTATTATGCAATTGTTCATCCCCTTTCATTTTTTTGCCACCCAACCCTTTTACATAATAACATTATACAAAAATATATATATATATAAAAATCTTGATAAAACCTGGCAGTATTTTTTCCTGCGTTACCCAGCAACTAAGCCTTCTGCAGCCCTAATAAAAATAATTAATTTGCAATTTGTTATTTTCCATGTAGCATTTTCTCTTCAAAGTTCCATTCGTTGCCAGCTTATAACTCTTCAAGTTCTTCTTGTTCACGCAAAAGGAAAATAAAAAAGAAAATTGTAAAAAATTTCAACTACGTAAAAAAACTTGGGGATAAAAAACTAAAGCAAAGGGATGCCGATTCGTAATCAAGCATGCTCTTTTGGGTTTTTTTCTACTCTGTGATTAAAGTCGCACAAGTGCAGGGTATGCAGACGCATATAAAAACTGACAACCAAACAGCAAATATGTACATATATAAATAACTTACTTTAAATCTGTCGATGAGCGAATTCTGTTAAATGGCCATCATCATAATTTGATATGCCATTAAAAACTGTTGATTTGTCACAATTTATGGCTGTAATATGCTCGCTTTTCATACTAATGGCAGCCATTAAATTGAATTAGAAATCAATAACAAATCAATCAAACGCCGTGGTGTGTGGCGGAACACAGATTGAATGTCTTTAAGTAAAGTGTATATCAAATTACTGCTGAGCTGCAAATAGTTTGCAGTTTGCAGTTTCGCACAAACTTTCTGAGCTTAAAAACTTTCGCAAAACTTTTGAAGTCAACTTCCTTTGCAACAATTTAAAAAAAAAACCATTGGAATAAATTATGCACTGGCTGCTACATCATGGAAATCATTTATTAAATTCCACTTCAACCAGAACGAAAATTAAATACAAATAATTATATTGGGTATATATTTACTTGAATTGTGAAGAATATTATGTAAATTATACCAATAGGAAAACTAAATAAAAATTAATTTGTTTAATTTATTATGTGGTTTACTTGAATTATGAATTGTATTATTGATTTATAATATTATTATTGGATAAAGCTTAAATTATTAGTACCACAAAATAAATAATAAATCATTAACAAAAGGTATCGCAAACGCTTCATTTAGATGATTAGAGTATAATTTCGCTATGAATAGACATTTAATACATGTTATATACAGACATAAACAGGGTAAAAAATTGCAGTCGGGTATAACTATGTATATAATACTTGTTCGTGGCTCAAGAAAAAATCAAATAAATATTTCAACTTTGTGATTTTACCTTTCATTTATAAAATCAGCTTATCATTTAGTGTTTTATTTTTGAGAAGACCAAAGTAGGTAAAAAACTTGTCAGCCTGAATAATTTGGTCTACTCTTATCAAGTCTACTCTAAAAGAAAACCAGCCTCTATTGATACGTGGAATACAGAAATCTTTGAATATATCACCCTATTGCACATATTCACAACGTTTCATCAGTCGAAGCTCCACACAACCCATCCATTCAATTCATCTATTCAATACTCTCTTCATTACACAAAACAAATATACCCGAAATCAAATCGCTAACGACCATTCAATAAAAATCAACGCAGTGAAATAGAACGTGCTGAAATCCATCAATCAACATCAAATAAAAGCAACTGTGACCAGGCTTAAAGACAACCAGCAAAATTGCCATCAGCCTCTGAGCCTTGTCTCCTGGGCAAATACCTCTAGATTCAAATTAAATAGCAAATATGCCAAAGAGAAAAGTCTTCCGTTTCATTTATCAGTATTTAGTTCGCTTTAAAATTCGCTTATGCGTGTTAAGCTCTGTGAATGTAGATAGCAAATTTAACGATTAGCCAATCTAGAAATAGATTTAGTTCGAGGGGGGGAAATCGAGGTTGGCCCCCTGGCTAATCTATAGCACTGCACTGGACTTTGCAAACACATTTTTGTTCAATTCGCACAATAAATTTCTGTTTCGAGCTGATTAAAATCAAATGTGCACCTATAAACAATAGATTAAACAGAAAAAAACATAAAAATGTTTTTAAACAAAAAAATCTAATAATAAATACAAAATATTCATATGAAGCACTCAAAGTTCATATACAAATAAAAAATAAAAACAAGCAAGATAATTTAAGTCGGCAGCCCCAACTAGGAGAACCCATAAATATATAATTTGTATATATATAAATATATGTATCATAAAACAATAGCATGTTTATCAATAAGAACCAATTTTTGTTTATATACATTATAATTTCTTTATGCTTTATAATCAACCATTTACATCGTCATATATAAATTAACTACTAATTAAGAAATAAATAAATAAAGGAGAAGCCAAAAATTAAAAGAAATTCTAATAATAAAAATCATTAAAAATAAAAATAAAAAATATATTTAAAAATAAAAACGAAATAAAACAAGTACGAAAGCTCCAGTCGAGACTGCTCGTCTACGAGTTCCCCTGAACCCTTAGATAATAAAAAGTTAGTGTACATTTTTTGTGAAAGTACTTGCGATTATTATTTAGAAAATATAATTTTTCAGGCAATTAAAGTCTTCTAGTTTTCTGACTCTTTCAAGTTTTCCAAGTCTTCCTAATTTTCTAAGTCTTTCAAGTTTTTAAGTCTGTCAGGTTCTCTAAGAGTCTTCCTAATTTTGTAAGTCTTTCAAGTTTTCTAAGGCTTTTAAGTTTTCTAAGTCTTCCTAATTTTCTAAGTCTTTCAAGTTTTCTAAGCCTTCCTAATTTTCTAAGTCTGTAAAGTTTTCTAAGTCTTTCAAATTTTCTAAGTCTTCCTAATTTTCCAAGTCTTTCTAAGTCTTCCTAATTTTCTAAGTCTTTCAAGTTTTCTAAGTCTTCCAAACTTTCTAAGTCTTTCAAGTTTACCTAAGTCTTTCCAATTTCTAAGTCTTTCAAGCTTACCTAAGTTTCTTAGTCTTTCAAGTTTTCAAAGTCTTCCTAATTTTCTAAGTCCTCCAGATTTTCTAAGTCTTTCTAATTTTCTAAGTCTTTCAAGCTTACCTAAGTCTTCCTAATTTTCTAAGTCTTTCAAGCTTACCTAAGTCTTTCAAATTTTCTAAGTCTTTCAAGTTTCCTAAGCCTGTAAAATTTTCTAAGACCTTCAAATATTCTAAGTCTGCCAAATTTTCTAAGTCTGCCAAATTTTCTAAGTCTTTCAAGTTTTCTAAGTCTGCCAAATTTTCTAAGTCTGCCAAATTTTCTAAGTCTTTCAAGTTTTCTAAGTCTGCCAAATTTTCTAAGTCTGGCAAATTTTCTAAGTCTGGCAAATTTTCTAAGTCTGCCAAAATTTCTAAGTCTGCCAAATTTTCTAAGTCTTTCAAGTTTCCTAAGTCTGAAAAATTTTCTAAGACCTTCAAATTTTCTAAGTCTGCCAAATTTTTTAAGTCTGCCAAATTTTCTAAGTCTTTAAAGTTTTCTAAGTCTGCCAAATTTTCTAAGTCTTTCAGGTTTTCTTTAAACGATCACTAACATTATGTCTAAAGTTTCCCTTATAATTAATATTTAAACATTTCTTAAGAATTATTTATAACTATTACAAGTCTGCTTAAAGTACTTAATATTATTAACAAATAAAATATTTACCTGACCACACTTTACTTCACTTTCACTTTCACTTTCACTTTCACTTTCACTTTACTGCACTGCACTACTGACCCCCACCGGGCCTGGACGACTGAAGAACTGCTGAAGCTGCTGCTCTTTATATAGGGCCACTTGCACTCAAAATCTAAGGCGAGCTCAAATGCTGAGCCTGCGTCGAGTTGCGGTCGCTGCAGTCGATCGTGAAGTGACCAATGAGAACACTCTCTGCTGCTTCAAGCATTCTAAATGAGTTTGACTTAAATGTAATGTAAGCAAATATTGCTGCGTACATATAGACAACATAAATGATCTTCTGCTGCTCATCTTCGCTTCTTGATTTGGTTAGGCAGACAGACAGGCAGGCGGAGAACAGACTGAGAGACAGACATACAGATATACAGATATACAGATATACATATGGTATATAAATACATATATATAGATCGGCAAATAGACATAGTTAATTCTCATTATATATATTTTATATACATATATATTTCTCATATATATATTCCTAATTCTGTCTCATTCTGTGTGATCTATCAAGGCTATTGTTCGTCTACAAAAAAAGTTATTGAACAATTAAGTTCCCAAAGTAAGGCCACACTGCAGCCCATGCCTGCTTATACGTGCTTGTGTATGTAAGTATGTGTGTATGTCTGTGTGTATGTCTGTCTCTCAGTCTGTCCTCCGCCTGTCTGTCTGTCTGCCTAACCAAATCAAGGAGCGAAGATGAGCAGCAGAAGATCATTTATGTTGTCTATATGTACGCAGCAATATTTGCTTACATTTACATTTAAGTCAAACTCATTTAGAATGCTTGAAGCAGCAGAGAGTGTTCTCATTGGTCACTTCACGATCGACGGCAGCGACCGCCACTCGACGCAGGCTCAGCATTTGAGCTCGCCTTAGATTTTGAGTGCAAGTGGCCCTATATAAAGAGCAGCAGCTGCAGCATTTCTTCAGTCGTCCAGGCCCGGTGGGGGTCAGTAGTGCAGTGCAGTAAAGTGAAAGTGAAAGTGAAAGTGAAAGTGAAAGTGAAGTAAAGTGTGGTCAGGTAAATATTTTATTTGTTAATAATATTAAGTACTTTAAGCAGACTTGTAATAGTTATAAATAATTCTTAAGAAATGTTTAAATATTAATTATAAGGGAAACTTTAGACATAATGTTAGTGATCGTTTAAAGACTTAGAAAACCTGAAAGACTTAGAAAATTAAGAAGACTTAAAAAACTTGAAAGACAGAAAATTGTAAAGACTTAGAAAATTTGGCAGACTTAGAAAATTTGGAAGACTTAGGTAAACTTGAAAGACTTAGAAAATTAGGAAGACTTAGAAAACTTGAGACTTAGAAAATTTGGCAGACTTAGAAAATTTGGCAGACTTAGTTAAACTTGAAAGACTTAGAAAATTAGGAAGACTTAGAAAACTTGAGACTTAGAAAGACTTAGAAAATCTGGAAGACTTAGAAAATTAGGAAGACTTGAAAGACTTAGAAAATTTGAAAGACTTAGAAAATTTGGCAGACTTAGTTAAACTTGAAAGACTTAGAAAATTAGGAAGACTTAGAAAACTTGAGACTTAGAAAATTTTAAAGACTTAGAAAATTTGAAACACTTAGAAAATTTTAAAGACTTAGAAAATTAGGAAGACTTAGAAAACTTGAGACTTAGAAAGACTTAGAAAATCTGGAAGACTTAGAAAATTAGGAAGACTTGAAAGACTTAGAAAATTTGAAAGACATAGGAAATTTGGAAGACTTAGAAAATTTGAAACACTTAGAAAATCTGGAAGACTTAGAAAATTAGGAAGACTTAGAAAACTTGAGACTTAGAAAGACTTAGAAAATCTGGAAGACTTAGAAAATTAGGAAGACTTGAAAGACTTAGAAAATTTGAAAGACTTAGAAAATTTGGCAGACTTAGTTAAACTTGAAAGACTTAGAAAATTAGGAAGACTTAGAAAACTTGAGACTTAGAAAATTTTAAAGACTTAGAAAATTTGAAACACTTAGAAAATTTTAAAGACTTAAAAAATTAGGAAGACTTAGAAAACTTGAGACTTAGAAAGACTTAGAAAATCTGGAAGACTTAGAAAATTAGGAAGACTTGAAAGACTTAGAAAATTTGAAAGACATAGGAAATTTGGAAGACTTAGAAAAATTGAAAGACTTAGAAAATTTGGAAGACTTAGGTAAACTTAATAGACTTAGAAAATTAGGAAGACTTAGAAAACTTGAAACTTAGAAAATTTTAAAGACTTAGAAAATTTGGCAGACTTAGAAAATTTGAAACACTTAGAAAATTTGAAACACTTAGAAAATCTGGAAGACTTAGAAAATTAGGAAGACTTAGAAAATTTGGAAGACTTAGGTAAACTTGAAAGACTTAGAAAATTAGGAAGACTTAGAAAACTTGAGACTTAGAAAGACTTAGAAAATCTGGAAGACTTAGAAAATTAGGAAGACTTGAAAGACTTAGAAAATTTGAAAGACATAGGATATTTGGAAGACTTAGAAAATTTGAAAGACTTAGAAAATTTGGAAGACTTAGGTAAACTTAAAAGACTTAGAAAATTAGGAAGACTTAGAAAACTTGAAACTTAGAAAATTTTAAAGACTTAGAAAATTTGGCAGACTTAGAAAATTTGATACACTTAGAAAATTTGAAAGACTTAGAAAATTTGAAAGACTTAAAAAATTGGGAAGACTTAGAAAATTAGGAAGACTTAGAAAATTAGGAAGACTTAGAAAACTTGAAAGACATACTTTATGGGGTCTGCCACACCTCCTTCTGCCTGTTACATACATTTAAGTAAACCCTTATACCCTGATTTTTCATTTTCAATATAAATTATCCCATCAAAAATTGATTATACTTGCTTCTGACCTTGAAAAAAGATTTCGCTAATATTTGGAGCCGATATCCAATATATACATATAATTAAAATTGTATAAAATACACATAAGTCTAGTGCAAAATTTGGTGGATATTGCTCCAAAGATGTAGGGGACTAAAAAGAGTAAAGACAAAGTTATCAATGAAACATGATCTTAGTAAAAAATTGCAGCTCTCTCTAGTTCTTAGAGGTTCTGAGATCGAATTTGGCCAAGAATATACATAATTGGAATTAGCCATGCCTCCTTCTGCCCATTACATTAACCAAACCATTATGCCCTGATTTGGTTCAGGGTATATTAAAAAAAATGCGAGAAACAAAAACATTTTTAAACAAGTGAAATTATGCTTTGCGGTTTCGTACAATAATTTAAAGTTATTTTAATTGTTTTTTGGAGCATTATGCACTTAATGCATTTTACATATATGTATATATGTATGCATTTAAGTATTTGTTATGTGTGTGTATATCTGTTTATACATATGCACACATTATGTACAAATCCTCTTTTCAGACAAAACTTCACTTGCCGCTGAGCAGGTAATGAAAGCAAATTACATATATTTTAATGATTTGCATTTACATACAAATAAACATCACACAGATAAAGATGCACACATTTATATATACATCTACATGCATACATACATCATTCATCATATATACTTAGATAGATATATCTAGCTGATGATGAATGATGATGATGAATGGTAAATCTAATTAAGTATATATGATGAATGATGTATATAAGTACTTATACTTACCTAGATGTATGTACATATACATATATACATACATACATCATTCATCATATATACTTACCTAGATGTATGATGAAGATGTACTTAAACTTATACTTTACCTAGATATACATCTATGCATATCTATTACCTGCATCATTCATCATATATACTTACCTCGATATATATGATACATACATACATCACTCAAATACACTTACCTAGATACATAATATGATGAATAATGTATGTATATACGTATACTTATATGTACCAAGATATGTGATTAATGATATATGCATGTATATGTATAGATATCTATTTGTATGTTCTTTGTATCGATTTATGTATATATAAATGTATATACATATGTATGTACAATAGTACAATACATGCATGTAACTATGTTTGCTCTAAAAGATTTATGATTAGTCACGACTTAGCCCCTACCTTCATTTGATTATTATTTTTAGCAACGTTCACCTTTGCGTGTGTTTCTAACAGCTAAAACAGCTGCCAGCCATTGCCGACGTTTTTAATTAGGTTTGCAAATTCTATTAGTTTGCGCATGCAAACCATTTTCCAAAATATCTAAATACATGCATTCATGAATTCATTCAGTTCAATGTGCTTGCAATAAAATTAGATTGAAATACGAATGATGGGTGAATCTAAATGAGTTTGTGGCTAGACTAGATGTCTATATTCAGGGCATTTCCAATTTGAATAGACTTAAATATTGATGTTTGTATAACAATAATACCAGGAACTCATTTGTAATTAATGAAAGGCAGGTAAAGCAGCTGTGACTCCTTGAATTGCTCGTCTGTTAATCTAGATCTGAATAAAATTAAGGCAATTGTTGGAATACTTTAATAATTCCAGCATATCTGCCAGTCGAGCACTCCCCATTTGCTGGCTTGTTTTTAATGGCTCGCAACAATTGTGGCTGTCCTGTTGTGAGAAGGCTAAAACTACAAAGTTGTTTAAAATGTGCACAAAATAATGTCGCATGAAACGTGCAGCTGCTGCAGCTCCTCCTCCTGCTGCTGCTGCTCCTCCTCCTGCTCCTGCTGCTGACTATATCCACTGTAACGATAAACTCATTGGCACGTCCTGCTCATCAGCGTAGTTGATTCACATCATTTTGGGGGGGCGTTGTGTTGGCAATTCAATTGAATGTGGCTTACGTGCCGCACCAGAGTCACAGTCACAGTCACCACAGTTGACCCATCGCACCAAAAGACTAACTTCTGTTGTTGATGTTTTATTTCTTATACATTTACGTATACTTAATATTTGCGCACATTGAGTTGATAAGCCGCGAGCTGTGCACTATGCACACAGGTCCTCAACGGATTCGCCGCCCTGCAGCAGTAATCTCTGCTGTTCATGTTTGTTCTTCTTGTTGCCAGATTTGCCGCCCGAGGCTTTGCCTCGCCTACGATTGAGCACGCCATCCGCGTCATCCATCATCCGCAAAATTGTAGTCTATTGTTGACACAAATACATAGTATATATATAAAGAAATATATATAGATAAAGTGTAAATGGAGAGTGTGGTTTAGTTGCAGCTACCTGATCTGAGCAGTCCATGGGCGCCACTGATATATCGCGCACAGCTCGAAACTTGCCCACATTATTCAAATGCTCATTCTCCAGACGAAAGTAGTTCCAGATGAAGCGCCTGAATACTTCAAGAGGACTCAGAATAGTCATCATAACATCGCCCTCAATGTAGCCCGCTTGGATGAGGCTCATCGACAGCGTCCAGCTAAAGCGCAAGATTAAATCCTCAATTATGCCAAAGTAATAGAACCACTGGAAGGAGATGAGGAGAGACAGAGAGAGAGAGAGAGGAAAGGAGTTGAATGATTATTTACGTGCTGCTCGCTTGACCAAATATTTATGGCGGCCATTAGCCCATGCGAGGCGGACTCCGACTCACCGTCGATGAATAAACAATTTCCTCACGCAAAAATCGATTGTCGCCCGCCTTCGAGTCGAACAGGCCCCAATCCATTTTGATGTCCCATGTGTAGGCGTAGCACGAGGAGAACAATGCCGAGACTATCCAGCAATAGAACCAAGGATTCTCCTTCGACAGCGGATAGGTATCTGCGGGCATATGCATAACACTATTAAGCCAGTTGCGACATGCTCAAGTGACAAATAAAATTAACAGCCAATTTCTATAGCACTTGACCGCATGAAAATTAACGCTAATTGGCCAACCGGCCAAAAGATAAACAACATGCTCAGCCATTGCCATTGGCATTGCTATTGCCATTGGCATTGGCATTGGCAGTTGCCTTCGCCTTCGCCTTCACTTACCCGTTGTTGTGTGATATTTATGGGCAAAAATAACCGTAAAGAAGGACGTCGCATATTTGGCCGCATTCACCAGATGTGGAAAGAATTCCTTCGTATCCCGATAGCGTCGTATGCATTGGGCAAACCGAAAATACGCTGGCAGAATGGCTACAATGGGATGCAGAATGGATACGTACTGCACACAGTGATTGCCAGCTAAAAGGAACCAGGCAGAAAACAAAGCAAGCTATTAAAATTAAAGCATAATTTAAGCACACCTAAGCTAAACCCTAACCAGGTATAGCACTTAATGTTTAGCCATGTCTGAGAACATGTTTACTTTTAATATCATTTTCTGCGAATTAAAATGAAATTACAAGCGAATTTCACGAAATTCATCAAAGTTTGTGCTTTAACATTTTGGCTAACTTTTGCATAAAATTTCACGGGAATTTCGGGCGAAATTTGTATCGATTGAAAGTGAAGTTTTGGGGTATATGGGTTTTGTGGAAGTGAATGTAACAGGCCAAATGAGGCAGGTATTAGGTATTATTAAATATTTAGATTTTTGATTCCTTATCTACTTTTATGTCCTAAAATAGACCTCAAGGATTTTAATTTATATATATATACTTATATGGATTCTTACATACAATACAGATTAATCCATAGCTTTGGGCTTTTATTATCGTTCAAAATCGATATTTCAACATGGGTCTTCATAGCTTTAGCTCTATAACTATAAAAGCTGGAGTTTTCAAATTCTGATCAGATATTCCATATATTATTTATTTAATTGTGTTAGTAAGGAATAATTGAAATTAATACTAACTATAGCTAAAGCACTGTCTGCTGGGTCTTTTGGCTTGATTCATGAAATTAATACATAGCTTATGAAAATTTTAGATTTTGGATACCTAATAAAATCTCCCCAACATAAAAAATCTTTGTCAAATAGTAGGAATTTAAACATTTACATATGGTTTTGAAAGTTATAAATATCTGTTGAATGTTATAAATAAACTTTCTATTTCATTAACATAACCAATTTCATTTTTCCATTCCACAGCCCTTAAATAAATGTGGTAATAATATGTTATGTTATAGATATCTTTTACTATAACATAACATATTGTAGATATATCTAATATATATATATATATTAGAAACGAATTTACTAGCACTAGGTAAAATCAACTACTGCCTACAGGGTATTGCCTAGTCCATCACTGCCAATTAAAGCTTTGTTGGTCTTACTTAACTTTAAACAGCATAAATGAATACTAATTAAATATATGTTTGTACTTTTGACAGAGTTATTTTTCATGTTTTGATTTGGACTCTCAATTCTTTTACTGATTAGCATAATTTATTTCAGTATATTTTTAAAGTCGCCCCAAATTACTCACCCTCGCCCGCTTTATGCCATGTGGGATTGCGGCCAAAGAAGCACATGAGGAAGGGTATATCCAGGAAGGCTGGCACAATGCTATTCAGCTGATCGGCCAGCCAGAAATCCGCAAAGTTGACGAAGCAAAACGGCGCCATAATGACCCGACCGAGCACACGCAGCGCCCAGTAGCGAGCCTCGTGGTGAAACGTCTTTGTGGGATTGAGCAGAAAGGCGACCATCAAGGTGTAGAGGAACAATGGAGCCGCATATTGTGGAATGCCCAGGGGTTCACAGAATATGTAGCAGAGCACACAGCAGGCCCAAATGACGCCGAATACCGAGGCGATTTCCATGATGTTCTGCTCGGAGAGATGATTGCGTGGATCGAGCTCAAAGATGAGCACGTGATTCACACCCGACGAACGCCAGCCATACACATTGACGCCCCAGAGGAAGAGACACTCCGTGATCAGAAAAGGCGCTCGAAACATGCGCAGGCCAACGCGCCAATTCTCCCCAAAGCCATAGAACATGGCGGATATGACGACGGTAAACAAGAGCACAACAAAGGCACCCGAGAAGAGGCCCACCTTGAATGTGGTCCATGGACTCTGCTGCTCGCCGAGCGGCGGAACGCGCAGACGTTTCATGGCACCTGGAATAATAAATATCATAATTAAATATTATTATGTAATATAATATATTACATACGCTGTCTATCGCCGCCTTCGATGTCCTGTGTGACTGCCTGCTCCGTTTCCTGTATCAATCTATCGATGTCTTTGTTAGTATAGAAATGTGCCGCCTCCACGTGATCCGTGCGCCACCGTGCTCCGTAATCCACGCTGAGCAGCTTGTCGTGCTTCTTGAGTATCTTGCGAAAGCCCGTAAAATTGAGATTCTGATAGTTTTGCAGCAGTATCAGACCCAAATAGAATTCGCTAAATGCCAACTTGAGATCCTGTATTTTTCGTGCGGGCACATTTTTCTTGCCCAGCGGTGTGCGTCGCTTCCAGGCCGGTTGCTTCTTTATATGGCCCATTTCCATTGCCTCGGTCAGCTCGCTGCGCAGGCTGCCATATTTGCGTGTTGCCTCCGCCATCTTTTCGGAGTAGAACGTATTGATCTTGGCCAGCTCCTTGTCGCAGTAGTGGAAGAACTCCTCATCGAACTTGGCAAAGTAGCGTGTGAGCATCTCGCGATCCACAAGTTCCGCGGAAGGAGCTTGTTCAATGGCGGCATACAGCATTGCCTTCATTTCCTGCAAGCAAAGGGCATAAGTTCATAAGTGTTGTAAAGACTATCGATAACTTTTAATAATGTGTCGGTTCAAAAGGAACTAGTTACAGGCGAGCAACAGTTGAGAGTGGGCCTCTGCTTGCTTACAAAAAAACGTACATAATGCAACTATCGAGAAAAATTAAAATATTTTTATATATGTATAAATATATAAAAATTGATAGTCAACGGTGTGCATTTACTTTTCGCACACAGTGTTTTGCTCACACTCTCGTCTGTTTGTTTACGTTTGAGGCGACCACAACAAAATGCCCGATGGAGGAGCGAGAGCAGAGCGCATGCGCCGTATGCGCCGCAAGCCAAAAGCTCTTTGGCATTTTTGACAGCTGGCCAGCCGTTTCTCACGTGACGTCACCGTGAAACTGACAGCTAGGAAAAGCACACGCTTGCATATATCTATGAGATACATATTTTTCTTCTCAATTTTCGCACACAGTTTGCGCGTTTTTCTTTTACCTCATAGTTAATATACTGTTTACGCCATTCTGGCGTTATGTGCGCCGACAAATGCTCGGCGAACTTCATGTTTGGGACGGGACTTGGCTAACTCAGCTGCTACTGCTGCTGCTGCACTGCATCCGCATTGGACCAAATGGTAGACGAGGCGACGACGGCGTTTCACGCGCACGTTTTCACGTAAACAACACAACTGGGCCAACGCCAGCGAAAGTTTTTCGACGATGGCCCAAATGCCATGACAGCCACAGAGCAGTGGGTCGGGTGGGGCGGGACGGGGAAGGCAAGCCACAAGGAGCTTTCAATATGTAAATTGTTATTGTCCTATTTGCCGACCAATGTCAACAAAGCAAATGCAGAGCGCCATTAGTTGATTAGCCAAATTGCGCGAAAAGTGGTAATAAACAAATATTGAAGAGGAAAAAATGAAATAACCAAAAAATGTGTTGTAAGTAAAAGTAAGAGAAGAAAAATTTCTTAAAAAATATATATTGTATATGTATTCTATATATAAATATTCTATATATATATTTTTATGTGCATATGTTATGCATGCAGCAGCTGGACAAATGTTTTCAAAGCTAGCAACCATTAACAAAAAATAATAATAATAATAAAAAATCAATATTGTAAATTAGTAACGAACAAATGTGAAAAAGTGGGCAAATAACGATACACTGAAAAAATTAAACTTTATTATTATTAAAAAAAAATATTAAAAGCAAAATTTAAAAAATTGCATTTGAATAAAAGAGAGTTTTTAGATCATTTTATCTAGCGTAGCTTTCTTAATTATTTATTTTTTTTTAATTAACGGTAATTAAATTAGCGTCATCTAAAGTTTTCTGTAGAGCAGCTGTATGTAAACACCTTCCAGTTTCTTACGTAACCATGCCTTTAAGTAATATCAATAACTTATAAATAGGAAAATATAAAATATTAATATATTAATATATATACATATATGTATATGGGAATCGGGTCCAACAGTTGGTCCGCCTGTTTGGTGGTTTGGGTACGTTTGTTCCCATCTTATCGCAATTGTCGCTTTGCCTGTTTATCACTCATGCCCTCTTTCTCTGTGTGTCTCTCTCTCACTCACTCACTCTCTTTATCTCTTCTGTAATGTTTCTGTATTTAGATTGATTGAAGAACGGTTCTGAGTGCGCTTGCCTCCCGCATTGAGTTGCTCGCATTAATGATCTCACAGAGCTCGCAGAGCTCGGCGCACACAATTGCTAAGAGAGCATTGTTTCAATTGAAACGCCAGACGAGTATCTAAAGTCCGCTCACGCTCTCTCTCCCTCTCTATATATATATATCTTTTTCTTGCTCTAGTTGCAGCTGCTAGTGTTTGATTGGCATGCGCTCGGGCGAGTCATCAGTGAGTGCTGGAGAACGAGGCTTTTAGAACTTATCAGTGATCGAGTACAGTAGCAAAGCGATAATTGTCCAGTATTTGTTGCGGTTGTTTTTCCATTTGTTTTTTGTGTATAAATACATGGTATACCAAAGCCAATTAGCCATTTGCCCAATTTCAGTTGCAAGTTGCACTAGTCAAAATGCCCACAGGACCACAGCCCAGCGCAGAGCAAGTAAACGAGGTGAAGACTCGTTTTTTGGCTAAACTGAAATCCGAGCCACCGGCAGGTAGGATAAGATCAAATCAAATTAATCAGAATTGTGTTTAATCTTTGTGTTCATTTGCAGTGCCATTTAATGCCAGTGATTTGGCTCGTATCACTGATAACGATATCTGGATAACAGTTCTGCTGGAGGCTTACAAACTGGACGTAGAGAAGACCATAACGCGCTTGTGGGAGAATTGCGAATGGCGCCAGAGTTATGGCACCAACGATATTACTGAGAAGAGTGTGAACCAGGAGTATCTGCACGATGGCGAGATCTATGTGCATAATCAGGATCATGAGGGCAAGCCCTTGCTCATTGTGGACTTCTCCAAGCACTCGAAGAACAAGAATGAGGAAGATTTGATACGCCTAATTGTCTACTGGGTGGAACGCATACAGCGTAAGGATTATCTGCAGAAGATGACACTCTTCATGGACATGACCAATGCGGGACTGAGCAATCTAAGCATAGACTATATCAAGGCAATTATCAACCTGTTCGAGACCAAATACCCCTATACGCCCAACTACATTATCGTGCACCAGCTGCCCTTCCTGTTCAACGGTGAGTCAGAATTTTGCAACTACTCAAATTTAATTATAATTTTCCATTTCTCATTTGTTTTAGCGGCATTCAAAGTGGTAAAGTCTTTCATGCCACCAGATGCCTTGGAGATACTGCGAGTGACCACCAAAAAGGATATTACACAGTATGTGAATCCCGATAACTGCCTGAAGATCTGGGGCGGCAACGATGACTATACCTTTAAATTTATATCAGCCTAAAAGCTAACTGTACATATGTTACATACCTAAAGCTAAACATGCAAATAATATAAGTATATTTTACTATCAGAATAACCAATTGGGGCTTGATATTTAATATATGTATGTGACTTTCAAGAAACATTCCTAACATATGACCATAATCTTATCAATAATGAACAGCTATAAAAGATAAACCAGGTAAAAGAAATAATAAATTTTGATTTGTATAAAAAGCCATTGGGGACTTGACATTGTATTGATAAAATATATAACTTCAGTAGGAATAATGTGGGAATAAATGTTTAAGTAAAGAAATTATATGATTACACAAAAGAGTATGTTTGTTGAAATAAAAATAAAATAAAATTATATTATTAAAGAAAATGAAAACCGTTTGCCGATTGAATGAATTGAATAATGAAGAATTTCATGCCAGCAGAGTCTTTAAAGATGCTGCGAACCTAAAAGAACATTACGCACTATGTGAATAGGGATAACTGCCTGAAGATCTGGGGCGACAGCGATGACTATAACTTCAAGTTTATAGCAGCCTAAAAGCAAACTGTATATGTACATAAATATAAGCATGTAAATAATATTTTATTTATTGACATAATAATTAATTGGGTTTAATGTATACTTTCAAGAAACATTCCTAACATATGAGCATAATCTTATCACTAGTGAAGCACTATAACAGATAAACTAGGTGAAAGAAATAATGAACTTTGATTTTTATAATAATAATTCTGAAAATTTCTAACGAAATTCAGAGTTTTCTTTAAATATCAAACTAAAATAGGAATAATCGCAAAGTTTTTTAACTCAATTAGCAGATAGGAGAAAATGGAAATTAAGAAAATGTTAATCTATATAAATATAGTAAACTAATTGAAAATGTAAATACAATATTTATATTTATAAAAAATAAAAAATAAAAAAATTAATAAATATAACACTTGAAATATCAAAATATATATTAATAGCAAAAAAAAAAAAAAAAAAACATTTGAAACATAAAAAAATATTAAATACTTAATAAATAAAAAAAATATTAATATATATATAATAATAAATAAAACACTTTAAATATCAAAATATATATCAATAAGACAAAACTTTTAAAATAAAAGCTTACATGCCGGGTATTTCATTAGTGTCATACCAAGCTTTAACAACCTGAGTGCAAGCTCTCATTGATTTCGCACAGTCGAGCTTTTCACTCAAAGCTAAGCTCATTTAAATGCAGCCGGCATGGGGCGACGATCACGTTCTATTGCAGCAGCAGCAGTAGCAGTAGCAGCAGTAGCGACAGAGCTCTGCCCTTTTGAAGGCGTTCCATTGGGTGTATTGGTGCTCCACATAGACGCGTACGCCGTTCGATTACCAATTGCCGATCGACCGTTAGTTGGTCAAAGTCGGCTCGGCTAAAGTACTTGCATTCGTTGGTTGTCGCTTGTCGCTGGCGGCTGATGTATGGTGCCTGGAAATACTGGAAATAGAAATCTTATCGCTTTACCGTGCTGAGAAAGTGGATTATCGATTAACAAGCGAAAACAGTGAGCGATAAGCGTACAAACTACAAACTTAGAATAGTTCAATGTTTAGTTGCTGCTGGCAGCCATCGAGTGCTAATAACAATGGGCATTAAAGCCAAAGTCCCAACCACGGCGCAGATTGAGGAGCTGCGACAGCGCTTCAATACGAAATATGCCGAGGCGCCGCCTTCAGGTGAGCGAGTGAAATTACAAAGTGCAGCCACTGCTGACTGGCCTGGTCTGGCCTGATGTGGCCTTGCCTGACCTGGCTCAGGGTCAACTAATTCACTGAGGTGTGAGCACCCGGACTGGCTGGCTAGCTAAGTGTTATGTATATAGGTTTTATTGCCTCTATGCATGCTTATAGCATATTTTAAATGAGTCACATTGTAGGAGTCGTATGGAAAATTATTCACCGTCATTAAAATAGTATTGCTATTTTTTCCGTTATTTACATTATAAATATGAAGCGTAGCGACTGCCGGGTGTAAATAAAAGATATATATATAGAATGTCAACCTTCAGTTGATCTTCAGAAATTACTACTGATCTTTTGAGTAAGGTGCAACAGTTCAATGAGAGACAATACTAAAAAAAATAAATTTGCACTTCATTAATTCTGGTTTTTTTACTGTTAGCCCCCTTTCATCCCGTCGACCTGGATCGCATACGGAACGATCATGTTTGGCTGCAACGTTTTCTTGAAATGCACGATCTGGATATGGAGGTATCCTTTACGAAGCTCTGGGATACGTGCATTTGGCGTCAGGCATACGGAGCTAATGATTTGACCGAAGATAAACTCAATCAGCAGTATCTAAGTGAGGGTTCCGTGTTCGTGCATAGCCACGATGTGGATGGCAAGCCGTTGCTCATATTTCGCGTCAAGTTGCACAGCAAATCCAAGAATCTGGATGAATTGATACGCATTGTGGTCTACTGGGTTGAGCGAAAGCAGCGCGAGACTCATATGACTCAGCTGAGCATATTCTTTGACATGGCCGGCACGGGCCTGGCCACCATGGATCTGGACTTTGTCAAGCGTATTGTGGAGACATTCAAGCTGTACTATCCCAATTCGCTTAATTACATATTGGTCTTCGAGCTGGCTTGGGTGTTGAATGGTAATAATAACCTTTTTTTTCGTTACACTTTGAACTGGAAATGAGCTTTTTCTCTTTATTTTTTTTTTTTACCTATGTTTAGCCGCTTTCAAGGTCATTAAGACGCTGTTGCCACCCAAAGCCGTTGAGATATTGAAAATGATATCGAAGAAGGACGTCACTCAGTATGTGCCCAAGGACAATTGTCTGGTCAGTTGGGGAGGCAGCGACAGCTACGAGTTCCAATTTGAGCCAGAACCCAAGCGTGCGCTTGCCAAGCCGAAAGCTGCCAATGCCGGTGACGACGACCAGTTCCATGATGATATGGGTTTGGATAAGAAGGTAGGTGACCCCACGAACCCGAGAGCCGAAAGTTAAATTGTTTCTAGGTGTGTTTGGTTCGGAGCTGGACTGTCCGGAAATTTGTCTGTTAATTGCATTTCCCGACCAGCTGGACACGCGAGTTGCTCCCTTAATTGATTTACATTAAAAGCTTTTGATATTGATTCAGGGCGCGCAACGGATTGCGTGTCCTGCGTTTGCCGTTATATTTTCTATTAATAGAAATTCCATAGACTCATTGCTAAAGTTTCGCTTTCGTTCGTCCGCTGTGGTCAGCGAAGCGTTGTGAGGCGTTGACCTGAAAAAAGAAAATAGAACACCCACGGCATACATGTTGAATAATTCCCAGCGCGTAGCATTAGGCAAATTATTTATTCTCATTCTCATTTTCACTCTATTCGGTGATTGTTCGCCCGCCCGCATACTCATAAACTGACTCGTAAATTCAATTAACACGACTTGCGATTCGCAATGCTGTGACTGCAGTCGGGTTGTCAGACGAACAGCTGTTCGGTCGCTGAGGCTGATCGCAGTGCGTGAGCTTTTTGGCATGGCAGCGAGCTTTTGTGTTTTGTCTTTTGTGCGTTTCTGTGTTGTTGTTTTTAGTTGTGTGTCCACGTTTGTCGCGGAATGTTGACGCGACGTCATCAGTTGTTCAAAATATAATTGCATTAACTTAATATCTGCCTTTGATATTTACGCTTTAAGCATTCTGCATACAATACATTTACGGAACGTTGAAAAGAAAGCAAAAGAAATCAACAGACAACAACACAGTCAATATAATTATTCTTCCGCAAACATGCCCAGGGTAGGTGGCTTCGACCAATATGGATGTGTGTGTATGTGCGTGTATTTCTATGTGCGTATTTGTGTGATCATGGGTGTGCTGTTAATGCTAAACAAAGCACAGCAATGACAACAAATGGAAGTGTAGAAAACGAATACGAATTCTAATTAATATTCCAAATGTGTAGTTTTAAATTTAACCTTGCGTAGCTTCTTTAAGTATTTTGGCTTGTCTACAAAAACTATTGTTAAATCCATATTTGCATATTTGTTTTTAAAATTGTCTAGATTCTGTTCATTTACCAGATGCTGTACATAGCCTATTGCTCATTGCTACGTCACTTTGTTTATTTCGCCGTAAATATCGATAGAATATAGTTTTATAGTTGCTGCACTCTTCCACTTACTGCGGTTTTGTCTAATTTTTTGTGTTCATAGTGTGTATGTATTTATGTATGTAAAATGTATTTATGATTCTATTCTGCTTGCACATTCATGTACTGCTAAAGAATGTGAATTTATGTATATCATGCTAACTATTATATATTTAGCAAATTTAATAAAAATGTGATTAAAAATAGCATACAGTTGAGAGCTACTGCCAAAAGTTTTCCATCTATACAAAAACACTTTGCAGATATTTTTAAACGGTCAATGCACATTTGATAATATCTATCGATATCTATTTATATCGCAAGGTGTAACTTGCTGCGATAATCACTGTAAATAACAGCAGCTTAACATAACATGCATTTCAATTTGCAGTAGATAAACATTTAAGTTGCATATAAAACTATCTTGTATCTCAGATTTAATTTCACTGTCTCAAAGTGTCGGCTTTAACAACTAAGGTATTTCTTATGACTTCCTAATTAAATGCTATAGAAAATTAAAAATAATTATGCAATTAAATAAACTCTGGCTTCTTCAGAAGAGGAAATAAATAAATAAAAAATACGGTTATGAAGCCCCGTTATCCGGTGAATTGTAGGTGCATAAGTTTATCTCAAAGTAAATCAGACCAATTTGCGAAACGACCTTCCATTGTGTTGTCAAGTGAGGCCCTGAAGTGTTAGAATGGGCACTCGTGAAAATAGCAGAGCTCAGCATGAATCGATTGATGATATGATTTTCATGCCATGAGCATGGCTGACCAAAGGCATCTCAATTTCAATTAATTTCCATTGTCTGTGTGCCGTTCTCTTTGGCAGGTTACCTTCTCCAATAGCGTTCGTATGGCGCCTCACGAGTCAAGCAACGGCAAGCTTCACACGCCTTCGGATATGGGTAAGCATTTCTATTTGTATATAAATACCTATGTGTGTATATAAATGATATATGTATGTAAGTAGATTTATACATTTATACATAAACATTGCTTTCACAATCAGTCATATCACCTAGTGTAAATTTCTTATTTAGTTTGAACAAATATTTGGAAAAAAATTTTATAGTTTGATTAAGAATACGTACAATTTATTTCCCCATCTACATACACATATTGTATCTGCTGTCCAGCTATGCTGCAATTGGAGCCCAAAGAATTTGTAAACATTTGCAAAGAGAATGGGGAGGCGAAGATGTCGCTGAGAAACATTTGCAATAAGCCGGTGGTCTATAAGGTGAGTTCAAGTAAATCAAATTTGATACATTATTAGAATAATGATCACTGTATATCCCCTTGCTCAGATACAAACAACATCACCAGAAAAGTTTCGCGTTCGTCCACGTTGCGGTGTCGTACCTCCAAATGAATCAACAGAAGTGCACATTTGGCTAAAATCTGATCAGATCCTGAGCAGCGAAGGAAAAGACAAATTCCTTGTTATGGCTGCTTGCACCACAGATGCCGAATGCAGCTCACAAGCAGTTGCAGATATGTGGAGAGCGAAATCTTCAACAGACCCAGATGTGGAAACCTTTCGTCTCGTATGTCGTATGGACGATAAATCCGAATGTGTAAAACAAAGCACAAACATGAAGAGCGATAGCAGTAGTAGTGTATGTTTATATATCTTTATCTTTATATATCTATCGTTCTATATATGTGGCTTTTTCTGGTTTATTTCAGGAATTTGGTACAGATAAATTACAAGAGCAGGCCCAAAAAATGGAAGCTCAATTGAATTTTACAAAACATTTACAATATGCTACATTAGCTCTATTGATGTTGCTGTTTATTGGTTTCGGTTTTCTTATGTATGAGCAGATGATCAAAAATTCGTCAGCTGGCGGAAGTTGCCGTAAAGCACCAGCCTACACTTGTCCCAAGCGCAAATAATATTTACTGTCTCAATGCAATCTGACCTTGAGAGAGGATGCCACTGCCAGCCACGACCAACAAAATCAGAACAACAAGATCAAGAACAAGAACAACAACAACAACAATAATATTAATAACAAAAATAATCAGCATCAAGATAGCTGCATTTGTGACTTAAGCCTTGGTTTGGACTACACTGATGATGACATCCAGTGTTTGGAGACGTTACTTCTGGCTCATCTGCAGATGTCGGTGCGAAATAGTCAAGGCATTGGCGCTCAAATGGGCGGCGGCGGTGTCGCGAACGGCGGTCATCTTCTTGGTCTTATTGCATTCGCACGTAAAATAGCGCGTGTGCTCCTATCGCTTTCCGTGCTTTGCTGTATTCTATTCTTAAGTTTCTATCTGGGTAGCAATTATGATGGCCAGAATGACGATGGTGGTGTTCCAAATCATTCAACAACTGCAATGGCAGCAACAACAGCTCTGTCGATGGATGCCACCACCACAGCGATCAATTATGCATCCACATCCGGCACTGACCCAGCAGATTTATATTTCATGTAGCTGGCAAATATCTATATATATATATATATATATAAATATATATATACGAAGACAAAAATTTATATGTATATGTATATATGTTACACTGATATATTTTATATATGGAAATATTTATACGAAAACACTTGATGGATATGGCGAACATAAATGTGTATTGTATTTGAGAAATTAAGCGAATAAGCAAATTCCCTACCAATTTGCATTCACAATCATTTATATATATATATATATATATATATATAGATATACTTATATTTATATATATATATGTATATATGCAATTCAACCCATTCTATACTATAATAACCTACTTTGAGCTCTCAGATGCTATCGTAGAGTTGAATTTTTCAAAGTTATCTTTAGTAGCCGCTTGTGAAACAATGAATATCTTGATTCTTGATGAATGTATGATATATGTAAATTATAAATTAATTACTACTATAATGATATAAATGAAAAGCAAGTTGATTAGTTTGTAAATAAATGTTTTAGTTCGGTTTGTTTCACTTTTTGCAATAGCTTTTTGTGCTATTTTGCGAATACATATATAAATTTACTATATTTAAAAAACAAAATCAGTTACAACATTTTATTCAGTTGGCTTAATAGTTAATAAGTGTTTATAGGCTGCGCATCAGAGTGTAATGCGACTTTTGAAGAAAAAAAACAATTGGAAACATTTAACTAACGTTTCTCTCCATTAATCCTTCTTGCGTCCGCGTTTGGATGATGTCTTTTTAGCAGTCTTACTGTCATCGCCCTTTGGCGGAGCTGTCTCGTTTTTTAAATCCGCCGTGTCCTTTTCCTTAATATCCGTCTCCGTCGATTCCTTGGCTGCCTCGACAGCAGCTGCCTTCGGTTTCTTGCTGGCTGGCACATTCTCCTTTTGCTTCTCTGTCTCGTCGGACTCGACCAAAAACACACTGTGCTGTCCTCCGCCGGCTGCCAACAGCATCCGTTTGTTCTGTGTATTCTTGCTGATAACAGCAACCGGCTCCAGCTCATCGTCGCCATCTCCCACACCCAACTGATTGTTGGAGCCCATGCCCCAGGAATATAGTTTACCATCATTGGTTATGGCATAGGAACAGGCTTCGCCGCAGCCGACAAATGTGGTCTTCCCACTGATCTCTTTAATGGGCATCAGCTCGGACACCACTTCCTTGACATCGCCAATGCCCAAGCGTCCATAGTCTGGCCGTCCAATGGCGAAGCAGCGCATTGCATTGTCCAGCACCAGGGTATGATGCTGTCCGCCCGCAATCTGCTTGACGTCCTTCAAAGTGGTTTTAATGGGTATCAAAACACGCTCGGCCTCCTTTGCATGCGCCAGCTGCTTGTAATTGTTCAAGCCCACCGCCCAGATCACCTCTGTTTGGGATTCACGCAAAAATGTACAATAATTGGTGGCCCAAATAGCTTCAAAGGGCTTGGCACGCTTGATGATTAGCTGATCCGGCCGCAATAAGTCGCGTTTACCCCTACGACCTAAAAAGAAATTAATATATGGTAAAAAATTGAAAGCGGCACATGGAAACTCATTGAAACTTACCCTCGCCTCCAACTGAACGCTCAGCAATGCGTCCCAGTTGCCCTTGCTCAGCACAGCCAACGGTGAAGACTTTGCCCGACGTGGTGAGTATAACTAAATGATCGGCGCCAGAGGCAATGCTGCAGCATTTCATGCCGTCGAGCAGATTGATGGGCGTCCGCTTGTTGCCATCAATCGTTAGGCCCATGTTGCCGTGCGAGTCTCGGAACGAGCCCCAGGCAAAGACGCGTCCATCCTCCAGCAGGCAAGCCGAATGCGAATCGCCCGCCGAAATGCGAATGGCTTTGCCGGGCAAATTGACGAGTGCCGGCGATGATTCACTGCCCTCTTCGCTGGTGTCGCGGCCAAGCGCACCCTCGTCATTGCAGCCAAACGAATATATATCGCCTGTCTTTGTTAGCACCAAGCAATGCATGCCGCCGGCACAGATATCCACAGGATCCGGTATGTTCTCAACGATGGCCGGACGCTTGCGTTCCAGTACATCCTCACCGAGACCCAGTTGACCGGTATCGCCAGTGCCACAGACTAACACATTGCCAACTATTTGACGACGCTCCGGCAACTCCAGATGGAAAACGAATCGCGCCCTTTTTGCTCTTGTGGGCTGCAACGCCTTATCTTCCTCGGAGCTGTTGTTGTTTGCGAGTACCTTGCGTCGTGGCATCTTCGTTATGAGTTCACTGATCAATTTCACAATTTTGTTTTATAAAACTAAAAAAAAAATATATCATATCATGTGAATGTATAAATGTAAATATAAATGAACATATATGTATATCTATATATTCATATAGACATATATATATGTGTGTGTGTGTGCAAGCTACTTGTGTATGTAAGGTTAGGTATAGCGCCAAAGTATTATCGATGCGTGTGGTATACTCACAATGGAATTCAAGTGTTGCGAACTTTTGGCTCGGGTGGTGCGACTGATTGCTACAGTGGTTTTTGGGCGAGTGAAAAACCAAATAGCCAAAATCTTTGGTGGTTGTAGCATATAGACAAAATCTACCTAATCCAGCATAAAATGCGCGGGAAGGCGGCTAACACAAACTGCGGCAGCTGCATAATTTACAGTTGCATCTAGCTGCAATCGCGCATAATCGATAGAATTTGCATAACTATCGCTTATAATGTATCGATGTTTCAAAGCCATGGCGCCAATAATGCTATGCTGTGAATATCAGTTCGGATAACTATTAAGCTATCGAAGGCTTAAGACGATGTTAGTGCCTTTATGCTCATTCTTTATTTAACACCAATCAGCAAATTTAAAAGGTTCTCGACGTTCTATTACTTAAATATTCATAAACAAATTGTTTGATAATTAAGTTCATATTTCGAATGGTCGGCCAATGTAAGTTCTCCAGGTTATCCGCTTCTTGTAGCCAGACTTCTGGATAAGTATAGGGCACTATATGCATGACTGGTAAGCCTATTTCAGTTGAGTTTTGTATATATATTATATGCATAAATATATTGTGTATATAAAAACTAACCCTCTTCTAGAAAGTTGGAGTGATCATCCTCTATATCGTTGTTATGATCCTTGAGCTTGTGAAACAACTGGTGGCACTCTCTAAGATCACCGGAAGTACGCAACTTCTGCTCAATATCCGCTAGACGTTCGTGCAAATCGTATGTACGTTGATATTTGCTCATATATATTTGATCTGGTGCGCCAATCAAATTAAATGAAATAACTAAACTCTGTGAAGTCAGAGAAAACAAAAGAAATAAATAGATACATACATATGTATTCTCAATTATTGTTTAAACCAACTCACAATCTGATATAATGGTATGGATCCCGTTCTTACAAAGTTCCTTGAGCCCAGCAACGACGGAGTAGGATCTAGAGTGCCATCAGCAGAGTCATGACCATCGAAGAACGCCAGCTTAGAGACAATATGAATTTTGTTAACTCGAGAGATAATCTTTCTTTTTACTCACCACTAATCCGAGATCTGGGCGATTGGCAAATTCAGTAAGTAAAAAGTCTTGTAGCTCCTTGGCCATATTCAATAAGATGGCACACGAGACTGCAGCATCCGTAGCGGCAACATAAAATTCTGTTGTCTCCAAATATTTTGAATCATAATGACAGCTGAGCAGTAGAAATTGCTTCGCTAGGGGATTTAAAACGCCGATCACATTGCTCGCTGCAAACACGTCGAAGAACTCATCGCGAATAATGACAAAGCCCAGATGACTCAATTCTTCAACGAGAAACTCATTGACCTCATCATGGCCAATGGAGCCTAGCCATCGAGGTACTAAAAAGTTTTCTAAAGTCTCTGTGAAATATTCCCTATCATCATCATTCATGGATATGCGCATCCATTGTATCAATAGCAGGCTGAGGCAACATCCAAGTATACACCAAACTAAGCGCGACATTGAGAACTGTTCGATGCAATAAGCCAAGTAAACAAAACAAAAGCAAGTCATGCCTGACGTTTTGCATTATTTCTTTTACAAATGCATTAGCCACACGACCAAAACATTTCTTTAAATCCAACTATTATAATACAGGCACACAAACAATTTAATACACTTACAATTTTTATTAAGAACTCTTCAATTTTAAATACATTTTTTTTCTTTAATATAGAGCCCAATAAATGTTAATGCATAGTGTTTAAGAAATATATAATTATTAAAAAAAATTGGTTATATAGTTGCCAGTTTAATGGTATATATATATATATATGTATATAGGCCTCTTATTTCAGTGGTAAAGATGCTCAGACAGTTTATTCTTAAATAATCTCCAAAGGAAAATTAAAGGAATATGCACAAATGCCCAGTCAACAAAAGAAATACTAAACTCCTATTTAAATAGGTCAATAACTAAAATTAAATTGCTAGGGAGAGGGGGGACATAAAAAAAAACAAACAAACAAATTTCCGGCACACCGAATTCCAAATGCCCTTGCAGACAGCAGTTAGCAGGTATTCAATTAATTCCATCGAACGTTTGTTCTTATGGCCGCTCATATGGCGATCCGCTTTTAAGCGAAAGAGCACAATTTATATATATATATATATATATCTCATTACAATTAAAGAGGAATTACAATCGAGAGAACAGACAGACTGAAATCGGAATGTTTTTGGGTACACATATATACAATAGTATATGATCTGCAAGGCAATATATAAGTGTATAAGTATAGAAGCAAACAGATCGATTAATTTACAATAATAATTCTAGATATATATGAATGTAGTTCAAGTTAGCTTTCGGAATATACAACATTTACAAGACGGCTGTCGAGAGGACAGACAGCTGCCCATATACTACACACACACACACACACATACTCACACACACAAACACACACACACACACACAGACAGTCACACGCATACATACATCACAACTGTTCGGGTGTTTTTCCCAGAAAGTCTGGAATAGAAGTAAATATAAATCAAATGCTATGCATTACAGCCAACTCATCGCTGCATGTCGCGTCGTTTGAGCACATCGAAAATGACATCCGAAGCGTTTTGCTTGTTTGCTGAATCATTAGCCGACTCATCCTCCGAGTCTGTCTGCTCCAGCAGCGGCACAGTCAGTGTACCATGGGTGCCCGGTGCATTGCCTTGAACGCCAACAATGGCGTTGCCTTTGTTGAAGTCATACTCGGCGCACAGGTCCTCGCCATCCTCCTCCTGCTGCATGCCCAACTGTTGCTTGTTTACCTTTGCCAAGGTGGAATACTTATGCACCAGATGACAAGCGATGCCAGCCAAGCAAACTGCCAGGCCAACAAGGTTAATGGGACTGAGTTGATCGCCCTTCAGGGCCACGGCTAGCGCCAGCTGGCATATGTCCTTAAAGATGCCCGCTATGGACAGCGTCAGGCTGGAGGTTTTGCACAGGACCAAAAACTCGCTGACCTCCATGAAAAATGCAATAAAGGCGCCCAGTGTGACGCGGGCCAGCACCCAAAGAATGTCACCCTCAGACGTGTTATGCAAATTCTGCAGCACAACATACAACTTGGGTCCTGCAAGAAGGAATGGAATTTACTTACAGATTTAAATATAAGGATTACTCCAATACTTACCTTCAATGAAGAGTACTAGCGGAAACAGCGACACAATCATCCAGGGCTGCATGTGGTAGATCATGTCAATGGGATTGTGCAGACCCAGCTTGGATTTTTGCATTATGAACTGGGCAAAGCTCCAGCGCACGCCGCTGCTCAGTGAAGCGAACAGAATGAAAAAGAAGCCCAACGTATTGAACTGTGTCGACTTGTAGGTAAACATAAACAGACCCAAGCCAATGAGGCCGACTATAAGAACCAAAGACCAACTCTGCAATGGCATAAAATGCAATTATAATTATATAATTATCGTTGGCCTTCACTCACCTTGCGCTCCAATCCCAGCAGTATGGCAAATAGCAGTATAAACACAATCGTCGACGATTTGGTCATTGTATACAAAGAGATGGGCACCAAGGCCAGGCCCCAGTTGGAGAAACCAATATCAATGCCGCTGGCCACGCCCGTTGGTGCCATGCGACGCACAGCCACTCGCCAGTCCAGCTGGACGCGCGTCTTGCCCACACGCATCTTATAGATGCTGCGCACCAGGGCGGCGAGCAGAAACTTGACTATCAAATGATACGTGACGATGGTGAGTGGAAAGGGCAGCTCGCGATTGATGTCCGTCTGGTAGAAGGTGAGCGTGATGGATAGCGACAAATAGAGCAGAATTGTGGCCAATGTGCCAATTGCCATCTGCATGAACCGAGCTTCTTCATGTCGCGTCATTCCGTCAAGTGGATGCGGATGACGCTGCTGTGTGGACGTGGCGGCGTCTCCGTTGCTGTTGTTATTGCCACTGCTGCTGTTCTTTGCGTATTGAAAATTGGCATGCGACGACAGCTGACGACGCTCTTGACTGCTGTTGGCATTCTTATGGGTCAAGTCGAGGCTGAGTTCGAGCTCCTCGATGTTGCTGCTGCCGTCGATGTCGCTGCCAGCGTCGACGTCGCCGGTACTGAGACGTTCATACTTGGGAGCTACCATTATCTAGTAGTTAGCGAACCTGGTGTACGCCCGAGGGGCGACGGAAGTAATTATTGCAGCGTACATTAACAAAAGGCCAAATCGGAGAGTATTTTACGCCGTTATCGCCAACTTTACTGTTCCATATGCTCCAATTGGTGAGTACTGCGCGCTATTGTTGTATTTCACTCTCTCTCTCTTTGGCAAAGTTGGTCGTCCAATTGTTATCTGTTCAGCTTTAGCTGGAATGCTTCAGCGTTTGCTTGAGTCAGCAAGCGGGTGTGATTATTGTGTTTTTTGCGTATTCATTTTGCCTACTGGCCACTCTTAATATACAGTCTGTTTGCTAGCTGCCAACTGTTTATACAGTGTTTGTTGTTTTTTTTTTATATATTTCGCTCGTCTCTCTTAGTGTGTTGGCCAAGTTGACGTCTTGCGCATAGTGCTGGAAAGTGCCATGTGCAGCTTGCGATATATGTTGCGCAAAAGTATCGATAATGATATGATATATAATCGTTGCATACCCAATATTCATTATTTTAATTGTACTTTTATTTCATTTATTAGTTTGAAACGACTTAACTACATTACAGTTACAATTACAGTTGCTGTTAATTTAGAAGCACTAGGTTAGTGTGCATAGTCAGCATTGATTCTCTTTTGGCTCATTAAAAGTAATTGAGAAGCCGCCGCATATGATGCACGTGCTTAAGAGCTAAATGCATCTTTATTTGTTATATTTGTATGTAGCGCCCTTCATCTAGTTCCAAATGCATTACAGCTACGCGTTCTTCAGGTGTTGCAGTAAAATGGGAGCTGTTTTCATATAAAATCAAACACCTGTATTTACATAAGCCACTCAAGATTTGATTGCTTACCTAGTCGTATAGCTATACACAGCGCTCCAAACATGATAAAGTTGTTTCGCACCTCAGCGGAAACTCGCTTTTGTTCCTCTGCTGGATCGGGCTGTGATTGTTGTAGGCGGAACATTGTTAACTATTGAGTTGATTGCAAAATGGGCAAAACGTTTGCTTAATTTCAGCGACTTCTTATCAAGGGGTCGTCCACGGTCAGACGAGCAACTAACATCTATCGAATAGAAATATCGCATGCCGGTAAATGAATCGATGTGAATAAATACCAAAACTTAATATCGAACATATTCGAAATTTAAAAGATAAATTTAAACACTGATCAAATAACAAATAATTAAGAATATCAATAAAATTACAAGGCAATAGTCCAGTTTCAATAAAGAATTCATTCGATTGCTTGCTTTTTCCATACTTCCGTATATTTTCTTTGTCCGTGTCATTCGTTTTTTCCATTTTTGCAAATATATGTATATATATACTTTTGTTTGTTTTTCTTTTTAACTAAATACACAATTACATACACATTTACATATAAATACAGCTACTGCACATACACATACATATGTATGCAAATATATACATATAAATATAAGTACATAGCATTTTCCTTCTTAATTTTTTTTTGTGTATAATTATACAATATTATCGAGTCGTTTTATTTTATTTTTTCTGATTTGTTTTTAAGCAATTCGCTTTGTTACTGGTTGTTTTGTTTCCTTTGTTCATTTTATGTCTAAATTCATTTGCTTGTACACACAACTATTTAAATTAGGCGCGCTTAATTGCTAATCTCACTACGACTCCGATTCTCTCGTTTAAAATCTGATCAGAAACTAAGAAAGCAGCTGGCTTTACCTATTTTGCTAATTAGATTTCGATTGGGAAGTTTGGTAAATGAGTTTAAAATAAGGCAACAAATAACATAATATTGAGTAGTTTTTTTGTTTTAATGATGTGCCATTTATAATATTTGTTTTTAATTAATTCAAGGCATGGCCTGCTAAATGAGAATAGCTCCAATTCGCAATTGCTGTCTGATCAGAAACATTGAAAGCTTTCAACTGTTTAAAACAATTCTAATAAGATTGCATATTGTAAGTTTGCCAAATGGAAAATATTAACTTAAGTATTTCATTTTGATGCTTAACTCAGTTCGCTTCGTATTAAATTCATTTCTTCTCCTTCTCCTCTTCTTCTTCCCCCTTTTAGCCTATACAAAAAGCCAATGCAAAGCATTTTCTCTATTTGCTGCATATGAAAATATGAAAATATGGAACCCGGCGAATGTGGTTGATTTTTTCGTTTTCGTTTTCTTTTTGCATTAACATTGCTAAACGATCTTTAAGCGTTATTTAGAATATATATATATATATATATCTTAGCTCTTATATTTAACTACATTTGTTGTTGTTTCTTTTTCGTCTTCTTCTATCTTTCACTTTTTAACACTACACATTTATCAACATTTATTTATTTACTTATATGCATTTATGTATTATGTTTTTTTCTCGTTTGTTTTTCTTTCTTTTGTTCTCGAAATAATATTTTCGTATACATTGGAATTTGTATTTTGTTAGTTGCGTGCCCAAAATTCTATAGGAACTTTATGCAAAAATAACAAAAACATTTTTGCTGCAAATTTTTGAAAACTTTCAGTGTTGAGTAATGCACAATAAATTGTTGTAAAACTTCAGTCGGCGTGGAAAACTTAAAGCTGAACAACAAATAAACAGTTATATTTAAATATACAAAATAAAGTAACACAAAATTTTATATTTTTAGAAAATAATATTTTCGTACTTTAGTTTTTTTTCTGATTTTTTCTTAGTTTTTCTCCGTCTGTTACTTTTTTTTTTATACATACAAAAAGTTGGAGTTGGGCTTTGTACAGAACTTTGTTGCTTTCTATTACATGTTTAACATTAGCATTATTAATAGTTTGTGTGTGTGTGTAACTCCATTTAACTAGATTAAAAAGTTGTTGATTTTGTAAATTTTTTGTTTGTTTTGTAATTGATTCTTTTTCAAAAATAAAACTATAACGACTAAAATTAGAATTAAAATTAACAAAAACTCACTTTCAAGTTTTTAAGAACTAAGGATCAATTAATGTCTATATAGCATATATGTATATATAGAGATATATATTTAGTATAGGTTGCTTCTGCTGCCACTTAAGGTATTTTAAAATTTCGTTTAGATGTATATTGTGTGTATATTGGGGCTTGGCTTAGAACAAAGTTTAAATAATTAGGCTAGAATTAAAAACAAATTGAATTTGTGTGTTAGGCCCTTGGAGCAAAGACCTATTAAAATGGCTGCGATTTAACAATTTTGCTTTACAATTTTACTGAAAATAAGTATTAATAATTAATATTTTTGTTTTTGTAATGTTTTACAAAAGTAATTTAAAACATTGGGCAACGTTGACTAAGTCAATGTGTGTTCCAGCGAATGCAGCAGAATCAATTTCGCACTAAAACAATTTACAACAATCTCTTAAACGTTTAAATGCTAAAGAACAATTTGAAATTGAATTTGAATTTAAGTTGCCTGGTTTTACTCTCGTATCAGTATATGTGTGTGTATATATATATAACAAATCTTTAAAAACATTTCTAGTGTTCCTTAATCTTTTTGTTTGCACTTTGTGAAGCATTTTTGTTTTTCTCTTTTGTTTTCCTTTTTAACTTTCAACTTAAACGAAATGACTTTTTGCTTATCAATGAACTTCATTCTTTTTTTCTTTCTTCTATTTTTTAGGAGTTTGCGCTACCAGTTACA